>CM057165.1:12424396-12546896 GCA_029962745.1 Echinometra lucunter | reverse complement strand
ATAATAGGCAAAGAGAAACAGAAAAAGGGAAGAGAAAAGGAGAGAGATAACAGGACCCCCCCCCCCCCCCCATTGAGCGAGAGTCCCTCTCTCTCTCTCTCCCGCTCTCCCCTTTCCCCCTCCCTCTCTCTGTCTCTGTCTCTGTCTGTCTGTCTGTCTCTCTCTCTCTCTCTCTCTCCTCTCTCTTTGGGGGTACGTGTCCCCGTGCAGTCTGTAGCCACCACAGCCTCCCCCCCCCCCCCCCTCGATTCACATCTTTAGTAGATGTGTATGCAGTGGCAATAACCTAGAATACTTAATTAAAGGGGCATGCACTTTCGGCTCAATTGCTCACATGAATTTGATGCAATAATTTCATCACAAAAAAACTAACAAAACATACAAACAAACAAATAAACAACAAACAAAGAAAAAGGCCAATTAATTATGTGCTGCTCAGCACATTTTACAAAATCAACCACATTTATACGAGTATGGAGAGGGGACGGAATTTAAGTAATCCCATTGTCTGGGGCCATGCAAAAAAAATGGATATCCTATTGACACAAATGTTCTATGTCTGTAGGATAAGGATGTATCCCACGTATCTTGTTGGATAAGGATACTTACGAATATCAAGATTAAACTCGAACAGAGTTTCGGGAGATGTTTTTGAATACATTTATACATGGACAGCAGTGACTGTTTTGCGGTGACAATATTTTCGAATTTCAATAGTTCTCTTGTATGTCTGCATGAGCCTATGGTAGGCCTATATTCCCATCGCCCCTCCCCTCACTCCCCCCCCCCTCTCTCTCTCTCTCTCTCTCTTCCCTGACTTCTCCTCTCTCTCTCTCTCTCTCTTCTCTCTCCTCTCTCTCTCTCTCTCCCTCCCCCTCACCCTCTCAAAATGAAACATTCTTTGAAGATGACCTTCAGTTTTACTAACCTTTATGATAGACTTGATGACTCAAGCAAATTTTCTTTTGCTTTTATCAGGTTTTTGTCGGAGGAATACTAACTGTTGGCATCGCACTGTGTGGCAAGGTATCATACTTCAAGGTAGATTGTTTGAATCTTGCTTTTTAGATTTTACTCGGTAGTTGAAAAGATATCCTTCTTAAGCCTGTCATTTTTTCCAGACCATTTATTCAAGTTAAACATGTTAAAATGATAGAGCTGCCGATATTTCACATGTATAGTAAATATTTATGTTTATACGTCTACATGATATGCGTAGAATAGTGAAAAAATTATGTCTTTATAAATTTTCACCATAAAAATTTTTATGCAATTTTGTAATTCAATTTTATTGTATCATGAGCTCAATTTGTAGGTAAGTTTGAATTTTTAAATGAATATTGCACATTTACAAATCGAATCCGCTTAATAGAATCGTATCATATAGACCTAATATATTTAACAGGGGCCTTTATTTATCAAAACTGGGTATCGGGTATTACAATCATATCGATACATAATAATTATCATCATTTGTCATCATAATTATATGAAAATATGTCATTATTCAAAAGCAGAAATTATCGGATGAATTTGGCGTTTTCCTTGATGTGAACAGAGCCTGGTTCTACTAGTGATAAGCAGTGCATCATTCCTGCTATGTTTCGCCAGTATAATACTCCTAGAGTTTGTTGAGAAGGAGAAAATATTCAGACCTACCAGGCATAAAAACAGTGGACCGGTCACAAGTGAGACCCTATGGCGTTCGCCATACGTCAGTAAGTCCAGAGTGTAAAGAATGTAATATCTAATAAGACTGATATGGATATGATGTATCTTCATTACTTATTACTACCTATACCTGGGGGAAATTCATCAATTAGTGTCTTGTCCATGTTGTGAGTGACCTTCTTTTTTTTTCTTTTTTTTTACCAACAACTGTTTTAATTTATAAGCTACTAAAAATCCTTGCGTCTGATTGGCTGAGAGCAAATTAGTCAGTAAAAATCACTGACAAGACACTTGATGAAACGCCCCCCCCCCCCCCCCCCCGCTGGTATACCTAATATCGAGTGTAAGTGGTATTGTTTCGGCTGCGGCGAGGTTTCTCAGAGTATGGCTGCTAGATTATATTGTAAGACTGATAGGGATAGGCCCACAGATTTGACAGATAGGGATGTAATATGACTGATAAAGATGTAATATTACTGATTCTGTATGATACCGTACATAAGGCTAATAGAGATATAATGATGGGTGTTACAGATAGTGATAGAGTGATATTGTGACTGATGTGGATTTGATCTGATAATAATACTTCAGACTTGTACAGATATATTTGATGTAAATGATAGAGATAGAGTATGACTGACAGGGATGTAATGTAACTGACAGGAACCTGATATGACTCATCATATAGTGTGACTGATAGGGATAAAATATGACTGACTGGAATATGATATGACTGATAAAAATATGATATGACTGATAAGGATATATAACGACTGACAAAAATATGATATGACTGACAGGAATGTGATGTAGGGCCTAAATGATAGAGATATATACTACGACCTATATCACGACTGACAAGATTATGAGATGACTGACACGATAGTGATATGACTGACAGGAATATGATATGACTGATAGGGATATGATATGACTGATAGGGATATATCATGACTGATAGGGATATAATATGACTTGTAGGAATATGATATGACTGATGGAGATATATTGTACGACTGAAAGGGATATCATAATGACCGACCAGAATATGTTATTATTGGTTTATATTATGACTGATAGGGAAAATTAATAGAGATATAGTATTCCTGACAGGGATATTATATGACCGACACAAAGGCTGGTATGGATATAGAACGACTGATAGGGATGTAATATGAGCGACAAGAATATATGACTGATAGAGATATAATATGACTCATGGAGATAGATATTACTGATAGAGATATTGTACGACTGACAGGGATATATTATGACTGACAAGAATATGATATGACTGATAGAGATATAGTGTGACTGGTATGGATACAGTACGACTGATAAGGATATAATAATGACTGACAATGATATGATATGACAAATAGAGATATAATGATATAAGGATATTATTCTATTTCATCTTTATAAAGTCTACCTGGTGTACCTGATATCCAGTGTTATTGGTATGGCCTCGGCTGTGGTGGGGTTTCTCTACATCTACTGCATCCTCATCGCACCGGTGAGAAACCAACAATGGAAGTCGTACCAGACCCAGATCCTAGGACAGGACCAGCACCAGGGACTACAACCATCGCTCCAAGACCAAGTACAAATTCAAGGTTAAAGAATGTAATTATGTTCTGGGTAGTCCACACGCTGTCAGATATAATTTGTCAGTGAGGGTGTATTACATTTTTAGAATTCGAATTTAGTTTATTAGAGGTTAGAATTGAGAACAGGAGATGTAAGACTTTAGGATTTTATCATGGATCCATTGAATTCTTAGGATGAAAATCACCACAGTCATATCTTAAAAAATAACAAAACACGTTGATTCTGACAGTGGTAGCACTGGAATCAAGGGTCATTTATTCACACCTGTAGACTTGCAGCACTCCCCTCCCCCCCCCCCCCCCCCCCCCCCCCCTCCCCAGCCCCCGCGAGCAAAACCCTATATTTACTTTTGCTAAATAGAAATATTAAACCATAAAACGTTAATTTTAAAAATTTATTCCATTTCTTAGCAATAGGCATGTTGATTTGAATGACGTACTAATAAAGGAGCTAGATTGTTATTCAGAGTTCATGTATTTACATCTTTCCACCGACAGAGTTCACCTGCACGTCAGCGAAGCACCAAAACCAAGATGAAAGCCAGAGAGCATAAGAACGATTTGCCAGAATCTTCTTGGATCTATGAAACACAGAGCATACATTCACTGACGGCAACTCCGACCAGGGCATTTCCAACGAAAAAAGAAATACAACTTAAGAAGGTAATTGGTCAGTACGATTTATGTATGTAATTGCTGTTTGATAATCAGCCAATAATAATAATAATAATAATAATAATAATAATAATAATAATGATGATAATAATAATAATAATGATAATAATAATAATAATAATAATAATAATAATGATGATGATAATAATAATAATAATAATGATGATAATGATGATAATAATAATAATAATGATAATAATAATAATGACGATAATAATGATGATAATGATAATAATAATGATAATAATAATAATGATGATGATGATAATAATAATAATGATGATAATAATGATGATGATAATAATAATAATGATGATAATAATGATAAAAATGATGATAATAATAATAATAATGATAATAATAATGATGATAATAATGATAAAAATGATGATAATAATAATGATAATAATAATGATAATAATGATAATAATGATAATAATGATAATAATAATATTAATCCATTCTTGTATAGCGCATATCATGTTATTATCTAACGTCTGTATGCGCTTTCAACAGACTTTGGATATTATTACCCTGGCTTTAGCCGGGCAGCCTTTTACAGCGCACAAGCATTTGAAGGAATTAATTCCTGCCAGGTACCCATTTACCTCACCTTGGTCGAGTGTAGCCAGTTACTTCAGTTATACAGTAATAGCACTTCTATTCTGTTAAATCTATGTCCAGTAAACCAGTAACGTATTCCTACAAAAATTCCAATGAATTCCATTTAGTCATCTATTTTCATACTGTTTTCATCTGGTTGCTTATCTCATTGAAAAACTGTTTTGAAATGTATATGTGTAGGCCTGTAAAGTATCACACATGTAAAAATTTTTATTTTTTAAAATATTATTGATATCAAAGAAATGGGGAAAAAGACTGACATATCTCAATTATGATTTTTAGTTTATTTTCATATTATGGTAAAGAGCTGAAGTAATCAAGGCTGACATTAAAGTAGGAGTTGTAATTGTTATTTTGCTATGAGACAAAACTACCAAAAAATGAAAATTAATGGTAATGTCATTTTCCTTGGTTTATCAAATATAGGATGTGGTGAAGGAGCTTCAGCATAACAGCACCTTCAAGGTTCATCGCTACCAGACCCGACCATCTCCTACTCCCCTGCATCCTGTCCCTCCTCCTCTTCCTCCTGTAACACCCTCCGCTCTAGCTTCAGTCCCTGCACTACCTGGACAAGCCAAGAGCAATGGTGTGGATGACCAACAGCCCTGCACTGCCAAGAGCCTGGAGCCATATCCAATACCGAGGAAGTACAGCCTTAGAAGATCTTCAAGGAAAAGCAACTATGGCAGACAGTATCCAAGTACATTTAGACAGATTAGTCCTCAAGAGCAGGGAAATAGATTGGCAAATGCATCTACGCAGAATTCTGGACAAATGCACGGACAAGGGAACATTGATGAACACCACAGCACATTCCAGAACGATAGATCTGCTGAAGCCTCCGCAGATCACAAGTTTGTTGCTCCTTGTCTTGAAGCAAAGCCCCTGCAAACTCCACAGCAAGAAGCAAGCAATGTCATCCATCTAAAGCCTGTGCCGATCAAACGCAAAGGCAGCAAACTGAGTTCTGCACATCATCCATCTGTTTCTCTACCAGGGTATGATCAGATCAGAAGCCCTTCATCCTGTCCTCCACAAGACAGTCGCCACACTGAGGGCCAGTGTGGTCTTCCACAGGCACCAATACAAAACCAGGAGAGTAGGATGGTCCACCAAAAACCAGCCAGGCGCTTCAGTGGGGAAGTGAATGGCAAGATGCCAATGGAATCTGTTCAGAAAGGACACACTGTTTCTCAAGGTGATGCGTGGGAGGTCCATCAGGGACAAGAAGCTACGATGGACCAACAGGTACATCCAGTACCCCACAAGAGATCAGTCTATGCAGTGGGATCTCAGGTCAAAGCCATGTACATCCAGGAGAACACTTGGGAAACTGAAGCTCCAGAGATGACCCAAACCCAGATCCATCAATTATATCAATCCTCTCAGAAAAATGAGACAAAACCTGATGTGCCAGGACAGCAGAATCCCAAACACCAAGGATACTTCGTTATCCAGAACCCATCCATGCATCAAGATGATTCTAGCACTGATCCAACCATGCAGTCTATTGAGCAACAGTCAGGCCAACCCGTTGCACTTCCTCGTCCTTCCTCTAAGCCAAAGCTGCAGCACCAAAGCCACGTTGAGGTTGTCTCTGAAGGGCCACCTGCTGCAGTATTGCAGCGAAAAAGCAGCAGGAAAATCCATGAAAGCATTCAGGCGGTGCAGGAGAAGCTCTGGATGGTGGACCATAGCAGCCTTGACAGCTCAGACCGCAAGAGTGAGCAGTCATCAGTGATTCCTGATGATGAGGTGGACCACCTTCAACCACGCCTTGCAGCTACTACCAACGTCCAAGTGGACAACATGCAGGACTTCTGTATCACCTCTACAAGGCTGTAGAAAAGTCAACACCATGTGCAATGTGCATGTGTTATGTACAGTGATAGAGTTGTGATGTTTCATAGCAATCCCAAACTAAGAAGTGAACAGAAAAATTCCTGAATAGAAGGAAATTAAGAGAATTGTGCTTCCAGACTTGCTCTTTTTGCCACTATTTTCATGCATGTAGAAAACTAGTGGATGATGAGATCAACTCCTTTATGAGACATAAATCTTCTTTATCACAAAGTTTTATGAGTGTTGCATTGCATTTCCAAGTCTTCAGCTACTCATCTCCCCCCCCCCCCCCCCCCACACACACACACTAAGTGATGCTGCCAGAGTTCATCATGATAGGACAAAATCCAACTTTGTACCTCTCTATCACAGGATTTTTCCAATTTTTCACTAAGTCATGTTATTTCACAATGTTACTGTTCCAGCAAAAGAAAAATCCTGCAAAAAATGAAGAATTAACATGGCACTATTGGTTTTTAATTTTCACTGTTTTGAAGCCAATGTTCATCATAGTGGCTCCAGTCTTCAACCACATGTACAAACGTAATGGAGAGTTTTTAAAACCATTATGCCATTATGTGACATTTGTAGATACATGTACTTTTTCAACTTTACAGCCGTTTGTCTGGTATTCTGGTTTGTACTCTGTATGTGTGATATGCGATATGCTATCACATGGAGTATTTTACAGTTATCTTTTCCCTGCAAATGCTGAACCAGACAGAAACAGGCTATGGGTCAAAAACAGGCGACTCTACTCCAGTAAGAAATAATGTTATAAAACAATAGAGAATTAAATTCTCAAGTTATTTTGGGAGGTGAACGAATTGATGAGATTTTTTCAAAATGTATCCAAACTACCAGAAATGTACTTTGAAGTGAACATTACTTTTGAAATAATGAAAGTTGTTTACTTCAACTCATAACACATGTTAATTTATGGAAAAGGTAGTTGGATATTGCTAGGATCTACCAATTAAGCTTTTATATGATTTTACTAAGTATAGAAATGCTTACTATATGAGATGTTAAAACTGAATATTTAAGTCTAGCAATGATAATGTAATTTAATTTTGAGATCCTATGAACTAGGTGTTACAATTTTCTCTTGATTATGATCTTTCAACAGAACAAATAGTATTATAATTTAAAAGAACCCAGTTTGATATGTTTTTAATGTTATTTCAGTAATAACATATATATGGAGTAAACGTCTTATCAATGAAATGACAAATAAAGTCAATGATATTTAAAAAGACAAGAGATCTTTAAGTAATAAGCCTTTATTTGTTTGAGTTTGATAAAAATTGAAATACAATAAAAGCTTTAAATGAAAAATGTACAACTTTCATACATGCTTTAATTCTTGGTGTAATTACATGTAGTAAATTACTGATAAAGTTCAACATGCTTTTCAAAAGTTTTACACTTGTATCATATAAGATGCTTTGCATTTTTATTTAAAACAATAGCCACAGGAGACAAGTGATATTACTAACTGCATATAACTTTAATTCTTAACGTAATTTTAGAATCTTAACTGCTTTCTGATGTTTGAAATCATTCAGTTACTTCACCAAGCAGGAAAATTACGGCAAGATTAAGAGAACACTGGCCTTTGAAATATCACCAACCAGTAAAACTATCCTGTAAAATCTTTCCACTCTAGAAATGAAAAAGAAAAAAACAAAACAAAACCTGTTCATATCAGAAGTTTTTTGTTCCTGCTTCCATAGTGGATCTATAAAACAAGATAAAACATTTGTCTCTGTGCTATCTTATGTATATATTATAAGAAATGAAATTAATGAGAACTTAGTCTTAGAAGCACTTCTTGAAAAAAAAAAAAAGAACACTTGCCTTATTTCTATCATGTAAAGAGTACTGAATATACAAATGTCTGCCGCTTATGGTGTAAAAATGTCGGAGGTAAAGATGTCAGAGGTAAAAATGTCAGAGGAAAAAATGTCAAGAGGTAAAAATATCAGAGGTAAAAATGCCAGAGGTAAAAATATCAGCTCTGAAAATGCCGAAGTGAACATGTTACAGGTGAGAATATTGAATTAGAAATTATGGAGAGCACGAGATAGAGTGATCACAATATACTACTCTATAAGCCATCACAAAATACTACTCTGTAAGCTATCTGTGTATGTTCAATCACTCGAATGGCCTTCCTGTCTTATTTATTTGATGTAACAGTGATGGTGTTGCTCTATTCAAAAACCACCCAATGAGACAAATCTTGTTTTGGTGGGAAGAATGATTTGGCATTGCCCAACAGTGTTTTGATCTTCTGTAAACTTGTTTAGCTGACTCCAAATATAGCAGCAAACAAATTCCCAGTTCCCTCTCTAGGCGCATTTACACACAAGAGGAACTGAAATTTGAATCGCGATTTGAATACGCAAGGAAAAATCGAAATTTGGATCCCGATTCTAATCGCGATTCAAATTCCAATTTTGTTTTTGTCCATTCACACACACGAGGAAGCAACGGAAACAGGCAGGAGAGCCCACAAACTTCTCCGCTTAAACTTCTGTTATACAAGATCTGGACGGGGGAAAATACACATCGACAGTAAAAGGGCTACAGAAAGTACAGCAACAAACTCAATAATCAAATACTAAATAATCATGTACTATCATACAAAACATTTGTTTACTATACGAGATCAACGGCGCCAAGATAGCGAGCAGTGCGTCCATGCTGGTACAGTGCATGCATCTGCAACGTAACACACACTGCATACACTGCATACTGCATGCACAGCGCATCAAATACCATTCCCAGTGCAGTTATGTATACATGTATAGGCCTAGCTGTTCTACCAAAAGCTTAAAAAATTAGTTTTCCTTGGCCGCTTCCCTCCCTCTCTCATATATAGTTATTTTTTCCTACATAAAATTATGTAGAAACCTCCTCTACTATGAACGGTGGAAGTAAATAGGCAGACTTTTCCATCTATCATTTTTTAAAATTCATCTCACAACTTTATAGAAGCTTCTCATTAAGTTCCCCCCCCCCCCCCCCGACAAAAATAATCAAGTAAATCAGCACCTCCTTCCCCTTTCACATCGTTCAACACCGCTCGAAAACCCTAACATTTCTTTTGGTTATCCTTCAATGATTTTGTTTCGTTTTGTTATCTGTTATGTTTGGTTTTGGTTTTGGTTTTGGTGATGCCAAGGAACTGATGCTAAAGCGTTAGAAAGCAGAGAACTGGGTTTGCTTGCTGATATTTTTGGAGCCTGTATACGAAAGAACAAAAAACAATGCGCGCATACCAGAACATTCCCCCCGCCAACACCATCAAAGTTATTTTTGTTATATGGCCAAGACAAGGGCATTCAAGGTATGTTTGCAATATCAATATTTGAATATCTCGCGCTCTCCATAATATAATTCAACATTCGTACCTGTAACACGTCACTTTATTGCAACATTTTCAAATCTGACTTACCTCTGACATTTTTACCTCTGACATTTTTTCCTCTGACATTTCTCTCACATTTTTACCTCTGCCATTTTTTCCTCTGACAATTTTACCCGACATTTTTACTTCTGACATTTTCACCTGGCACCGCTTACCTCACCTGTCAATTTTACTTTTGCAGGGAGACGTGTAATATTTCTTTTATAATATTCGCTTATTCACTTAATCTTACCATTTAATACATTATACTATTATAGTATAGTCTAGTCAACTTGAGAAAACAAAAACAAAACAAGTGAAAGCCTTATAACAAGCTTGATATATTTTGACATTTCAGTATGATAAACGTATCATAAGTTTATATTTGACTCACTATAAACATCCACACTTATCTACAAATCAAACTACATGTAGATATCATCTCCAACACTCTAATTCCACATTATTGCACAATCATATTAAAGGCATATAGTCAACAGTTTCCATGTGCAGCAGGTCATAATTCGCTGACACCAAACGTGGATGAAAGTTATGGAAATACCAGTCATGGGTATACAAGTCTCAAACACAGCAAGCAAGCTGTCCCTCTTTGCCCTTGCCAGGCGAGGGAATGTGAAATAATGACTTTACCATATGAGGCGATGGGTGCAAAATGCAGAGCATTACATAATGCCTGTTGGTCATAAAACTAATTCCCACTCTGGGTGACTGGAAACACCTCAAGGGTTAAGTGCAACAAAGGGCTATCTGTATTTTTTATTTGAATGAGATTTTGAAATTAAAATGATCCAGTAGAGACCAGGAACCCATCGGTAACAATGGTTTATACAGCAAAATTTGCTACAGCTGGATATCACCCAAAATAGATATGGCTATCTGCTTTAAACTGCAGTGTGTCAGTGCAACAAATCTTTATTTCAAGATTTATCAAAACTGCCAAAAAATGCGGATAGCCCTTTGTTGCACGAGACCCTTGACCTGTTAATGGGAAAATACCTGAATGGTGTCAAATTCCCCATGAAAGATGTCTTTAACTGCAGATAGAATCAAAGCTAAAAAAAGGAATAATAAACCCTTTTCTCTTCCCTTCGATATTCATTATAAAAGGCCTGAATTCACAAAAGAGGTTTATATTTAAACCACGGTTTAAATTTAAACTATGGTTTAAACGTCCATAAACGTGATTTTGGGCCAGAGTTCATGAATCTTGACTCCATAATACAAACTTTTATACACAGCAAATTTCAACGTATTAACTAACCTAAAAATATATTCTTTGATTTTGAAGATAGATAAACTTTACAGCAGAAATATATTTGGTTTCATTCTCCAAAATTAGATACTGTATAATGTGCATAGCATGTTATATTACCTGTATATTTTTAACAATGTCCACTTCAGAGTTATGATAGCATGGCTACATAATGCAACAGTCCTTAGGGAATACATCACACTTCATAACAGGACTACAGTATACAAAATCAAGAAATAATTCCAGAATGGCCTTTCCTCATGCTCTATCTTCACGTAAACTACACACAACATTCTACCTCAACTTGTCTGTCTCATGCTCTAAATAAAGTTTGCTTAAGAAAAAAAGAATGATTTCGGGGATATTTTGAGGCTTGCAGGGTCTATTTCAGTTAGTTCTGGAAGCTGAATTGCTTGGAGCCCTAAAATAGTTTGAATTTCAACCAGTGAGTAACACTTAATAAACCTGATCATTCAAACACATATTTACTACTTAATCCGGTTATTATAATTCCACAACATCCACAACGTCTTGTCATTAAAAAAAAAAAATTGTTACATACTATTCAAAAATGATAAAATTTATTAAATCTATAGCACCATATTACCATAACATAACAATTCATAAAAGGAATAAAAGGAATTTAACTACAAGTGCAGCATCATGTATTTTTGAACTGCCAGTCATGAGAATCAGGAATATCAATCCATAATAGACAGATGGTCATCATGAAGTTTTCTAGAAGTAAGACCACTTAAAGATGCTCAGTCGTGGGCTTTCATGGGGAATTTGACACCATGGGTACTTACCCAGTAACAGGTGTTGTCCATCATATGAGTTTTATGACCAACAGACCTTATGTTATGCTCTGTATATTCCACCCTTTGCCCCATATGGCAAAGTCATTATCTCGCTTTCCCTGGCCCGGGAATGACCGAAGCAGGCCGAAGAATGTTTATGGTGGGACAGCTTGTTTTGCTGTGCTCCAGAAATGTAGGTCTATTACGGGTACTTCCAGTGCTTTTCACAAAGTCTGGTGTCAGCAAATTATGATTCACTCCCCATGAAAACCCACGACTGAATATCTTTAAAATAAGACCACTTGGAGAAACACAAAAGTAGTCCTTGTAGACAGATGGTCACTTCATCAGCTTTAGCAGAAAAAGGCAACTAGACAGAAGCAAAAGTAGTGTAAAAGTAGTCCTAACTCATTGCCAAAGGGAAACAGGTGGTTCCTGTAGAAACTCACAGGGGTAAAGGAATTTTGTAGCCAAAAGTTTACTAGGGGGATTCTTTACAGATTTTCAGAAGAGGCCACTTTCTCAGTTGAAAGGCAGCCATCACCTTAGGATGGTCTATGAAAAGCCACTATTAAAAGAGAAATAAGAGAAGAAATCTGACCAGAAAAGCGATCATCACAGTAGCTTGCAAAGAGCAGACAACTTGAAGAAAGTAGTCTTTGTTGACAGGTCAAGGTCAAATCAGGTTCAGTTGGGAGAGGTCACTCAAAACAGTTTTTGCAGATGATTAGCCAATACACAAGGTTTCAATCTTCTTCAAATTATCAGTCCTTCTACAGTTTCGCAGCAGGAGGGGCAGTGACAAGAAGACGATTCATTTCCAACAGACTCTCAGAGAGTTCAGCAGCAAACTTATCTGAGTCTGTCTCTGGGCTGGTGTTGAAGGCTGTTACAGAGAAGTTGAAGTGATCATTCTGTGGGTTGTAGCAGATCCCGTATCCATCAGGAACAACTGGTCCAAAAAGCATTGTGAGATCGTATTTGGCAGGAACCTGGTATAAAGAAACAGACATGAAAGGCTGACAAATACAAGCTCTGTAACATATTACTACAAAAAAAAGTAACTTCACTTTATGGTGTACATCAAAGTGGAACGTCATCCTCACAAACTGCTCAAACACACTCTAATTAGGTATGAATTTTGCTGGTTCCATCTCTTCGTATTCAATTGCTGTTTAGCCATGGGACACTGAAGATATATATATCTTGAACATTGGCACCATTCTCTATGGCTATTAACTATTTTCATTGTATAAGAATACAAACAGAGCACCTATTATCTTACCTGACTGGTAGATAACCTAAAATGGGTGCAAGATGTGAAGGCGGTATCCATGAAGAGATCTGGAACATTGGCACCATTCTCTATGGCTGTTAGCTTCAAGCCTAACAGATGCCTGTCAATACCATCCCCATTTAAAACCTGTGAGGCAGAATAAATGACAAGATGAATAAGCAAATTTGTCCCTTACCTCATAAAACAATATACAAAGATTAAAAAGTCAAGATAAGAGTCTTCTGTGATAAGACCTCTTGGAAGTAATTTTTTTCACCCTTGTACAAAACTGAGAGGTCTGGGATGAGCAAATCAATTTTCCAGGTTGAAAGCATGAACTGAACCTTGTCAAAACTCTTGAGATGGAAGATTTGCCCTTGGATTATTTTTAAAATAATAATAATAAATAACAATAACAATAATTTTGTTTACCGAGGGAAACCTCATCAGCTTCAGTGCTGTTCTTCCTGAGGGCCCTGCAAATCATTATTATCTTAGTAACTGCCAGGTCCCCATTTACTTCTTGGTCAAATGGAACAAATGTGGGCCCCGGGATGTAAGCACTCAGCAAGGATTGAACCCAAAACCTCCCATAAAATAAGTAAAGAGCCTTAACCACTACACCACAGTGTTCCCACAACATCTCCAGTTATACCTTCTATATAAAAAAGTAATACATGTAGGAAACAGTATATAAAAGTATGGCTAGATATTGAGGTTTAACTACCGCTGGTAATAAATTGGTAAATAAACTTACATCATTTGTGTACTGCTTGTGAGCTGTAATTGCTTTCCTTAATAGCATCACCCTCTCACTGGGCTGTATGAAAACAAAACAGATAATAGAATGATGGACAATTAAAATAAATTACAGGATTAGAGAATAATGATGATGATAATAATTACATTCATATACTAATTTTTAATAATAATTACCCATTAATGAGTTAATCAATGATTACCCCAGTCATGGGATTCAAATGCTGTTACACACATAAAGTACACTGTCTCTATTCCCTAGGGAGCATTCTAGCCAGGCACATATCTTATTCACATGCTAATCTACAGTGACGTTCCCATCCTACCAGGTACCCATTTAACACCTCGGTTGAGAGTGTCTTTCAAAGCAGGGCTATACATGTACATGAATACAACAATGATGCCCTACTTATCTATATCCCTTTATCTCCAACAGTTTATAAGAAAATATCTCACATTGATATGAGGGCAATCTTTTTTTTTTTAAATTACCGTCTTAGTTGGATCGCACATTCCCCGGACAAACTCATCAGAATCAACGGTTGCTGATCTAATAGTGTCAGTGCGACCATATTTGTATTTCCGTAATGATCCGCTTTCATATGTAGCTGTTGAGTGTCCATACAACCTAAGTATAAAAGAAAAAATGTACATCTTTTACAACATAGGTTAAGCAATGGGTACAACATTGCTTTTAATTATTTTTTTTCTGTGCACTAGCATATACTCTGTTCATACAACAAATAAACAAAAGCAATGACATACTCACTCAAGGAAGTACAAAATACAGTAAATGAAATGCCCTTCTGTTCAGGGCCAGAAGGGCATTAATTATATGTTTTATAATAAAGCATGTGAGTTAACTCCCTTCTGGCTCCAAACAGACAAGATATGACGTCGAGAGAAAGATAGAGAAAAAAATCAAAATCGTAGGTTGAGGATGCATGAAAAAGTATACTTCAAATAAAGAATTACATTTCGGATTTACAAGTGATTGTACAATCACCTGACTCTATGATGTCAAAATATAAAAGATCCTACAAGGCTTTCATATTTGATGTAGAACAATTTCAAATAATGTATCACTATCCTTTCTTTCAAAACATGTCTATCCTGGGCAAAATTTTTTATTTGAATTTTTATTCTTCTTCAAATACATTTATTTGTAAGTTTCTTCTTTATCATGTAAAAATACATTATTTATGGCAATTGGAGAACCCCTACAAAAATCTTCATATTGAAATTAAAGAAAAGCAAATCAGAAGTACTGCTTCTAGAGAAACTTACTTGAAGAAAGTATACTGTATTGCATTCTGGATGAAAGAATCTGGACTGAGACGCTGAGACTTGGGGAAGTTCTTGCCAAACTCCTTGAACTGGAAGAGAGTGACTTGCAGATCATTGTGAGCCCTGTAAAGCATATAGACAATGAAAGAAACAAACAAGATAGGTATTGATCAGGAATCACTGGACATGAAACAGTTTTGCTCTGCACTTTCTATCATGATCTAATTTTAATTTCAAAACTTGGCTTTAAGGAATTCCTTCAATTTTGACAATACAAAGCAAAAAATTATTCCATGGATTAATGAGGAGCAAGAATATAGGGCTAGTGACAAGAGTATAAAATTCATTTGAAATTAATCCTCCAGTTACATTAATACCTTTTATAGCATTACAATCAATTTGTTATGCAAATCATTTGAAATTAATCCTCTGGTTACATCGATAGCTAAGAGTTTAGAATAATTTGCAGCGAATGTATTTTAATGTTACTGTAATTCAGGGGGATATTAGTTCATCAAACGCACTGCCTGTAGGTGTTACTCCACGTTATTTTATCCACAATACAACTGCACCAGAAAAACAAAAATCATCGAACAAAATGGGAAGGGAGAGGGGTGTAAACTTATCAAAACCTTGTATATGAACATAAAACATTGTACTTACACATCAATATTATGCTTTGCTTCTTCAATAGCTTCAACAATGTCGGGGCTGACGTTGAAATCTAGACGCTCTGGTTTGGGTGGATTAGTTGTACTTGATCCAATCTCGGTCACTAGATTATTCCTGGGGGAGAGGGGGTGCATAGATATCATCAGAAATGATAAACCAACAGTGATTAGACTATATGTATATACATTAAAGAGAAGCTTGAATTCTGGGAAAAGAAAGGGTTAATTGACTACTAGGCCTATGAAGGTTTCATGAATATGGGCCCTGGAAATGATAGATATTTTGTCTGCTTCCTTTATGAAGGTAATAAAGTAAAGCTCTACATCAGTTTTAAAATGCCTCAAGAAAAATGAAAAAAATGTTTAAAAAAATTGGCATAAGCATAGTGTGCCTTTCATTTCTGTTTCTTATAAAAAAAAAAAAAGGCAATGAAGTTGGTATACTTGTAGGGCACTGTTATATTCGCACTATTTGAATTTTCACCTTCATTTTCCAGTCATTAAAAGTATTAACAAGGCAAACGCCAAGCGTTGTCTCGCCTGCATACTGCAGTCATGAAGAGACTGCATGTCAAAACTATGCTATATGACTTCTGAGGCTGTCAGCAGTTTAGGGGGTGAATTGTGGTTCTGACAGTTTACATATGCAATAATGGTATAGGCCTACTTTATCCCCAGGAAATCAGATAACACTAAGAATGCTGTTAATACTATGAAGCTATAATTATTTCCATGCAAGTAAGGAAATGAATGTTAGTGAAAAAGAATGTAACTGATAATAATGTGAGTAAAATTGTAAAATTAAATTAATTATTAAGGTGTTATGGCAAACTTATTGTTTGAAAAATGGTATGAATTTGGTGATTCCACGTCAAAGCTATAGAAAGTTATTAGGTGTACAACATAGCACAGTGCCAGTTATGAAAAGTTCATTGACCTTTGACCTTAATCAAATTCAACTCACATTCGAACTTGACCTGCACCTTCAAGAGATGGACCTCTCATATGAATTTGGCAATCCTACCTCGAAGGTATAGAAAGTTATTGTGTGTACAACATAGCACAGTGCCAGTCATGGAAAGTTCATTGACCTTTGACCTCTGACTTTATTCAAATTCAACTCATACTCAAACTTGACCTGTGCCTTCAAGAGATGTATATCTGGTATAAATTTGGTGATCCCGCCTCGAAGCTATAGAAAGTTATTGTGTGTACAACACAGCACAGTGCCAGTCATGGAAAGTTCATTGACCTTTGACCTTTGACCTTAATCAAATTCAACTCACATTCGAACTTGACCTGCACCTTCAAGAGATGGACCTCTTGTATGAATTTGGCAATCCTACCTCGAAGGTATAAAAAGTTATTGTGTGTACAATATAGCACAGTGCCAGTCATGGAAAGTTCATTGACCTTTGACCTTTGACCTTATTCAAATTCGACTCATATTCAAACTTGACCTGCGCCTTCAAGAGATGGACCTCTGGTATGAATTTGGTGATTCCACGTCAAAGCTATAGAAAGTTATTAGGTGTACAACATAGCACAGTGCCAGTTATGAAAAGTTCATTGACCTTTGACCTTTGACCTTAATCAAATTCAACTCACATTCGAACTTGACCTGCACCTTCAAGAGATGGACCTCTCATATGAATTTGGCAATCCTACCTCGAAGGTATAGAAAGTTATTGTGTGTACAACATAGCACAGAGCCAGTCATGGAAAGTTCATTGACCTTTGACCTCTGACCTTATTCAAATTCAACTCATACTCAAACTTGACCTGTGCCTTCAAGAGATGTACCTCTGGTATAAATTTGGTGATCCCACCTCGAAGCTATAGAAAGTTATTGTGTGTACAACACAGCACAGTGCCAGTCATGGAAAGTTAATTGACCTTTGACCTTTGACCTTAATCAAATTCAACTCACATTCGAACTTGACCTGCACCTTCAAGAGATGGACCTCTTGTATGAATTTGGCAATCCTACCTCGAAGGTATAAAAAGTTATTGTGTGTACAATATAGCACAGTGCCAGTCATGGAAAGTTCATTGACCTTTGACCTTTGACCTTATTCAAATTCGACTCATATTCGAACTTGACCTGCGCCTTCAAGAGATGGACCTCTGGTATGAATTTGGTGATCCTACCTTAAAGCTATAGAAAGTTATTGGGTGTACAACACAATTGTTGACGACGACGCCGACGCCGACGACGCCGACGACGCCGACGACGCCGACGACGCCGACACCGGAAATAGTGATACCTATGTCTCGCTCCGCTACGCAGGCGAGACAAAAAACTACTGCAGTTGATATGTAAATAGGCCTATAGTATAACATTGAGAGTGACCTGCAGTATAGATGACAATGAAATGAATCACAGACACATGCTTCAGTGACAATTGCTTCAAAAGTTGGTCATGAAGAGGAATTTGTTCCATTCTCATATATTTTCATTTTCACCCTCACCTTCCACTCTTGAAACATAAAAGACTGCAGCAATTTACTATGCCATATGTGAACAAGCCTTTAATAACAAAGAAAGTGACTTTCAGAATCTAGATGACACTGACAATGACTCACAGACACATGCTTGAGTGGCAATTGCTCCCACCCTAATTGATTGTCTTACTACAACCCTGGATCCAATATTACACCTACCCTGACCCTAAATGTAATCCAAACACCATTGCAACTAAACCCTAAGCCTGTATCTCTTCTGCTCTTCAAGTTTTTTTTATGTAAAAGGATTAAGGCAGCACAGGAATTACCAGGAAATAGGGCAATGTCTGTTGTAGAACTAAATAACAAAAATATATTTCATTTTCTGCCCCCTCCCTTCTTTCTTTTGTTTTGTTTTGTTTTGTTGTTTTTGTTTTGTTAAATCACTTTGGCAACATTTATTCTGGCCTGTATTTTGTCAGCCAGTTCGGGCTGGAGACAAATTGGGTTTTAGGTTGCAGTTTTCACTTGTTAAATTAACACTATTTGCACAAGGAAGGGGGGGGGGGGCTTGGAGGCATTTATCACCACACAATTCAAACCGCTGCCATTTCATGCCACGTCACCTTCTTACTTTCTTTTAAGTCTTGCGCATCTTTTGCAACCCCTTTTACAAAAATCGATCATACCATTACTGAGTCATGTGAGCTTTTGTGACCTCATGTCAGCTCGATAGCTGAGAATTTCAGTGTTTGTGTACAAAACGAATGAAAACTTCATTTTCTCATATTTCTCCATTATCTCCTAAATCTTTTGTAAAGCTGTTATTATCATCATGTGTTCTAACTGTACAGTGGTCAACATTGAAAATAACTTACGTGTGTTTGAGACTGCAGTTGGACAATAGCTACTACAGGAGTGCTAATGACATTGAGAATGACTTTGAGAATAACACTGAAAATGACATTGAGAATTACACTGAGATGACTTGATGATATTGACAATTACTTACATGTACTTGAGACTGTGGTCAACTATGGCTACTATTGGTGGCCCTTCTGCAGTACAGTGTTCATAGGTCAGTCCCATATAACCTGATGTACCAACCCAGAACTGTACATTGAATTTAAAAAAATCAGAGGAAAACAAAACAAATCATCATATAAATTTCAAATCCCTTCTATCCCTTTATTTTTTGTTCTTTGTTATATTATATTTGAATTATGTTTGTATAACTGATATTTTGAAAAATTAAAATAAAATAAAATCTTTGAATCTGAATCTGGGCCCCATAACACAAAGATTTGCAATCAATCGCAAAGTTGTAACCGGCAATCAAAACCACTGTTTCATGTGCGACCCTGGACCAATCAGAATGGTCACTTTAAATGTGTGATTGATTGCAAACTTTGTGTTACGGGCCCCTGAAAATCTGAAATTATTTATTTTTTCGCACAGATTTGCTACCCTTGATGCATTACACGGTCATTAGATTGCAAATATTTCACATCATATGATTATACTGGGTTATTCATAACATCAGTCATAATCTAGTAGGATCAGAGTAATAAATTTTCATCTACCAATAGCAATCCTATGTAACAAACCTTTGCATTTTTAATATTTCTTATTATTGTCATTAAATTCAGACTCAAATCATAATATATCTTTATGAAAGTTGATTACACTGAAAGCTTGAATCCTCTATCAGCACTATTTTATCAAGGATATTCAAAATCTACAGAGATTCATTCACAAATACAACTTTATTGCAGGTTTGAATGATGTGTTTGCACAAACCTATTGCTAATATCAATGGAAAGAGTTAACTTGGTAATAGGAAAAGTCTGGGTTTTTACTCACTTGCAGTGTTTTATCGAACCACTGTTTTTGTGCAAATCTGCAGTCTATTTCAATGACTTTTTAAAGAATGTACAAACTTAGTAAGACAGGTCAAGGCTTTCTCTTACTCACTTGCAGTGTTTTATCGAACCACCTGTTACCGCTGCTGACCATACTCCCACCTCCGTAGAGCGACTGCCGCCCTCGCATGACTATATTGCTTGCATCAACTGCTTGCCTTTCATCCTGGTCCAGCGAGACAAGAAAGAGGCTACGTTTGATCTTCTCAAAGGATTCTTTATTCACGTAATCTGGTGGAAAGAGTGGATTAACGCCATAGCTCAGGGTCAAATAATATAAAGTAATTCATTCTGTATAGTGTAAATATGATACCTGGGTAGATAGAGGTAATGGCAATAAAATGACTTGTCTAAGGACATATGTGTCAGTCAGGGGTTCAAAAACCAAAGTCTTCTGATTGAGAATTGAGTGAATGAACTGATATGTTATTTATTTTCATTTATTATTCACATTTTCTTTATAAAAAAGCAGGGTGGTCCCACTCAGAGCCGCAGATGGCCTGCTTTACAAGGGAGCCTTATGATGTGGCCTCACACTACTGTGATTAGTGATTGCTGTTACAAGTTTATATATCTTCATAAATAATTGATCAATTATGTTTTGATTTACATCCATTAATCCCAAGGCCCTACTATTTTAAGTTTCATTTTGTCCTAAATCTTTTAGTAGGGATGAATAAGGCTTAAGTTCATTCCAAAACCTAACTTTATTCATGTTCTTTACAGATTCCCTGTGTACTCCTATTACCAAAACAAGGTTTGTTTAAACTGCTCCTTCTCCTCACGGTTTGCTTCTCTTCTGGGTCTCTCTGAAACCTACCTTTCTTCATCTTCTTGTATATCTTGCCCCACGTATTCCTGTGCTCAGCTGTGAGTATACCGACTGGTACAGCTGGCATCGGGGTTGCCATGACAATGTATTTCAGCTGGGCATAGAGATCATCCAAGCTGTAAGGTTTTCCATCAGGCCTTAGAACATCCACACTGTAGAACTGCAGAATAAGACAAATGTATTACATCAAAGCATAATGGTTCTTAACCAGATTCACAATTTTACTAGATAAAATTGAACTTTGATCTACTGGACTGTAACCCTCTTGTGACAGTAATGGATGTCTAATGGGATTTTGTTGTCAAAGAAAACTGTTACAGTGGCAAGATGAAAACAAAAATCTAGAAATAGCTTGCCATTCTAAGAAATACTCCAAGGACATTTACCCTGCAGTTTACTATAACACCACAAACTTTCACAAATGGAACTTTTACAAATCTGGACAACTTACAAAGTGCAATAAAGTTTCTTGAACATAAAAGTTTTCCGGTTGTACATTATTCACAAATGCACTCCTCATGTGGATTAGTAATGACAGGCAGCTTTATTACCTGGTTGTTGTACGCAACTATGATGTGCTTCGGAGCATTGGGCGTGTTGGGTGGAAAGATTGTAACCTCATCTTTCTTGGGACCTGGTATCCGGCATGAGGCTAGAACCTTGTAGTACTGATCCATGCACAGAGGCTGTCCGGCCATCTTATCTACTGGAACGGATTGCCTGAGGAGAGATAGAGAGATGAGCCCTGTTCATATTACCCAATACTGCAATATTACCGAAGCACATCGGTAAGCGATTTCCACTGTTCATATCACAGGTGAAAAAAAGGTAATATTACCGTAATATTGCAGTATTCTTTCTTTCATCCCCATTCATATTCCCATCCGCAATATTATGGTATTCTGTTCTATCGTCAAGTCCCGAATCACATCTTGGTTACCCAGTGTACAATGCGCATTCGGCCTAGGGTCAAACCCGTCGATGAGACGCTATGCTCCACTGCACAAGCCGTAAATGTTGCACTTTCTTTGCGGATGCTGTTCATATATATGCCAGGTATCCGCAATATTACTAGGTTGTCAAATAGGGGCAAAATAATGTAAAATAGGAGAAAGCAAATATCGCAATATTCAGAGAGTCATTCATATTACCAGCAGTCTGAAGTGTGTCTGTAAAATAGGCGTAACATTTACGCGTATTTTATGGATAGGTGGGCAGTATGAACGGGGCTATTGAAAGAGAGATTGAAGCAATACGACAGAGAGATGGAGATACATGTAGATGAATCTCATGCTTCATTTCTCTTGGGACCTTGTATCCAGCATGGGGATAGCAACTTGTTGGACTCATCTGTGAAAACAGACTACATGTAGCTAGCAATCTTACCCAAAGGAACAGATTGAAGGGAGAATGAGAGAGACAATAATGAAGAGAGAGAGGGGAGAGAAAGAGAGAGAGAGACACATGAGATACTACAAAAGGAAGAGATGAGATAGGCGACAAAAAGCCATGATAAAAGGGTTGCCACAGAGACAATGAGAGACAGGGAGAATAAGGGATAATAGGAAATAGAAACAATAGTCAAAACAGACAAGACTATAAGAGACAGCATAAGACAAAACTAATCAGATTCAGAATGAAGCTTGAAAATACAACAGGTAACAGAGAAATATTTTTGACAATTTACGTTGAAAGGACAGTCAGGGGAGGCAGAAACAGAAAGATAGATGTAGTCACAATGCTAAAGGAGATTGCAGACCTTCCATATTTGAGTATTTCACATGCATTTCTTGATTACTTTACAGAAAATACATATGATTTATAAAAAAATTAATGGGTAAATATCCAACCAATCTTTGTTTACTACATGTAAAGCCTAGCCAAGAAGATAAACTGCATTCTTACGTGTCTATCAGGTACTTGAAATCCATGACACTCCTGATAAGCTTGGCTGCTTGTTGAAGCTGACCCTCACGACCTTTGAACTCCGATGTCTCTGACTTGGGAAAGACAACCCCTGGCGAGACATTGACTATGACTGGGGACCTGAAGTCCAGATAAGCAACTCTCAACCACCATTCTGATAACTAGGTAATCATTTCAGAATTGAAAATAGACAAGAGGAGAATATTGAGGACATAATCTATAAGATTACAAAGATTGCAAATTCAATACCATATTGTATAGTGCAATATAAACGTTACATATTATTATTATTATCATTATTATTCATAGAAATCAGGTTCAGATTATGTAATATGTCACTATAATGTCCACACATTTGTATGTAATCTCAGTGTAATTTCTTTTGAAATTTAGCTGTGGTCCCATCATAAGATGTACACCTTTGCTCTAACATGATGAAAAATTAGTCCAAAGAGTTGGATTAAGGCTTCATTGTTCATCTGAACCATGGTCAAAGGTGAAGATACAACTATCTAAAATTCCTGAAAATCCTCCAATTTGAATTTAACAAAAAATTCACGAAACATATCTATTCTTTTTTTAAACAATTTTTTCAGAACCTTGAGATGTTCTCTGCAGGTTTCCATGGTGAGTGAATATTCATAATGAGGCCTGTGGTAAGTTTGGTAACACCATGTGGTAGCCATGAGTGAAAGGCTGTTGATTTCATCTTTCTCTAAAAAAAAAAGCCCCCTTTAGGAGTGTTTAGAGGATCAGAGAAAGAGTAAAAGAAAGGAAAGAAAAGACATGATGGTGCAGTGAACTTTTTGTAGGAACATTTACACAAGACCATTTTTGGATTTTATTTCCAGTGTTTGAAAACCGAAAAATGAGGTGAAATGGAAGGAGAAAAGGAGGAAGAGTCATTGAGATCAGAGAAGTTGTGAGCAGGTCACAAAAGTTTGGAGAAGTTCTGAGAAGAACTGTTGGTCTTCTTCAGCAAAGGTGTATATCTGTCTCGATATGTTTCAAACAGTATGCTCTATTCATCATCAGAAAATAAACTCTAACTTCTCAAAACTTTGGTGACTTATCTTTTCTGATCTCAATCACTCTTTATCCCTTTCCCCTTAAAGTGTTCCAACAAAAATATCATTCCAGCATCATCTCTTTTCTTTCCTTCCTTTTACTCTTTCTCTAATTCCTCTAAACGCTCCATAAGTGGGCTCTTTTGGCAAAAGAAGATATCAGCAGCGTTTCACTAAGGTTACCACATGGTGTTACCGTAGGCCTCCAATTGTGATTTTTCAGAATCTTATGTGCAATATTCATATTTAATCATTCATTTTCATTCAAAGCATTTTCCAAACATCTCCTGCTAAACTATAAGTAATCAATACAAAAATGGCTTCAGCTGATTGTGACTGAAGGTACTAAAATCCTCAACTTACCCAATTCTCCTTTTTCTTGGCTCTGTTAATCAAACCCATCTGAAGGTCTTGTCCCACACCACCTGGTTTTCCAAATTCATCCACGATCTACACACAAAAAATTTCGTTTTATCAAGTCTTTTTTCGAATAAAAAGAACTTGTTCACAAAATAGTGTGAAAACAGTCTTAAAATAACATGCACAACTAAAATACAACCCATTAGCATCTTGTATAGCTTTAATGTCCATCAAGCTGACATTCTAGCATTCAAATACAGTCAAACCTGCTTTAGCTACCACCTGTATAGAAAGACCACCTGTCTATAGAGATAATTTTTGTTTCCCTTGAATAATTTTCCCATTGAAATGTGTATTAAAGGAACCTGTTCATAAAGTCCACCTGCTCATAAAGACCACATTTCTTGTCTCCCTTGGGTGGTCTTTATATACAGATTTCACTGTATATCACTGTATATCAATATCTGGGAGGAGCATTATAGTTGGATATATGAAAAGCTACTTTGCCACTTTCTACCAAAGTGGTAATATGAACCTCACACGCTTCAGCTCTATACACATGCTACTGGGCTCTTACTGGGATAGTAATATTGGAACACAGACATGGACAGAAGCAATGCGAAGTGAATTGCTTGTATCTAGCTTAAGGACATACATGTACATTCCATGCACAGACCTGATCCTTCAACCCTAGTACAGTATTTGAACCACTTGGCTATCAAAGATACCGCTCTAATATCAAATTGTGGAGGTACATGCGCATGTAATGTTTACAAGGAGTCAGAACTGTTCAGTACTAGACCATCTCACCTTCTTGGTGACCTCATAGTCTTCAGGACTGATGATGGGTTTGACTGCCATCAGGTACTTGTACAGTGTCTGCTGAAGTGGAGGAACGGGTAGCCTGGCAAGAGAATCCTGATGCGCAAACATCCTTCCAGCATGCACGTTGCTCGGCCCTGGTCTGGCAGGTAGAGGGGCACCATCTTTACCAGTGACGCCCATGACTCGACGAATCTTTATTACAGAATAAACAAATATGAAAACTAATGCTATATTACAAAAAGTAGCATACACTGTATGTAACTGCTTTCATCTGGAAGTTATGTACCTAATTTCCAAGTAAATTTACTGCTCCATTGAAGTAAACTCAAGGTACATGTAAGATGATGGCTACAACACACCATTCAATATAAACAAATAACTCTGACATCAGGAATTGTTGAAATAAAGAACTGTATGAGATTAATGTACTTAAACTTTAAAGGACATTATAATTATCTTTTAATTAGTCTCAAAGCTAGTGAGTGTTCTTCCTCACTGGCAAACATAAAATGTAATTAGAGGGTTCTTGTAAATATGGGTTCATGCTCCGTCAGACTTGACGCTCTGATGCTCCACTGTCTTTGTTCGCTCACTTATTCTGGAAGTCAGATAGAGTCAAACCTGCATTAGTGACAGCCTGTATAGAAAGACCAGCTGTCTATTCAGACCATTTCCCCCCCCCCCCCCCCCCTCCATAGTGCTTCTCATTGAAATGTATATTTTAAAGGAACCTCTAGTACATATAGTAAAGACAACCTGCTCCCAAAAACCATCTGCTCACAAAACCACCACTCCCTTGGATGGTCTTTATACACAGGTTTGACTGCAATCACATTGTTTTGAGACTAAAATCCAACCTGATTACATGTAGCATGTAGGTTTACTTTTAGAGAATGGCAAAGTACACCGGAAAGAAAGGAAATATAAATGAGGTACACATACATGTAGGGAAGGATGGGAAGGAAAAGTATTTCATGATTTCCTGGCTTATACACAATGAGCATTTTAAAAAACAAATTGGTGTTAAAAATCTGCAAACACTTGTTGATCAATGGCAAAAAGAGATCTTAAAGACACACAGTCGTGAGCTTTCGTGTGCAGTGTATCATAATTTGCTGGCACCAGCCTCAGTGAAAAGCCACTGGTAATACCTGTAATAGCAATATATTATTGCAGCACAGCAAACAAGCTGCCCCACCTCTTCGGCGTGCTTCGGCCGTTCCGGTGAGGGAAAGTGAGATAATTACTTTACCATGTGGGGCGATGGGTGAAATACACAGAGATTTACATAAGGTCTGTTGGTCATAAAACTCACTTCCACTCAGGGTGATGGACAACACCCGAATGGTGTCAAATTCTCTATGAAAGATCACGACTGTGTGTCCCTAAAGACATTGGTTAACATTGTTAGGATTTTAAAAAATCTTTTGTTACTTGAAAATGGGATAAACGTAAGGGTTATAGTGTAAAAATACCAGTCTGAAAGTTTCAAAGTATAATATCCACAGGAAGTATTTTTAAATATAAAAAATGTAAACCAATGTTTGAAAAATATACGAGGGTTGGTTGCACAGAATAGACATAAGGAGTGCGCATGCGCGTATGAATCACCTTACCGTACTGTGTGCATTGGCGTATCACGAGGAGGGAGGCATATAACGCCATTTTCAAATTCAAGCAAAGTGGTCCTCTTAGTGATTGTCTCATGAGGATTATAAAATCGCCGTTTGCGTCTATCTTACACTTTTTCATTCCAAGTTATGGTTGGTTTCAGGGTCTTTGAGTACAAAGTACTCATACACATGTT
This sequence comes from Echinometra lucunter, assembly GCA_029962745.1. Taxonomy (NCBI): domain Eukaryota; kingdom Metazoa; phylum Echinodermata; class Echinoidea; order Camarodonta; family Echinometridae; genus Echinometra; species Echinometra lucunter. The sequence continues at coordinate 12,519,806 of CM057165.1, read as the reverse complement.
TCTTCTTAGTTTGAGAATTTTTTAAATCAGCTACTCACAGAGTTAGCCAATGCCTTAAAGCGAACCTTTGCTTTGGACATGGTGACAAGTCATGTACATGCAATGTAGGTTTTATACCTTCAGACATTTAAATGACATATACATGTACTCCAGTAAACATAAGACAGACACTAGACTAAACTAGACAGACACTACTACATGTATAGCCACTTCCTGTATCAAACAGTGAGAAAGCTGGTAGTGGTAAAGACTTAAATACTTACATGTACCTGTACCTTTATTCCCTGTTGGACACAGACTAAGTTCAGCTTTTAAATCCTTGTCAAATATATAAAAATCACTGCTCAGAAACATGCAGTAATCATTATTAGCATCATTTCATCCCGTTGATTCAGTGCACCCAAACAAACTGAAGTACACATGTAGATATCCACCCACAAAAGCAAGTGACATGACCACTGCCGGTGTAATCATTACAGATCAAACAAAGCACATAGCCCTTATCACTTCTGAACTTGGTCCAATTTACCGAATTCAGCAGATATCACTGCCTGGCCCTACATATAGCTGTTTTCTATTCAAATACAAATACCGGTACATCTAGCCGACATATGACAGATACCAGCACAAACTTTTATAGCTCTACTGGGCAAGAAGGAACTTTGCCCTTACAAACTTTTGTGCATTGTTTACGTTTTAGATCCTGGCCTTGGCTCGGAGCCAGCTCAGATCAATACTAGGGATCACATGATAAAGGGCATGTCTACATGTAGGTCACCTGATAATTTGCATTGAAAAGAGGTATGAACTTCAATACTAAATCAATTTATTTGACTTGTGAGCAAGTGCAATGTTTTGTACACAAATCTGGATTGTGAAAGGAATTGGAAGCCAATACATGTACTTTTACTAAACCGTGCAGACATCAACTTCATGAAAAGGTTACATCTATTTGAACTGCTGTATCTATTCTAACATCAATAGTGTGCACATGAGGTAATACTTGAAAGTTTGAAACAAAAAGGATGACAAAATAACTGATTTCCAGGTCACAAGATGAAAACGTACATGTATGGGTAACCCAAGGAGACAATGTGCTCAGTATCTGCTCTGTAAATATCAATGCACTTCAGATGTACTTGCAATTCATTGTTTACATGATGATGATGATGAAGGAAAAGATTTATATCCCACAGAAGGACATACCAAACATTTTCCAATCTTATTACTGGTATGTAAAATTAGTGTCTTGGGAGACAAGCAAATGGAGCTCATTTGAAACCATTGGGTACTAAGCTTGAGTCTGGACTCTGGGGTCTATGAAAAATGTGTTCTATACCAAACTCAAATCGTATTCTATAACCCGTTGAGATGAATGGGGGAAGGATCTATGGAAAATGTGTGTTGTAATGAAATCAAATCATGCTCAATGGGTTAATAGTCAAACAGGGTTATGTCTCACTGAGGGCAGTTGAACATCATCTGCACAGAGTACTACTGTATGGTGGCCTTGAAGTACGCTCAACAACAGGTCATGTGGGACGCGAAATTCATGACCCGTGATGCGAATTTCGCGACTGGGACGCAAAGTTGGCCGCGAAATTCATGTCGCACATGACCTGTTGTCGAGCGTACTTCAGCGCCACGATAGGATACAGAGTAGAAAATTTTATTTTCATTTGTGACTTTATCCTTGAATAGGGTGTAAAGTGCCATGCAAGAACTCCCTGTTAAGAGTCTAAAAATCTGAAATGTTTGATAGGTTTGTATTATTGCCACTGCAGAGGGGCACTTTGTGGGTGATGCTCTAAGCTCCGAGGGATACATGTACATGTATGTACCCAATTCGAACAACTTTGTAATCCTTATGCTTGGGGGTGATTACCACGTTCGGTAAAATCATTCCATGCATTTTAGAAGTAAACAATCATTTTCTTGAATTACTGTGATAACCAGAATAAAACAATACAAATTCTCGAGGGCACGCAATCAAAATTTATGCCCTTGCCCTTGCCAGATTGAAATACATGTACATGTATATCCCACATTCATGTTCATTTCTTTTTGAATTTTGATTGAAAAACTGAATACATCATTTCATCACTCTAAAGAAATTTGCTAAAATACTACTGTTACTGCAATGATATCTGAAATGACTGCAGAGAATATTGCTCTTAAAAGTATTGCCATGCCATTCCTGTATGCATAAATTGGTCTTGTTTGAAATGATCATAAGTTATCACAAGAAAAATAAAAACTTCCATGTCATCAGTGACCTCCATGACCTTGACCATAGATCTTGAGACCCTAAAATCTAATAAGGTCATTGTTGCTCCCATATCATTACACCGAGCCAAGTTTGAAGTTCATCCATCAAATGGTTCTTACACTGTAAGTTTAACACAAGAACAATTCATTTTCATGTATAAATGTCCTCTGTTACCTTTGACCTCTGACCCCAAAATATACAGTAATCAGATTGCGATCCGCCCACATGAGACCTAGCTACAAAGTTTCATGAAGATCTGTCCATCACTTAGATACATAGTTGTATCACCATTAGGGCTGTAAATTAAGCCCCATGATCGAGTTCGGTTCGGTTCGGCAGAGTTTGGCACTTTTATTTCCGAATTTTGGTTCGGCTCGGGGTTTGGCAATACAGTATAGTTTAAAAAAATAAAAGGGTGAGCATCAATAACAAGAGATCACCGGAACCCTCTCTATCTTTACTACACTTGGAAGTCACTGTTTCTTATAAATATATTTTGTATGACAAAAAATAGTTACTGCATTTATTGCATGATTCTTTGTTATTTATTTTATTTTCTGAATGAAAGGGAAAGATAATTTTCATATACTGATTAATAGAAAACAAGAGAAAATTGTTGAAAAATCGAAATAAAGGAAAGGAACGAAAATATTAAAAGAAATTATCAATAAAACAGTGTTTTTCTGTTTTTTAATTTTTTAAAAATATTTATTTAATATTATGATCGACCATGACTATTAATCGATTACAACCTTATTACGATCGATTACAGTCGTGAGTATCTTTGGGCATATTTTGAAGCTTTTAACATGATTTTTGGGGAAAACAACTAGAATTCACGGTGCCAAATATTATGAAATTTATCAGAATCAAAGGAAAAATAAGACACTAGCTGTATCAAGTGTTTTTCTATCTTTTATTCAAGAAAAACTTTTGGAAGATGAATTAAAAGAAATCCCACCAATAAATGTATGTATTAATTTTTTAATAAAGCAAAGGTGTTTCTCCCTTTTAGCATAATGAATTCAGGACAAGGTCTTCACCGAGGGCTGAATCAATGATCCTGTGTTATATTCCGAACTTGTCCTTTGAGTTCAGTTCGGTTCGGTCCTGTTCGGAAGTGCCATGTTCGGCGAACTTCCGTTCGGTTCGGCGGTCTGGTAACAGCCCTAATCACCATGACCTTTGAACTTTTGACCTCACGACCCTAAATCTAATCAGATCACAGGTCCCCCACAATTGACCTAGCTACAAAGTTTTATGAAAATCCGTCCATCAGATCTTCAGATATTGCATTTACAAGCATTTGAACATACTTTACATGTAGATCAACCTTGACCTTTTGACCTCATGACCCCAAAATCTAATCAGATCGTTGGCCTCCTATATTGGACCTAGCTATGAAGTTTCAAGAAAATCTGTTCTTCATTTTTTGAGATAGTGTGTTCACATTCACAAGTTCGGGATGGACGGACAGACAGACAACCCAGAAACAATCCCTCTGGCACCCTTCGGGATGGGGGCATAAAAAAAACTACTTTCATACATCTATTTGACCATAGACATACATATTACAATCCAAAAGTCTGATCACTTTGTCTCCTCATTAGTCATGCAAACAAACAGTTGAAAGATAGTGCTAACAAAATAAACAACCCCCAAAACACGATAACGCCTCCTGCACCACTTTTGGTGGATACAGACATGTCATCATCAGCGTTTAAAGTCCATTTGTCCCACTTAGTGGGGTTGGACATTTCATTTCATTAAAGGCAACTCTCCAAGCTATCCTATCTGTGGGATCCATGTGTGCAATACCGGATGTTTTGGCATCTTCTTGTGGTTTCCCTCCAAGTTTTTCTGGGTCTCCCACGAGGCCTTCTTCCAGTAACTGGAAAGTTGAAAGCCCTCTGGAGCCAGTGTGTTGCCTCTCTCCTGGCCACATGTCCATACCATCTTAGCCTACTTATCCTCAAAACCTGTGCCACTCCCACCAGGCCCACTGACTGAAGGAGGACTTCATTCCTTGTTCTTTCATGTAATGATGTCCTACACATCCACCTCAACATCCTTATCTCAGCCTTTTCCATGCGCTGTACAAAGGGCGATTTCATTGCCCATGTTTCGCTTCCGTATGTCATGCATTTTCTCACACAGGCATCGTACACCCTCCCTTTCACTCTTAGAGGGATTGCTCTTGAGGTGAGGAAGGGAGAGAGTTCGCGAAACTTTTTCCAGGCACTTTGGATCCTTGTAGTCACAGCTGCTGTCTCTTCTCCTCTGGCAGCTAACGTGTCTCCCAGGTAGCAGAACTTCTCCACATTTTCGTAGGTCCCTCCATGGAGATCCAAACCTGTCACATTCCCAGTGCCAGTGGTACCTTTCTGTGAAATTGTACCTAAGCACTTCTTGCAGATGAATGTCTTACTTGCTGCTTGCAGGCTTCCAGAGATCCACTGCATTTGCGATGGACCGAGCTCTTGCAGTTAGTGCATCTGATTGAGTTTGCTCCAACACCTGTATAGCAAACTCCACAGGGGTATTCTCAGGCCCCTAAAACTCCGCCATTTTGTCCGGATTCATTAGAAGGCCGACCTAAGCACCATCAATATTCATGATCAAAAATGAACAGTTCAATTTGTAAGATGCTTCCAACTAGTAGCATTTGTTTGTACGAGTTATGAAACATTAAATGCATCAGCTTACTGCATGCACAGTTAATGCACAATAAATGCGCAACAAATGCGCATTAAATCAAAGTATCACAATAAAACTGATATGCGCAATAGCTGAATAGATATGAATAACACAACAGTTTTATCGATATCATGGCGATAACGGGTGCTTATCGGCCCCTTCAAATGATCCGAAAGAGGCGGGGCCTAATGCCATTTTCATAATGATATCCTACGTGCTGCTTTTCGTCTATGGGTATTCTGTTTTCTCTGTCTCACTTGCATCAGCAGAAATCAGCAAAATCACATTACAGCAAACAGAAGGTTATGGATATGAAAATTGAAATCACTATGCATTGTATTGGAATTTCATATTAGCAAATCATTAAGCAATCATCTGAATGTCACATTTAAATATTGGTGCAAGGTTTACAACCTTGCATTTGCATTCATTGAGTGGTACACTGTTATTACATAATACAGTGAAACATGTCTGTAATGGCCACCCAAGGGAAGCAATGTGGTCTTTATAGGCGGGTGGCTGCCACAGACAGGTTCTTAAATACATAACTTATCAAGTTATCTCCATGGGAATAAATTTTAGTGGCCATTATAAGAAGGTGGCTGCTGCAGAGAGCTGGCCACTGAGACAGCTTTGTCTGTATTAATGAACAGGCAGGTAGTAAAAACAATTTCAAAGTATATTAGAATTTTGTAATTTCTCAATATGATCACTAGATAGATATGTTCTGAAAGTAGGCAAAGTTCGATGTAGAATATGTTAACAATTAGACCTTGAATTAGAATTCAATTTGCCTTCCCATTGCTCACAGGCCTTTTCATACAGTCATCACACAACTGAAAAGCAGAAGAAAAAAGGGGGGATAGAAGAACAAGATGAAGAAGAATAAGAGGATGAACAAGAATATACAAACAAGAAGAACAAGAAGAGGAAGACAGAGAAGAACAAAAAAAGTGGAAATGAACATGAAGAAAACATGAAGAAAAACATGAAGAACAATAATAAGAACAATAATAAGAACAAGAAGAAAAAGAGAAGAAAAATGAGGAAGAAAAAGAACAACAACAAAGATGACAAGAACAAGAATGAGAACAAAAGCAAGAAGAAGAAGTAGATCAACACTTAATGCTTTAAATTTACTTTCAAACTGAGAGTAAACAATTGAGGACCACCGTAAAGACTCTAGGAAAGTAAAAAAAAAAAAAAAAAATACTCATGACATATAAAAAGAAAATTCCATTCTACCTTAATATTAACAAGAACAAAAGCAAGAAAAAGAAGATCAACACTAAAAAGTAGACCCTAAATTTGACTTTCAATGATAGTAAACAATTGAGGACCACAGACATGACAGACTCTAAAGACTCTTGAAAAGTAAAAAAACTCATAATGTATTTTCATTCAAAATCTGTGTTAGATTATGCATGAAAACAATGAAATTATGTGTCTGGCTAAAAATTAAATACATCTAGAGCTAGGTAGGTCTAACATTAGATCTATCATCTAGATCTAATACTAGTAGCCTAGTCAAATATAACCTGGATCTACAGTACAGGGGCTGCATATAACATGCATAATGGTCAGTTAATTCAGACTGAGACCTAAACTCTAGAACAACATAAATTGAAACTGTAAAGTTGCTTTGTTAATAGTCTTCTTAATCTTTCTGCTGCAAAACACCAGCACGGCAGCAGAACTCCACAGCCACGCCTTCTCCAGCTGCAGCATGCATTGCAAGCCCGGACGCGCCGGCCGGACAGTATGGCTGATGATCGCCACAGTCACGGGAACGATAGCGGTGCGAGCGAGCTCGAGCCAGCAAACTACTCTAATTTTTCAAGGGAAAAGCAGTTAAACAGCAAAACTGAACCTCACCGCATTTTTCGGGAATCGTGAGAGCATCTTGGAGATCCTAGGTGGCTTATCTAAATTTGTTTTCGGGCTGATATATCCCCTTTAAAAATCCCTTGTATTCACGAACTATATACTGCCCAGGTTAGTTGGTTGGTGTACGGCCGGTTGGTTGGTCTAGTACGTCCTTGATCTTGATGGCGCTCTTCAATCAACTCGCGCCGCGCCAGTATAGTAGTCACTTTCGAAGATTGGCATAGGCTTCGGAAAGCCCACGAGCGACGTGAAAATGATTATAGATCTATATTCACAATTAATGTGGTATAGGAACATGTTAATATCTAAGTTTTTCTTTAAAAAAAATGATCGTGAATGATTGTAATCATTCACTACGAGATCAAGATACGCAAGCAGTCAATAATTATTGGAAAAGAGGGAGTTAATTGCGTTCATGGAAAAGCCGCAAAGGATTTACCAAATATTACTTCATGATCAGTTATATAAGAAGATGTCAAAGACAGCTTAAATGCTATCTAGAACGATTAGTGTCATATAACCCAATAATCAGAGGCGTCGATCCATTTTTCGGATTGGGGGGGGGGGGGGGGCAAGACGACCAAGCGGAGATGAGGCCCAGCAAATGATATATACCGGTACTTGTATATTCATATATATGAAGATCTGAAAGGTTTTATATATATATATATATATATGTGTGTGTATATAATAGGAATCAGAGTTGGTAGTAGAATGCCATAAAAAATAAAATCATAGATTTTAAAAGAAAACGGAGCATAGCTCTCAAAAATGAAAGGCGAAGTCACACTCTTCGTCAGTGCCCACGGTGTGACAAAAAGATGTAAATCAAAATCCGTTTCTGAAACAGACGAAAAAACACGTCTGTTCATGCATGGGCAGACGGATTGTGAAACTCACCTTTCAAAAGAAATCAACGCGCTGAAGATGGAGATGGCGCGAAGTAAATAACGCATCCCAAGACGCGTTGTCATGACTGCAAGATGACAATGGCGAATCTCCGGCTCCAAAACAGGAAAACCTGAAAAGGGCCTCACCGCCAACAGTCATAGGGTAGCAGTAAACAGGTAAAAAATACCTAAATAAAAGTGAAAATTAGTCTGCGTGGCATCTGGAAAATACAGGAATCAGAGTTGATAGTAGAATGCCATAAAAAATAAAATCATAGATTTTAAAAGAAAACGGAGCATAGCTCTCAAAAATGAAAGGCGAAGTCACACTCTTCGTCAGTGCCCACGGTGTGACAAAAAGATGTAAATCAAAATCCGTTTCTGAAACAGACGAAAAAATACGTCTGTTCATGGGCAGACGGATTGTGAAACTCACCTTTCAAAAGAAATCAACATATATATATATATATATATGTATGTATGTATATAAGCTTTCGGTCTAAGATCTTCATCAGGACTCTATAAAGGAAGATTCAGAAGCTACGACCGCCTCTTAGTAATTTCTTTCGGTATTCATTTCACCAACTATGAGTGACCGCCAGTGTTTTGTTCTTGGGAAATTTCTTCCTTTATAATATATATATATATATATATATATATATATATATATATATATATATATATATATATTTGTGATCAGGTAACATATACAACAGCTTTGGCAACTCTTGTGATCTCACATGCAGTGGCGTATCTAGGGATTATGGCGCCCGGGGCAAGCAATAAAGCTTCGCGCCCCCCCCCCAAGTGCCCAAACCTGTCTACTTAATTGTATAATCGAGGGAGCAAAGCGACCATGCGGCATTTTTTTTTGGGGGGGGGGGGGGGTAACCGTACCAAAACACAATTTCTTTCGTATACTCAGGAAATTTTGCAACTGACCACTGCGATTGAGCGGTTGAGAAGTTCGAAGCGTGTACATTGATAAATGGTTTTCCATTCACTCCATTCTAAAACTGGGAGTAAAACAGAACGGAAACCCTTGAGAAATATTCCTTATCGAAGTATTCGGCAAGTCGACTGAAAGTTGAGATTCCTTGTAAATGTTGAATCTCTCAAATGCTGTTTATGCACTTTATCCTTCTTTGGGGCGCAATATTGAGAGGGAGGTGAAACTTCCATGATAGCGAGCAAAGCAAATTAACAACAATTGCATCTTAATACATTTATTTCAAATTTTGAACCCTTTAAAAACCTATTTAAGAACTATACGGGGTAGCGAAATTAGGAGATCCTGAAAGAAACTTATTATGCAAGGGAGCAGAGCGACCGTGATTTAGAAATTTTTCGCATTCTTTACCCTCAAAAACTGTATTTCTAGTGCATTTTCCCTGTCGATGGGGGTGGGGGGGGGGAGGGGTAATTTAAAGTTGAGATTTCTTTTCAATGTTGAACTTTGCAAATGCTGTTCATGCAGCGAGAAATAAATCTTCATTTGGAACCCTTGAATATAGCTGTTTACATATACTGGGGGCGCGAAATTACGTGGTCCTGAAAGAAAGAGCAAAGCGACCGAGCTTAAGATTTTTTTTTTGCATTCTAAACCGTCAAAAACTGTATTTGTACTGCATTTACACTGCCGATTGGGCGCATGATCCTTAAGGATTTTGTTTTTCCTCATTCTCCGAATGCTTTGGGATACATGCATATGTTGGAATAATTAACATTTGTGATCAGGTTACATATACAGGTCATTGTTCGAAACTCATCTGCCACCGACAAAGGAATTAATTAGTGAGTGTTGAAGATCTTGTATCTAGCTTTTACCAACGAGAGTACCGAGCGAGCTAACGAAACATATGGTGTTTTTTGTTAATATAATCTAGGCCGATATCTCCTGTAAGTGTATCTATTTTTAGGTCAACTGGCCGCTCGATTTCTTGGAGTGATATCTTGTTTGGTTATATATTACTTCCTATGAGTAGAAGAATAGTATACCATTAGATAGAAACACAAGATATACAAACCGATTTCCTTTCATAAGAATAGTAATTATCATCGGCATTGCTTAAGATAATGAAATGTGAGCGAGCGCTTCCCAGTGTCCCATTTTCTTTCTTTTTACTTGTTTTACTTTCTTTTTCCTGCACTGCACTGGCTGCAGTACATATAGGCTATTACTCAGTACTTGAACTTTGTCACTACACTGTCAATAAATCACACTTTAATACTGTATACCAGTATACGTTTCAAACGAACATAGTGTACACGTATGTTTCCTTTATTTAGATTTGCATTAGGAATTTGTGTCTTTTCTTGGATCATTGGCATAAACAATTTGCATTTTGCACCAAAAAAAAAAAAAAAAGAGTTTTATTTAGATTTTTTAAGGAAAGTTACTTGAAAGCTCAAGGTTTTGAAAAACTGAATGTAAATTAATATACAATACCTGAAAAGGGCAAGCCTTTAATTATCAACTGAAAATTTTCCAACACAAAAACAACACAATATCCTAACACTTTTTCTGGCAAGACATCTAAGAAAAGGATAGATGATTTGGATGTTAATGTATTGTCCAACAGTGTTCTTATTTCCAAAGTGACAAAATAATAGTTGATACCTCCCATCAGATGGCTATGAAGGCATTTGATAAAAGCTGCAGAAGGTTGTTTTGATGCAGTTTCTCTTCACATCAGTGTCCCATCTTCTCGACAAACTTCAATTCCCATATCAACATAAGAAGTCCATTAATGACGCGGTCCTAACACTGATTCAAGAAATCGCACAACATTATATGCAAGAGTCTTGTTCGGAGACTTTTCATCAGCGTTTAATACTATGCACACCCATGTTCTCTTGAAGAAGTTACTCAGAATGAATGTCACACCTTACTTAATTTTATGGATAAAGAACTTTCTTACGGACAGAACTCAAAGGGTTAAAGCCGGGGTTAAAGTGCAAGGTTTTCTATCAGACTCGATATCTATCAATACCGGTGCCCCGCAAGAATATCCTCTCTGCTCTTTTGTATATTTTGTAAACGTAATGATTGCAGGTCTCTGGTCTGATAATAACAATGTTCGCATTTTAAAATATGCAGATGACACTGCAATTTTAGGGATGATCGCAGATGATGAAAGTTACTATTGTTCAAACATAGAAAAGTTTATCAAATCGTGTGATGATAATTATCTTCAACTAAATCCATCTAAAACAAAAGAAATCATTGTTGACTTTAGAGTTCTGCCCTACTTTGGAAAAAGGAAGCAAGTGAAATATCAACCAAATTTGAGTTATTGATATTTTCATATTTTATTATTATTATTATTATTTTATTCGGCAGAATCAACAAACCAAAGAACAAATACAAACAATAGTAGAATATATAGGGAGAGTCACATGGATGCCGGGAAAAGAAAACGATTAACTTAATAACAATAACCCGAAGGTCTTCTTTTCCAATCCATGTGACTTTACATAAATAGAAGTACATAAAATAATGTAATGAATATTTTACCTACTAGTGCTCTTTTTCTGGGACAAATGTTATACATTAACACTCATCCTGCCAAGAGATATGCTGGGCAAGACATCATGGTTTTGCATTGACATCAATGTAAATGACAGATACATTTTGCTCTTTTACAGGAAATGTCACTTTTGTCACTTGCTTCCTTTTGCCAAAGTAGGGCAGAGTTGCTACACAACAACATGAACCAGTGAAGATTAAAAGTGAAGACATTGAAATCGTTTCAAAATACCTGGGTACAACGATCGATAATAAACTTACTTGTCATGATGAGTGTAGGTCCATTGTAGCGACTAGCGAGGGCCCAAACGAAAATGTTCTATCTTAGAAAACTGAGCTCTTTACACATTGATAAACCCATCCTGAGTCTCCTTTACAAATCCATTGTCGAGAGTATTTTTCTTTTCAATTGTGTTGTTTGGTTTGGGGCATGTAGGAAGGATGATTTTAGGAAAATGAAGAGGGCGAGTAGAATAACAAGAAATGGACGAAACCTGGCTGAAGAATGTAAGGCACGAATCCTTCAAAAAGCTGAAAAAAATTATTGCAAATGACAACCACAATTTAGATTATTTGTATGAGTTATTGAGGTCGGGAAGAAGAATGCGCTCACTGAAATGTCGGACAAGCCGATAAGTTGGGCTCGTATATATGTTCCTTACTCCATTGGGTTGTACAACCGAGTGGAGTGAGAAACATGTGGGCCCAAATGTCGGCGTGTTTTTCCTTCCTTAATATCATAATGCAATATTTTTTAATGTTTGTTTTATCATATTCCTTTTCCCCCTCAATGTACAATATAAGAATATAATTATGAATGACTGAGCAGCGCCCCCACTTTTTACATGTACAACTTTTTAAATGTGTATATTTTTAGCCTGTTATTATCTTAATTTACCTTACAGTGTGTGACCAAGGCAAATTTCTATGCTTGAGAGTTTTGGACGAATAAATCTGAATATTGAATTGAAATGAATTGAATTTATTATTATTATTATTATTATTATTATTATTTAGCATCTGCTGCTTCAGTCCCTATTCATCCCACAATATGATAGTATCAGATATATTGGTAGGAATTTTTTTTTTGCCGGCTACAGGTCATTAGGACTGTAAAATTGACCGAATAATATTAGTACTTCTCCATCAACTTAAGTTTGGAATTAGGGAGGAGCGTTTCTCTTGCTCCTATCCCTCTCTCCCGGTTGTAATCTTCTTGTCGAAGATGTCATTGCCACTTTCATTATATTTTTAAGGACACCATAATATAGCCTGTTCCCAAAAATATAGTTGTTTAATTCAGGTAAATACCATGCGCGCGGTCAAGCTGCAACAAGTATGAACTTCCCAATTTAGTCGGTTGAACTTTCGGGCAGTCTTTTTTACATGTTTCTGATGTTGTCTTACATATGGGGAATGCCCGCACGTTTTGACAACGATTCGAGGTAGATTTATACGCGGCGCGGCATTTTGTTTTAGTATTATTACTTAGGCCTACGGTATTTAGTGTACGTGATGTGATCGTGAGGAAGCATATATATTGGAAGAAACATACCTAAATCTGTCAAACTCGTTTCATGATAGCTTGGAGCAGTGACAGAGTGAGTTTTGATTATTCCCATAATAAGCATGATAAGTAGAGTCTACTCTAAAGAATTAGATCTAGGCCTAGGCCTAACAGTTAGACCTAGATCTAGAGTAAGCGAGTCAACATCTTTTGGTAGCGATGCCAACACATTTTTAATTCTTAAAAAAATCATATGGTTGATTGTACTCATTTTGAAGCTTATGTCATTCTCTATAACATTAGGGTACGATTTTTCATTGTCTCTCGCTTATATGCAAATTATCGCCAAATCAATTAGCCGAATTACAGATTTTTTTCTGCCTGATTATTCACGTGGGGATGCGTAGACCCTAGTGTAAAATATTTTTTTCTGTATAAAAATGAAAATCTCACCCTTTATGTCTTATTGTCTAATCTTCTACACATGTATGTACATGTTTTTATGGTAAAACAGACTTTAATGGCCATTTACATTATAGTTAATCAGTATGCAAATCAATCAATATGAATTATGCTAATGTCTGCAGAATTCCAAATATTGGCCTCATCTAGCCAAAGATGAGCTGACAAGTCTGACATTGCATATATATATATATACAAATACCTACAAAATACATGCAATGAAGACATGAATAACATGTCTGTTGTTCTCAAATGTTATATTCTGAATTATATAAATACAGTGAGTAAAACATGTTGATGTACACAATTTATTTTGTAACATTTACTGTGACCCATTTTTACTATACAGATGTATATATATACAAATACCTACAAAATACATGCAATGAAGACATGAATAACATGTCTGTTGTTCTCAAATGTTATATTCTGAATTATATAAATACAGTGAGCAAAACATGTTGATGAACTCAATTTATTTTGCAACATTTACTGTGACCCATTTTTACTTTACAGATGTATGCCTTGTTGATATTATGTAGACTCGGAGTTATAGAGTTCTTTAGCTTTACTATTTCAGTGTTAATTTTCAATCGCAGGTGATCTCCATGTTATTTTTTTATCTTTAGCAGGTTTTCCTGAGGTGTACTTGGTGGGATACAGATACAGCTGAATTCTGATCATAGAAGGAATAATTCCAGGACTTGGTGGAATTCTTCCTGCAGTACTCTGTAGAGAGATGAAAAGTGATTAAGGAGTTATCAGTAACTTTAATTGGGCTTTTTTTGTGTTTTTCCTACACAATAAAACTTTACGAATTATATGACTGAGTTTTGTGTATTTGTATAACAAGGTAAATGCATGTACAAGACGAAAAAAGAAATATTTGCATTACTTGAGAAAGAACATAATCACACTTTGAACATTACATATCCTCAAAAGTTTAAGAGAATGATACAAAAGAGAGTAACAACATTAATACAACTTCAGAAAATGTGGGGGAAGACGAGGTAAAAACCCCAAGGGCAGAGATCGATATCAACATTTAAAAAATGTCACTCTTGTCTTATCAAGCCTACATTTAATTCAATTCTATATCTCAAAGAAGGCAGCAATGCATGATTCCAAACCCTTGGTATGATTTCCACACAATTCTCCCTTAAAAAAAAAAAAATCAATAATTACTCCGGCTCATCCCCGTCCGGTACCATCCCTCCCTATCCCGCTCCTAATCCCAAACTTTGCACTCACACAAAAAAAAAGTCCGAGGTAAAATTCTAAGAGTGCAATATAAATTCTCTGGATCACTAGTTTTTGTCATATTTCACTATAATAATCATATTCCGGCTCATCCCCGTCTGGTAGCATTCCTCCCAATCCCGCTCGCAATGCCTATACAATCATAAAAAAAGGCCAAGGCAAAATTCTAAGAGTGCAATATAAATTCTCAAGATCACAAGTTTCTATCATAATTCACTATAATAATCATATTCCGACTCATCCCCGTCTGGTAGCATTCCTCACAATCCCGCTCGCAATCCCAAACTTTACAATCATAAAAAAGTCCGAGGCAAAATTCAAAGAGTGCAATAAATTCTCAAGATCACAAGTTTTTGTCATAATTCACTATAATAATAATATTTCGGATCATCCCCGCCTAGTACCATCCCTCCCAATCCCGCTGTCAATCCCAAATTTTACACTCACAAAAAGGTCCAAGGCAAATTCTAAGAGTGCAATAAATTCACAAGATCAAAATCTTGTCAAATATCACTAACTTTTACTTAAACTATAATCAATAATTACTCCGGCTCATCCCCGTCCGGTACATCCCTCCTATACCCAAACTTTCAACTCTAAAAAAAAGTCCGAGGCAAAATTCAAAGAGTGTAATAAATTCACAAGATCAAACGTTAATTACCAGTAAAATAAATGTCATAATTATTAAAATAAAATCAGAAGTATAGTAATGTAATTCCTACCTGCAATCCCAATCTTGGACTCGAGATGCAAAGGAAAGAGCCTCTGTCAAACACACGAAAATCCTGCATTTCACGAAACCGTCCTAAGTCTAAGTTCATGGACATCCCATTGAAACGTGTATCAATTCTACAACACGCGTTTCAATGGGATTTCCGAGAAGTTTAGACTTAGGACGGTTTCGTGAAACACAGCGCTGGTTCCAACTTCCAATGCGCATGCCCAGTACGCCGGGTATACGATCTATCGAAAATCATGCAAAGTGTGCAAAAACTTGACGGCGATTTTCCAGCTGGCGCTTAAATGCGCTTTTTCTTATTGGCTAAAGCATGGCATCTTTAAAAAGCTTACATTCAGGTGAATATGAAAAACCATGTTCCTAAGGCGAACCTCACTCCAAAAGTGTCTAAAAATCCGATCAAAATCAGAAGATCCAGAAAATTTCTCTCTTTTAAGAGTTGAGAAACCCATAAAATGAACAAAAATGATCAAAAACTTTTGATTCTTTTTTTAAAATGGAGATAATTTTGTTGACTTTCCGATGGAATAAGAATTTAAAGAATTTATTTTCTGCAAAATTGTAAAAAACGCCTTCACACAAGACGATGTAGTACGTGGAAATCACTGAAATGCACATCGATCGTGAGGTAAACATCATCCGTGAACGTAAGTACTTCCCGACATTTCTGAACAAATTTCCACACATTCGTACTCATAATACACAAAATAAATGATGAGGCAGACACAATAAAGTTTCAATATTCTGTTTTATTTGTTTTCCATGGCATTCAATGCTGCAAAGATTATTTTTGATGACATTTATTTACTACTCCGTCTCGGCAAAATTTGCGTGCATTCAGAATAGGACGCACGCATTCACGGCTTACGTTGGCATCGTTTTGGACTCTGTCTGGAGGGTGACAACCCACTTCACCGACATGACCGAAGGCCCGCGAGGCCGAAAATTGCAAATTGTAATCTAACGTTAAATTAAATACGCTCGCGGCTCTAACCAATTCCTGTGCCAGAAGAAAGTTTAAGAAGTATTAATATACTATTAAAGAGCAGCGGGACCTCCGGAAACAAGGACTAAAGTAAAGGAGACATCTAGACATGATAGACCTATAGGCCTACCGAGCGCATTATTTGTGATGTATGAGAAAAGTCGGCCTCGCGGGCCTTCGGTCTCGTGGGCCTTCGGTCAAGTGGGCAGACCCCGTCTGGAGCACTCATCCTGCGTACTCGGTCAATGAATTGATCTCGTCCCGAAAATGTGACAAGTCTGTAGATCTAACGAAACTAGGCTAGATCTAAGTTACATAGCATGCTTTTCTGTGGTTACTCGACATGTCGTCGACCTGCGAGTCTGATATTATAAGCGTCAGTTTTCTTCTTAAAATTCACCATTTTCAGTTCATTCATCAGATAATCTTGCACTTGCAGCAAACCTCTCTCTCACACAGTACGTTCGGAGGGAGATCAGCGAATTCACGACTCCCACATTCGATCGTACCAGTAATATGCCTACAAAATGTACGTGCGCGTTGGGCATTGGTCGATCGTTGGTTTGAATACGTTCGGTTGAATGCGGGAGTTGCGAATTCGCTGATCTCCCTCCGAAAAGCGGAGGCGAATGAACTGTGTGAGAGAGAGGTTTGCTGCAAGTGCAAGATTTTCAACCGCGAGGACCTAACGTTAGGACCCTGGATTTACCTGAAAATGGAAAGTTAAAAGGAATGAATATAAGCATCAAATCGGTACCGGTAAGCTATAGATCTACTCTTTATGACATATAAAGACAGTTTTTTAATGATGAAACATGTGAAAAACAGTTAGAAAATACGAATTTTCGCAGCTTGCTTAGCGGCTTATCGCTGACCCCATGCAGGTCAGCGGAGATTGCATACAAAAGTCTATGGGGCGCTTCTGTCTCTATAAAGGAGGAGTGCTGACCCTACCAGAATACGAGGCTAACAACGACTGTTAGAGACAGAATTCTTCGGTTTAGATTTTGCCTTGCCTTACAACATACTTCCAATGTCGGGATCATTATTATTGGCATACGATAACCTCTGACATCTGAATTTTCTCTTTCATTCTTCTTTCCTTTATGATGGCCTTTTCTACATCTCTTTCTGTTCATGTTTTGAAATGCCATGTGGACTACTTTATTGTATTCGAATTTCAGAGTGATGGAGGAGAGTACTGACGATGATCACCATGGAGTACAGCAAGACATCCAACAGATTCACAAAGTCCTTGGTGAAAATGAAGAATTAGAAGAAGAGGAAGAGGAATCTGATGAAGAAGATGACCGCATGAAAGGAGATGGTATTCACAAAGACTTTTTTCATTCACCTTCATTTTTTCTGGGGGATCAAAAGGGTTTTTGTTGTCGTATGGATGGGGTTTTTTGCCGTGGGGGGGGGGAGGGCGGAGGGGGTTGTCTTAAACGTTTGAATGTTGATAATAATGATAATAATTGATGATGATGATGGTAATAATAATAATAAATAATAATAATGATAATAAGGATGCTGACAATAATAATAATAATAATAATAATAATGATAATAATAGTGATAATAATGATAATGATGATAATAATACAGTTATTTCTATAGCACCTTTTCTTACAGGAGATAAAAAGCGCTTTAATACGAAAAGAGAACAATGATACAAAATGTAAACTTATTTATAATATCAAGAGTAACATAAAGAAATTAAATCAACTTGACTAATTACAAGGTATATACAAAAGGATGAATGCTGACAAGAGTACATTAACGGAAAAGATGTTTTTTTAGATTTTTCTTAAACTTACTAAGTGAACCGGCATTCTTGGTAGAGTTGGGTAGATGTTAACAGGAAATTGTAAGAGTCTCTTTGTGGCATATCCTTTGTTGTCAAGCCCTATGTTATGGAAGGTTTCTTTTCTTTCTTTAAAAAAAAAATTATATATCAGATATAACCAGAAAGATATTTTATACCAAGTTTCAGAAGAAAACATCAGAATAGCTTGACTCCTGTGTGATTTTTCAGAGAAAACTCAGAAAAAAGAGAAAACAGAAAAATCTACTTCATATCGAAAGGATGAATGCTATTGATAATTGATTTGTATATGATATTCAGGGTATTTTCCTTTCTCTTTTTTCAAAGGAGCATACCTAGGACCCAGCACTAGTGGTTCAAGAGCTGTCTTGTCACAGGTAAATCAAATTCTTGACATAAAAAGCTGGGGGAAAAAATGCACCTAATAAACTTGATTAGGTACAATATCTCATTTTATTACACCTTCAGATGGTTCAACTCTAACCCATTTGTGACAGAGGGTCCACATTTTGTGGTTTGGCCTAATATCTTTTAATGCAAAGCCCTAAAAATCATACCAAATACATGAGCAGAAAGAGCAAAAAATTCTGCACAAACTGTGCCCATTTTGGTTGCATCAATATTCATTGTTTGATGCTGAAAATTTTTTAAAGGAAAATAAGCATTAAAATCCTTAAATTGGCAATGTGATAGAAAGTTTAAAATCACTGTTTTCCCCTGCAAATTGGCAACTTTTTGACTTATCATCATAATTTCTGTCAATTTATATTCATTTCTGATACATGATGTTTTATAAATAAAATGTAGCAATAAAATAAAAATGTTGGTGTTGCCAATTTGAAAAATAAAAGCTGATCAAATTAGGCTTTAAATAATTCCTGTCACGAATGGGTTAAACTGATGTGAGATTATTCATGCCTTATCATAGAAACAAGGAAATACTTGAGATACTTTGGGGATGAGATATGATATTGTAGTTTGTATATATCATATTTATAACAATATCATTTTTCTTTCCCCCCCCCCCACAAATTATCCATTTGTGAAGGTAGATGCAAAGCATAAATCTGTTATAGAATCTGTTACAGAATTTTGTATGTACCTATCCCATCATCTTACACATCCTCTTCCTCTCTGTCTCTCTCTGTCTCTCCCTCTCTCTCTCTCTTTCACAATCTCTCAATTTCCTGCCCAACCTCTATCTTTTTCGTACCTTCTCATATACTGCACTCTGTCTTGCTCCCTCCCTCTCTCTCTCTCTCTCTCTCTCTCTCTCTCTTTCTCTCACTCTGTTACTCTATATCTTTATTCAGCCACAGAGTAGCCAGCCTGTTCCCGAATCCCTCTCCCTCACAAGGCTCCTGGAGCCCTCTGCAGAGAACCTTCTTCAAATCAATCTGAGCTATCAGGACATGGTGTGCACCCTCCTGGATAACATTAAGGAAGCACGGAGGAAGAATGCTGCAATACAGGTATGATGGGAGCATGGTTCTCGCCAGTACATAACACCCATGGTTCCAATACCATGCGTAAAGGGTTTCAAACAAGGAAGAACCATGTGTGAAATTGCTGCGCCATGCGTGGCAACTAGGGTGAAAAAATATTGGAGCATATATTCTTAACAATAATGATAAATGTCACAGATTGTTTTGGTTTTTTGGCAAAGTATTTTTACTTTTATGCCAATAGTGGACAACTCCTGCTTACCAAGAAGTATTTTTCAACCTTTTACTATAGCATATACTGCTGCCACACCTAACTTTAAGTGTTATTCCGTAAAACTTCCGAAATTTCCATGCTTTGCGCAGGGTGGGAACCGTGTGTGGATTTTTTTTCTAGTGAGAACCATGGGAGACCAAAACTATGCACTTTGTTTCCAGTAGCTAAAAAGTCACCGAATTCATTCAAAATATTAGCATCATGATTCATGATTTTGTCAGGAGCAAAAGGTTTCGGTGTGCAGTATTTCGGATATGTATCAGTGATTGGAGGTTTTCAGTAATCTAAAGATTCTAGACAGAGAAATTTCCTAGGATTTCACGAATCTGAAAATGGAATAAATTTTGTCAGGTGATGTAGACAACTTTGCATACTGTATATCTCAGTCTTTGGTAATTTGAAGACTCATTTATCTAAGTTTCAAATATATCTGTACAATAGATTTGTACCAATAAATATTTTGAATAATGTGATTTCACCATGATTGTCATCCCTTCCTATACTTTTAAATTCTTTTATACTTTTAAATTCTTTTTGACATCTTACATAGTGTACACTTGTTTTTCTGTTTTCTTTCACTTTTGCAGAAAAGTGTTGCATCAAAGACAACAACCTATGTCAAAGGAGCTCGGCCCATAACACATTTTCAGAAGCATTACTTCTCTGCGCACCCAAGTACAGTAAGGAAATATCTTTACAATTAACTTGAAGGACTGGTGCAGTTAATTGCAACATAAAGCTATTAAATGGTGTGGGTGAACTGCAAATATTGGTGGTTTTGTGATAGCACTTTCATTAGTACAAACCACTGAGACTTGGGCCACTTATAAAATGTCTTGTCCCCGTCTTTGATCGTCTTCTCCGTGACCGTTCTTTTATATTAACTTTCCCGATCCCTGTTGTTCTGTCTATGGAGAAACAGGAGGATGGGAGGGGAAAAGACGCTGAGTCAGCAGGAAAGACGCTAAAGGCTGCGTTCCAAATTGGCTCTGACTTTTGATAAGGTGCCTTATGTAGGAAGTTTGTACTTTAGACTGAAGTGGCTTTTATAGATCGGTATAAAAGTTACAAGTCAACCACTGTTAATCAGTCAGATTTTTGGTATATTCTGATTGTAAAATGTCTATTGCCATGTATTTGGTAGATCAGAAATATGACTTTTCCTCGTAACCCTTTTAAAACTTGTCATTGCAAATGTATAACAGAGTCACAAAGACTTGTCATATTGGACGTGTTGATATTTTATTGATAACAGTATGCATGCTTTGTAAGGCATTTCATCTTTATTTCATTGTGCGAAAGAATGCTTCTGGAATGCAAAATACAAAAATGCAAAAATTAAAATGTTTATTTTGACATATTGGAATAGTTTTAGCGAAGATCATGCCACAAGAATATCGTATAGCAAATTACAAGGTGTACATGCTACCCGTGAGATTATCAATCATTATTTGAAAAATTTGATTTTCACTAATTTTCCATTTTGCATTCCGGATGCATTCAACAACATAAGATAAAGCGCCCAACGTGGTATATGATTTCTTTTGTTGATAGATGCCACCCTTTAGTGATGAAGCCAAGGAAATCAAAGCCAAGAATATCCCATCTCCTTTTATTCAACCATCAAAATCTTGTAAGTACAGCGAACAACTAGAAGTCTGAAACTGAAAACCAAATCATCAAATTCACAAAAAGCAACTGAGATCTAGATGTTTTTTTCATGTTCTCATATTTTCTCAGTACACATGTGTGTATTCAGTGTCAGAATTTGTTCTTGCATCCTTGTATCTGACAAATTTGTTTTTTATTTGCATTGACTCCTTCTTTGCTACCAATGGCAAATGCTGCTCAAGAATTTTAGTGTTGTAGAATGTGTTGGAACCAAAAATGGGTACCGAATTCTCATTTGTGACAACTGATCGATTGGATGGTGCATATATTGAGATGGCACATAACGAGAAAAGCTGTGGACGCTTCAATGTCCTTCAGAATGATGGGAGGCTCCAAGGAACAAGCTCAAGGAGTCGTTCGAAATTTTCAAAGTCTGCTTTCTTGTAATTCATCAAGTCAAGAAAGATAAGACAATAAATTGATTTGCATTGCAGGGACTCCTGATGAAGACAGAGCTCTGTACGAAGGTGTTCGTAATGATGGTCTTCAGCGCCACATGAAACCCTTGATGGCACGTCAAGAGATCCTGGTTGAGAAGAGACGATCGGCGATTGAGGATGAGAAGCATCAGCTCACCAGGGAGATTAACAACATCACTACCCAACTTGAGCATTTGAAGTAAGTTGAACTTTAGGGAGGATGAAATTGTAACATTTCTTTGTTATAAGAAGAAGTAAGAAAATTGTATCATGAAAGGGAGAGCTGAATTTTTTCATACAGGCATAATTTTTTTATTTAAAGAGAAATGTATCTAAATATATCTACATTTTCACCTCATATTGTCCTGTCTAACAGGCAGTGTCCTAGGCTCGATGTTTTATTTACTTGTATTTGGAAATTATTTTTCAGTATATGAAGTATGTGAATACTGAAAAAAGATAGACCAGGTTATGAAGGTGTAATATTTTATGTCATGATTGTGAAATAAAATTATATAACTGCAACTGCAAGGTGTTGCCCCTTAGAATTCACCCCTGGCACTCATCATACAAAATATCTCTTTTCCTGCTACCTGTAATTAGAAATTGCACTTGAGATGTGCATGCTCAGTTTATTATCATTAACATTAAAATATGAATATAGAATAAAGAGGTTAATTTGATATATATTTTTTCTTTGACCATTTTGGATGATTTTAGTTTAATTTGGTTTAATTTGTGAGTGATATACTGACCTTTGACCTTTCCTTTTTAGAGCTCCTGAAGAAGAATTGCTTGGAGACAGGATGAGGGATATTGACTGGCTCAAGATTTCATCCCTTCATGTAAGTATCTACATTTTATTTACTTCAGGTGTGAGTCCAATGAATGTATGTGTGTTTTGTAATTGGTGAGAGGTAATGAAGAAGAAGAAGGAAGAAGAAAGAAGAAAAAAGAAAAAAGAAAGAAGAAAGATTTCATCCCTTCATGTAAGTACCTACATTTTATTTACTTCAGGTGTGAGTCCAATGAATGTATGTGTGTTTTGTAATTGGTGAGAGGTGAAGAAGAAGAAGAAGAAGAAGAAGAAGAAGAAGAAGAAGAAGAAGAAGAAGAAGAAAAGAAGAAGACGAAAAGAAGAAGAAGCGAAGAAAAGCAGAAGCGAAGCGAAGAAGAAGAAAGAAGAAAAGACGGAATACGATCAAGCAGACGAGCGAACAGCGAAGAAGACGCCGCTCCTCCAAGCCCACTCCCGTCAGAAGCACTCCTCATTCCGCTCCTCCGCCGCCGATCCTCCTCCTATCCTCCTCCTCCGCTTTCCTCTTCCTCTCGCCTCCTCCTCCGTCCTCCTCCTCCTCTCCGCCTCCTCCTCCCCCTCCTCCTCCGCCTCCCCTCCTCCTCCCCATCCGCCTAAGCCTAATAGAAAGAAGAAGAAGAAGAAGAAGTTTCTATTTCACATTATAGTACAGTACCACTCGAGGCGCTACATGATAATTAACACTTAACAAGAATACCTAAGTGTAATCTTAACTTTGAAAAAAAAAACAATTGAAAACAATGTGCAAAAACAAAAACAAAATGTAGAAACAATTAAAAAAGAAGGTCTGCTATTGAAGCATACCAATCATCCGAAGATATTTTACTCTGTTTGGTAGGAATCCTGAATGAATGTCAGATCACTGAAAGGCAGAAGATGTACAGTCTTGTGACATCTTCTTGGGATTGTACCCATTATTGAAATATATTGCATTTAGCTGAATGATGAGATGTTTGTTACAAGGGGAAAGATCGATAGAGCTATGTTCATGGCTCATTTTTTTTGGTTTTGTTTTTTTCTTACTACATTTAGCTGAATGGCGATAGATCTGCGACAGAGTGTCAACTGAGATGGCAAAACATCCTCCATCCATCCATTAATAAGAAGGCGTGGTCTAAGGAGGAGGAAGCTCACCTGGATGAGATATTGGAGAATGTCCAAGGAAGAGATTGGACTGATGTTATCAATGAGCTAGGGGTAAGTAGCACTTTTATTTCTTATTTTGTTTATCCTTTCATTTCGTTTCCTTTTCTTTTTATTTTGGGCCATGCTTTATACATGTAAGCTTTTTGCTCTTTTATGGTCCCAACCATATTTTGCTTTAATGTAGATTTTGATTTATTAATATGTATATTTCTTTTGCTATGTTTACTTGTTATGGTGCAATAAATTAAACTGAACTGAATTGTATGTTTAATAGTAATTTGAAAGGCATTTCATACCACCTTACTAAGCTGTTTGATTTAGGAAAGGAATAAATGGTTTAAATTTCAAACAAATGTAAAGCATATTTCTTGCAAATGCTTCAACAAAATGTTGCTGGGGAGAACTCTCTGATATATATTGTATGATGATATTTTGATAAAAAATTTTAAGTTCTCTAATATTCATGAATTATTTTATCTGTTTGCTTTACATGTAGACCAAAAGGTCGCCATTCGACTGCTTCTCCAACTATCAGCATCGAGAGATCTCTTCTTATGTGATGAGGTAATTTCGTCAATATGATGAATGTAATTAATTTTCCTTTAAACTTCAAAACATATGAATGTGGATCACATGTAACCGATAACAATAAAAAGATTCTTTTGCCAGAGTTGCACCTTACAGCTGCCCAAATATTAACTGACATAAACACTCAATTGTACACACCACATAGTTGAGTGTACCTTACAATACAAAACAATACAATAATTGCATTTCTGTAGCGCTCTTACTAACTATAAGTTGTTTCACGGCTCTTTACATCAATAGCCAAAGAAAAAGCAGTGAAAGAATGATATTATCGTTGGTTTGATTACTGTTTGAAAAGCAGCTTTGAGATGTTTCTTGAAAACCTCCAAAGAAGGGGATAGACGATTGAATCTTGGAAGTTCGTTCCAGGCTCTAGGAGGACATGCACATTGAAAATCTTGTTATCATTATTTTTATCGGTCAAATTTCACCCCAACTTTACGGTATTTAAGGATTTATTGGAGAGATTTTCTTTACATTTTCATAGATGTTATTTTATTATAGTGAATTATCAGTATTAAAGGGGGTACCCAATGCTGAAACAATGTGAGCTCATTTAAAAGAGCATGATTTTATTAGCAGAAAATCATCTGCCTAAAGTTTTTTAAAAAGTCGTGTTGCCAAGGAAACCCCCAAATGTGGTAAGATTTCAGGATATTTTTGACCCCTCAGCTGTGACCCAGTTTCAACTGGGTACCCACTTTTACGTCAAAATGACGTCAAAGTGGGTACTTTGTCGCGCACTTCTAGCAAAATGCGCGCAAGATATAATACATATTGTACACTCCAGCGCGCAGCACAACAGCAATGCGCGAAGCTGGGTACCCACTTTTACGTCATACCTCATACTCAAATTTTTTGGTCAGCTCTTGACTTTTTATGAGAAAATTAGCCAAAATGCATTGATTTTGATTGAAAATCCTCATATTTTCAACGTAATATTTCTTAGAATTCTATTCTTGATCATATATCAATTTTTTTTTTACCATTGTGTAATCACATTAAAGCTCGTTCACATATAAAGCAACAAACCTTCATAGTATACACCTTTGTTTGTCTTGTGCGTAAATGAATTTTACATGAGGCGGCAAAAAAGGAAAACACCAAGGCAAAGGCTTCTTTTTTGCCTCCTTGCAACAAAAAAGGTGTGCAGGCCTGAAAGTGCGAACCATTCAAATTCTTATGAACTTAGTGCAAAATATGACATCACAAGTTTGTCTGTGCAGTTAATGGCAAAACTCTCTTTTATAGGAGTGTGAACTATTATTGATGCCTTAACCCATTTGTGACAGAGGTCCACATTTTGTGGTTTGGCCTAATATCTTTTGATGCAAAGCCCTAAAAATCATACCAAATACATGAGCAGAAAGAGAAAAAAAAATTACACAAACTGTGCCCATTTTGGTTGCGTCAATATTCGTTGTTTGATGCTGAAAATTTTTTAAAGGAAAATAAGCATTAAAATCCTTAAATTGGCAATGTGATAGAAGGTTTAAAATCACTGCTTTCCCCTGCAAATTGGCAACTTTTTGACTTCTCATCGTAATTTCTGTCAATTTATATTTATTTCAGATACATGACGTTTATAAGAAAAATGTAGCAGTAAAATAAGAATGTTGGTGTTGCCAATTTGAAGAATAAAAGCTTATCAAATTAGGCTTTAAATAATTCCTGTCACGGATGGGTTAATGTGCATCTCATTATTATAAATGGTGCTGTAAAAAGAAACAGGGGTCAGGTGTACTGCTGGATATCTGAATTAGTCTTTATGATGTTTGTTTGTATGTTTGTTTGTTTGTTTTAGGGCATTCTCACAAGAAGAAGACGAAGTCATTTCAGAGCTAGCTGAGAGATTTAAAGTTGGCAATCACATCCAGTTTAATAAAGGTAAGAAGTCAGTGAAATCCATTCCAGTAGAAACAGTAGAAGCATAATGGTCTAGTACTCTTTCAAGATTATTGACAGAAATATCATCAAAAGAAGTCTTAACTTCAATCACCTTATCAGTTTTCAAACTGGAATCTTGTATGAATTACATGTTTTGAGTTATTATTAATCAGAAGTGTTATTTTTGGCGGTGGATTGCTCTTTGAATTTATTTGTTTATTTATTGGTATATATGATATACTGATCAGCAGCAAGCTAATAGGATCAGTTTACAAGGATCAAACTGATCCTATCAGAATGTGATTGAAATGTCATTACATGGCTGTTTCTCTGTACACTGCCTTACAGCAGACGTACTAGCAGTATTAAACCCAGGGCCCAGGCATTGCAGAATGTTCATAGCAGACAATGCATTGTGGGGTCATCAGTACAATGCTTTGCACCCTTAATGCATTGTCCACTCGCAACGGGTTCTGGAATGCCTGATAGAACTGTTTTGATAATTCACGTCATTTCCATATATTTTGTTGTTGTTGTTGTTTTCTGCAGTGGCTTACTTCATGGACCAGCGGTTAGCAAGAGAAATATCTAGGAGATGGTTCAAGAAACTCAATCCGAAGTCCAAGAGGGGCTTCTGGACCAAAGAAGAGGATGAGGTAATTTATAACATTGTGATTGTTACTGCAATTATCAACATTTTCATAGGTTTTGTTATTGCTGTTGTTAATGTTTTTGTTATTGTTGTTTCATGGCATTCTAGTCAAAGAGGCCACAGGGTGCACATATTCCCTCCCCTCCCTCCCCCTTCCTTCTTAGGATATATTCTATTTTTTTGTTGTCGGTATTATTTGTCATACTCATTTCATGGCAGAGTCAGTCTAGGGGGCCACAGAGTGCACATTTTCCCCTCCCCTCCCCTCTCCTCTCCTCCCCTCTTCTGCCCCTCCCTTCCCCTCCCCTCCCTCTCCCTCTCCCCTCCCCTCCCCTCTCCTCCCCTCTCCTCCCCTCTTCTACCCCTCTCCTCCCCTCTTCTGCCCCTCCCTTCCCCTCCCTCTCCCTCTCTTCCCTCTCCCCCTCCCCCTCCCCCTGATTTTTAATCAAATACGTTGGTAATATTGACATCAAGTCTATGAATTGTCCAACATTTCTCCTGTCATATGTTTCTTTGTGCATGTAGGCCCTGATGGAAGGTATTGAGAAATACGGGTTTAAGTGGACCCAACTCACTCAAGCAGTGAAAGGCAGAAGTTCAACCCAGATTAGAGACAGGTTAGTCACTCAAGTAGGCTTACCTTAAATAGCTTTCGAGATTCGATAGGCATTTTGGCATGTGCCTTTAAACCAGTTACAGTGGAAGTTAAAAACTGATTCAGCAGACCCAGGTTCGAGTCTGAGTCACGTGTTTCGGTTGGTGACTTAAAAGGTCGGTCCCAGATTTAAATAATCGTATCTGATTGATACACGTCTGTAAAAATCAGACTCAACAACAAGAAAGCAGTTTCTTTTAGATGGATATACAGTGTATCAAAGAATTACTTGTACGCTGCACATATACCAAACTATAAAAGGAGACGATGAACCATGCTTGAAGTAAAAAAATTCTAAATTAGATATCATAAAATCTACTGAATTGTATATCAAATTAAAGAGGAAAGTATAGTCTTTGATTTGTATGTAGTTACAAATTGTGATCAGTCATGCCTGAACAGTTATGATCCTTTATGCGCAATAATGCATGTTTTCTGACATTTCTGTGATCAGTGAAGCATGATTCGTAATGCTTCAATGATCTTGGCTTATTTCTAATTTTTTGCAAGAGATGAGGTGGTATCCTTTAATTTGATATACAATTCTGAACATTTCAATTACTTTGATTCATTTTGACATGAACTTAAATTTGAATCGTGAGCCTAATTGCAACCCCTGTACAAAAGTCAATTAGGCAGTAGTAGCAAGAAATTCAGTCATAAAAAATGTTTTCAAAATGAACACTGCAAATTGAAATACTAAAAATTGTATATCAAAGTGATGGATATCATGTCATCAATCAGAAAAATGAATGAACAAGCCATGATCAGCAACAGATTACGAGTCATGCTTCAGTGATCGCAGAAAGGTCTGAAAATTAGCATTATTATGCATAATGGATCATAACTATTCATGCGTGACTGATCACAATTTGTAACTACATGCAAATCAAAGGTTATACTTTTTTTTATATTTTATATACAATTCAATAGATTTTATGATCACTAATTTAGAACTTTTTTTTAAATTCGAGCATGGTTCATCTTCTCCTTTTATAGTGTGGTTTATGTGCAGTGTTGAAGTAATTCTTTGATATACTGTAGGGTAATCAAGAAATATTTTTCCTTTTTTTTTTCTTTTTTTTAATAGAATTTGCACATTAAGTTTCATAGACATATATTTCTGAGTCAGACAAATTTGCTTGAACTTTTACCTCATCTTTGGAGCATGTTAGGTAGCTTTATGCAGAATTTTAATTTTAATTTTCCGCTTATAATGTGGAGTAGTAAGTTTAGTCATTCTAAACATTACCGATACTCCAACATCAGGGCCCTGTTTCATAAAAACTTGTTATCAGTATCAATTGCCACATTTCTATGACAAATTTGCTCCCCACCAACAGATGCAAAGATTTCAGTAGCTTATAACAGTTAAAGCAGCTTGTTATTGATAACAAGTTTTATGGAACGGGGCCCAGATTGTTATTCTGCTTCCCTTTCCAGGTGGATGTATACATTGGATCCTACTAACACCAAGGGAAACTACACCTTCAAAGAAGACATTGCCATCTTGAAATGTGTGAAAGAACATGGAGTGGGTGAGTGATGACTTGAATATTATCCATTCTAATCTATAAGATGAACGTTAACATCTGGGGGGTATTTCACAAAGAGTTAAGTTGGACTCGCACTTTAATTCCTAGTTGCGTGCTGTATATTACACATCACTGCATTGGTCAGATCATGTTCATAGGATGCGTGCTATTGGGAAGTCTGTCAATGAGATTACGCATTAAGTACTGGATGCGCATTGGCACTTACGCATGACTCTAAGTCCAACTTAACTCTTTGTGAAACACCCCCCTGGATTATTATTCATTCTACTCCTAAAGATATTGTTAACTGCTAAGTCATCAGTTCAACCGAATTTAAAAATGGTTTTGTTTTAACAAATCCTTGCATAGATTGGCAGGATAGTGCTTGTTTACAGTAATTGCTCAAAGAGCATTACATCAATTAAATAGCATTCAAGTAGCTTAATGTTATTCATCATTCATTACCTAAGGGTCCCCCTCAAAGTGATGGAGGGGGTTGGGGTGGAGATAAGGTCATTTTGATACAATTCTCTATCTTACCATGTCTTTAACCAACCTTAGGAAAACTATTCTTCAGCTATCATGAATTCAGTCTGTCCATATTTTCTTTGGTCATCCACTCTCACCCCACCCTTTTTCTCTGCATTCCATCCAAGGAAATTGTATTAGCCAGTCTTATCTTACCCTTTCAACTTTAGTGTGAATTGCTAATGTTTTTCCAAATCATTATTTATTTCCTTATTTTGGAAGTTAAAATATCAAAGTTCGTATGATATCTCCAACTCTGACTTTCTGCTCTTTGGTGTAATATTCATGAATAATTTTGTTTCATAGATGAATATTCAATTTTTATCTCTTACATCTTTGGTTCGCTTCTATACGTACAGGAAATTGGACTGCTATCGCCAAGAAGCTGAATGAGGTTACTGGTATTACCCGCACTCCAAACTCTGTTCTGCATCGTTTCAACTCCCTGGTAAGCAAACAAGGAAACTTTCTTAAAGGGAGTGGAGAGTTGCAAATCACGTAGGCCCAAAATCAATTGCTTTCTCTGCATTGCAAGCCAAACTGCACGATGACTTTGGACCAGCGAATAAATTTCCGTGAGGGTGTACCTTGCTCTTAGATTACTCACTTCAGCTTTTGTTTGGCAGAATGACTTTTGTGATTGGAATACACACACAACTGCAAGTGATTCAGCGTGAAAAGCAAGACGATCAAGAAGACTGATGATCGTGATTCTTCAATAATTTGCAGTCTCGGCCTGTCCACATGTTGCAGTAATATTGCGTGTTCGTTTTGGAAGATATACAGAGATATCCGACTATGACCCGAGTTGGGCCACCTACCATAAGCCCATGGTTTGCGACTTACCAGCCCCTTTAAGAGAGAGAGAGAGAGTGAGGATGCTGATGACTGTGGTGATCATTATGATGGTGGTGACCATAGTGATGAAGATGATAAAGATGATGATAGAGAAGATGGTGATAATGATGATGATGGTGGTGGTATTGGTATTTTTGATGACATATAGATAAGATCCGAGATGAACCGGTGGTGACCATAGTGATGAAGATGATGATATTGATGGTGTTGGTATTGTTGATCACATATAGATAAGATCCGAGATGAACCGATGGTGACCATAGTGATGAAGATGATAAAGATGATGATAGCGATGATGATGATGATGGTGATGATAGTGGTGGTATTGGTATTTTTGATGACATATAGATAAGATCCGAGATGAACCGGTGGTGACCATAGTGATGAAGATGATGATATTGAAGGTGTTGGTATTGTTGATCACATATAGATAAGATCCGAGATGAACCGGTGGTGACCATAGTGATGAAGATGATAAAGATGATGATAGAGAAGATGGTGATAATGATGGTGATAAAGATAGTGATGATGATGATGATGGTGATGGTGTTGGTATTGTTGATGACATATTGATAAGATCCAAGACGAACTGGTCAGATAAGGACAGTCATCTTTGAGGAAAACAACCCCTAAATATATGAAGCTTGTATACACCTGCAGTCTTTATTGGTCAGCTTCAGTGTGTCTCTTGTTGAAAATGCTATATCACTCTTGTTCAAAACTATTGATGATAATGATAGATTGCTATGGTCTTGATCTCAGTTCAACAGGTTCTTCAAGAAAGCCAAAGGTATCAGTCTAAATGAAGGTGCCTCCATGGAAGTGCTGAGCAGCATGCCATTGAACACAATCCTGGATGAAATGATCGAGTACAGGCAGGGTCTGGGAGAAAAGATCACGGTTAGTTAACAGGTCCAGTATGTAATTCAATACTTTAATCAGAAGTATTTTACTCAGTTTTTGGCTTAAGTAAAATACTTTACAAATGACTTGAATATGAAGTGCCAAATGGGATGCCCAAAGTTTTTTTTGACGTTTTAACAAATTGTGACTGCATTTCCCATAATCGCAATAAAACTGTGGCAAAAAATATACTTTGCAATAAAAATGTTTGTAAACAAGAAGTAATGTTAATCTACATTTTCATATTTTAGCTTTAGCTGATGTGAAGTATAATGATTTGGAATTCTGTTTCGCTCGCCATATTTAAGTCTTTTGTAACTCTACAAACAGCTTTATGAAACACCCCCCCCCCCCCCCGATCTTCCATCTTACAATTTTCACGTTGTTAGCAGGCACTATGAACAAAAGGTTGGTCCAAGAGGACCAGGGGATTGTTTGATAAAGCTGTTCGTAATGTTACAAATAACTTTACGTACGACTTGAATATGGCAAGCCAAATGGAATTCTCAATCATTATAAATCTGATAAGCTAAAAATGAAATACACAGTTGTAGATTGATATTAAGTTTTTTTACAAACATGTTTTTTGCCGCAATTTAAAGATGGACCAGAATACAAACAATACAAACAAAAATATGAATTGGTTTGTTCCAGACACATCTTTTCAAGGCATTGGAGCTATCTAATTCAGTTTCTTGTTAGTCTTAGTTAACATGGAAAAGGTAAGATTAGGGTTACAAGTAATCCTTTTCGTGTTAAATTACTACCATAGACCTTCTTCCAAGGACAAATATAAGTGAAACCTCAAAGATTACTTTTCACCTCTACTAGGCAGCATTTCATGAAAAGTCTTGTCGGTGATTTTCACTGTTTCACTGACAACTGTTATAAGCTACTGAAATTCTTGCATCTGATTGGCTGAGAGAAACTTTCTTGGTGAAAATCACCGACAAGACTCTTCATGAAACACTCCCCTGATCTCAACCTTCTCTTTAAATTTCAGGCAAGAGGATCAAGGAGCTGGAAGGAGCTGTACAGACGTAAGAAACATAAACCCAGGAGTCCACCACCCCGTCTCATGGCTAAGAATGCCTCGTTCATCACCAGAAGGAATGTCTTGTCGGAGCTAGATAGGCAGCTTATGGATGCAGTCAAGCCTATTGGGTGGGCCTTGCCTACGCCCGGCACATGGAGGACATTCTATGGTAAGTTTGGGTATGGTGTGCTGTAAAAATGGAAATTCTTGCGCGGCGCTCACCCAACTTGAACACAATCATACATTTTTATTTTTTGCAGACAATTAGGATAACTGTATTCACATGCATAATAAACAAATATTTAGTATGGTTTTACTTCTGCGCAAGTGTCGTTCTGCGTGAAATGTGCGAAAATTACAACACCGCGAAATATTCCACATTTACAGTAACTTGAGTAACTTGACTCCAGTTCAACTACAGTGTAACTCGGGTGTTACTTGAGATTTAGGGTTATAACAGGGCTGTGTTTCTTTAGTGTCAGACCTGTTGGTTGGGCCCTAGCTTCTATATGTTGCTTTACGAAGATAAATTTGTACTAGCTTGGGTTTATCTTTAGTCTTTGTCATTGCTTTAGAATCAGTCATAGTGATGTAGTAAAGAATGCATAATTCCAGTATTTTTAAAGGTCTTACATAGGTTGCTGCATGCACCACAATAAGCATTCTAAACAATTTTCATGCGAAAGTGTAGAAATCATTTCCTTTATGTGTGAAGTGTTCATGCTTTCTCTTTCTCTGTGTCACAGGGAGCAAAGCAGAGAGAAGACAGAGGCGTCACTATCTCTTCTCTGTTCTACTGAAGGTAAATTGATTTTATCTTTTCCTGCTTCTCTGACTTGCTAGGACCCCGTTTCATTAAACTTGTAATTAGTAACAGCTGCCACATTTGTGACAAATTTGCTCTCATCCAGTCATATGCAAGGATTTTATTAGCTTATAACAGTTATTGCAACTTTTTATTGATACATGTAACAAGTTTTATGAAACGGAGCTCAGAAAAAGAAATTGTGATGGCAGAGAAAAGCAATCCCAAAGATATGTGTACAATTTGTGTCAGACACTCCATGGATGTAACAGAATAATGATCATATATTCCCATTAAAAGTGTCATTTTACTTTGATACATGTATAGACAAGTTTGAAAAGGGAACTGTATACAACCATCAAGAATCTTTTTCCTGATGTTCTTCATTTATATTGTTATTTATCATTTTGTGGGTAATGAAGATCTCCCACTATATATCTTGTAGATTTCTCCAAATTTTACATGATTACTTCATGCTGTAGTATCATTGACATGTCACATTGTTTCATGGATTTTGTTTTTTCTTGGATCATTTCCCTGACAGGCTTTGGATATCAGCATAGTGGGCAATGAAGGTTTGCTTGCATCCATGCTCACCAATGCTGAAGGTGTCCAGGTTCTCAAGGATAACAAGTTAATTCCAAATGCCACAGACTCTACTGCACAAGATGATGACAAAATATCAGCCAGGAGCAAAGCCAAGTCATCAGAGGGCAAGGTTGAGCCTTCACAGAGCAAAGCTGCATCATTGAAGAAAGGAAATAACTCTGAGAAAAGTAGCCATAGCAAAAAGGGAGATGGGAGCTCTTTTTCCGAGGTTCAGCAGAGCTCTACTGATGTTGGTCAAGGACAGAGTTCTCAACATCCACGTATTACACTCTCCAAGGAGTTGCCTCATGTAAATGTCCGTACATCACAATCCAGTGTTACAGCGATGCGGGGGAATGCACCAACATCTCAAGCAAATGTGAGTGTGTTACAGGGGAACAGTATCATGTCACAAAGGAATGTTACAGCATTGCAGGGCAATGTTCTGACAACGCAAGGAGGTGTTGCTATGTCACAAGCGAATGTTGCGATGTCGCAAGCAAAGGCCAAGTCACAAGTAGATGTTCCCATTCCACAATCCCAGAACACAAGACCTGCGTTTTCCCCAAACCGTCATACTGTTAAATCTGAGTTAAATGTAATGAGATCACGATCTGTCTTTGGTGAAGGTACCCTTAAAGTTGATAATGGTTACCTTGTGCCAGTGCAGAACTACATCTCCCATTTTGGGGACAAAGTCCCGGAAAGAAATATGGTAACCCTTATGCATCCAAGAGTTGGTGGAGGGGTACAAACTCCACTGCAGGTTGGTGGTTTACCAGTAAACAACTACCAACCCTCCCCTGTTGTTGCTTCACTACCTGTGCAGGGTACAGTCAATGTTCCACGGCCGACAGGTTTACCTATTGCAGTGGCTCCTGTTCCTATTCAACCTGCAGTCAATCAAATGGTTGGATTACCAGCAGTTATGACCCAACAACCAAGGCAACCTGCTACCAACACATTGCAGCCGATTGGCTTGTCTATGGCAAGGACCCCTCTGCCACTCCAGCATCAGCGGCCTTGCATCATCCATGTTCCAGGGAAAGGGTACCTTGTTCCTATGAACTGCATCAAGCAAGAGGCTACAGTTCCTGCCCCACTTCCTCCAATCCTGCCCAGACCTGCACTTCGTCCAATCTTGACCAGTCTTAGTATACCCCCCAATTCGATTTCTGGACAACAAAGAGATGCCAGTACAGGTATAGGATTCTCCGTCCTGGGGAAGCAAAATGCTGTACCATCTAACCAGACAGGGCAGACATCAGTTAGTGAGACAACCCCAGGCACAGTTCCACAAGCTTCAGCCGGCGGACAATCTGCATCATCTTCTTGTTCGGTTGTTCCATGTGAGGAATTAGAAAGTGGAAGCATTCAGGAGAATTGTCAATCATCTATGGAAGCAGATCAAGGAGTAAAAGGTAACAAAGAGGCTGAACATCATCAAGGAGATCAAGTAAGTGATCCATCCTCTGCTACGGACAGAAGCAAATCTGTGAAATTTGATCCAGTGCTGCCAGTTCTGCCTCCTAATGAATCTACCATTGCTGGACTCATGGCACTGCTGTTGGAGAGAAAACAACTGGAGAAAAATGCAGGAAAGAGAGCCAGCATCAAGACTTTCAAGAGATATAACGTAAGCAGGGGCAGGGGAATTCTTAGAGGCCATGAAGGTCTTTTGCAAGAACTATCATCGAGTGAACCAGTGCAAAGAATTACACAGGCCGCTGGAAGTGGAAGTGGTACTGACATGGAGACACATTCCAAATCTGTTAAGTGTGATTCTACTGCTGAAGCCGCAGCTGACAGCAGTAGTTCAGGAGAGGGAAAGTGGGAGAGAAGAGTTCCTGTTCCTGTTGGTGCATCTAAGAAGCAAGGCAAGAAAGATGGATACTGGGTAACTACACGAACTAGTGATGAGCATGCAGAGGCTCTGGACAGTATCAGAAAAAGTGAATGGTACAAAACCTTACAACCACGCTTCCTGTCAATGTTCCTCTGGCCAGCCTTGTTGTCTATTGTAGGACCTCATAAAAAGAGAGTCCTTGGTCCAAAGAAACCAAAGAAAGTAAATCCTGCTAATCAAACAGATAACCATCCAAGTGGAAGCAGAGCTGTGAGTCCCAAAAACGGTGATAATGAAGCAGATAACACACCACATGTTAAGCCGAGAATTAGGCGTTGGGGACAAAAGCGGGCCATGCCAAAGAAAAGTAAGATGCCAGTCAAGAAAGCAACTGTACAAACAGAAGGTAGTGTAACCCTCAAACGCAAACCATGTGCAAAGTGGAAAGAAGCTGTTAAAAATGTGGATGGAGTGGCACGTAGAACAAGGAGTGCATCCAGGAAAGAAAATGCAGTAGTATGTAATGGACAAGACCAAAGGAGCCAAAAGGTTAACTATGTTGATATTCCCTCTGATGTAGATGCCAGCGAAGAGGAAGACCATGTCATCCAGGCACCTA
The DNA here is from genome assembly GCA_029962745.1 of Echinometra lucunter. Classification (NCBI taxonomy): domain Eukaryota; kingdom Metazoa; phylum Echinodermata; class Echinoidea; order Camarodonta; family Echinometridae; genus Echinometra; species Echinometra lucunter. Next base: position 12,483,481 of record CM057165.1, on the reverse strand, counting down.
TTGCTAATGATAAGGAAGTACACCCACAAGTGTTAATGGCCTTCGGATTTCCTGCAGAGCAGAAAGCAAGCAAGTCGGGTTCAGAAGGAGTGCAAACTAGAATCGATACACCATCACTGCATCAGTCACAAGAGGAAGTTGGCACATTGTCAGATCCATTGGATATGGAAGTGGATAATTCTTCACAGAAGGCATCTTTGTTTACAAGGAGTCCCGAAAGTACACAAGGAAGTCCTACAATGCCTTTGAGGCAGAGGAGATCTCCCAGCAGCAAGAAGAGACATTTGGAAGAGGCTGATACGACTGAAGCATCATCTAAACGTACAAAACAGGTGTAGAAATGATATGCATTCAAAACGTGTGTGTGGCTTTACATTCTCTTTATATGTACATAGCTCCTTACATGTTTTGTAAGTGTAAAGTTGACTTTATTTAATTTGATTTCCTACATAACAAGTCCTTTCTGTCTGGATACAATTAATCTGATACTTCATAGGCCAAGACTTGCAAGTGTTGGGTTTTTACAAGAAATTCTTTTCTGCTCATATCACAGTAGTTATAGCAAAACACATGTACCAAAAGAGCAAGAGCTGTCCAATTTTAAATCACTGAACTTGATGAACAAAATACATGATTATTTGTGAACCATGTAACGGTTGTACTAATGAGTATTTTGTGAGTGTTTGTTAGCCTTTTTTTTTTTCATGACTCATTGTATATATGTACATGAACAGGATTAAGCAGCTTTATTGTGTATGGGTAGGTGCCTTGTAAAAAGCAACTTTATATTTACGGAGAGTATATTCCTCAATTTTATGCTAAAGGTGATTCTGTGTTATCAAAAAAACGATGATATGCTTTTATCTATTTCTTTTTGGTGCCAAACTGTACTGCATCATTTGCTCCAACAATCTATCATGTTAGAGCAAATTATATTAGGGAGTTTTTTGCAACCATAAACGTGGCCACCAGTCAAGCGTGTCGTGTGTGCATGCTCAAGTCTGAAGAACAAGAATCTTTGCAATTAATCGCTGATTGTCTTGCTACTCAGCTGCATCCTACATCCAGAATGACCACAATTTGGACCAAGAATAGTTCTAGTTTTCAGCAGGACAGGGAATTCTTCGCATTTCATCATTTGAGCGTGCATGGAGGTTTGTTCTTTCGGATTTGAGCATGCACACACAACACACTCGACTAGCATTCATGTACTTGGTTGCGAAAACTCTCTATTGTCCATGCTTCTGTAGGATTGCCAGAGTAGTAACAGCAGCATAGTTTTGGGCTCATTTCAATTATTACATGTCAATTTCACTGGCATTTTTACAAAAGCAAGAAAATGAAAAATGGTTCGTTGTTGTTTTGTTTTTTTTGTATGAAATTGATTTTGATTCATAAGATTGTGTCTTAATCATCTCAATACATAAATTGACCTGACAGAAGGTTAGTCATCATGAAATTTTCTTAGTACAGGGGAGCATTTCATGAAGTGTCTTGTCAGTGATTTTTAATTACAGCTGTTATAAACTACTGAAATCCTTGCATCTGATTGGTTGAGAGCAAAATTGTCAGTAAAAATTACTGACAAAACACTTCATGAAACACTCTCCAGGTCTTCATTATTCTGAAAATGAAATGAGTCAATATTAAAGTTTGAGTGTATTCTGGAAGGTTATTGATTGTAAGGTGTGTTTATCATGAATGGTTTGGAATAATTCATTTCAGGAAATTTTTTTGCTTTTATGAATAATGAGCTTGTGGAATATTTTTTTGTGTAATATTTTACCAATATTTCTTGGGCTTAATCCATGTAAATCTTTGCTACCATGTGTAAAGCCTACCACACACTAAACAATCTAGGTTCAATCTGATCTGGAAAGAATTCCAATATCATTTGACTGAAACAATCAAACTGTAACATATCATTGTTCTGAGTAGTCTTACAAATATTGGCCAGAGTTTTGCAAACCTCCTTTGGAAAGAAATGCCACATTGGATCCAAATAGTAGTGACTTCAGCCCAGTAATTTGATCATCTGCAATTTAGAGCCAGTTTGGTCCTTTCATCGGATAGAAGGCTTACAGTGGCCCGAAATTTTATATGAGTGTTCATGTTAAGTTAAAAACTTTAATTGGGAAGGTACCTGTAATAGTTGCTTAATTTTAGTACCGGTATCCCGTGCAGTTGCAATTTCTTGAAAATTGGATAGCAGTGGGATTGTACAAAGTGTGCATGCAGTTTCTCATTTTAGAGACACTTGCAGTATATTTGGATCCAGAATGCTAGGAATTACACATTACATGTGGCAACACAGAGCTAAAATGACAGACAATTTGGAGTATATTTTCATTGCAGTACATTGCTTTGTTCTTAGTAAGAGCAATTTAATTGTCACTAACCATTCATTTCTCTAAATTGGCAATGAAGTGAAAAATATATGACTATGATTTGGTGTACAGGTGTACAATTTTCTTGATAAATTTACACTCACACTGGGTCATTTTCTTATCCTTTTTTATATTTCGAACTATGAAAGAGGGGAAAATGAAAAATTGATGCCAATTTGAGGAGAAAAACTGATTAATTTAGCTCAGTATGATGCTCTGTTATAAATGCACATGAATGGATGATACCTTTTGTTTGCTTTTGCCAAAGCCCATGAATTTTATATGTATAAATTTTCAAGTGAAATGAACTACTACATTTATATGTACAGAAAATCAGTTGATCACCATTATTTATGACCGGTAAACTATGTTCCTTGAAACTTACTCTGTAAATGTTAGTTGTTTTAATTTCTTCTCTCTCTCTCTCTCTCTCTCTCTCTCCCTATCTCTCTCACTTTTTTCCTAATGGAGAAGATGGATGGATAGATAGATAAATAGATATGGACAAGCAAGGAGGAACAGATGGGAGAGAGAAGGGAAAGCAAGGAAAAATGGGGGAAGAGAGGGCGAGAGCTAGAGAAAGAGGGTTAGAGAGATGATTAAAGGAAGGGTAGATAAGAGAGAGAAAGAGAAAGGGAGACGAAAAGGGAACAGGGAAGAAGGGAAATAGGAGGGAAGGGATGAAAGATGGGGGAAGGGGAGAGTGAGAGAGGGTATATAGAAGAAAAGTTGAAGAGGAAGATCCGAGCATGAAGAAGGTAGAGGGATGAAGATGGAAGAGATCGAGAGGGGGACAAAATTAACAGAATAGCATATCAAGACACAAACTTTGTTATTACATACAAGAGGTTACAACCGTTACAATTCTCCCTTGAATTTGTAATCTTCAGAAAATATAAAGCAAGGAACGATGTGATTATTGTTTATAAAACATCACATCTTCGTGATAGGTTTGCATTATACCTTCTCCTCTTCCTTCTTCCTGATGAGCGACCACAATCCACTTGGTGATTATTCTCGTGGCGTTGCCCTTTGAAATATCTTTAATTGGTGAAATTAAGGTGGTAGGATGGGGGGGGGGGGGGGGCCGGGTGTCCGGACAGGTAACAAAACGAAGCCTTCTTTTTTTGTCTTTGGATTAAACAAAAACTATGCATTGAATAGTGCTCTCTCCCGGATAGTGCTAATCATCAAAATTTGTTTTGTATGATTCTGTCTAACACTTGTATCAAAAAAATTAAGAAATATTGCTTGTAAACTTTTTCTAATGGCTGTTTAAAATCGGCTGTCCGGATACACAACCTGTCCGACACACATTAAAAAAAAAAGAAAAAACAAAAACTGTGGAGACGAGACAGTAGCTTTTAGCATTGATAGATTTAGCACTGCATGTATCGCAAACATTCTGCCGGCCGACCGCACATCCGGCATCCTTATTATTGTTTATTTTCGTTCTAACGGTCGTCGCACATGTACGTACGTACCGGTTTGGCTTCCCGACGCTATCCTCGGCTTGGGGGTTCACGAACGCGTCATCTCGTAGCGGGGTAAAGCTACGACAGCTCATCCAGCGCAGCTAGCTAGCCGAGCCCGACGCGACCCGGCCAGGGCCAGGGAAGCGCCAGCTAGCGCTAGCGCACATTAATAACAGCTAGATCTACAACTCAAATTTATATTCGGCTCTTGCTCTAAACGATGCAAGAGAGGTGAACTAAGTGAGAAATTAATTATAAAAGGTCTAGCCGAATACCTAATGTCTACTGCAGTCTCAGGAAGTGTAACACTGACTAACGCCGTGTCTAACGTGGTAAGTTACTGATGATTTAAAGTTAACTGTTAAGTTAGGCCTAGAAATCTATAAAAAAGTTAGAAATAGGTCTAACTGTTAGATTCTAACGTTACTTAAAGTTACATGTTTAATATTTTATTAGACCTAGGGTCTAGGCCTAATATTTCGAAATCGAATATCGAAAGTCATGAAATTGTTTACAGTAGCCTAGATCTTATGATCTTTAAAAGCTTTGGCAGAATTTCAAAATGAACTAGACCCTAGTGCCTGGCACAAAATGAAAAAAAAAAAAAAAAAAATCAGCCTTTTGGTGCATGTCAATTTTACATTCAGTAATTATCACTATCAGTGATTATTATTGATTTTTTTTCTCTCTCTCTTTTTGACTTTGTAATTGTAACTGTTAGTCCGTTTAACTCCACTCTTTTCATTCAAGGTCCAAGCAGTTGTTTTGAGTACTACTGTCACTACGTTAGTAATTGATTTTGTTATTTTAGAGGAAATGAATTTCTTTATTTTACTTCTAAGACCATAATTTTTATGAGAATTTGAGAAATAAACACTGTTCACTCATTTCTTTTGTTAAATAATAGACCGGAAATTCTGTTTAAAAAATCCATCGTTAGCCTCTTATACTGGTAGGGTCGGCACTCCTAAAAATCTGTCGTTAGCCTCTCATACTGATAGTGTCGGCATGGATTTTTGAGACAGAATTTTCAGTCTAGTTAAATAAGTGACACTTTTGTCTTTTTCTTCTTCTTTCTGTCAGGTTGTGTATCCAGACAAAAGAAGAATTTGAAGAAGTGTCATGTATACAAGCAATATTTCACAAATCATTTTGAGAATTATGTTTGACAATATTTTAAAGCATGGGTATTCGTGATGATATTTAGAGAATATCTTTTGTTCATTCTAAAGGCAAAAGAGGTTTTATTTTCCTTGAGTGTCTTGACACATAACCCTCTCCCCCCCCCCCCCCATCCTACATTGTATGTTAGCCCATAGAGGTACAGCGTCTCCTTTAGGAGATGCTTTTGCAGTATCTGTTGGTCCAGAATGCTGGGTAGTACATATACATGAGCAGAAAGAGAAAAATTCACTGAAAAATTGAGCCCATTCCCAACGCCGTATAGTGTGGCATTCTCAAATTAGTGCAGTTTAAGTGTGTCTAATCATTAAGCTCTCTAAATTGGCAATGCAGTGAAAAATATCACTATTTCCGTGTTCAAATTGGCAATTTCTGATTAAATTTTACAATTATTCATTTTGGTTCATGTTATATCCATAATTATTTTTTTCAAACTATGTAAATGTGGAAAAAGATAATTGTTCTTGCCAATTTGAGGATTGAAGATGATTAATTTACTGAGTTTCATACTTGCACATGCAAAAGGCAAATGTTTAAGTACAACTACTGGTACTGTAATGAAATGATTACTTTCACAAGTGCTCACAAGCCTTTAAAATGGAAAAAAAGCGAAAAAGGAGAGAGGGGAAAAGAGAATGGCAGTAGGTTATTTATGATGGAGGCAAAGAGAGTTGTGGCAGGTGCAAAATCTGCTTCTATGCAAATTTGGTTATTGTGTGCATCCTGTCTCTGTGGCAACTTGATAAACACTGCATGGATTCATTCATCAGCCCTGTAACCTTGGCTGTGCTGATCACACATCCTTATTACATTTATGTTTGTAAATGCTTCATTCCAAGTATTTCATTTGACATTTTGAATATGTGTGGTGCATCGATGAAATAATTTTGGAACAATTGATGCCTTGATCTGTAATGTAGATGGATTATCTTTTTAAAGTACACATTCAAAGAAAATCACAAATATGGCAAATGATGCATCACTAGAAACTGGAAAGCTAACAGATAGCAATCGTATCAGTTTTACGTCAACTACGTATCAGGTAATGTAAAAATGATACAAATAAAACCACCTCCCAGCATCTGTGATATAGGAGCGATTCGCAAAAGAAAATAACGATGTTTTACTGACATCACAAACGGGTTCAACTCTGTCCAAGCAGACCACTTCCCATACAGAATGAACATAATTGCAGTGCAATTGTTTCTCAAATCATAAAGAATTTAGTGTATTTTAACATGCTCATTTTTACACCATTCTAAAAGGGAAATGAAACCAATTCTGATAACTGAAATCTCATTTTTGTAAATATACAGGATGAGAGTTAATGAACAATCAAAGAAACCACACTTTCAAATTGAAAAGCCCGCTGAATGATTGCTTTGACGGTAGTCGCTCCCTCTTGAAATGCTGAACACAGCGCAGTGTGTGCAGCTGAAAATGCAATTGCGTCTATTTTGTTGATTCCTTTATCACTGTAACCCCTCATTTTCCATCTAAATGATACCATGCACGCGGTTTAGGGAAAAGAATAGATTAAACATTTAGACTGAAGCTAATGAAGTGAAAGAAATAACTGAATAGAGGACGACAAAGAGGCACTGAAGAAGTGTGAGATGTAATGGGACATAATCTGCTTGTGTAATTAACATCCCGCCCGTGACGTCACACATCTCAGCGGTGTTTGGAGAGCTCTTCAGGTGCTATGTCGGGGCTGTATTTTAGTGCCTGCTAACTGATAATAATTATACTTGTTCAATCTAAGCTTCACCTATTATGAAAATTGAGTCAGTTTTTTAATCAATGAATATCTACTTTAAAGGTTTATATCCATTTGGTCCAATTGGCATTTGGTCTAATTATCATTTGGTCTAATAGCCACTTGGTCTAATAACCATTTGGTCCAATTGTCAGTTCGTCTAATAACCAATTGGTCTACAAGCCCTCTACGACCGTATGCTGCTACATGTACCTAGCCTCTACCGTCGACGTCGCTATCGCAGTTCTCATGTTGTGTATCCTTCGATCTCTCTGTGCCGCTTTGTTTTTCAATTAAATTAGGATTGTTTGTAGCTGTTGCCTTATGGAGGTGTTTTCCACCAGACGTGGAAACCAAAAATAGGATCACTAACTTAAACTTGTGGTTGAAAAGGGGAGTAGTTGTGGGATTGATATAAGAAAGGTAAATTAGAAGGGGAAAGGGCGATATAGGAAGTGAAAATCACTTATCAAGTGAAGAAGGGTAGGAGACACTATTTTCATTCTTGGAAAAGTGAGAGAGGCATTGTGCCCCCTGCCCACAGGTGAGATTATTTATGTTTTAAATAAACAAATAAATTTATTATAATACCGGTAGTTGCATTACCCTGCCCGCTCTTTCCCATAATACTTTTCTTCTTCTTCTTCTTTTCTTTATCTTCTCTCTCTCTCTCTCTCTGATCACTGGAAAGATCCTGCCCCTGTATGCTATGATGATTGAATTGCAAGCGAATAGAGCAACATTAAAATAGCATCTTTAAGAATGTGTTATTGGTAGTAATAGTAGTAGTAGTGGTGGTGATGGTAGTAGTTTCAGTGGCAGAAGTAGGAGTAGGAGTAGCAGAATAGTAGTTATCATTATTATTATTTTTTAAAATCATTTTATTATCATTATTATAATTGTCATCATCCTCGTCATTCTTATAAGTAGTAATATTTATATTTAATTTATTAATTTATTTTGATTCATAATATTACTAATACAATAAATTATTAATTTATAAATAATACATTTATAGATAATATTTATATTTTATTCATTTTTTTTTCCATAATATTTCTTTAATAGTATCATTACCATTATCAGGACCCCTCCTGGTAGTAAGAACATATTGCACATGTATTGTTTGCAGCATTAGACCAAATGGATATTGAACCAAATGGATATTAGACCAAATGGCTATTAGACGAACTGACAATTGGACCAAATGGTTATTAGACCAAGTGGTTATTAGACGAAATGATCAATTGGACCAAATGGCTGGTGGACGAAATGATCAACATAAAGTTAATTATATGTCACCCAGAGTTCTTAGAATGTTTTTCATTATACTGTTAAATTGACCAGTTACATTCTGACATTCAGAACCACAGAAATTCATATATTTTGTTGTATCTACTCTAGTACTCTAGATGATTATCAAGATAGCTATCTGCAGGCTGTATTGGTGTCCATGAGTAATTTGATACCAGCTTGACAATGTATTCACAAGAAAAGCCCCCCCCCCCCAAAAAAAAAAAAAAAAAAAAAAGGAAACAAAAAGAATAGATTCTATACTACATGATTATCAAGCCTTAGAATCTTTAGATTAAAAATTACATTTTAGTCACTTTTTGATGAGAGTATTTAGTAAGTACTTCATTTTCTGTTCCACCCAAAATGATGCCCTTAATATTCTATTTTCATTTGTTTGGATCAAATTCCACTCTTCAAATATGTAAGAAATATTATTCTAGGAGCAAAAGTAATTAAAACAAACCCTAACTGATTTTTTGAAATCCTTTTATTTTGATTTGCAGTGAGATGAAACCTTAGCCATGACAATCGATAAAATACAGTCCTCTGTCACTTCCTCTTCTCCACCAATCCATGTACATGTTGACAAGGAGACACCAGTCCATGTCCATGTGAAGAAAGGAGGAAAAAAATCTGCTTCTGCAATTGCAGTAGAGGTAAAGCCTGTTTTCAAGAACTGTTTTATTCCCGTTTTGTTTATTTATTTGTTTGTTTTGTTTTTGTTTTGTTGCTTATTTGTTTTTTGCTACCATGGTGTTTGGGAGAGACATGTACTTGATAATTTTGTTGTGATTAGTGATCTTCATTGTATAAACTGTAGTGAATGTGTTTTTTTTTTATCTGTCATGTGATCATTCAGATGCCCTGCTGAAATCATAAAAAGCATTTGCTTTTCACTTGATCTGGGCTGACATTTGGGTAGTGTTAAAAAGTGTTTAAAATATATTTCCCTCTGGAAATACAGTGTGCTGTATTGTAAAAAAAGAAATTTTAAATACTATTTCTGAACTGTTGAAATAGTAAATTTTTATTGCAATTCTGAGATCTTTACAGTGCACTGAAGATATTATTTATGTTGTTTTGCTGGCATCTTGTTTTGCTGGTGCTTAAATTTTTCATTGCATTTCTGACTTCTAGGAGAAGCTGAAAGCTAGCAAGAATCGTTTCAATGTATCACTCGAGTCTGCTGGGAACCTGCGACCTACTAACAGTGCAAGAGGGCCTTGGGTTCCCGCACCAGGCAAAACCACTCGCGGACAGAAGTTCAGCTGGAATGTAAGACATTTTATGATAGTGAAGAAGATAATGCTGATGACAAAGTAATATTCATTTATTCAGACCATAGGTTTGAAGCCAAATGGTGGTGTTGGTGATACTTTGGGTAGTTGTATTTGTGGTGATAGTAATGGTGGTGTTAGTGGTGGTGTTGGTGATGGTGGTTGTGTTGGTGGTGATAGTAATGGTGGTGTTGGTGATGGTGGTTGTGTTGGTGGTGATAGTAATGGTGGTGTTGGTGATGGTGATAGTGTTGTTGGTGATGTTGGTGGTGGTGGTTATGTTGGTGGTTGTGTTGGTGGTGATAGTAATGGTGGTGTTGGTGATGGTGATAGTGTTGGTGGTGATGTTGGTGGTGGTGGTTATGTTGGTGGTTGTGTTTGTGGTGATAGTAATGGTGGTGTTGGTAATGATGGTTGTGTTGGTGGTATGTTGGTGGTGGTGGTTATGTTGGTGGTTGTGTTTGTGGTGATAGTAATGGTGATGGTGGTCATATTAGTGGTGGTGTTGGTGGTGATATTGGTGTTAATAGTAGTGATAAAGATGATTATGATGGTAATGGTGATAATTATTGCAAAGAAACTGATTGGTTTATGAACTTGATTTGTTGCAGAGCTGAATAATAATACTCAAAGTTAAATCAACCTGCATGATAAAATACTCAAGCATCTAAGGAATTCCTTTCTATAACATATATGCTTCAAGAGTAAAAAGTAGGTTAGAAGTGTGATAAAGCATCCCCCCCCCCTTCCACCATAGTAATTACCCAAGGGTAAGCGTGGTTTAATAAGTGTGAAAGCATACATTTAATTCCATTTGTTCCCTTGAAAGTGGAAGAATCATGTTCAAGTTCAAGAGTTCAGTATAATTACAGTATCCTTATTAAGGCAACATGTCAAAATTGTTCATTGATTACAGGGATCTGGTGCTCGGTTGGACATCCAGCCCCCAACCAGAGATGGATCCAGTACCATGAGGATGGAAGACTTGAGAGATGATGATAACAGGGTGGAGGAACAGTACCGGGATTACGAGGACCGGATAGACACCCTCATGAGTGAAGTAGGCTCTCTCAAGGCACAGGTAATACAATGTTCTCACTTATTTTTTTTTAATGCCTCCGCCCACCGTAGGTGCGTGCCGGAGGCATTATGTTTTTGGGTCGTCCGTCCATCCGTCCCGTTTTTCGCTCTCGCGATAACTTAAGAACCATTGGCTCGTGTATGCATATGGGAGGGACAATGATCTGATTAGATTTTCGGGTCTCAAGGTCAAAGGTCAAAGGTCATAGAGGTCATTATGTACATAGAAATGGGTCGTTCTCGCAATAACTCAATAACTGTTGACAGATCAACTTCAAACTGGGCTCATGTATGCATATGGGAGGGACAATGATCTGATTAGATTTTGGGTTCTCAAGGTAAAAAGTCAAAGGTCATAGAGGTCATTTTGTACATAGAAGAAATGGTTCATTCTTGTGATAACTCAGTAACCATTTGATGGATCAACTTCAAACTTGGCTCATGTATGCATATGGGAGAGACAATGATCTGATTAGATTTTGGGGTTTCAAGGTCAAAGGTCATTGAGGTCATTTTGTACATATAAATGGTTTGTTCTTGTGATAACTCGGTAACCATTTGACAGATCAACTTCAAACTTGGCTCATGTATGCATATGGAAAAGGCATCTTATTAGATTTAGGGGTCACAAGGTCAGATGTCAAGGTCAAAGATGTCATTGTATAAATGAAAATAAATCAACATGAAGTGCCATATATTTCTGATCTGGTAATGGCAGGCATAAAGTTTGACCACACGTTGTCGAGGATTCATCTAGTTTTTTTTCTTTCTTTCTTTTCTTTTCATAAGATTCATTTTGAATAATAACATTTTAAGCAAAACTGATTTTCTGGCATCAAAAACCTTTTATTAAAGAGAAGCTAATTCAAAGATATTCTGAAGAACCAAACATGTTACTAGAAAAGAATTCTTTGAGATTTTAAGATACCTTGAGATTTTGAAATACAGGCTAGGTCTGATTTATGGTATTAGGGTTTGATTTCCTTTTTATCGCAAAGACTCGAGATGACATCATTATCAATAGCATTTCTTCTCTTCAACTTGTCTTACTGCTACAGAGAGAGATGGAGAGGAGCAAGAGGGCTGCAGAAAGGGCCCAGGAAGAGCTTAAACTCTCCAGGAGAGTCCTGGAGGAGCAGGAAGATGAGCTCTTAGGCTTCAAGGAAGAGCTGCACCTCACAGAGAAGGAGAACAGACTTCTGAGGAAGTCCATGGAGCAACTGAAAGAGGATGCAGAGAATTCCAAGTAAGAAAATCTATATATTCCTTATTTTTGGTAAGTTATACATACTTTCCTGATGATCCAAATATAACTGGTTACTTTTAATGAAGCTTAAGTTTTGTGCTACTTTGTGTAGATGTGTAGATTATTGGAAGAATAAACAAAGCATGTTTGATAATTCATTTTTTCTTAATTATGGATTTCGGATGTCTGCATGCAGACATTTGTAGAGAGCAAAATGCTCTTACATGTGTCAGTATCAGGCATGCAAAAAAATCTGAGATGCACATGGAATAAAAAAATGGCCTTTCTGTGGAGCACTTGTTCTACATATCCCTGCTTTTTGATACGCATCAGTTGTTTTTTTTTTTTTTGTTGTTTTGTTTTTTTGGGGGGGTCCAAACTAGATCCACAGAACTGATGTTTTGTTCGACAGTGATATGGTCAGTTGTGTCTATTCCTACTTGTTTTCTTTTCTCATTAGACTGGGGAAGAGTCTTGCCAGCTCCGAGAGGGACCAGCTCTTGAAGAAGCTTGTTGAAACTGAGATGGATGCCAAGTCGGCCGCCCAACAAGTAGATGAACTCAGGGAAGTGGTTCAAAGGCTACGAGAGGTGAGAAAAATTCATCCGGCACAAACAGAACATGGCATTGCAGTGAAGCGTAATGCAATGATACTAAGAGACTGGGGAGAAAATATCCATTACCAAACTTTGCAAATAGTTTACAATTTGTGTGAATTAAGAAGCAATTACAAATACACTCCTGTCAGGTCCCTACGTTCATCCAACTCTGGTTCCCTAGTTGTTCCCAAATCCGTTAAGACATGGGGGGTACGGGCTTTTGCTCACGCTGGCCCTGTTCTCTTGAATGATCTTCCCCTGGTTATCTGTGAATGCACTTCAACTGACACATTTAAACGTTACCTTAAGACACGTCTATTCAGTGCTTCCTACTCTTAATTGTTCCTTAATTTATCATTGTATTTGTGCTCTTCTCTCTCTTTCTTTCTTTCACTGCGCCTTGGGCACTCTGCAGAGTGGATTTGGCGCATTACAAATCCCATCTATTATTATTATTATTTCTACTTTTTATGTCAAAGACTTCCAGACACAAAAAGCAAGTTGACATATAAGGAAGAATAGTCTTGTTTTTGACCGCAACAAGAGTAATAATTGAATTTAAAGTATGGATATTCCAGCATTTTTTTCCTAATTGTCTATTTTGAACAGGAAAAGCATATGACTTCCAGAGATACCAAGGTATTAGCAAAGCAGAGACATCTCCTCCTGGAAAAATTACAGGACTTTGAGACAACAAACTCTTCCTTACGAGCCATGCTTCGAGATGAACATAAAAGACAGGTATGTAATGTAATTTATCATTTATTTTGGAACTTAAAGGGATAGATTAAAGATATGTATTTTCTAGAAAGACAAAATCTTTTTGAAGAATAAACGACTGCTCGCTCTATTTCTCTGTGTATCTTTTTTATTCTCAACCACTCATTATTGCTATTCACTGTGTTGTGAGATAGTCTTAGGCATTCAGTTTCAGTTTCATTTGATCTTGGAGGAATTTAGTCTTTGTCTCTTCCAGAAGTCATAAGACTATCTTTGGATTTTGGAACATATGATGGCTTCATCAGTACATTGGAAACACATTTATTCATAACTTTGTAAAATGTCAATATTATGAACCCAGTGCATGTTTTATTGTTTCTTTTGTACTGTATTCTTTGAAGTGCATAGAGATGTGCAACTAGGCCTATGTGTTATGCGCTATACAAAAATGTTTAATTATTATTATTATTGTTATTATCCTTAATGCCATTCACCTTTATACATTCTACAGTCCCGTCAGAGCCAAGCAACGGAGCAGCGAGACGTCCTGCTGAAGAAGCTAACTGAAGCCGAAGCCATGAACCAGAGTCTCCGACTGGAGGTCCTAGAGAGTTCTAGGGCGGTAGACTCGATGAGGGCCGATCTAGAGTTAGAACGTACCCAAGCCAAGTCCCTGGCAGACCTGCATGGGACAACAGAGACCACTAGGGCCCATCTTCAGAATCAGCTCAGGAAACGAGAGGCAGACTGCAACCGCATGGCAGTTCAGATCAGGGTAAGCTGAAAGCTAGTATTGCACTGGAGGCTGAGTTCTTGTAATGGGGGGGGGGATTGATATGTATGGTTTCTTATTCTTTTCCTTGAGCATGAAAATCAGGGGGCGTTTCATCTAGTGTCTTGTCAGTGATTTTCACTGAAAAATCTGTTTCAACCGACAATTTCTGACTAGCCTTAAGTAGTTGTCAGCCGCTGATACACTGATAAAGTTGTCAGCGTTGACAACTTGTCAGTGGACAAATGTTGATGAAATGCCCCCCCCCCCCCCCGGACTAGTAATTCCATATCGAAAAGATTTCTTATAAAGTGCATAACAAGATATTTTCAATTTGTTATGATTGTTAATAATTTGTAAGTTGTGTTATTTTTATATCATACATGCATTTCATTCATAAATATTAAATTTCTTATCCATTTCATTCATCCATAGAATCTTGAGAATCAAATAGAGCGGGAAAAGCTCGAAGGCGATCATCTCAGGGCCCAGCTCCTCTCAGCCAAAGAGAAGGCATCTGCGGACAAGGAGGCCCTCAAGAGAGCAACGAGGGTGCAGAAGGACCGTGCCTCGAGGAGTGAGGATGCGGTGGAGAAACTCCAGGTCCAAATCCTGGAGGCAGAGACAAGACAGGTGGAGATGGGAGCCCAGCTGGAGGAATGGAAAGGATTGAATAATAAAGTCAGCAGGGAAAAGAACCAGCTTGAGAATGATAACAGTGCCCTGAAAAGGTAAATTTTGATTCAGTATGTTTATGAAAAAAAGGTCAAATAAAAGGTCAAATTTGAAGTTGAAAAGGGGAGAGAGAGCAAACATTGAGGGTTGGAGTGGCTAGCCAGGAGGGGAGGGGGGAGGGGGCAAGGTAATGAAAAGGACTCAATAACAAAGACAGTAGGGAAAAGAACCCGCTCGAGAATGATAATGTTGGTAGTGTTAGTGAAATTGAAATAGGGGAGAGAGATGGGGGTTGGAGTAAATGGAGGAATGGGAGGGACACCACAACAAGATCATACGGGAGGAGATTCACCATGAGAATAAGATCAATGCTCTGAAAAGGTGAAGCTTTGATTAAAAGTCAAAGGGAAATGAGAAGTAGCAGATGGGGGAGCAGAAGGGACTGAATTGTGTGGTCAAGAGAGAGAAGAACCAGCTTGAAAATGATAACAGTGCTCTGAAAAGGTGATGATGTGATCTTTTGAATTCAAGTCAAAGGTTTAGCTAAAGGGTCAACACTCGAGATAAGATGGGGCAAGTTGGAGGAGTAGAAGGGGCTTGATAAAAGGGCATCAGGGATTAAAAGGGAGGTAATTTTGGAACACACAAAAGCAGAAACCCTCATACAGCTCGGCTGTCTTGTCCCAATTTGATGTATTCATATATTGTTTTCTATAAGTGAAAAAAAATAGAGAAAAAAGGGATGAAAGAAAAAAAAGATTATAAATAGTCATTTATGACATGTCATTGTATATGTATGTATATATGTTTTATAACATAGATACTTATAGTATGTGGTAAAAATAGTCAATTGGGACTATTTTTCAAACAAAATTAATGAAAGAAGAAGGATTATATAGGCTCATCTTGATGTAGCAATCTGAAATTCAGAGGTGAAGTTCAAATCCTCATCTTTTCAATATTCCATTGTCTATTTCAGTGAAAAATATAGTTTTCTGAAATAAGCAAACCATAGGACTTGAGAACTTTCTTAAAAATCCTGTTTAGGTATTTTAATGTCATATTTGCTTAAACTCAATTCGTTCTTTCAGATTCAGATTCAGATTCAAATTAATTTGTTGGTCCATTAAGGAAATTCGTTTTGTTGGCATTGCATACAATTACGCAATATCAGAAAATAATATACAAACAATACATAATACAAAGTTGCCATTTTACAGTAACATGGTCATACGGTTTTCTTACCAATGCCTCTGACAATAAATTTTATCATTTGTTTGGTTCATTTGACAGAAAAATTGAAGAATTGGAGATGCAGATGAGGGAACTAGACATGAGTTCCAAAATGAACTTAGACAGAGCCAACACTGAACTGCATCATAAGAGTACAGAAGCTGGTAACCTGAAACTAGAAAATGAAAGACTACAGGTATTAAAGAAAACGATTGTAAAAAATGAGATAAGATCCTCTTAGCTGGTGTAACAGTGTACTGTGAAGGGAAGAATAGGACCCCCCCCCCTTATCTTTCAAATTTTTGCATAATTACCAATTACATTGGATCTAAAAGTTTCCCTCATGTATCCTTTAATTTCATTACTTTATCTGTCCTTTCTTTGTGTCCTGAGCATCATGCTTTTAGTTTTCTGAGGAAAGATTGTTGGCATATGTAGCAACATTGTCACTTCTTATGCACTTTTTTACCTATCACAATGAGTCAAGAATGCGTTAAAATGTGTTGTTCCAAAATCTCCCTCCTCCTCTCTCTCTCTCTCCTCCCCCCTTTCTCTCTTTCTCTCTCTTTGTCTCTCTCCCACTCTCTCTACCAGATTTCTATGAGAGAAGTCCAGGACAAGCTGACCCATGCACATTCCAACATTGACCAACTCAAATCTAGTATACAGCAATACGAATCCCTGGTAGCAGATTACAAAGCTCAGGTATAAATCTCTTTATTTTATTATATTAAGATCTGCTAATACTTGGTTTCCCCCATTAACCATAATCTAGTGTTGCATGATTGCGGGTTATGGTATTGCCATAATTTTTTAGTGTGCTGTGTAAACATCCTACTGATTTCAAAAGTCTTACACTATAATAATTCGTCCAATATTTACACTTACAGAAGAATAGATATCAAAGTTGGCATACATGCACTCACACATAAATATATGTTTGTACATGGCTATAGGATAGAGCAAATGGTAAATTCATTGTTCACTTCTGATATTTTCATATTTTGAGTATATCAAATTACTCACTGAATCTTTTATAAAATGAAATTTGCCCACATATCATGTACATATTCTGAAAGCTAGACATATGTCTTGTGAACATTATAGCATGATTGGTACATTTAAAAATTTTCTGTAGAAAACAGTGTCATTCTCAATCTGATGAGAACCATAAGGACATTCATTTCTCCCTGATATTCAGTTAAAGACATTGGTTAACATTGTTATGATTGAAAAAAAATCTTGTTTTGTTACTTGAAAATGGGATAAACATAAGGGTTATAGTGTAAAAATACCAGTCTGAAAGTTTCAAAGTATAATATCCACATGAATTATTTTTAAATATAAAAAATGTGAACCAATGTTTGAAAAATATATGAGGGTCGGTTGCACAGAATAGACATAAGGAGTGCGCATGCGTGTATGACTCACCTTACCGTACTGTATGTATTGGCGTATCACGGGGCTGGAGGCACATAACGGCATTTTCAAATTCAAGCAAAGTGGTCCTCTTAGTGACTGTCTCGTGAGACGAAGGATAATAAAATTGCCGCTTGCATCTAACTTAAACTTTTTCATTCCATATTATGGTTGGTTTCAGGGATTTTTAGTACAAATACAAGTACTCATACACATGTTTCATCTTAGTTTGAGAATTTTTTAAATCAGCTACTCACAAAGTTAGCCAATGCCATTAATGACTTCCTTTTTCTCATCAGACATCTATCTCTAACTAATAACAGACTATCCATTTCTATTCACATTTTACTCATTTTCCTCACGACTCCGTGGAACAGTTTATTGATTGTACACTAAAAACAGCTCAGCTGGCCTACACAACTCGAAAGTTTGCCTATCATACTCCTAACATAACTCCATTTAAAAAGGTGGGTCTGTGGCTGTTCCCTGTCACAATTGAATGTAGACTAGGGCCCTCTGGTAGTGGAAAGTTAAAAGAAATTATTGTAATTTGAAGATAATGAAACCAGACTGAGTATTTATGTTCAAGTTGATGAAAAGATAATTAATCTTTTCACATTTTCAGCTAATTTTCTGAGAGTAAAAAGCTTTTTATAATGTACTGAAGTGGAGATTTTATTGAAAGGGTTCAAGGAAAACAAAAAACCTGAAAACCTAAGAAGCTCTGATTGGCAGCTGCTAGCACTAGCCTGTGGTTGTATCCTATACCCTTCAAGTTTTATATTTTTATTTTTAATTCTAATAATTATAATAATAAGCATAAATTTATATAGTGCAGTTGCTATGCAAAATATATTCAACTGCACTGGTTCAGAGCTGCTCCTTAATTCTACAAAAATATATAATTCCAAGTGAACAATTGTAATCTATCCACTACCAGATAGCCTCTGTCCAAGCATCAGTATACAAAACTTGCATGAGTACATGTAGTTGCACCAACTCTGCCCCCCGTGCTTGAACTCTTCCAAATATGAATGGAGAGAGAAAATAATCTGCATGTCTCAGAACACAGAATATAACTGCTGACTTTTTCAGATAAGTGATACTGTTTTTCCAAACATTTCAAATTTTTGCATAGATGTGTACACTTTTGTGATAGACTTCATAGCTACAGAGTAACTTCACAAACTGCACTGAATACATGAATGAATGATAGCAGATATCCAATGTGATAATTTCTCCTCTAATACTATTTCTCTGACACTACCTACTACAATCTGTGATTATTAAAGATGTTTATACATGTCAAATTAGAAAGAAAAATACTATTCTTATCAATCATTATGGTGCACAATTCCATTTCATGCATGTTTATATAAAATGCTTTGATATGAAATGTCAGTCTCTTGGAAAAAAAGAGAAAAATTATTCATAGAATCTAAAAACATTTAAATAAAATTGATGAATCACTTTGTTTGCTGTACACATTGATGCAGACATACATAATCACATGGCTACCCACTGATAGAACAGTGTTTCTAATACTTTATGCCCTGAAATGTATCAGTAAAAACTTACTTTTACAACAAAAAAGAGGGGGAATCACCATAAATGCATAAAACTGCCGTGATGTGGAAAAATAAATCTTGATTATGAAGATTTTGTAATTAACGGTATATACATGTAGGAAGACATGTATTGCAGATGTGAGGTAGCACATTGTACAGTCAATTTGAATTTGTTACAATTCAAGAAATGTATATAAACAGTTCATAAAATATGTCGCCAACAGATGGACACGTACCTGCATTATTTATCATTTAGATATTACACAAACAGGAATGAAATGGCAGATTGCAATAGATTTTACACTCTATATTGAAACATTTGAATGCTAATGGAAATAAAGAATGTTAAAAATGGTGGCATGCGGTTTTAACATGAGTATGTGCATATGGCTTTTATATGGAATACAGTGTAAATTTGTGCCTGTCATGTATGCAAGTTTACTATATACTATATCTTATTCAGATATATTTCTTTATCTCTGATTTGCACGGTGTTGCATTATATATTCAAGGTACTATCTAACACCTTCGAGTGAATGATTTTTTAAATTTTTCATGAGTTTTAACATGTTTCAAGCAAGCAAGTCAACATTTTTGCTTTTTAATGAGAAAATCTACCTAGTGCTTTTCTTGTTTGTCCATTTGCTTTCACATGTTTGGAAAGATTTTGCATCCAAGCTAAGATATTTCAAATGGTACCTTTATAAAGTTATTCCTACATTATTTTTACCTACCCCTTGTACTTTTAGTTGTCATATTTAGAACAGCATGTATTGGATGGTGTTGTGTGGTGGTAGTGCATCCAGTTATATCATAGAAATGTTTTGCAAGTATATGCTTCATTTTGTGCAAATTTTACCCTCAGCTTGTGTGAAACACCACCTCCACAACAATGTAGATCACTAGATATTATGTTTGTATACATAAAAACCCTACCCTTTTATTACCCCTCCCCATCCTTTATTGATTAATACTAGTATGCCTATTATTCATCATTAAGGCTTGTTCACACATGTTATGGTAGACCACATTTTAAGAAATTGTACCAGCTGTTTGTCTACTTAAATAATGAATGGCAACTGAAGATGAGTGAGACAACAGAGATCCTTCCATACTCATCTACCACTTGTGCTCTTAGGTACCGGAATGTACACTTGGGGGGGGGGGGGTACTGTAGCAAACAGCTTTGGTTTACCTCAGCAGTGTGAACAAGCCTTTGTGGTGTCTAATACAAAACTGCTTATTTTCATTTACTGTTATTCCCACTTTACATTATAGTTCTCCCACACAGAACAGCATGTGATTCATACAGTAAGTACCAAACCTTTAGAGGAGCACATTGCTCACCAATTCTTTACATTTATAACTCAGCACTGCACTTTCATCAAAACATCGTCATCATGTATAGGAGTGTTTAAGAGATCTTGAAGTTAATTGTATGGATAAACCTGAATGAGAACAGCTGAATGTTTGAAAGCCCTCTTGATAGTTTTCTTTTGAAGATATAGTTGTCATTTATACATTAAAGACCTTTATCATTTGTAATAACTTCATGTGCAATAATAGTAGAAGTAGAAGAAGTAATACATGTAGTAGAAGTAGTAGTAGTAGTAGTAGTAGTAGTAGTAGTAGTAGTAGTAGCAGTAGTAGTAGTAGTAGTAGTAGTAGTAGTAGTAGCAGTAGTAGTAGTAGTAGTAGTAGCAGTAGTGGTAGCATTAGTAGCAGTAGCGGTATTGTATTTGTTTATTTTGATTGTCATTTAACATTGCAGTATACTGTACATGAATTGAACTACATGTATCATTTTATCAACTAATGCTCATTTATGACATCCTCTTATTTGTTCAAAGTATTTTTCTCATCATTGAAACCCATGATATCTCTTTATTTTGAGTTTATAAGATTTTATTTGCATCATTCTAATATACACACCACCATTCATTGTTCAACATTGGTGGCTAAACATTCTTAACTCAATGACTTATATTCATGCAGATTACTTTAGGACTATATCCATAAAGAATAGCACTATATTGCAGTGCAATTTTCGTCCAAAAAAAAATTCTTCTATAATCAATAAGATATTTGTCGAACCAGGAAAAAGAAAGTGCTTTATTTGGTCATGTAAACAAAGTTATAAGCCACACCACACCAAATATTGAGTAACTGTGTCCATGACTTTTCTTCACATTATGTCAAAATTTATTTTCTCCTGCCCCTTTCACACATGTGCACATTGTCCTGTGATGATATCGACTTGGTGGAACTTTCTTTAACACTCCTAACCTCTCTAATAACCTTTGCATTCAGTTCTTTATCTGTTGAAAGTTATAAGTATTCTACTGACATTCCTGGATTTCATACAGTATCTGTATCACACATTTGGATAAAAACAGCCACGTTTTCTCCTACCCATACTATCCCATTGGGATGTGATATCTACTTCATTGTGTTTCACTTTCTTTTCCTTATCTGCCATTGTTGAATGCTTGAAAAGACTGCTTTCTGAGTTTATTTGTTGTTCATGTCATAGTATGTACTTTGTATTGATTTTAAAACATGTACAGCTATACACTGTTAAGGTGCTTTCGCACATGATGCGACA
This sequence comes from Echinometra lucunter, assembly GCA_029962745.1. Classification (NCBI taxonomy): domain Eukaryota; kingdom Metazoa; phylum Echinodermata; class Echinoidea; order Camarodonta; family Echinometridae; genus Echinometra; species Echinometra lucunter. The sequence continues at coordinate 12,462,188 of CM057165.1, read as the reverse complement.
GTGTGGTAACACACTGTGGCGCCACACTGTTTTGTCTTCACACATGATGAGACTTTGTGTCACCACATTATGGTAATGAACGTGCATTAACGCGTCAACTCTCAATAAGAAAGCATATTGTCAAAACTTGCGCAAGCAATCTCATGGCAACAATTTTTGCACTAACTTTTTAGAAATTTGTTTAGTGCACATTTTTTTGCATCTAGGCAGCAAACAAAAGTGTGTCCTGCCTCGGCGACATTTTTTTGTCGCCCTATACCCCATAGGCTTGTACACAAAAAAGTGTGATGACACAGCGTGTTACCACACTGTCGCATCATGTGTGAAAGCACCATTACTCTACTCCATTTCACAACTGAGCCATCAACATGACATGAGTACAAATTTTCATTTAATTCCTGTATTAACTATTGGTATCTTTTGTGTGTAATTGATGATAATGATATAATAATAACAATTTATAAAGCTTAGAACCTTTATGCATACGTTCTTCTGTGCTGCAAGAACTCCTTATGTACTTAAACAATAGTGAGTAGTTACATAAAGACATGTGTTTTAAAGTTTTAATTTAAATATATCTACAGTTGGGGATTTCCTAAGTTCTAATGGTAAGTTATTCCACAGTTTGGGGTTGCACATGCAACTTCTCAGTCTCCTATTGTTTTGTTTGTTTGTATGTTTTATACAATTCAAGTAAATATTTTCTGTTTATGTATTAGATGAATCAGTCAAGGAGAGAAGCCTTAGACGTCTCTCTGCAGCTGGAACAAAGTCAACATGATGCTGCCAGGGTCAAAGAAGAAACCAACAGAGAAATTGACAGGGTATGACTAAATATTTAAAATCAGTTCATTCCAGCAAGGAAATTACACATCTAGAATGATGAAATTGGGAAAAATCAATGCTTATGTAATATGAAATATTCATAACTTCAGTAGTAATAACCTGTTGAACACTTAAAGCCAGAGATCGAGTAAAATTAAGAAGTTCAGTGGAATCAAGATCGCCTCGGAAGTGATAGTTTGTCCATCACCTTCACCAACGGTGATTATTTACTTATTAAAGATTCTTAATATTTTCTTATATTTCAGCGTCTTCAAATGAAAATATCTCAAATTTACGAAAAAGGGACACATCGTTGTTGTTTTTTTTTAATCAGACTCTTTATGTGTACATGCAAATAAGAAAACACACTTTTCAAGTAGAAAAAAGATCGCAGTTCAGACTGAGTTACCTTCATCTGTTTGTGCTCAGTGTATGTATTGGTTTCTTTTTTTCTTTTCTTTTTTTTTCTTTTGTATTTTTGTTCTGTATTTTTCACTTGAAATTGTATTAATTTTGTATTATCCGATGCAAAAAGAATTTACTCTGTGGACAATAAATATATTCAATTCACTTCAATTCACTTATATCTCACAGGTAAGAGGAAGGCTAGAGCAGCGACTTCTAGAGCTCGAACCCCTACCTGGTATGCTGCGATCTACAGAAAAGAAACTGGTAGATGCCACAGAGAGACTCCTTGAGAGAGAGCAGAAGGCGATGGAGCAAACTAAACTTATTACAGAATTATCCACAAAGGTAATGCAGGAAGGAAATAAATCATTCTTGCATTTCACAATCTTTGTGCCCTCATTCGGTTCAGTTTGACTCTCACTCTAGCGCGTTAATTCTGGGAGATGGGTCAACAACAGTACCATCAACACCTTGCACTAGTCGCCTTTTCTGCTCCTATTCTAATTGATTACAGACTTCTAACGCTTCATATTTTCCCTGGGCCCTCACTGCTAGTTCTACTTACTCATCCTTCCTCTTCCCTGCGCTTGGGATCCCTCAGTCAGTTAAATATTTCGTCAATTGGTCAACTCTCACTTGCGGCATATGCTCTCTTGGAAATAGTTGTCGTCCATGAGTGGGAAAACAGGCCTCTCATGGTACGGGCGCTGGTGGCGCATGCATTGTGAAACGCAAGAATTGTACCAAGGTATTATTTCTCACTTGTTTTACTCATGACTTTGAAATGAAGTGAACTGTTTATGAACTCCTTAAATGGGGTACCCAATGCTGAAACAATGTATTAGTCATTTAAAAGAGCATGATTTCACTAGCAGAAAATCATCTGCCTAAATTTTTTTTTTTAAGTCGTGTTGCCAAGGAAACCCCCAAATGTGGTAAGATTTCAGGATATTTTTTACCCCTCAGCTGTGACCCAGTTTCAACTGGGCACCCACTTTGACGTCAAAATGATGTCAAAGTGGTTACCTTGGCGCTCAATTCTAGCGAAATGGGACAAGATATATTACATATTGTACAGGCTAGCGCGCAGTACAACTGCAATGCGCGAAGCTGGGTAACTACTTTTACATCATACCTCATACTCAAATTTTTTTGTCAACTCTTGACTTTTTATGAGAATATTAGCCAAAATGCATTGATTTTGACTGAAAATCATCAATTTTTAAATGTTTTTCTTCTTAGAATTCTATTCTCGATCATATATCCAAAAAAAAAATTACCATTGTGTAATCACTTTAAGTACCACTCAATTTACATACCTGTGCCCACAGTAGATTTCTCAAATGGTAAATTTACAATCATCTTCCGGTTAATCTAACAGTTTCCAGTATACAGTCAGTACATGTAGGTGATTTAGGGATCATCATATTGCTGGTTAAGACCAGAAGTGGGTTACTGTGCATACTCTTTGTCATCAACAGTGGAAATCTTTTTTCTTTTTTTAATTTTTTTATTTATATTATTGTGCCAATTTGCTCATATGGCACACCTGCTATTGTGCCAGTTTGCACTCAATTTGAAGTAAAAGGTTATGATAGCATAGAAGACAAAAATGACACCGCTGAATTTTTTTAAAAAGATATTAGCAATATGTAACAGGGATATGTTAATATTCAATTTGTAGAAAAGTAAAAGACTTCCACTTACCGGGTAACCACTTAAACCTATACTGTATTATTAAATGCGTATTTGAAATAAAGCTAATGTTTTATTGTTTCTTTAAATAAAACTGTAGAAGAATGAAGCTTTCTTTATCACCACAGTTTTATATGATGGCCTTCAATGATTTATATCCAATGTTTTGAAAGTAAATGGTATTTAATTTTCAATTTTTGTTCCTAGGCGGACATGAGTGGAACCCAGATGGAGAATTTCCGTCAGAAGTGGCTGTCCGCAGATGAAGAGTGTCACACCCTGAAGGCCAAGTTGGATTCAATCCAGAGGTGAGTCAGAAACCTTGATAGGTCCTCCAGATAGGAGGTAAAATGGTCACTCCAGAGGTGAGTCAGGAACCTTGATAGGTCCTTCAGATAGGAGGTAAAATGGTCACTCCAAAGGTGAGTCAGGAACCTTGATAGGTCCTTCAGATAGGAGGTTAAATGGTCACTCCAGAGGTGAGTCAGGAACCTTGATAGGTCCTTCAGATAGGAGGTAAAATGGTCACTCCAAAGGTGAGTCAGGAACCTTGATAGGTCCTTCAGATGGGATGTTAACTGGTCCAAAGTTTGTTTGACATCAGAATATGAAGTGCAGAATCTAAGAAAAGTGATAGAAATAGAGCTTACGTATTCTAGGGGATGTTCATTGTGCCTACGAAGTACTACATGTACTACAGTTGTTGCCATAGCCATGTTGCCCTGTAAAGGCACTGAGAGCATTTAAAGAATTGCTTTCTTGTATATATTATTATACCCAAGTTGAGAGTGGCTAATATACCAGTAGATAAAATGTATTGTAGCAGGACTTTGGTGCTGCAGCTTGGACTCGATCTGTGAATGACCTACTCACAGATTGATGATGTATCCACAGTAGAAACGTTTGCAATTTAGGCCAATCTTTCTAGATACCTTCTTTGGTGTGCTGTGACAAAAATTGTAACCATTTTAAAGCATTCTAAAATATTTCTTGCAGTCAAATTTCATCTTAAAATGCCATTCTTTATTCTTTTAATTTTGCCCACAGGAGATTGGAAGATTGTGAAAAGCAAAATGAGGAATTTCGCCTTACTTTGACAAAGAGGGATGAATCAGTACACCAGATGCAAGTAAGTTAGAGAAGAAAAAAAATTCAGAGAAAAAGAAAATTTGATAAGACTGATTTGACTTATGCATCTCAAACTTTGTAAAAAAAAAAAAAAAAAAAGAGGCAATCGGTGTCCACACTATGCCGAACATCATTTCTGAACAGAAATTGTGATTAATAGTGAGGAATAATACAAATTAAATTGAAAGACTGAACTTTCTTTTGAAACTGTAACAGTATTTCTCCTGATTAAACTCTGTCTTGCATGGTGTATGATGTAGTATAAATTAAAATTTATAGCAAAATTATAATGATAATGATATTCCGTTCTTGTATACTGCATATCACATTATTATCTATTGTCTCTGTGCGCTTCCAAAGGACTTTGGATATCATGTATGCTTAGAACTGTTTCCACAATATTCCACGCTAAAGTGGATAATACTTAATTTACTTCTTGAGTCATTGTGAGGAAATTTTCATATTCCAGTTCATTGTTAAAAAGAGTAAAATTTCTGTTTCTGTTCATAGAAACTCATTTAAGATTTTCTGTATTAGCAGTGACATCCACTTACTCCAATTTTGTGTAGATCTCTTCATTATAACTCTTTTTTTTTTGTCCAGCTGCTGTTGTAGAGCTTTTTAGAGCTAATTCACTAACTGCTCTCTTATATTTTTTTATTGTTCCAGTTGAACCTCGAAGAGCAGAAACGTGAGAACTCCGGTCTCGTACGTCAGCTTGAGCAGTCCATCTCCGACAGTCGTCGTTTGGAGGAGGAGGCGAGAGAGAAGGCAGTGACCCGTGAACGGAACAGTCAGGCTCGCATCCTGGACCTGGAAGCTCAGCTGAGCAGGGTCAAAAGTGAACTAGTACAGAATAGGAGACAAAAGGAAGATGTAAGTTATCAGTCTTAAAGGGGATACCCAATGCTGAAACAATGTTAGTTCATTTAAAAGAGCATGATTTTATTAGCAGAAAATCATCTGCCTAAAGTTTTTTTAAAAGTCGTGTTGCCAAGGAAACCCCCAAATGTGGTAAGATTTCAGAATATTTTTGACCCCTCAGCTGTGACCCAGTTTCAACTGGGTACCCACTTTGACGTCAAAATGACGTCAAAGTGGGTACCTTGTCGCGCACTTCTAGCAAAATGCGCGCAAGGTATAATACATATTGTACAGTCTAGCGCGCATCACAACTGCAATGCGCGAAGATGGGTACCCACTTTGACGTCATACCTCATACTCAAATTTTTTGGTCAACTCATGACTATTTATGAGAAAATTTGCCAAAATGCATTGATTTTGATTGAAAATCATCATATTTTTAATGTTATTCTTCTTATAATCCTATTCTTGATCATATCAATTTTTTTTTTTTTACCATTGTGTAATCACTTTAAGGGCTTGTTCAGATATGACACATCAAACCCTCGCGTTTTTTTTGTGTGGTGAGTAGGATATGAGGCAGCAAAAAAAAAAAAAGGTCGAGGCAAGAGGCGTATTTTTTGCCTCCCAGTGGCAAGAAGTTGTGGACCAATCAAATTCTTAAAAAGTTAGCACATAATATGATGTCATGAGTTTGCCTGGGCAATGTTTGACAAAAATCTCTTTTATTTGTGCATTGATACATTCATGCTTGTTCATTAATATATCTGAACACTAACAAAAAAACCTGGGGTTTGTCACAGGGGTTTGTCGCATCATATCTGAACAAGCCTTTTTTCTTTTTTTAAATGGATAGGGCATCTCCAAATTTCATGGCTCTCTTTCTGTTTAACCAGTACTCAGTCAGTTACAGTACTCATGTTTAAAGCTGTAAATTCAAAATAGATGTGGAAATAAAACACTGTTTATGTTTGAATGTGGTTATGAAATCAGTATTAAATCAACTCTGATTTTGATAAATCACAATGATACATTTGATCTCTATCATGTCATATACATGTCTGAGCATTTTCTGCTAAACTTTTTGTCATAAAATAAACAAAAGTTTGACTTGATATATTCATTGGCTTGTGTAATATCTGGACAGTTTCTTTTCTGCATAATAAACATACATCACACTGCAATGCTTTTGATTCATTTGAAGTAGTTGAAACCTTTAGTTTTAGTAAACATTGCAGATGGTGAATAAATATTGATTATGTGAAGTTTATAGTGAGAACTACTCATGTATCTTTGGGGAAAATTAATTATTCTTCTTGCACACTGTTCATGAATTTCAGATTTTGATTCAAACCAATAATAACCCAAATAACAATCAATGCCTTTGTAATCTAGTGCAACATACATCCTACATCTGCATATCTCTCCTTTTGCTTAATTTCCAGCTGGAACGTAAATTCAACTCCCAGGTATACGATCTCAAGGACCGGTTAGAGCAATCACACAGTACTAATCGCAGCATGCAGAATTACGTGTCTTTCCTCAAGAACTCCTACGCAAATGTCTTTGGCGAAACGTCTGGCTTGGCGTCCTCTCCATACCAACCGCGATCCTCAGCACACACTTGATGTCGGGAATATGTTTGTCAATATTCTACAGGAGTGGGGGGGGGGGCAAGGAGGGGCTAGGATAGGGAGGACAAGACATTTATCTGACTCAACAAGCAATTACATCAAATTTTTTACTGCTGCCAAGGTGCTCAAATATTCAAGGAATTTGTTCATTTACCTCACCTTGATAGCGAGTGGCAGAAGTAAATCAGTGTCTTGCCAGACGACATTTGTGTAGAGCTTATATTCGAACTTTCAGCTTTAGGTTTTTCATTCCAGTGAATGTTTATTAGTGTCGTGTGTCGATTAGTTACCAAAATTTCTGAGGTTACGCAGAATTACAGCGTGACCATGAAGTTACTTTGGAGCAAACATAGCAAAAAAATTCAATGAAGACGTAATAGTTTTAAAAAAATTGTAGGTAAAGGTCAAAGGTTACACAGCCTCCTGTTGTACATGTAACAGTTTACTTCAATGAGCAGTAGAGGCTGTTTGTAACATCTAATTGTGTATTCACATGACTTTGTAAATGTCTTTCTTATTAGAGTTGCATGAGTTTGTTTGTGTGTATAGTTCAGCAGCGGATAGGATTTGCACTGGAATGTCTTGTGCATGTGTACTATAAACATTAAATAGAAATATGTTTTTTATATTTGTATCGGTTTTTGTGAAGAATGATGTTTGAATTAATGTTTTTTAATTGAAAATTACATATTTTATTTGTGCACTGATATAATTCTGTATAATTTCAATGGCTTGAGTACTTCAGGTATTGTTGGTTTCTGTCTTAAAAGAAATGATTCCTAAATTCCATCCTAAAAGAATTTTCTTAAATTCTAAAGCATGGATTGATAACAATATGTTTTCAGAACTTTTGGTAATTAAGCATGCTGATGGTACTTTGTGTTTGGTTTATGTACTTGTTTGATTGTTGCTTCAGTAAAAGACAGCTATCAAGCATGCATCTACGCATGTAACAGTAACATTGGAAGAGGGTTTTTTTTTCTTTGTATATGTTTGTGTGAGGATGATCATTTAACTGTTTGAAATGTGTGTCATTATATTTATTAACTTCATTTAATCTAAAAGCAGACTTTGGTACAATTATTCCTTTCATGAAGCAAAGTTGCCATGTAGATGAAGATATCATGACTGTATTGTTAATACATGTACCATTATTTACAAATGAAATATGGACTTTTCATTCATTTGATATGCTCTACTATATGGGGCCTCCATTTAACGTCCTATCTGTCACTCCTCATAGTCTGCGTCTATGAATGGGGGGGGGCATGTTAGCACACAACCCAGGCTTCAGTTATCCACCCTGGTTGGATTCTAACCCCTGATATATGGTTCAACAGGCAGATGCTTTACCGACTGAGCCAACTCGCCTCCTCCTAATGAACAAGAAATGTGCAAAGTTAAACATAAATGTAATTCATAGACACATCTTTTGGATGATAGAAAAATTCATTCTTAGCCATATGAGTAGCTCCAATAATAACCCCACTTTCAGACGAGGGAGTTCTCGTATCGATATACGACATATGGATATATGACGTATGGATATAGGACGTTTTTTAGCGTCTGAATGCTCTTATATTGATACGTCGTTTCAATATACAACGTATATCGAAACGATGGTTTGGGCATCGTTTCGTACGATTATCCTATATCCATACGATGTAAATTCACGTCTGAATGCTCTCATATTCGTACGTCGTATAAGTAGGCGAGACTTATTTGCAATGCGCACTTAGGGCCCAACCTCTACTATGAGTCCAGCACAATGCGCGCCACACAAACACGAAGCGCAAAGCCCGCGTGAAGTTCATACTGCGCAAGGGACTAGTACATATTCATGAGCTTCCCACGAAAGTTCGATTGAGCGCTCCTATACGATTATCGGATAACGGGGCGTTGCGTCTGAAAGGTCTCATATCAATACGTCGTATATCCATACGTCATATGAATATACGATAAGTTGGTACGTCTGAAAACGGGGTAAGAAAGGTGCTATTATGTCAGACATGTCGAGTCTCGCGCATTAGGCGTGAGACTTCCGCATTGGGGGCTCTTGCTCATCCCAAAAATCTCTTTCTCACGCCTACATCACAGCCTATCCCCATATATATTGTACACAATGTCTGGCGAGCTCACAGTTCCGTGCCCAATTTCTCATGCATTGCTGGTCTTTGACCTTGGCGTCTCTGTTGTCTAAACCTTCTGTTTTCAGGCTGTACATGTTTTGCCCATTGTGGACTCTCAAGTATATTTTTTAACAATCCATGCAGAAGAAACAAATTACACATGAATATGACCACTACAGTTTTCATGTATATCTATAATGATAAAGACAAGAAGATTTTCTTATAGATGTTAAATATCAACCATTCAATCACATTTTTTCTTTTCATATTGAAAACATGGTTCCAGAATTTCAGTACTTTTGTACCATCTTGAATATACTGATGATTTGGAAGTTTTGTAAAAAAAAAAATTAAAAAAAAGGTAGTTCTCTAATAAACAATCTCTGAAATAAATTTATGTGATGTTTTGTTGTTCTTCTTTTTACTGATTTCCTGTGTATTGATGATTTGAATTATGGAATCATTTATTTATTAATTAGTTTCTTCACTTATATGTTTACGTTTTATTTTCTTCTGTTTTCTTGTTTTGACATCACATTTATTTTTCTTTCTTTTCTCAAACTGCTTTGAAAATGAAAGGGCAAAGGAATAGAAAACAGAGCTAACTATTCAGCTGGAGAATATCTTTTTACCCTCCTGCATGAATAACAATTTCTTTACCAAATTTAAATTATGATTAATATCAAGATTTATCCATTCATATAAAAACTGAAATTCTTTTTTTTTTTAATGAAAAGAAAAAAATGTTCATACTGATATCAAGATGACTTGCTCTAAATTTAATATTTCATTGGTACCTGATTAGTAAAAAAAAATAAATAAATAGTTCAAATTCTAAAAAATATCCCAGGCATTTGACACTGCTGTTATTCCAAAGTCAGCTTTTGTTGGCTTACTGCATCCAAACTTATAGGAAAAACTAAGAAAGTAAATTTATATAACCCTTGCCTTCAATGTACAGAGCAACTTTAGCCATTTCGGACATTTTTTTTTGCAGTGAAAGAAATACTTGCAGAGTTATATTTTCATTTATAGATGGAAGACATTTGGTAAAAAAAAAAATCAACCATGTCCTAAATTTTACTGGCTGAAAATGAAACGTGAAAATGTACATAAGTCTTTAAGAATAATTCTCATGTTAGCCCCATTCTTTTCAACACTTTCTGAACATTTCTGGTAAACTTATTGACTTTTTGACCATACTCTACTAACATGTGAAAATGACTATCCATCAGATATCAGGAGAAAAATGGAGAAGAAAAATAGAGATGAAGAAGAAAAGAAAGGTGAGAGGTGAAGAAGGAAAAGAGGTGAATAATTAGGCAAGATCATCCAATTTAAACCCCTGTGATTTCCCCTCTTACACGCATGTTTTCAAAGCAGCTTGTTATTTATTCTATTGCTGCCTTATACTTCTGAATATTATTCCCACCTGTCTACCACTTTTTAAATTTTGCTTTTGTTTTCTTCAATTTTTAATCAGCTCCAATCTTTTGTCAATATGTGATTGTTCCTGATTTGATTACATAACACTTAAGAGAAACTGCATCTCATGAAAAACCGACCTCTCGGGTTCACCTCCTCATCCCAGTATTTGATGGTATTTGATTACCCCATCAAGCACAGTCATCAACAAAATAAGAAGCATTCAGGCACGCATTAGTATGGCATGATACGTCATCACTTGTCAATAAGAAGTCGATAGTCGCGCTCAGTGACGTATGTACGTCACAATTGGGCTCACGTCGACTGGGGCAAGGTCTGTTGTACTGTTGAAGCTCGCTGTACTGTGACGACTAATTCGGCATTTGTACGATAGGTCTGCAAAAATCGATCAACTTACGGATGTCTGTGAAAAGAAAGAAAGAAAGATTTGAACCTAAGCTGATAATGAACAGGAAAAGTAATCACAGTTATCTCAACACCGACTGTTTTTCTTTAGACGTCAGTCGATTGTGGGCTTGGAGTTCGGCATTCCTTCATTCCGATCCGCAAGCCACCAGACACCCCTCGCGGGCCCAACGCGATAACCTCGATACTCCGCAGCTGCCCGTCTACGATTTTTGAAGTAAAATATCTTTTCTGGATGAAGTTTTTGTGGAATTAACCAGAACAATGGGATGTACTGAATCTATCATATCAGAAATTGTTGCAAAGTCGAATGCAAACACACACAAAGTCACCAAGAATCCAGCAAAAGGTAGGAAATCTTGCGCAAATATAACTTTTTAAGAAATATATGTTTCAATTATTTACATCTAGCAAATATTAACTACAATAAAGGCTTATAAAGCACTTTTGTTTAGAAGAATTAGGGGAGGGGGAAATAGTAAACTTAAAAGAAAACTCACTGAGGGTTAATTTGTAGAGATATTCCAGTAATGTTAGCATTAATAGTAGGGTGAATTTATATTTTTTTTAAAAGCATATGTAGAATAAGATCATAAATTAATATAACAAACTTTTCTGTAATTTGCATGTATCAGTACAGATTGTATATATATTAATATAAATTTCTGTGATTTTGTGGATATGTTCATAACTTTGTTTCAATGTAGGAGGTAGTATCTTTTGTCTGCATTGTTTAAGGGGGTAGTTACATGTATATCAAAGTAGTAAAAGGGCATGGTCGGATGGTCCAGATAGCAGATACATGTACTTGCATGTTAAAGTAATTCTTTACAGATTAAACACTATGAAGAAAATTTTAACTTCTGAACCTTACTTCTTACTCTTTGGTAGAATATCAGCAAAATGATCCCTGCCATATATATCTTCTACTCTCTCTCTCTCTCTCTCTCTCTCTCTCTCTCTCTCTCTCTCTCAGTATATCTCTTGTTTTTCACCCCCTTGCTCTCTTTTTCCCCTGCTCCCTATCAGACACCCTACCAAGTTTTACTTCGTCTCTTTCTCTCCCCCACCCAACTAACCATCTTTCTCATTCCTTTTATTTCTTCTTCTCTCTCTCTTTCTATCTGTCTCTCCCTCCTTTGGAGAAAAATACTTCTTTAAGTGATAGGGTCGGGTCATAGTAAAAAGTTAGAAACAGGTTATGCTAAAGATAATTCATCCTGGTTTCACCCTGTATATGTTTTTTCAGTGGTGAACAAGTATTATTACACCAAAGTAATAGATGTAAGCCTCTCTTTTAACATAGCGCCTTGATGACATGCATAAGATACAAGGCTATGCAGTTGCCTAGAAACCCACGAGATATATCGGAATTACGCATGACTATTTGCTCCATTCTACATACTATTTTATAAGCCTGGTATGACGATGTGAGGAAATTGTAAAAGGAGTTCAAAGCTTTTGTGTCAGACACTGCTTTAGTTTATGACATATTGTACCTAATTTTGAGGACTTGTTCACAGATTCTTAAACCTCTGAATGCCTGAGGTAACTCAGGCTGGGGTCTATTCAAAGTGTGTTATATCAAAATCATATCGTGCCTTAACAGGTTAGGGTTATAGTTAATAAATCTACATGGTGAAACATTTATATTTTTAATTGAATTATAAACATAAAATATCAGTGGGGAAGGGGTAGTAACAATTTACTCACAATCCATCTAGAAAGTTTGCTGCTGAAGTCAACTAAATGCAGATATTATCCTCATTTTGGAGTCTAGGGATCAATTTCAGTACTTGTATAATGAGTTTTGAAAGGGGAAATTTAGCCTTGCTGGTAATTTTGAATTATAAAAAAAGTAGACTCTTAAGCCTCTCAGTAAGCTGAGTATAGCATTAAGGATAGATTAAAAATCCATATTGATTCAGTCTAGTCAATTGATTTGGCAGCCATAATTCAATGCCAGCCATCTATCCCTCACTGATTAATTATTTAATTATTGAATCAATTAAGAACCCACTATACTGTACTAGGGGAAAACCATACAGTGAAACATACATCAGCATGTCATAATACTAGGAACAGGGACTCCAGGGTCTTTCCCAGATGAAGGTTTTGCCAGATTATATAAAACTAGACAATGGTATTTTTTATGTTTTAAAAAAAAAAATCCTTCTCTTGCTCTCTCTCTCCTTAGTTCAACCAACAGCAATGTGGATTTGTAGAAGAGAAAAAGGTGAAGTGCTCAAGTGATCGAGTAAAGAAGTAAAATTGTTGTGAAAAAGCATGTAGTAAATGTCATTCTATCTATCATATCAATTAAAGATCGTTTTTCTTTGTCTCCTTAGTTCAACCTGCCCCAGTAAGGAGTGATAGAGGTGATAGGGATGAAGCAAGAGAAAGAAGAAGGAAGGCTGTAATGGAGAGACATGCAAAGAGACAGGCCATGGCACAGGTAGAGAGCTTTTTTTTTCTTCTTCTTCTTTTTCAGTTGAGCTTTAATGTATTCATGGCAGGAACTATTTGAAGCCGTATTTAGTTATTTTTATTCTTCAAATTGGCAACACCAGTATTTTTCTTTTATTGCTACATTGTTCTTATAAATATCATGTATCTGAAATGAATATAAGTTGACAAAAGTATGTTGAGAAGTTAAAAAGTTGCCAATTTTCATGGAAAACAGTGATTTCAAACTTTCCATCACATTGCCAATTTTAGGATTTTCATGCTTATTTTCCTTTTAAAAATTGGGCAGCATCAAACAACAAATATATAGATGCACCAAAAATGGGCACAGTATGTTTTAAGATTTTTTACTCTTTCTGCTCATGTATACATGTGGTATGTTTATTAGGGCACTGCATCAACAGTTATCAAGCCAAATAACAGAATGTGGACTATCTGTCACGAATGAGTTAACTTCTTTGTTGTCAAGAGGTTTTTAGAACAATGGTGAAAAGTACATTTACAAGAGCCAAATTCTAGGTTTTATATTTCCCTTGATAGAAAGAAAAGGTTAGTGAATTTTGATCAACCACAAATGATGACTCATGGGAGTATAGTTAATGTTGAAGCAGAGAATGAAGATAATGAGAACAAGAAGAAAAAAAACATTTTGAGAAAATAGCGAATTGTTGTTCCTCTTCCATCCATCATGATTTTAGGACATGCTATGGCAGAAAAGAAGATTGATCTTTTCCTATTTGGTTTCTTTCTTTAAAAACAGACAATTTCAGAAAATGCCATGGCAGAAAAGGAGCGTCTGTCAAACAGCACATGGAGGTCCTGGAGGTCAGGGGTCAATAGTGACATCATCTCACCTACTGTTTCCATCTCAGTCCGAGGATCCGATGGTAAAAAATCAGATTATCTGTTCTTCCTTCCTTCTTTCCTAACTTCTTCTTGCCTACCTTTCTACTTCTCTTCTTCCTCTATAGGGACATCATCTCACTTTCTTTCTCCATCTCAGTCCGATGATCTGATGGTATGGAATCAGATTTATGATCTGTTATTCCTTCCCTCCTTCCATTCATCCTTTCTTTTCCTACCTAACTTCTAAGTTCCTACCTTCTCCTTTCCTTCCTTTCTACTTTCTCCTTTCCTTCCTTTCTACTGTCCTTCTTCCTCAATAATGGCATCATCTCACCTGCTGTTTTCATCTCAGTATGTAGATCAGATGGTAAGGAATCAAAATATATTTTCTTTATTCAGACTTCCTTCCTCCCTCTTCCCTTCATTCCTTTCATTTTATTCTTCTTCCTTCCTTTCTATCTTTCTTCTAAGAAAGGACATCATCTCACCTGCTGTCTCTATCTTGGATCATCTATCCTTCCACCTATCCCTTCTTTCCTTGCATCCTTTTTTCCTTGCATCCTTCTTTCCCTGCTTCTTTCTTATCCTTGTCATCATACATCAACCTTTTCTCTTGGAATTTCTTGGAAGTTACACATTTCTAACCCCCATAATCAATGTATGTTCAGAAGAATTGCTTTTTACATAATATACTTTGACTATGGGGTAAGAAAATGTGTAACTTCCAAGAAAATTGAGAAAATGTGAAATTTCATGTACAAAGTGAATGGAGACCTGCTCGCATATGATGTCATCAGTGTTGCCAATTTTGCAGAGCCGAGAGTAGTTTACTAGAAAATGTAAATGACTGTAATTTTCGTATTCTTTGACCGATTTTGCTCATTTCTTTTTTAAAATGCTGTTCAAATTTATCTCCTTTTATTGAAACAGTGAAACTTCTAGGGCGGACTTACCCTTTAAGAGAATGTTATGCTAGTAACTCTGGTTACAAGTATTGCTGTTTGATAATTTCTGGGTCATTTGACGTTCCCACTTGTTCTACTTCATCCTTGCATATCACAATAATCTGGCCTCTATCTGTCATCCCTATAGAATTAATTGTTGGGAAATATGATATAATTATGGTTGATATTTTGCTTTAAAGATTTATTAGAATATAAACATTTATCACCATGCTGATGCTAAAATAAACTGCTTTTGCAGTATGTTGTCGTAAATTTTAGTCATGTAAAAATCCAGAACTTTGCAGAAAACTATTGCAATATTGCAGAGATTAAGTACGTTTTCTGTGTTATACTTTAGAATATGATTGTTGTTGTTTAGAGCCATACGGATGTCAGTGTCATAACATCCTGCTTGTTATTCAAAAAAATGTCATTTTATCATAAAGCAGAAATACCACCTCAAATCCAAAGATTTTGAAACAAAAAATCAGTATTGTAAAAACATTTTAATTTTTTCTAACCAGGAATGCTTGTACATGTCATGTTACTAAAACCAATCATAATTAGTTGTTGTTTTTTTTCTTTGGAATTTTTTGTAAATATTGGTATAACTGTAAGATGGTCAATTTAAAGATGATTTATCTTTTAGACTCATTAGAGTACAATAACCCCACCAGCCAGGTTATGTCAAGATTTATGCACCATAATGATGAGTATGATTTGATTCAACTCTAGAAGACAGAATTAAAATCTTTGAAGTGGTCAATTTAAAGATGGCTTATCTTGTGGATATGACACAATTTTTCTCACCAGCTAGGGGTATCCATATCATTGTATGTATTCTTTCCTATGGTCTTGATATGATCTCCAACATTGAATTCCCTTTAAAGTCATTATTGAGTGATATTTTGTGATGGATAGAGAAAAGAAGTGGCGCTGATTTTACAGGAAGATATCAGCAAACAAAAATGAAAGATAGTATTGATTTCAAATGATTATATTTATTAGGCTGTAACTTGTTGTCATTTCTATGGTGAAAGTTTTTGTTTTGAAGTTGCCATTTTGGAGAAGGTCTTTACTCTTTTATTTTGTATGGAGACACTGTATATTGTTAGTATTTTCATACTAACATTGTGTCTCAAAAGGCATGTCAGTTGACTAATAATTCAATCAACCAAATGACCTTAATTTCTTGTTACATATTCATCCTTCCATTATGCAGCAGAATAAAGTGTGATCCTCCAACTCTCTATCAGTATCTATCTCTGTCTCTGTCTCTTCTCTTTCTCTTTCTCTTAATCCTTATCTCCCTTTCTCTTTGTCTGTCACATCTGTGTACATGCTACAGAAATATTATCTGCCTTCCTTTGGAAATTTCAGATTATAATCTGCTTGTTTCCTTATAAATGGTAAAAATAGATTTTCACCAAACATACTGAACACCAGACCCAAACTAATTACCTTTCTTATCGCTGATCTGTGATAACCAGGATGCACAATCCATTCAGATACTTTTCAGTGATTTTCCTTTGTTCATCAGAACCACAACTTAATGATGATACTCATCATTAAGTTGTGGTTCAGTTGCACTGAGTTTCTTTTTTTCTTGTCATGGATACCAACATTTCAGCCTGAGGCACTCCTGTCATGGTTTTGACCAGTGAATGAATCTTAGTGGTGCTATATGCCTGACCTATTGACTGTTGCCATAACAACTGTGTTTGCTCACTGTAAACAAACCAACTCCAGCAGTCCTGTGCACAATCAAGTGTTGATGTGAAGGATCATATTTCTGACTTTGTAATTCAATCCTTCAACTTGGAGATTTTGTTCTTTTTTCTCTTTTTTTAAGAGGGGGGGGGGGTAAACACCTGTGGCATATTTGTTCATGGTGATACTCATTCATTACTTCAGCCTTTCATCATGTAGAGATTTCTCCCTTTTTTATTTGGCAATTTTGTCATTCCAACATCATTAGTGCTCCCTATGAGGCTATCATTTAGTATCCTGTCATTATTATCATGATGTAAAAATATACATGCACACCTTTGTTGCTGATAATAGTTTTTACAAATTTAAAAAAAAAAAAGATAAGACAACTGATAGTGTGCATGTAGTGCATACGAGTGCTTTAGTACGCCGGCATGAATGTTTCTCTTGCAAAATTACAAGTAACAATGCTATTCTAAAACTGAAAGTTTGCATGCTGTATTATCGGTTGTCACAGATCTGATATATTTATGAAAGTGTGCAAGCTGATTTTTTATGCTCTTAATTTCCTTGTGAACATTATTGTAGAGACCCAATCAGGCTAAGTGAGAGAAAACCAAGGTGCCTTTCATATGCAAGGTTAACTACAATGGGTGCTACCATAGGAATGACATAATGATTAATGATTTTATGTTTATCACTTCTCACAAATCTAATATATTTATATTTATGGAACCGTGCAAGCTGATATCTATGCTCATAATTTCCTTGTGAACATTATTGTAGAGACCCAATCAGGCTAAGTGAGAGAAAACCAAGGTGCCTTTCATATGCAAGGTTAACTACAATGGGTGCTACCATAGGAATGACATAATGATTAATGATTTTATGTTTATCACTTCTCACAAATCTAATATATTTATATTTATGGAACCGTGCAAGCTGATATCTATGCTCATAATTTCCTTGTGAACATTATTGTCGAGACCCAATCAGGCTAAGTGAGAGATAACCAAGGTGCCTTTCATATGCGAGGTCAACTACAATGGGTGTTACCATGGGGATGAAATAGTGATTAATGATTTTATGTCTATGATCAGCAAACATATCCATAGAACTTGATGGTCTAATGATATTGCTCTCTTTCAGAATAACAACCATCATTTTAAACTGATGGCATGAATGCACTTTTGTGATATTTGATAGGATGTACATCCTATGGGGCTGCCATTCATTTCCTAATGGGATTCTCCGCATTCTATAATTTATCTCTTTAGTGCAGTGGAAAGAAAAAGATATACAAATATTCTTTATTCTTGTTTGTATTCTTCATATCAAGGTTATCAGATAGCATTATTGTATATGATTTTTGAATATCTGTGTAAGAATGTATTACTTTGTATTTTTGTATATTTTTGTGTTTTATTAAGGAATCAAAACATATTACAATCTTCACAGACAGATTATTACTTTGTATTTGTTATTATAGAATGCAGAAATAAAAGCAATCAGACAGGCAAACAAAATCTATAATTTATCCTCCTTACTTTAACCCTATTTTATCAACAGAAAAAAATATTATGTTTATTGAGTACTTAGTACATGCAGCCCCTCCACTTTTCCAGTAATACTGGTAGAATTATTTAACAAGACAGAAAGAAACCAAGTAAACTGCTTCAAAATCCTTGAACTTCTTGAAGCAAAGAGTTTGTCATGAACTAGACTTGGGGACTTTTGTCAATAGAAAGAAATGTATCCATATAACAAATTCAAACAAACTGCAAAAGTAGACTTACATAAGTATTTTCCATTATTATGCACACTAGGTCATAAATAAATGAGCTGCCTTTCATAAGCGAGGTCAACTACAATAGGTGCTACTATAGAGACAACTAATGATTGATGATTTTGTATTCATATTCATGGACCTATTCAATCAGATCAGTAGATCCTGGAGGTCTGTGTATATTACCTCCATCAGTTTAGTAACCGTTTGTTTAAAACTGACAACATGGATGCACATTTTTCTTTTGATTGGGTTATAGGATGTGACATCTATTCATGTTCAGTTGCAGTTGTACTTGTATTCCTTGATTAAATCTTTCTTTGTATTTTTCTTTTTCTTTTTCTTCTTCTTTCTTTTCTTCTTCATCTTTCTTCCCCTCCTCCTCCTCTCCTTCTCCTCCTCCATCTTCTTCTCCTTTTCCATCTCCTGCTTCTTCTTGTTTTTTCTTCTTCATCCTTTATTCGTAATCTTTATAAAGGACTATGAAGCCCCGGTATGAAGCCTTTCCCAAAGATGTATTACATGTAGATAACCACGAGTACTTATTATTGATCTGTCTTACAATCCCTCCTTCAAGTTATTTCAATAATACTGTTAGAAAAGTGCAAGGAGAGAGAGATCTAAAAGCAGTAAAAGCTCTAACAACAGCTTGAAAAATCTTGACAACAATCATATGATTTGTAAACAAATTTTCGGCATTACTCCCAGTGTTAAAGATCGTATGTTCAATCTGTAATGAAAATCACAAGTCAGAAAAAATTGGAACCAGTGAGATTCGAACCTGCCATCTGCTGCTTGCCGGGCAGCGACTTAACCACCAGGCTATTCTGGTTCACGGCCAAGTCATTCCAAGCCATAAATTCCTTCCATTAAAGCTTCTTCAACAATTGTATGATTATGAAAACAAAGAGCTTCTCTTCTTTAGGAATTACATCATTTCTGGGTAGAAATCCATACTAAAAATAACAGAATCTGTCATCAGATGAGTATCTTAAATCACTACTTTTAATAATTTGGAATGAATTGCACTATTTTGAGCTTGGATTTCTACTCCAAAAGGACGTTAACCTAAACATGACTCCTCAAACAATAAATTGCCACCCCTGAGTTTTGGAGAGTGGTATTTTCCGATATATGAGAACTGACTGAAACTGAGAGATAATCAAGATATGCTTCATAAGCTAAGACAACCACAAGAGGAATTACTATAGCAATGAATGCATGATTAAGGTTTTGTGTTCACAATAAAACGGATCCAGGAGGTCTCTTTAATAACGCATGCCTACATTAATATTGCAACCACCAGTGTAAAAACATAAAACTGCCTGCACGACTGCATAATAGACCTATCTCCTATTGAGTTTGTTTTGTACTGGTTGCATCCAATGAACTATGAAATTGCATCAATGGTAGTTGGATTATAAATTAACTCTTTATTTTCCTCTCTAAGGAATAGATACACATGAATACCCTGTATGTGATACACTCTTATTTCCATGGTGTCAAATTGACTCGGAAACGGCGTCAGCTGGGTGGGAGTCAACTCTGTTCCGAGTTAAAGTGACTCGTTTTCCTAGTTACTTTGACTCGGTTCTCAGCTAATGCCACACCATTCCGAGTCAAATTTATTCAGAATCCGATTCACTTCAACTCGGAATAGAGTTGACTCCCAACTGACGCTGTTTCCAAGTCAATTTGACACCGTAGAAATAAGAGTGTAGAAAGGAAGGAGAGTTGCTCCATATACACACACACAACCAGAAAAACGTGTGAAAAGAGTAGTTACATGTATTTGCTGGTTAAGGTGCATCAGGTGCCTAAAGGGCCAAAACTTAGGAAAGAGGGTATTAGTGCGATTTCTTGATTTTGAAAACACACGTTTAGGGTGCTCTTTTACCCATCCTTTGTCTGGACTTTGTGTAGCCTTGATTGCAGGAAGCTCATATGAAAAAGAAAAAATGAAAAACAGAGACCTTGTTCAGGATATTTTCAAGGAGGTTAAACTCCTGTAGAGTTATCATGATCTATATCACTAATGGGGTGTTGCAAGAAAGTTGCAATCAATTGCAAATAATTGCTAATTTTGAAACAACCATTCTGATTGGCTCAGGGTCTGCCCTTTTAAGAAGACATGCATGCAACGATGATTTTGATTGGCCAGTGACAATCAGTTGCAACTTGCAACACCCCAGAAATCTTGTCAACTGGACTTACTTTGTTTCACGTGTAGGGGTAAATCTTTTCAAGGAGAGGCTAAGAAAATGAAAAGGGGATGATTTCTACCATTGGATAAATCTCCTTTAGGGTGGTTTTGGAAAAACTGTGTCAGCTTGTGTACAGGAACATATACTGATCCCCCCCCCCCCCGGTGTATCGGTAGGGCCTCCATAAATGTTTCCATGTACTGACAATTACCCCCCCCCCCCCCCACTACATTTTCCCTAGAAAATTACCACTAACACAATTATCCCCAGGGGTAACTGTCTTCCATGGTACTTGTCCTGTGCTTAATTATCCTAAATTTCACTTTGAATAATGTACTTTTCACAATTTTTAACTCAGACACTGGAGATAGACTTTTATATAACTTAAGACTCAGCCTTTCTGTCTTCTCCGAATACTTTCATTACATGTCTACTCTTTATTGTCACCTTGTTTATTCTCTCTTAGATTGTCATTTATTTATGCAGTAATTTGATATTTGTATCTGTTTGTCTTTGTAAGTTTCCTTTTTAATGAAAGTGTATTGAATAAATGAACTTGAACTTGAATCCTGGGATAGTCACCAGGGGGTAATTTTTCCAGGCAGTAACTGTCCTAGAATCAAATGTTTCAATGTTTCATTGATGTTTGTACATGATAGTTGTAGTATGTACTTACTAACTTGATTTTATGTCTTGTTTGTTAGTATTCCTTGTCGTTGTTGTTCTTGTTCTCCTTTTTCTTCTTCTTCTTCTTCTTCATCTTCATCTTCTTCTTCTTCTACTACTACTACTACTACTACTACTACTACTACTACTACTACTACATCTACCTTTTTACAACCATCACAACATATTATTTTTCCTTAAACTATCGATATGTGATAAAACTTTACCCATCAAAATCAGGATCATGAAAGTGGAATTATCCCTCAGAGAGTAGAAGGAGACTTTCAGTGAAGTGCATGTGGCATGAAACCTAATCTCACAGCTACTACATTCAGTTAGATAAGTGAGGATACATTAATTGATCTATGGGATGAAGCTATTGGTTCCTCAAGGACTAAAGCACAACCTTGAAAGATTAAAAGAGGTTCTGTCATAACAGAATTCATTAATGTATGACTTTTTAATGAGTTAGTATAGTGATATATATTTTTTTCAGTGTCAATTAACTTGTGGTAATATGCAATACAGATGTGCAGTTAAGTAGTTATAATGAAATTGATCTGCGCCCCAGCCAGAACTAATGTATTTTTGAAGGACGAATGAAGACGTGACTTTGATCAAATTGAATTTAGTCCCATCATAGAAATGGAATTGATGTTGTTGACTACAGTATCAGCTTTAATGAGATTGGGTAGTGAGGAGTATTATAATTTTTTTTTTATCTTCTTTGCAGTGTAGATCAAAAAGTGAAAACATGAATTACAGAGATCAATTAATTTTTACATTTCACCAATGCCAAGGCCCCACACTCTAACTTTTTTATTGGGGGGGGGGGAGGATCCAGACTGAAATTCCTAGGATCTGTGTGCAGGAGCCCATGTTCAAAATTTAAGGAGTGGGAGCTTCTCATGTATCCCAGGTGCTAGTAAGTGTAAAGCAATTCTACTACAGGCTGTTGATTATGACATAAAAGCTGATACAAAAGCTTGGTCATATTTCATCAGCTTTATGTTTTCTATCATTTTGTATAGCTACACAGGGAATTATAGATTACAGCGCTTCTTTGGCCAAGGTTAATTGCTTTGTTGACACCTTGTTCAATATTGGTTAATTGTATTTTGCATGGGGAGTATAATGGGATTTCCCCATTGAGCCCCTTAGAATCGCATTGGTCAAGAAATATTTGAGGACCATGCTTGAACAGTTGTAGTTATATCGTAGGGCTGCTATCAGAGAGCTAGACAATTTTCATTAGCCATATGGAGAGAATCCTCATCCTGTATTATGTTGAATGACTACTGCAAATTGGCTGTAGAGGTCACAGATTCACAATTAAAATCAATATCAGTTATATCAGCTTTTTATTTTGTTACTTGAAGTAGGCATTATAGGGAATTTCCCCTGCAGTGGACCATTGTACCATCAGATTGACAAAAGGCTTCATCCTTGATCAGTCATTAGATTTTATATTTTTCTAGGAAATGCTGTGGTTTATTTTGAATCAGTGATCAATATAAAAGTGACTTAGGGTTTTATATCCTTTGTATAACTCGATAGTATAAAAGTTGCATGCACGGAATGCACTATCTTCGGATTATCTGGAGCAAGTACGTCTGTCGGTCCAGGCAAATGCATGAAGTCTAATTATGGTTGTCCTCCAGTCAGTTGATTATTGATTAATTAATTTATTGATATAAGATTAATATTAATATGTCACCAGAACCAATGTTGAAATTGAAGCTGGAAATGAAGTTTGACTCACAACTGATTGTCTTCTGAAACAGTTGAATCATCTTGGCATTCTTTGAAATAAAGTCAGGCTCACCTTCATAGAAATTTGTTTTTCTCTGTTTGAAAGAATCTGGACATCAGATAAACTGTGTCTATGAGAGTTTGTGTGTTTTGTAATGAAAGATATTTCAGTTAATCTTAATGTTGTACAATTATGTCACTGACTCACTGTCATAGTATTTTTATGTGTATATCACCAATTATTATATGTTGGCAAAAATCATGATATGAAGCAGCACTTCTGTCATTTCAACAAAGTCTAAACATCCTCTTTTTATCTTTAACTTAAGGATATCATTTCCTGTTTTTCCATGTTCATGTTTGTTTAGGATAAAAACAAGTTACTGACATTTATTTTTTAAAATTCTGCCATTATGACATGCATAGGAAACTTGTATTGTATTCAAGGCAGTTTTTTAGGAACTGGATTGGAGTATTAATTATTTACTTAATACTTAATGGTCGTCTAAGATAGCTGTTGGAGAAAGCAAACAGATCTTTTCTAACAATCCACTCTGGCCTTTTTTCATGCAATCAGTATGTTTGCTCTGTTTATACAATTGTTATTTGACTCCATCATGAGGATGTAGACCTGGTCCAAATGGTATTTAATTGCCTTAAATGAGTGGCAGTATATATAGAAAGCCTGTTAAAAAAAATTATATTATGCAATCTAGTGAAAGATTATTATGACTTTTTACGTGTATTAACTACATGTAAGTGGCATAGGCAATATTTGACAGGTTTTACTATAATACATGGATGGTGAACTTTCACTTAAATTATTTGACAAAATGCTGTTCACAGACTAGTAGATTAACCAAATGAACACATAATCACTCTTCATTAAGAGTGCATTTCTCATGATTATCCACTTGCATTTCATAACAGATATTTTATCGTTATTTATAAGATGACTTATAGATATTTATTTTATTGATATTTCAAGGTACCTTATAAGTTATAAATATTTTTACTAGTGATAGTTAGGGTATCTGATGTTTTCTAGATTTAGTTGCTCCCTTTGAAAGATTAAATTTTTTTCTTTTTATTTATTTTTTCTTTACTTCAGGCACAGCTAGTCCAGACCAGCTTCCCAACCCTGCAAGTGCCTACATCATCTCAGAGGATACCACCCCCTCAACTCAACCTGAACAAGACATCGATGCAAATGATATGCAAATAAGGACAATGGAGCTACCCAATCAGGTGTCGGAAGGTCCTGATGTGCCATCCAGTCAGGAGAGAGAACTCATTGATGAGAGATTGAATGATAGTGGGGCAAAAGAGACAAAAGAAAGAAAACAGGGTGACTCTCCTGGATATGGAAATAATAGCACAAGGGAGCAGAAAGACTCGCAAGAGCCTCTCTTAAATGGACATGCGCCACAAGGAGTAAAGAGAAAGGATTCTAAAGATGACATCACACCTCTAATGGATGATGACAGAGATCAGAAAGAAAAGGAGAATAAGAAGAAGAAAAGAAAAGGGAAACATAAGGCTGTGAAATTCACAGATCAAGAATTGGGAGATGAGAATATGAAAGAGAGCAGACAGGAGACCAGTAAAGGAAGGTAGTCCATGACTTGGCCATATGTGAACAGAAAATTGTTAGTTTCTCTTCTTTACTAAAGATGGTGAATGAATGAACTTTTGATCAAAGCAACTCAAAATACATACTATTTCCTACCTCTGTGTCATATAAGGATGAATGTTGTCTTGATGTTAAAAAATGCAGTCACATCAGAAGAGAATATACATGTACCATGTTGGCCAGATATATTTTGAAAATATGAACATGATTTCTATGTAGGTTAATTGGAAGCAAAACTTTGTAGCAAGATAATGTCAGCTATTGTAGTTGATCTAATAGGTTTCAAAGAATTATTGAAAAGGAGTAATAGTTTTAAATAGGTGTACGGCAGTTTCTATTCTCTTTGTATTTAGTAATTCAAAGATATTACATCAGAATATGAAAAAAAAAAACGGCATCAAAATTGTAACAAAATATATGAAACAGTTATCCTTCCGACACATATATTCAAAAAAATTTATTCACCTTTACTTGCTGCAAGTGATGTCCATATTAATTTTTACATGAGGAAAGGAAAATTTCTCAAAGTAATGCATCTCCCCCTTACCCAGTTTCATATTAGAAGTGATCACATAGAACTCGTGCCTTTTATAATATAATCATCTGAGTATCAAAATTTAAACCAGTGCTATCTGTTTTTTTCCAATGCAAGGAATATTATGATAGTATAATGATATGTATTTCATGCATATTGAATTAGATTCTGTGAACAGAGTAAAACAAAATCTGTCGTTAAACTTATTGAACTAATAAATTGTTTCTTTAAGAGGTCTTCATGAAGAATGGTTTTATATGATGATTTGACTCTGTCCCACATGACCAACTCTGCCTTCATTTGTAATAAAGGACCGAAATGTCACAGGGACATATTAAAAGCCCCGTTCATTTCGTCACTGCAAATTGGCAAACGTATTAGTAACCAAACTCACTTGTCACTCAAGTACTACAAGTTCAATATTTGCTGCTTAAAGTCCACTCTCTGTTTAAAGAGCTGTCCAAATATGGCAGTCAAGAAAATCCAAGCATAGCTGTAGTCTATTCACATTGCCTCAGCATAATGTTTTAATTGAAGTTATTGAAATAACTTCAGTTGAAGTGTACCAATCACCAAAACACATTTTTCTCTCTATGTCAGGTGTGCCATGTGATGATATTATAGTCAAAATACAAGCTTTGAAAGTTCAATATTACTTCTATAAGATGATATTGCAGGTTAAAATATATGCTAAACAAACATAAAAGTGGCTAGTGATATGAGTAGACTAGCCAATGTATGCAGAGGCCTGTACAAAGTCAGGGGTTTGACAGAATCGAACGGTGTGTAAGTTTTTCATGTCTTGTCTAACATGATTCTATATTTTGTAATTTCTTCATACTTCTTGAATATTAAACCATAAAATGCCTGAAAAACTTATATGAGGTCTATTTCATTCTAGCTATAGACAAAATATATTTTTAGGTGATTTGGTACTCCTATAAGAGTTGGACAATAATCTCCCAGTCTGAATGGATCTACATTGTGGTAATTGTCCTCAGAGGGCATGGACATGTTACCTTGTTGCTGTGGCAACTTTTGAGAGATAATTAAGTGTAAGCTTTTGTCCTTCCCCTTTATTAAAGACAATCACACTGGCAAACTTTGGGTTTCAAAGTTGATTTGAAGGGTAAATTAATGATAGCTGACATTTTCGAAAATTTATATTGAAATTTAAATAAATTTCAAAAATCATAAATGACTGTGCCTTTTATTTCTCATATATGTATTTTGTTACTTTTTTCTTATTCCAAATTTATAAGAAAGATAATGTAACACACATTTTAACTTATAAATGAAATGGAGCCTTGATATGATGATTTGTGCTGATTTTCCATCACTTGGCTCACTTATTATTTTTTTAGATATTATATACCATAAAGGGTTTTATGAAATGTGAGTTCTTGTGCTACATAATTATGCAGGGGAGATAAAATAGATGGATTGAGAAATATGATACCTATGTTAGAAACAATATTTTATCTTGCCATTATACTGTCTTAACCATGTGGAAAATGGACTCCGGAGATTCACAACACATAACCCTGTAACGAGAAATAATTTCTCAATCTTACTCAACTCACAAAAAATACATTGTGATGTGGGGA
The DNA here is from genome assembly GCA_029962745.1 of Echinometra lucunter. Classification (NCBI taxonomy): domain Eukaryota; kingdom Metazoa; phylum Echinodermata; class Echinoidea; order Camarodonta; family Echinometridae; genus Echinometra; species Echinometra lucunter. The sequence continues at coordinate 12,435,505 of CM057165.1, read as the reverse complement.
ACCTCTTTGCTTCAGTTGTACAGCAATAAATAAATTGTGTAAAAGACATATTGATTCTGTGTGCTTTTTTATGGAATGGATGTGTTTGTGATTTAACATGAGTGAGATCATCAGGATCGTCGAGATGTTGAATTATGTTTGCTATTTCATTGAATGGACGTGCTTGAGAACTTGTACAAGTCATCATGAAGATATTAAACATAGTACGAGAGAGATTACAGGTATAATATCTATATTTGTTCAGTTTGTACTTGATGATTCATCATTGTTTGAACAGTGGAATTGTCATGTCAGAAATATTAGTTGATAAATTAACCTTTAAAGAGAGGGAAGGGAATAAAGCTAGAAGGATAGTGCTATAGCACTACAAAGCCGCATGCATAGAATAGTCAATTTCAACTTGAAGGTTGAATTAATTAATTAAAATTTTTACGAGCATTGCAAATATGGGAGTCGTAAATTTGTGAAATGAACAGTGAGAAGGTCTCAGAAGGCAGGCAACTTCATATACTGATGCTCCAAAACCTCTTCTTTTTTCAAAATTATCAAATCACATTGTTTGGGAAGTCTAGATAACCAATTTCAATAATTACTTGAAAACATTTTAAATTCATGAAATATGTCATGTCATGTATATATTCACCATGAAGCGCGTGGTTTACAAAAATATAACAAAGATGCAAACTTTTCTTTTATTTCATTTATTTACCTGCAAAGAACCTTCTAGTATAATTTGTATAAAAGGAATGATCAATCTTACCCATAGATCTTGCTACTTAAAGACGGAGTCGTGGAATGACCTGAAATCAATCCTACTGCTGCCGCCAAAAAGAGAGAATTCACAAGAAATAAAAACATATTTTTTCATCAGTTATGCTGGACTGTGGAATTCATTAATTTTGATGGTTCTTTTAAGTCAACTTCTACATTTGACTCATTTAGAAATAAATTCAAACCTTTTAAAAATATTTTTATGTTACTCAAGACATCCTGTTACCGTTATTTTTTTCTCCTAACAGTGCTCCTTGCAACTTGAAATTGAAATGGATTTGTAATGACGATCAACCAAAGACGACCCCGTATTTATCAGTCGCCAAATATCTCTGTCCCTCTCTCTAGCTCTCAACCTCTTGAACTTTACTTATTTCCTCCTTTCTTATATTTAGTGCATTTTTTATTTGTTTTGAGAGAGAGAAGGGGTAAAAGCATGGAGCAGAGAAATGGAGAGAAAAGTGAAAGGGGATATTAAGAAAAAGGAGAGGAGAAGAAGAAAGGAGAGATATATAGCTGAGGGGAAGTAGGAGAGAGAAGAAGAGACGAAGAGATAGAGATAGAGAGAGAGAGAGAGAGAGAGAGCGAGAGGGGGTGGGGCAGTAAAGCAGAAGGGGAGGAAACCACACGGGCATAAATGCAAGCCTGGTAATGAGACAAAACTCGTGCGCCAGTCTTCTTGGGTCAGATCATGCACTGCAAAATGAAACTTTTCCCGAGCAAAAAAAAAAAAAAAAAAGAAAAGAATTTTGACAATGAGAATCAAAATAATTTTATTGATAATATTTTTCCACAGTTCATTGAATTTCCTGAAGGAAGATAAATTGCGTCATTTGTGACTTCATATCCAGAATAACTATCATCGGGACACACTCATCTGTGAACTTCACCTAGGCCCCGTTGCATAAAAATTTACCATTATTGGTAACTTTGCCATCAGTGGTAACTTCCATAGAAACCTTGAATTTGATTAGCTGTCGAGAAATGTTACCATGGTAATGATGGTAGTTACCACTGATGGCAGAGTTAACATTTATGGTAAGTTTTATGCAACGGGGCCCTAAAGTTAAGCTTGACGTTCCTTCTTCCAGGCAGAGATCGACGTGATACAATAAGTAAAATTGTAACCATTTAGGATTCACATGTATCTCAGTGTTTTACCTAAAGATGTGGGTAAAGTAATTTGTATCTGGAAATGCGCTATGAAAAAACTAAATTTGCATTGTTATCATTCTTCTTCTTTCTCTTCATCTTCTTCTTAAGTTCTCCTCTTCCTCGTTATTTCTAGTATTATCATCATTACTACTACTCTACTACTACTACTACTACTACTACTACTACTACTACTACTACTACTACTACTACTACTACTACTACTACTACTACTACTGCTACTACTACTGCTACTACTACTACTGCTACTATTGCTACTACTACTACTGCTGCTACTACTACTACTACTACTACTACTACTGCTGCTGCTGCTGCTACTACTACTACTACTACTGCTACTACTACTACTGCTGCTGCTACTGCTGCTGCTGCTGCTGCTGCTGCTGCTACTACTACTACTAGGCCTACTACTACCAGTACTACTACTAGGCCTACTACTACCAGTACTACTACTATTAGGTCTACTACTACCGCTGCTGCTGCTGCTACTGGAAGGGTATTCAATGGCTATGAAATGGATTTGTATCAAAGGTGAGATAATAACTGGACCAACATTTTTTAGTAGAAGTTTATGATGAATGCCGCTGATTCGTATTTTTATGATTGATCAAATATAATGGTGTAAATATTTAGCGATGCAATTTTACGCACCATCTCTTTAACAAATCTATTTAGCGATGCAATTTTACGCACCATCTCTTTAACAAATCTAGGTATATCGTCTGTTGTTCTTACGTTTTATTCATATTGTCTTGACGACAATTACATTATAACAATGACGGGGCAGCATATGCTCTCTTTAGATGGGTGATTTAAATGCTGGTACTTTATTTCTTGCATATATACAAGACTTCATTGTGGACATAATATCACGAAAACTTTGAAACAGGAACGACTGTCTCTCTCGTACTTTTCGTTGATTAGAAAAGGTCGGCAGGTAAGACATTATATTTTGAGATGTGTGTAGAAAAGGCAACTGGGACAAAGATTTAAGTGAAGTATTTTAACAAGGCCAGAGCCCTTCAATAAATAGTTCGGCCAATCGGCTCCAGTAGGGCACAACATGGCGCATATTGCTTCGTTAGGGAAGAACAATACAAAATATATTATTGCGCCATAACCCACTGAAACCGAGTTGGCCAAACTCTGTAATAAAGGTCTCTGAGCCAGGCCTGATTTTACTGCCACCCAACGGTTGTTTGAGGTTCGAATCTTCAAGCATGACATTAAATCATGAGAATGCTATCGTAGGGTATTGTAGAATGCAATCTGAGTTCATTTTGGAGTGTGATATTAAATGCAGTCGAAACGTTTGTGATGGGGAAGGAAGAAAAAAAAATGAAGGCCGAAAGAAAAAATTTAAATTTGAGTGAAAAGCATTCTGAGAATCAAATAATTTTCTTCTATATCTAAACAAAAGTTTCGTGCATTTCCTGAAAAGAAAAATGTTTTGTTCTGTTATATAATATTTAGGTTGTTTAACTTAGTTTTTTTTTTCTCTCTATCTCTCTCTCTCATAACCTTGATTACACTCGTTTCTTTTCTCGTTTTTGTTGCTGTTATCTGTTTGTTGACATTTGCCCGCATACTTCAGTTATACTGACTCCAAGCCGGAGGAAGCCCCCCAAATATTAAGCGGTTGACCTTTTTTTTTTGTTAGTGTCCCCCCCCCCCCCCCGAAAAAACAACAACAGTGGATCTTGATGCCCCTGGTCTGGGGTATCGATCAAGAATTTTTTTAATATAAAACGCGATACCAGAACCAGAATATGTTCAATAACTACCGATGCTCTCTCCTCCAGAGTTTCAACGATGGCTGTAAAGATTGTTTTCACGACGATCTTTCTCACTACCCTTCTGATCACAAGTGCCTTCTTCATCGAACAAGATGGGGAGGTTGACCTTGCCTCCAGGTCTCGTGGGGAATCCATCGAACTCGACGACGATGTCGAACTTGCCGTTAGGCGACGTGGGGATCCCATCGAACTCGACAACGAGATCGAAATTGCTACTGACTCGCGTCGTGGAAACTCTACTGAACTCGACGACGATGTCGAACTTGCCTCGCTCTCAATGGAACTCGACTAAGACGATGTTGACTTTGAGTCTGGTGCGGACTCCACTCAACATGATTTCCCCTTCAGGGGCAGATAACGTTTCTTGAAGGGGGTGGGGACTGACACCAAAGCACGCGGAAGCCCTTAGGTTTTCATGGGTTTGCGAGCCTATGAGCAATTTAGATATCAAGTTTTTACAATTGATAGGTTTGGGTTTTTGTTAATCATTTTTTTAGCCGATATTTTGGGGGCTGCAACCCTTGTGCGCCCCACCTTCCCCCGCACTTTAAGGGCTAGCACTTCATCCGTGGAAATTTGCGTGAAACATAGGGGGACACTTTTAAAATTTTCAAAACATGCACAAAAACACCAACAAGCAAAACAAAATGAACAAAACGGAACAAATCAGCACCAAACAGGGTCTCTCGATCAGCTTTTTCGGGCACTTTTCATTTTGTTTGTTTTATTTTGTTTTTGTTCTTGGGTGTGTTTTTTTTTAAATATTATTTTTACTACTCTTTTTTACCCCCACATTCCAAGGGGCTTTCAGGAGCTTTTTTCAGTTGTTTGCACCTTATAAGCATTGCCCCCTTTTTTTTTATAGCTTGTCCCTCCGTTTTACTATATCTTTTTCTCAGTCTGGTCAGCTTTATTTTGTTCATTATCTCAATAGTTCTGTTTTTTCTTTTATGTCATTTCATCATATTACTTTTGTCTTAAAGAGATTATTGAATTCATATTTTTGTTTTGTATACTATGAAACGGAAAAATAAATAAATCAAATCAAATCAGATATTTCTAAATTCACACCAAAAAAATATAGGCCTATTCGTGTCATGTGTACTGTCTCTAAATACTAGTTATCATAATGGATACATAATACGAGTTGTATTTCGGGGGTTTTGCCTCTCAAGAAAACATGTGCGCTCTTGTTGTTTTCTCTTACCATTCAATGAACAAAAACTTTTTGCCAAGCATGGACACCTGTTTTTCGCGTTTTGTTTCGCTTTGTTTTGTTTTGATTTGTTTTAATCAGTTATACTTATTCTTCTTCCTCCTCCTCCTCTTCTCCTTATTCCTCTTCTTCTCCTTCTTCTTCTTCTTCTTCTTCTTCTTTTTCTTCTTCTTCTTCTTCTTCTTCTTCTCCTTCTTCTGCTTGAAATCATCATCTTCTCCTCCTCTTATGTTTTACAGAATCACTTGGGAAACATTACTGAAAGAAAGAATAAGTTTTTTTCCTTTTTCTTATCAATGTGATGAAGAACTTGAAAAGAAAATACGTCGCAAATGAAAGTCAAAAGGAGAAAATGGTATATTGAGAGAAGAGTCATGCATGTCTGAGAATGACAAGATAAGGTGAACTTTTTCAAGAAGAAAATTCTCCCCATGGATCCAAGAAGCGGGGATGAACTTGTTGCACCAGCTGGGGTTACATTGGTATAGTCATTGTGAAAGGACATCCTGACAATGAGACAATCATTTTGCACGTAGATATTTTTGGACTCGTAGGCACTACTATCTATCCTCGGCCTCGAGACCCCAGGAAACAAAATGAAACACGATGATAATGATGATCGTGTTGGTAGGCCTATGGTGATGATGATGGTGGTGATGATGACCTGATGCAAATGATGGTGATAGTGACGGAGATGATGATTATGATTATGATGATGATGATGGCAGAGGCGTCGATCCATTTTTCGGATTGGGGGGGGGGGCAAGACAACCAAGGAGATGAACCCACGGCTACTGAGATAATATATATGTATATGATTATGTGTGTATATATATATATATATATATAATATATATATATATATATATATATATATATATATATATATATATATATATATATATATATATATATATATATATATATATATACACACACATATATACATGATATAGGCCTATGTCATCGTGAAGCATTTTCAATGGGGGGAAAAGGAAAATACGCATCTTACTAGACTGTGAACTATCCTGGTTGTTGTTGTTGTTTTTTTTTTCAATAAAATAGCAACTTTCTTGTTATGAGAGAAGTGTTTAGTTATCAAAATACACTATAGGCATAAATTATACCTAATATATATATATATATATATGGTTACCTCGCTGCCATTTATGACTCTATTTTGTCAGATCGCTGGTCCATTGTTGCTACCCCCGAAACCACTCTGTTTTTAATATTACGAGCGAGCGAAGCGAGCGAGGAATCACACACTGTTTTTGATGGTAGAAGTAGTAACCCCTTCGACAAATTACACTGTGAGCCCATGAAACATCTACACTATCTATTCGGTCTCATCTCACTTACCGAATTCGTTTGCTTTTCAAAACCATTAATATCAAACGGGCGAGCGTAGCGAGCATGGAAAAATATACCCTTTTCCATACGATAGCAGTGTTATTTCGTCATCATAATGCACTATACAAGAACGGAATGTTATCATTATCATCATCAGAATACACTATAAACCTGCATGATATCTAAATAATACATCCGATCACCAGTGTGCCGAATAATTATGATACTGTTTTAGCTACTTGGCTTGCAGTCCGAATCCATTCTGTTTCTACCATTAGCTAGCAAGTAAAGTCAACGACCGATCCCGGCAAAATTATATGGATTCGTCACAAAAATTTGTCAACCCCATAGCTGCCCAAATATTATGATATTTTGGAATCTCGCTGCTATAATAAGCTACTTACTGCCCGAAATCATCTTGTATCTAGCTTTTACCAGCGAGAGTAGCGAGCGAGCTAACGAAAAATATGTCTTTTAAAAAAAAATCTAGGCTGTTATCTACTGAAAATGTAGGCCTATCTATTTTTAGGTCAACTGGCCGTTCGATTTCTTGGAGTGATATCTTGGTTGGTTATCTTACTTCCTATGAGTAGAAGAATAGTATAACATTAGATAGGAACTGTAGATGCAAACCGATTTTATTTCATAAAAACAGTAATTATCATCGGCATTGGTTAAGATACTTAAATGCAAGCGAGCGAAGCGAGCGAGCGCTTCCCAGTGTCCTATTTACTTTCTTTTTCCCTGTTTTCTGCTTTCATTTCACTTCCTTCATGTCCTTCTTTCATTTTCCTTTCTTTTCTTTTTCTTTTTTCTTTTTTCTTTTTCTTTTTTTTTTTTGGTTCGGAAATTATTGGGGGGGGGGGGCAAAATGATATCTTTGCCCCCTCGAAATTTTCTTTGGGGGGCAACTGGGGGCAACTGGGGGCAACTGCCCCCTGCCCCCCCCCCCCCTAGGATCGACGCCTCTGGATGATGGTGATGGTGGTGTTGGTGTTGGTTGTGGTGTAGATGCTGGGGATCCTATGTATTAAAAAAATAAGCTGTTCAGTTACTTCTAGCCTTTGTTAATCTTTCGAAAAATCCGTGGGCAACTCTAAACATTTTTTTTTTAAAGAAGAAGAAAAAAAAAAGTGGGAAATCGTGGGAAATACAGTCTTGATATATCATATAGCAGAAAATAAAAAGTGACGGCCCTTTTCAAATTCACCCCTCCCTAATACTCACAACCAGAATATATAGAATATTACCATCTTTTGTTTATTAACATTATTTTCATGATTATTTCGTTTTCATTTATTCATTTATTAATTCATTTATTTTTCGCCGCAAGCGGAAGATAATTTGTCGTGATTATTTTTTTCCTTTCTTGCATTTACTATACTACACCATACAATTGTTTAACGTTGGATTTTCGTGAATTTCTTGTGACTCGAAGGCGACAGTCACTGTCATCTAGGCTCTAGCTGTCTCTCCGGGGTAAACCAGACTAATTTGTTTCATAAAAAACAGTTAAGCAATAATATCTGATATATTACTTAGCCGGCACATGTTTAAATCCATTTCACTTTTGTTGAAAATGAGAAATGATTAGTGTTTGTGATGTGCCTATTTTTTTTAATCTTAGTCCCATATATATGTTTTTGTGTGCGCCTGAAGGTACGTTTCACTTTTTGTTCTGACATTGGCCTCCTTTCGAAAAGAAAGAAATGCAATGAAAGTAGTTAAGTGATGAGAAAAAGAGTAATACATCAGGAAGGATTGAAAGTGAAGATGAAAGAAACCCAGTGACGAAACAATGTCGAATGGAAGATCATGAGATGTAAGAGGAGAAATGTATGTTTTTTGAAATTTGATAACAAAACGGATAGAATTTTAAAAATGAAATTTAGAAAATTGTGTGGGCAGAGCCACAGAAGTTGAAAGAGAGGGAGAAAATAATGAATGATATAAAGAAATACAAGGTATTAAATGAATCCAGGGCAAGACTTCCTTTTGCGACAGCCACAACATGCAAGGTGTGCTTTATTCCGTCAGCAAGTTTAGGTGGCTGTCGCAAAAGGAAGTCTTTCCGAATCCAGTAATGAGAGCAAAAAAGAAAAAGGAAATGCCTAACATTAGATGCCCTAGAGAATGATAGTGACTGGACCACAGAGGGCTACATTGGTCTGCTGAGCTGTGCAAATTTATATGACATGCTGCCCTCTATAGTCAAAGATTGAAATCACTAAAATAACAAATTCATATAAAATATTTGCTATTTACACCTAGGATGATGAAATATCCTATTTCCATTCCATTCCATTCCTCCAACTGGATGTGAATTATCTTGATCAAATGAATTATGAAAAATATTTTTCTAATCACTGGTGACACAGCTCTTGCTCCTCTGTCCCCAAGAATTCATTGGTAGAACACTACTTTCCTGTTGTCAGCGATTTGCATGCTACAGCACATCTGTTGTGCGAGGTTAATATAAGCGAGCACTAATGTGAGTGGATAGTGACAACTAAGATCAGGAAGGATGAGCTTATTGCTATGCAAATTATGAGAGTTTTGCCAGTGTCGATTAGATTTAATTACTACGCAAATGTTTTAAATATTTATTTGTTGTTGTTGACATTTAATGTGTTTACAGAGGTGAAGGCTGTTACTGTACACTGATAACAAAATGGCATCGGGCAGTCTTGACCAGTGGGTCAAGGATGAGCTTTACGATGTTCTTGGGATCAGTGATCGGTACATTGCAGAGTTTCTCATTGGACTAGCCAAGAGGGCAACGAGTAGTTCAGACCTGGTAACTAGAATCAGGGAGACTGGAACCATAGAAATCTCAGATGGTGTGGTCAAATTTGCAGGAGAGCTCTTCAATAAGGTAGGAATAATTGTTGCCAATGTTCAAATCAGGGCCCCATTTCACAAAACTTGTTATCAGTAACATGTTGCAATAATTGTTATAAGCTACTGAAATCCTTGCATCTCATTGGCTGAGAGCAAATTTGTCATAGAAATGTGGGCAGCTGTTACTGATAACAAATTTTATGAAATGGGAGCCCTGTACTGCTAAGGGATTTTATTCCAGAGAGGGGTGAAGGGGGACAAAAGCACACTGAAAATAAAGGTAAAGTATAAAATGATATTTGTTGTGGAGCATAATGGCCTTTTTCTATATAGGTGGTAAGTCCATGGGGTTGGGACAACATTTTTGACATAGCAGAATTACAAAACCATGTCTCATTTAAAGTAGGCAAATATTTGCCAATAACAACTTCACATAAACTTTGATAGAAGGACAAATAAACTCTGATGCTAAAAGGAAAAGTCATTTTTGGGCTAGGGTAGTATATGTTGTTTTCCTTTTGCAGGGGTAGAAAACATTTTAAAATTCAGGCAATGCAAATTACAAATTTTTATTTCACTTGAAGCAAGGATGATGATTTTTTTGGAGGGGTTGTAGAAATTCATGAAAATTTTTGAAGAATATGAAAATGAATGTCACTACAAAGCATGGATAATGATCTTCTTGCTCATTTAGGGGGCAGAAGGCAAGAACCATTAAAAAGTGAGGCAGCTTGGTAAATTAATATCACTGTCAAGTGTAAAGAATATTCATTTAGAAAGTATGTATGTGTTTTTTAATTTCCTAAGAAATGATTTGTTTTGATTCATTTTTTTCAGATACCTAGAAAGCAGCAAGCTGTTAATCCCAATAGATTGAAGGAGAAGCAAGCAATAGAACAAGAACTGAAAAACAGATCTTACAAGCTACTCTCAGATGACGAAGAAGAAGAGGAACAACTTGTCAGGATGGTCAGAGAAAAGGTAACATCAAACATAATCATATGATATGGAAGATGCCAGGAGGGCATGAAATAATTGTTACATGGTATGGAGTAATGCCATTCTGACTCTGATAAAATCATAACTTTGCTGGTTTCCTAAATTTATTTTAAGGCTTCTCATTTAGCCTCTATGTACGTATATCAGTTTGTAAAACTAAATTATTTAGATATAAATTTCAGATAGCAGAGAGTTTTGTAAATATCTTTTGTTGTTCTACTTAAGGTATTACATGTAATTACTTAGTCCTGATTATCACATAAAATGCCTTTCTCATGTGTTTCCCACTGTACTTTTCCTCACTCATTTAGGGTGATAATAGAGCCGCATACAAGTATTTTGCTAGCCACATTTTGAAGATTTACAGGTACAGAGTTGTAGATATTTGTATTGCTGCTTGTACACTCACTTATGAGAATGGTGATTTATTTTTTCTAATACAGAGACAGAAGACTACAAAACGACAGCACATCAGAAAACAGAAGCAAGAAAGTAGTGATGAAGACAGTGAACCAGAACCCAAGAGGTTGGAAGTTTTCCAGTCTGAATATAACAATGATAATAATACAATATTTTATATAGTGTAATTTAACTCAGAAAAGGTTCTCAGTTCCCTTTACAGTTGACATCCACATTTTAACGATAATGAAGAACAAATTATGACATCAGTAATGTACAATTCACATATTCAACAATAATTAACAAATTATAATGACAAATTTAAGGAATGATTCACTTATTCAAAATAGGTGTGTTTTAAAGTTGTTGCTTAAAGAGTTCAGGACTAGTTTGAGATCTGAGGGATGATGGGAGGGTGTTCCATAGGACTTGACCTGCATCAATGCAAATGTGTACATAAATATATTTATCTTTGAAAATGTAAAATTCATGAATGAGACAGTATGTAATGAAACCAATAAAATTGGATACCTGAATGGCATTCATATCCACCTCGTGAGG
>CM057165.1:12383864-12420396 GCA_029962745.1 Echinometra lucunter | reverse complement strand
AGTTTTCCTAATACATGTAAGGAGCTTTTCTGAGCTTTTTTTCCACTGCTTCATATATTTTACCCCAACAAAGAGCACAAGGTAGAAGTACCGTCTGTTGTTATAGTTCTATGTCATATCCCATTACATCTTGTTTTACATGTACATGTCAAACATTATACAATATTGTTATGAAAGTAGTCTCAGAATAGATAGTCCACTCTTGCACTAAGGAGAGTAAGCCCCTTGCCCCGCCCCCCCCCCCCCACTCAAATATGTCACATTCTATGATGATAATGGATTAAAATAGGTACTATATTATTTGTTCCAAAGGAGGGTAATTGCATATGATACTGTTTATGATATAAGGGAGTAGTTCATTAATTTTATGAATACTTCTTCGACAGAAATTTCCCTCGACAACTAGCCAGAGGACTGTTTGACATAGCAATAGCTTATGCATGCAGACTTGATTTCATCTATTCAGCTGGTTATTCTGAGTTGGTAACCAAGGGTTTTGGAGAGAGATGTGAATTTTAATACATTACCAAGTCTATCAGCGAGTTCATCTACAATCACCTCTGGTCCCCCCCCCCATGGAAATTCCTCCAGAAGCCCTACCATCACCAGCACCTAGTACCATCACAATCATTAACACCACCAACACTGCCACCAGCATCTTCACCATGATCACCATCAGAAGAAGAAGAAGAAGAAGATGGACACAGTGGAGACAAGGGTCATCTGAGGCGCCACTTGTGCTTTCACTGGTCACTCCTGATGACAACCCCATCTGCTGTGTCCGAGAATCTGATATCAGTGAGAGTGTGAAGGCCATATTCTCTTTTGATAATCTTCAAAAAGTTAATTAGATTTCTCAGATGTCAGTTTGTGAATAGCCAGATATCCACAATTATAGGCAGGTTCAACATTTGTCAATTCTCGAGTGGCAATATGATTATTTGATCCTAAACCCTCACCAGAACAAACACCCAGTAAAACGTTAACCCAAACCTTCACTGCATTCAAGCCAAAGCTCGGAGCAAAAGCGACCAAAATATATGTTGGATTTACAATAATAACAATAATTATATTCTGGGTTTTTATTCTGGTGCTTAATACAATCTTAATGTTTGTAAACACTTTACAATCATCGGATTCAGGCTTGCTTGCACATAATGTTTGTACCTTCTCAACTCCTGGGGAGCATTCTAGCCAGGCACCCCCATGCTAAACAAACACAATGACCTTCGCATCTTACCAGGTACCCTTTAACATTTGGGTGGAGAGTGGCAAATACAGATTAATGTCTTGCCAAAGATACAAGTGCTAGTTTACTATTAGCAAAGAAAAACAAGCCAATAGGAAGATTGTGTCTCGCCCACTGTGGCTAAATAACACGAAAGTTTCCCCAAGTACATCCCTTGCCCTAACCAAGTTTGATGTCACAAGAAAGTCTTGCAGGTCGTAAAGTTTGACCTAAAATGACCTTTCACCTTACCATGTGACCTGACAGCACAATAGCATGAATGTACCCCTAGTGCATCTATCACCCAAATTTGGTTGCTATTGCAGCAACATGTGCCAAGTTATGCGTCATAAGAGAGTCTTGCAGGTAAACTTTAACGTTTGAAATACAAGAAATGACAGAGGAAAAGCAAATTCAAGAATTTGAAAACATCTGTAACATATGACCTCCATGACCTTTCACCTTATCATGTGAAGTCCAACAGAATGATAACATGCACTTCCCCTTAGTGATCTGCAACCCAAGTTTGACTGAAAAGTGTGACACGGTTGCAAAGTTTTGTGTCATAAGAGAGTCTTGCACGTAAACTTTAACCGTTCAACGTTTGACCTGTAATGACCTTTGACCTGACCATGTGACCTCTGACTGGGACCATAACATGCAGGTCCCCTTAGTGCATCTACAACCCAAGTTTTGATAGATAAGTGTCACACGGTTGCAGAGTTTGTGTCATAAGAGAGTCTTGCACGTAAACTTCATGTTTGACCTGAAATGAACCTTTGACTTACCATGTGACCTATGACTGGACCATAACATGCAGGTCCCCTTAGTGCATCGACAACCCAAGTTTGATAGATAAGTGTCACACGGTTTGCAGAGTTTTGAGTCATAAGAGAGTCTTGCACATAAACTTCAACGTTGTGACCTGAAATGACCTTGACCTACATGGTGACCTCTGACTGGACCATAACATGCAGGTCCCCTCAGTGCATCATCTCTAACCACAAGTTTGGTTGAAAAGTGAGTCACGGTTGCAAAGTTATGGTGATAAGAGAGTCTTTGCACGTCAACTTTAACATTTGACCTGAAATGACCCTTGACCTTACATGTGACTCTGACTGGACAATAGATGCAGGTCCCCTCAGTGCATCTACAACCCCAAGTTTGATTGAACAGTGTCACACAGTTGCAGAGTTTTGTGTCATAAGAGAGTCTTTGCACGTAAATTTTAACGTTGACCTAAATGACCTTTGACCTTACCATGTGACCCTCTGACTAGAGCATAACATGCAGGTCCGCTTAGGGCATCTACAACCCAAGTTTGGTTGAAAAGTGAGTCATGGTTGCAGAGTTTTGTGTCATAAGAGAGTCTTGCACGTAAACTTTAACGTTTGACCTGAAATGACCTTTGACCTTACCATGTGACCTCTGACTGGACCATAACATGCAGGTCCCCTTAGTGCATCTACAACCCAAGTTTGGTTGAAAAGTGAGTCATGGTTGCCAAGTTATCTTTCATAACGTTTGTGACGGACGACGGACGGACGACATTTGGATCCCTTAGTCTCGCCTTCACCTCCGGTGGGCGAGACAAAAAACTACATATATATATTTAATGGTTTTAACTGCTGTCTTGTACATCTATCACATTAAAATCAGCACATGGTGAATGTGTAATGATTCTATTGGTATCTATACCTGAAACAGGAACACCATTAAAATTCCACTGGGACTTTACCCAACAGAGTGGGAGAACCCACACACAGATAAAGATTGGGTTGTTAGAGAAGCTGACAAGAACAAATGTTTCAAGATTATACAATAAGAGTAAAATCTGTACCCAGTAAATTTAAAGGGAATGGCTGTTTAGTTTTGATCTAAATCTTAGAGACAAATGCCATGCAGTGAATTTCCACTGGGCCTTGAAATGTCAAGAGAGTGGAGAAACCACACACAGACAGGAATTGGGTTGTTAGCGAAGCTGACATGAACAAATGTTCCATGATTACACAACAACATCCGCTCTTCCTCTTCACTTTGCATGAAAGATGGCCGGTATTTTCTTCGGCCGTTCGCCGACAAGTGAGAGGCATGCAAGGCATTCTTTCATCAACATTCCAAGACTGGAGAAGGGGAACAAGGAGGGAGGTGACAGACGTTTGAGGTGACCTAGCGAAGGGTCACTGGTCTGGCAAGACAAGCAAGAAGATGTCTCATTTTGTCTACAGCAACTAAATTCGAATCAGGCCTCAGAACAATTTCCTTTCAAGAGCTACAAGGTACTTCCACAATTTCCTCGACCTTTTTAACAGAATAAATAGACACAACTGGTAATGAAGTAGGGAAATATAGTAGAGTGAGAGAAGAAGGATAACGCTACAACAGAATTCTATTCTACAGTGAAAATGAGTTACTTAGCCTATTCAAAATTCTTACCATCACACAATATGAAAAGCAATTGAAAGTTTGAAAAAAAAATTGAAATGTTACACTGATCTGACCTGATGCAGAAGTTATAACCTATTATCAGACATTCAACAAAGGATTCTGAACACTGAGATTCAAAAAGGCACAACTAATAGCACTTTAGTTAGACCCATATTTGCCCTCTCTCTCTCAGTGACCCAACATATGCTCCAGGCTTTAGTTTGTCAAAAAAAACATGATTAGGGTCAAGACTGCAATGAGAGTTTTAGGTCAGGCACATGGTTAGGATTATGTATAGTGTTTTGTCCAGGGTTCAGTATTCAGTTAGTGTACGAAACTGATGCTGAGCAATTGTCGCCGGAGCGTCATGCATTCATTCTCTCTCTCTCAACAAATGATACACTTGTAACAGGCATGTCCACTATCTGTTTCACAGACTGTCAAAAAGGACATGCACTTTGGATACAAGGAAACCCTTCAATGACTTCAGCTCAGGTAAAACTCTCTTAAGAGTGCTCTAAATGAACGAACGGAGAGGAGTCCTGCATAAGTTTCATCAATGAAGGCATGTCAGCCGATACAGAGAGTAATAACTTGCATATCATACTGATTAATAGGCTAATGCCATCATAATTGAGTAGATATGCCTTATTCTACAATTTGGGATTAGTGAACAGATTTAAAGGTACCACTGACATTTGAAAAATGAATAACCAAGAAACCCAGGCAAGACTATGAGTGGTATAACGATTAAAAAATGGACCGCACAGGACATATTACTTGTAAACTGTGAAGTAAGATCTTATTTCCTCTTATATTTCTGTGTCATTTAAATGCCAAACAGATAGGAAAAATAAAACAATTTTCTTTAAAGTCATGCAGTCATGCCCTCCTCTCTCTCTCTCTCTCTCTCTCTTCCTATCCTTTGTCTCTCTCTCTCTCTCTCTCTCTATCTCTGTCTGTATTCCCTATTTTCTTCTCTCCCCCCCCCATCCCCTCCCCCTCTCCCCAGTCAGCCATCCCCCCCCCCCCTCCCTCGTTTCCATTCACTGCCATCCAGCAAGGTTATGGACACGGTTCATGTGTTTTGGCGTTGGCTTTCTCATCTACCCTGTAAACATCAGATCTAATAGAAATCCCATAAGCCCTAACAGGACCCAGCGATATGAGTTTCTGCTGCATTCTGTCATGTATCACACTGGATATAGGGAACCAGAAAGTAAACCTTTAAGCCCATGCAGAATGAATAGTGGAAGTCACCACTGATAAGGAAATATAATAATGATATAGTGTGGTAATGGTCATCTCATGGAACATGAATAAAGTTTCAGTTGCATATATCAGGAGGAATTGTTTCCATTAAGGTATATAGCCCACCCACCCAAACCCCCCATCCCCCCCCCCCCCTCCTTAAAACCCAAGTATCTTAAACATAACCTTAAAAATGTGCCCTCCTTAAAAGTTGTGGCTGTTTTGTTCGCCTAAACTTTCTGACCACAAAAAATTATGAAATATTCAATATCCCTTTAATTCAGGGATCATTTAGGGAATCATGCTTCATTCCCCCCCCCCCCTCCCTCTTCAGCAGCTTGTGCAGGTCTCTGCTCCTCCAACTCCACAAAACTCAAAGAACTAAGAACAAAGAGGAGCTGGGGTGACAGATCATTTGCTGCTGCTTCACCCTGATTATGGAACTCTTTGCCCATTCAATTAAAATGTCACCTACCTACAAATTGTTCAAAAAAGCTTTGAAAACATATCTCATGTCAGAATATTTTGGTTAATTTCTATAATACATTTCAAACAATATTTATTAGCAATTTACTATGGGTTTTTTTTTTTCTTATCTTTTTCATACTATATGTATGTTGTTAGGCACAATGAGCATCCCTTGGGATGGATATGTACGTGTTAGAAATAATGTTATTATTAATATCATTATTATCCCTGGCTTAAATTTCCCTTATGAAATCTACCGAATTTATGCTTTTAAATAAAATGATGAAGGAACAAAATAAAAATTATAAGACATATTAAATGACAGAGAAAGTGAGAGAGAGCAAGAATGTGAGGAAGGATAAGAACAGACTGAGTAAATGAAGAATGGAGGGAGGAAATGAGGAGTGCACTGCGTAGTTCAGTAAAAGTACCTCTCTCCCAAAACTAGCCTGCCTCCCACCAAAATCTGGCACAATGTAGGCTAAAACCTTCTTTTTGCATTGAGGCATGCGGATCTGTACATGTCAAAATGGGGTTCTTGAATGCTCCTTGATGGTTCGAGAAGAAATCGCCAGAGGAGCTCAGGCAAATACCTGAAGAGTTTCCCCTCCACAGTACATCTGCCGTCCCCCCCTACTTCACAAGACCCCATTCACACTCATGGATAAAGCCACCCCTCCCTATTCACACTCATAAATGATGTGAAGAGATGCTAGGTCTACATTACACCTGAAATCACCTACTTGACTAGACCCTTTCACACTAAAAAAAAAATGAGGTTTACCCACTCAAAAGTCACAAATCAGGTTATATTGTGTCACAAAAGAATGCATTCAGAATTTAGGCTTTACCCTATTCACACTCAAAAGAAAGGTTAGCTTGTTCCATAGTCTAGCAGTTTGAACACTTGAGAGCAGACCCAAAGATTGCAGGTTCAAACCCTACCACAGCACCAATGTAAATTTGCAATAAATCTAAGATCAATGTTTTCATCAAATATAGCTGATATATAAAGCTAAACTGATATGGACATTTAGTATTCTCTATCTTTCTCTATCTCTCTCTTTCTTTCTTTTTCTCTCTACCCTTTACTTTTCTCTTTAATACTTTCTCTAATTCAATATCTATCTTTAACCTTTCAGTCATGCCATTAAGAGCATTTTTCAACCTTGTTCACACAGACTTAAAGACATTATGTGCTTCCAAATATAAGCTTATACCAGGCCTTGTTCATGCCACTTAGATACTCATCCCATAATCAAATCGAATGTACTACCCTGGGATTATGTGTAATTCTTAGATCTCATAATTTTGGTCTAGAGCTTAAAAAGGTCTATATTAGAAGGCTCTATACCTACTCTCCTGTAATTAATAATGACTTTCACTACACCTTCCCCCTTCTCTCTCTCTCTCTCTCTGTCCATCTCAACCACTCATTCCCCCTCTCTCTCTCTTCATCTCCCTCCATCCTTCTCTCTTCTTCTTTCTCTTACTCTCTGAAGCTCATTTCCCTCTTTCTCTCATTCCTTCCCTTCCTCCTCCATCACTCCATCTATTTCCCTCCTTGCATTGCTCTATCCTTCCCTCTATCCATCCATCTTTCTCTAACTCTCTAAAGCTCATTTCCCTCCTTTCTTTCCTTCCTCTATCCCCCATATGTACATTCCTCCATCTATCCTTCCCTCCCTCCTTTCATCTTTCTCTAACCCTCTGAAGCTCATTTTCCTCCTTCCTTCCCTTCCTCCTCCAGTCCCTTTCTCTACATGTATCTCTTATCCTTGCATTCTTTCATCTATCCTTCCCTCCCTCTTTCCATCTTTCTCTAACTCTCTGAAGCTCATTTCCATTCTTCCCTCCCTCCTTCCCTCCTTCCTTCCCTTCCTTTCTTCTCTTCATCCCTCTCTCTATCTCCCATCTCCTTTCATTCCTCCATCTCTCCCTCCCTCCCTCCCTCCCTCCCTCCCTCCCTCCCCCTTCTCTCCTTTCATGTTTTGGCAATTATAACACACAGACTTCAAGACATCTCTTTAAGTTACGATCAAGACAGAATATTCCTTAAATTTCAATGACTGGTCTATTCTTTGGCTGGAAAAAGGCAACAATATGTGAACACAAAATATGTAAGTTCAATAATCTAGAAAATAAGTAAAAGTGTGCTTGCACTTGGTTCTTCTTCAACACAGATCATAATGAAATGCTCTTGGTAAAACTCTCCCAATCATCAAAATGCATGACCAGATCTATGTGCATACATGGAGAAGTCCTGGTGTGATAATATAAGTGAGAGTGGAACGTCAACGGACATCTCCATTACAAGTCAAACAGCATGCATTCGGACTATTGATTAATATTGACACTTCACTGTGCCATGAGTTGGCACGTAAAACAAGTCCACAGCCAGAGTGAAGATTGTGCAAATTCATGGCAAGTGTGAACACAATTATGGCCAATAAGAATACATCAAAAGATCTACAAGGTATGAAAAGCACAATTTCTGATCATCGCTTAATGACACATCACTGTTCATGATTCGGCATATCACCACCAGGACTTATTAAAGCAAATTCATGTGTCGAGTAAACACAAAGGCTCTAGAAAATGCATCTAAAATCTAAGTGGATTACAAATGGTTAAGCTAAACATGCATTCAAACAATTGACAATTGTTGAGACTTCACGGTGTAAGAGTTGGCATGTGTCAAAAGTCAAGCCAGGGCTAAGACATAGCTTGTATGAAAGCAAGACTGGTATGAACACATAACCAGTGTGAATACAATTGCTACCCAAACATTTAGAAACTTCAATGGAGATGGGCCATAAAAAAAAATGTATTAAGACTATTTATGAATACGGATGAATCGTTGTGCAAGAGCTGACAGGCATGATGATTTTTCAGAGCTGATGTGAAGAAAGTTTTTTAAAAGCAAAAATGCATCAAAAACTCAACTTAAACATGTTTTTAAAAATTCAGCTTATGTTGAAAAATTGCTGTGCATGAGTTGACAAGCATGACAATTTAAAAGCCGGACCCATCAGAAGAACAGCCTCTGACTGAAGAGGGTGATTCAGCCAGTGTGGAGAACCTAATAAATAAATAAATTTTAACAAGGCAAACGCCAAGCGTTGTCTCGCCTGCATATTGCAGTCATGAAGAGACTGCATGTCAAAACTATGCTATATGACTTCTGAGGCTGTCAGCAGTTTAGGGGGTGAATTGTGGTTCTGACAGTTTACATATGCAATAATGGTATAGGCCTACTTTATCCCTAGGAAATCAGATAACACTAAGAATGCTGTTAATACTATGAAGCTATAATTATTTCCATGCAAGTAAGGAAATGAATGTTAGTGAAAAAGAATGTAACTGATAATAATGTGAGTAAAATTGTAAAATTAAATTAATTATTAAGGTGTTATGGCAAACTTATTGTTTGAAAAATGGTATGAATTTGGTGATTCCACGTCAAAGCTATAGAAAGTTATTAGGTGTACAACATAGCACAGTGCCAGTTATGAAAAGTTCATTGACCTTTGACCTTTGACCTTAATCAAATTCAACTCACATTCAAACTTGACCTGCACCTTCAAGAGATGGACCTCTCATATGAATTTGGCAATCCTACCTCGAAGGTATAGAAAGTTATTGTGTGTACAACATAGCACCAGTGCCAGTCATGGAAAGTTCATTTGACCTTTGACCTCTGACCTTATTCAAATTCAACTCATACTCAAACTTGACCTGTGCCTTCAAGAGATGTACCTCTGGTATAAATTTGGTGATCCCACCTCGAAGCTATAGAAAGTTATTGTGTGTACAACACAGCACAGTGCCAGTCATGGAAAGTTCATTGACCTTTGACCTTTGACCTTAATCAAATTCAACTCACATTCGAACTTGACCTGCACCTTCAAGAGATGGACCTCTTGTATGAATTTGGCAATCCTACCTCGAAGGTATAAAAAGTTATTGTGTGTACAATATAGCACAGTGCCAGTCATGGAAAGTTCATTGACCTTTGACCTTTGACCTTATTCAAATTCGACTCATATTCGAACTTGACCTGCGCCTTCAAGAGATGGACCTCTGGTATGAATTTGGTGATCCCACCTTAAAGCTATAGAAAGTTATTGGGTGTACAACACAATTGTTGACGACGACGCCGCCGACGACGCCGACGCCGACGACGCCGACGACGCCGACACCGGAAATAGTGATACCTATGTCTCGCTCCGCTACGCAGGCGAGACAAAAAATTACCATTCTCACTAGAATGCATCGGAAATTCAAAGGGAAAAAGGATCAGACAAGTGTGAATTCAGATTATTGATTGATATTGATATATCCCTGTGCATGAGTTGGCACATATGACAATGTCACCAAGTACTGTGGCTGAAAAACAGGGGTCTGAAATTAAAAGCAAATCGAGTACATACTGCAGGATTATAACAGCTGGGAGTTAAATTTGTTTAAGAATCCATGAAATGTTAAATTCTATCAAGATACATATTTCCATCTACATCCTAATCAATATTCAAATGCCCAAACACACTTGTTTCTCTTTCAATTAACATATGCACACCTCAGAATAGACTATTTCTAGACAGATGATGCCATACAAATGACTACTACTACTACGACTACTACTACTACGACTACTACTACTACTACTACTACTACTACTACAATTTTTATCATTATCATGATCATCATCATTATCATCATCATCATCATCATCATCAATATTATTGTTATGAATCATTACTATGATCATTTTCATTAATATCATTAGTATTATCATCATCACCATCATTATCATTATCATTACCATTGTCATTATTATTACCATCACCATTATTACTACTATTACTATTATTTTTATTGTTATTATCATTATATTTATCATTATTCTACATTTACAGTGTGATTTAACAAAAAGTAACTGCAGATTCTGCTTCCACATTATCTTTGACATCAGTGCATATAAATTCAGTCAATTATACCCACATACCCTATTAATTGTCTTTAATTTGACACATTGATCAATGAAATCTAACCAGAAAAGCGACTAAAGTGTAGCATTTTTCATGATTTGTGACAAATTCATCTGTGGCCAATTTTTTAATAAACCACCAAGCTTACAGCATTATGCATAACAATATGCGAGAGCTTAATGTCCCATTCAACTACAGTTACAGCACTTGCAACTTCATACATGCATGAAATTCATCCACATTCTTTCTGCCATTCGATACACCTGTCTCTCACACAGGGTGCTAGCTGAAATGTAAATTTATGCACCGGATAATTGTCATCCATACTCATTTAGGTGGTGAGTTGTGGCAGCTCATATCCTCAAATGGAAAACCATGCATTTTTTTTGCCAGTCCTAAATGCCAGGAATTGACATTTCTGGTTAAAAGTGCCAACTGTCTGGATTTCAAAGCACTCTGGAATGTCACTCAAACATCAAACAAAGTTCTGAAAAGAAGTTTAAGCCCCTGAAAGCCTAAAAATCTATTACGTGGTCTGTCAATTTGGCTGAGCATACATGCATTGCCCTTTGACATTAACGGGACCTAATTTTCAAAGAAATAAGCTTTTTCCAAATTCACATCTCAAAAAGATTTACAATTAAAGAATTTGAATTCAAGACAAGGATTCCAAAATTGCAACTGAAGCTTTGATACAAGAATAACAAATCATATAAAGACAATTCAGTAGACTTATGGCCTGAATTCACAGAAGAGGCTTATATTTATATCATGGTTCATGTAATTAAAATAAAAACAAATAAGAGTAAATAAGCACAGATAAATGTAAGTGAGTATATAAAAGTACATATTAACCAACATAGTTTATTTTGTTTAAAACCATCAAATTCTTTGCTAAAAACAATGAAATACCACCATTATTCTTGATAGTGTACAAGGATCTCAATTTCCTTTAAAATAATGTACAACATTCTAGAAATAGTAACCTACACTTTCTTGACAATGAGATTTGTATTATAGAAAGTATTACCATAATAAACAAACACTATTTTCTTTTAAAATGATGAGCAGTAATACAAATTCAGTTTCAGAAGTTACAAGGCGCTTTAAAAAATACATGCTTCAAAACAATGACAGAGAGGTTGTATACAATTTGACCACTCTCTGAATGTATACATGTATGTATTGCACTATAGCAGTCCCCAATTTTTTTTCTCTTCCATTTTTTTTGTGTTTTTGTTTCTAATAATTCCATCCCAAATGTACTTTTTTCAACTACATGCTCGACTAGGTATCATGGCACAAAACATAAATAGAAGTAGGAAGTGAGTGTTAATCAACTCCAAATAAAGGACAAACCTCATTTATGACATGGCACCATACGGACTACCATGAATCCATACATAGATATTACGGATTCTCAAAGCACCATCTACAGCTCGTCATGTTTTTTGCTTCTTTTCTTTGTCAATATACTTTGTACAATCATTTTTTTAAATGTTTTTTTTTTTTTTACTTTGAAATAAATAAAGAAATGAATTGAATTCAAATGAAATAAAATGAATCTTTGTACTTGGAAGAATTGGAGCCAGGCTGGGATTCAAACCCTTAACCTCTTACCTTGAATTCAAATGAATGAACCACTGTACTATGATATTCAATTCAATTCAATTCACTTTATTCACATCCATAAAAAGAAAAAGTATATACATTCCATTGCAATGGGTATAAAGGGAAAGAATACGATAATAAAACAAGACAAAAGATTAAAATGTAGTGGACGTAGGAGATCGGCAAAGGCCAAGGACCTGTCGAGGCCGATCCCCTTTATGTCTACATTTTAACAACAAAACAATAACATAACCAGAAAATTAAGGCAGAACAAAACAAAACGGGTGAACGAACATGACAAAAAAATATTAACCTACATTGTGAGAATAAGGTAACATAAAAAGAAACAAACAACAAAAAAAGAAACAAAAACACAAAAACCAATAAAAAGACACAACAGGCATAAAATCATTTAGATGTTGATGGTGAGTTAATAAGATATGATTTATATTTACTTTTAAAGGATGATAACGATGGACAATCTTTAAATTCTTTTGCTAATTCATTCCAGATGGCAGGCCCTTTGTATGTAATAACAGTTCTAGAAAAACTATAACTATATTTGGGTAGATAATAAGCATTTGAATTTCTGGTTGAATACTTATTTACATTACTATTTAGAATAAAAATATCATTGAAAATATTAGGCAAGATGCGTTTTGAATAGCAAAACATAAAACTGGCAAGAAAATAACGGTGTAAATCATATACGTTTAAGATTCTAAGTTTATTGAATAATAGGTGAGTATGAGCAAGATAGGGTGATTTAGTAATGATTCTTATTGCACGTTTTTGTAGTAAAAATATTTTTTGTAATAAATAAGTTGCGCTGCTTCCCCATATTATATTACAATAGGTTAGATATGGCAAGATCATGGTATTATATAAATTGGTAAGTATATTTAATGGCAGTGTAAATTTTAGTCTATTAATTATACCAATAATGCATGACATTCTGTATGATATTTCATTGATATGATCTTTCCAAGAAAGTTTATTGTCAATCTTTATGGGAACTTCACTGAATTAACTTTATTAATTTCATTGTTATTTATATATAACTTTATCATTTCTTCATTAATGGACTTATTTCTTGTTTTAAAAATCATATAATTTGTTTTGTTGAAATTAATCAATAACTTATTGGCAAGGAACCAAGAATGAACCTTTGATAATTCAGAATTAATTAAAAATCCTACATTGGACGGATCATTACTGGCAAGAAAAAGGCTTGTATCGTCAGCAAATAAGATGAAAGACAAGATATCACTAGCGTTTGGCAAGTCATTTACATATAAAAGAAATAATAAAGGTCCCAGTACCGACCCTTGCGGGACACCTAGTGAAATGTCTAGATAAGAAGAATTAAAATTACCAATATTTACAAATTGCTTTCGATTATTTAAATAATATTTTATGAAATCTAAAGCCACGCCCCTTATACCATAAAAATATAATTTTTGGATTAAAATAGTATGATCTATACAATCAAATGCTTTAGACAGGTCTAAAATAATTCCAGTTTAAAATTGTTTATTTTCAAAAGATTTGGCAATTTTTACGGTAAAATCAATGAGGGCATGGTAAGTACTATAACCATGTCTAAAACCATATTGTCTACTGTATAAAATATCATTCTGATCAATAAAAGATATTAGTCTTTTGTATATTATTTTCTCAAAAACTTTACTAAAAATTGATAAGACAGATATTGGTCTATAGTTCGTTAAAAGTCGTCTATTTCCATTCTTAAAAACAGGTACCACCTTTGCGATTTTTAGTGAGTTAGGGAAAACACCCTTTTCAATGGCAAGATTTATAATATTGCACAGTGGTTTAATTATTGCATGACCTGATCGTTTTAAGACCACATCATATCATAAAAATGAATAAAATGTAACAGACTTCTTATGTAGATAAAGGTCAATGCTCATTTTTGACAGAGTATTGTATTGCATGCTGCCATGAATTTATATGGTAAATCAGGGTTCTTTATGATGCACATGGGAGATAGAACAGGTACTAGGCTGGAATTCAAATCATTAATCTCTTGATCCCAAAAAACAAACAGATGAACCCTTGTACCATGACACTTCAGGATTGTGTAATGAAACTCAATGAAATCTGAGAATTCCACATGAAGGCCAGCACTCATTTGTGACATGGCACGGTACATGCTACAATGAATTTATATGGTTAATTAGAGTTCTCAAAACATCATCTCTACGATACACATGAGAGACGGCATGATGAGGTAGCTGGAACGCTATTCTCATTCAGCATTGGTAATTAACCTTTGAAGAGGAGAAGACATATTTGTGAACCATCGCGGACTTTCCATCAAATTCGGACAGGGTTACTTATCCAGGCTCTTGGCTTAATTCCCAAGAAACACTTGAACACAAGACCTTGTTCCTAATTTTTCTGTCCTTTTCATGACCTTGGTCTACACTTTCCCCTCCTGTTTTGTTTTGCATCCTCTCTCTCTCTCTCTCTCTCTCTTCCTCACTTTCCCTTTCCAATTCCTGTTGTGGCTACTCTCCTAAAATTTCAAGACAGTGGTAAGTAAGTATGCTTACTTCATATCTAACTCAGATCCCTTTTTAGTTCTGTATACAATAATGATTTGTCCAACTGGATGGGGGAAAAAAGTAAGGAAGCTCACAATGCCTTTTTGTTTTCTCTTTCTGTCATATTATCATGTTCAATAGAATCTATGGTTGCAGTAAAATGAATAAAGAAATATAAATTATTACCCACACTCCTCATTGATATGATGGATATTGTTTTCCTTTATCTCCCCATCTCTCTCTCTCTCTCTCTCTCTCCTTCTATATTTGACTTAAAATTATGAATTCATTACCAAAACCTCTTTCTCTTTCAAGTATTACAATATAAACTACCATACCTAAAATAACTTCACCTGAAAAAATAGATGTCAAGAACTGGCTAGAGGCACTGGGGATAGAAATATAACTTGCTGCATCCAGTAATGACAAGTATATGTATTTTCCTGTTTTAATCTATATTAAAGGAATCTTCATTCAGCTTGTTGCATGGATGATTTTCACATTGATTAAACCAAGCAAAATCAAATCAAATCAAATCAAACACCTCTATGTCTCCATGTACCTACTGATTTATATTTCAAAAGATAAATGTGAAAAACATACACTTATCTCATTCTCATCTGCCACTGTTTGTTTGTTTGTTTTTTGGTTTTTTTTATTGAAATAGATAGCAGCCTCCTGTCTAAACAAGGCTAAAGAATATAGCAGGTCTGGCTTAATAAAGGCAAGGGGAAGCTAAAGATGTATCACACTTTCTGCCTAATTCACTTGGCATTTCTCTGTAATCAATCTCAAGCAAGGCCAGAGACAGCACAATGTGTAAGAGTGAAAAGAGCACCATTAACAACCTTTGGGCTCTCACTAGATGATAACTGTAACCTTATTTGTGTCTGGCAGAAGGAAATTAACTCATAAGGGGCTAAAAGCTGGTGGAGCTAATAATATATGGATAAAAAAGTTAAAGATTTATCACACGTTCTGCCTAATTAACTTTTTAACTCAAAGGAACTAAAAGGTGATGGGGATAAAAGCTGGCGGAGCTAATAATATACGGATACAAAAGTTAAAGATTTATCACACGTTCTGCCTAATTCACTTGGCTTTTCTCTCCCATCAATCTTAAAGCAAGGCCACAGACAGCTGCAGAAGAGTAAGAACTTTGGCAAATTTCACAGCCTACTGGCTCTCAATAAGCAGTATCTTAAACCTACTTGTGTCTGGCAGAAGGACGTATTTCTAACCCATAAGGGGCTAAAAAGCTGGTGCAGCTAGCAATATAAGAAAATTCAAAAGATTTGTAATATTATATATATTCAATTCACTCTGCCTTTGTTGGCAGTCAATCTAAAGCAAAGCACAGGACAGACAGACAAAAAGACACACACATTAAATATTCAGAAATAAGATCACAGTTTTAACACCCTATCAAGTTTTTGATCAAAAAGACAATATCTCAAACTGAAATATTCCTGGCAGAAGGTCATATTTTTGTCTCAAATGGAGCTGAAGGATGGCAGGCCTATCAATCTAAAAGCAAAAAATAGAAACATATTAAATTTATATTCAATTGCTTAGCCTTTGTCTGCAATCAATCTAATACAAAGCTAATGATGGAAGTACAAATCACATGTGCAAAAGCATTCATTTTTTTTTTTTAATCATAGGACAATTTCTCAAACATTGATTTGCCTATCAAAAGGGATCCATCTGCAAACGATATGTGCATAATAGAAGGACGTATCTCTAATCTACATATGCCTGAAAGAGGGATGCATCTTAATCCTTTCTGAACCTTGCAAAAGGGCACATCATATGCCTATATATGCTTTGTACTGGGGCTCAAGTACTCCATAACAACCACAACCCCTGATATTCCCCATTTTTCCCTAAAAGATTGTTAAAATTCATATCATTAGTTGAACTTTTACCAGTTTGAAATGTCTTCAACCAGTGGATAGGCTGTCTGGACAAGAGACAATGTAGTTTATTTATCAACCAATGGAATTCCATAATTTTTTCTCAGATTCAAGTGATTTTCCCAACATATTTTTTTACTTTTTTATTACCTAGAAAATGGGAGCTGTTTTTTTTTTTTCAAAGGTTTTCCCAGTGACCAGAATGACTGAAATCCCTACGATAAAAGCATGCTTTCTTGCTGCAATCAAGCCAGCCATATGATGCATACAAAATGGGAATTGATACTTATGTGTGTTTATCAGAAACCTACCTGTACTAACGCATGATTTACATCGCCAAACACCAACATATTGACATAGCGGTAGCGGTAATTGATTCATCGTTTCGGGGAGGACAAATTAAAGTGTAAACGAGGTCATGGATGAGTTATTGGATTAGAAAATTGCTTGATTGCAGTTATTGTGTTAATTGTTTTCACTCCTCCACCAGTGATGTGTGATATAATCAAAGTGTACAATACTACCGTAAGTTAAAGGTGTATAGCTATTGCGCTTTGTGTAATCAGCACAAGCGCTCCACCGGTAAGTACTTTGGGAGAGCAATTATTCATCTCATCAATGTCAGATATTGGTTCCGAGCATGATGCTGGGAAATATAATATAGATTTGTGGTTAATTTCATATGAATGGAATTTGAAATCAAATCCATTCTGTTATGAATCGTATATTACAAATATACTGGGACTTGCTGTGATTTAACACTGACATAGGTGCAGGTGACTATGACAAAATCATTATCATCAGTGATACAGTTATTTACAATTTCTTCTAACTAATGATTTAAATTGGAAAAATTATTGTGGATAATACCAGTTGGTAAAGATATAATTGTTTGAAATGGCAATACTGATACATGTGTACACATTCCAATTGTTTGTTTTTGTTTCTGTTTTTGTCTTTTTCATTAAACTGGTGAAATGGTACTGCTAAGTGAATCAATATAATATCAAAAAACTCTTTGGATCCTATGAAAGTTACATGCACTGCCATATACTACCATCACTGAATATGTTTAATAACAAGTCCAACGACAGCCTGCAACTAAAATTTTAAACATGATGAAGTGTGACCTACGCAAATCCCAGGTAACACGTACAGTCAATAAGTGTTCATGTCAATTGAATCACAGGTGTTATACAACACCGCCTCTAATCCTACCCACCACTTAATCAATTTACCCACATGGAGGGTGGAGGCTTCGCTTATTATTCAATGAAATGCAAGCATATATACATGTACTTTCTGAGTATATGAACAAGCAGAGGTATATTCAGTGGAACCTGTATACAGAGACTATCAAAGGGAAACAAGAAGGGGTGGTCTTTATAAGCAGGTTCTTTTATTACATTTTTTAATAGGAAATACGTGTACATAAGAAGTTGAAATTGCGGTCTTTCTGTACAGGGGTGGATAAAGCAGGTTTGATTGAAGTAACAGTATTTACAATGGAATAAAAGCTGTATTCCCTGACCCTACAGCTGTCTTTATAAAACAGAGACCCCTTTTTTTCTGAATCATGCAGCCATATGATGAATTGTGCATGCAGTGAAATGGCTTTCTAGCACAAGGGTCATTCCCATCATTGTAGTGCATTAGGAATTTCATAGCTAATGCTCTTCTCCGGAGCATACAGTGATAATTATTTTCAAAAGAAATCAATAAAAACAATCTTATTTCTTATCTTACATTTGTGCATCTTTCTCAGCTGCCTTCCCTCCCCTCCCCCCCCCCCCCCCACCCCCATGCCACATAAAGATGTGGTAGCTTGACAGACCTTTCGGAAATAGGATTTTTAGCATCAATCTACTATTCATCACTATCAGCTGTTATCAATTTAGAAAAGGCAATAAAGACAAAGTCAACATGCACAATGCACATGCAGAATATTTTCACTATCATTACACATGAGGGTATAGAATTAGCACAAAGAAAATATCTCTCTCACTAGTGTAAGGCTGCGTTCAAGCGACCATTTTTCACCCTAGAATCATGGTTTTCAAAGACGTTTAGTCTAAACCACGGTTGCGTTCAATCGATTTTTCGCAGGTCGTAAAAATAAACGTCTTTCAAAACGCAAACATGAAACGCTGAAAAAGGTGCGTTTTGAATCATGATTCTGCAGAACCACGGTTGCTAAAAATCGATTGAACGCAACGGAGATCTCAATCATGATTCTATTGTTGTTTTCACACCAAGGTTTGAAGCAAGATAAAACAAACAACATACAGGAAGCTAGAAAAGAAGACAGAAGGAGAAAACAAAGAATAATATAAGAAGAGACTGAAAGATAAGGAGATAACATAGAATAACAGGAAAAGACAAAAAAGAAGAAAACAAAGAATAACATAAGGAAAGATGGACAGAGAAGAAGATAGAAGGAAAAACAAAGAATAACATACGGAAAGATAGAAAAGAAGATAGATGAAAACAAAGAATAACAAAAGATAGATTGAAAGATAAGAAGATAGAATAACAAAGAATAACATAAGAAAAGACAGAAAAAAGATAGAAGAAAACAAAGAATCACATAAGGAAAGATGGAAAGAGAAGAAAATAGAAGGAAAAACAAAGAATAACATAAGAAAAGAGGAAAGGGAAGAAGATAGAAGAAGAAAACAAAGAATAACAAAAGGAAAGATGGAAAGAGAAGAAGATGGAAGAAGAAAAGAATAACAAAGATGAAAAGAGAAGAAGATAGAAGAGAAACAAAGAAAAACTAAGGAAACAGAAAAGAAGGTAGGAAAAAACAAATGATAACATAAGAAAAGATGGGAAGAGAAAGAATAACAAGGAAAGAGAGAAAAAAGGTTGAAATAAATGACATAAGGAAAGAAAGAAAAGGAGATTAGAAAAAACAAAGAATAACATAAGAAAAGATGGAAAGAGAAGAAGATAGAATGAAAAACAGAGAATAGCATAAGAAAGATATAGAGACGAATAAATGATGTGGCTAAAGTTGACCTTCCTGGGTGGATGGGCTTGAAATAAGCAAGAATCAGCGTTGATGAAAAATCACTCTCTCGCTCTCTCGCAGTAGCCGTGTTTTGTAACAGCGTTTTGATTTGTGATTCATGTTTGTGATTCTTGCTTCAAAAAATCACTTGAACGCACCCTAAAACTAGTATAATACATGCATAATATCTTCTTCTTTTTTGTTCTTTTGTAGAACAATTCCCTTCTGATCCACCTCAATCTTATCAATGTATTCATGAAATAAGCACTTGATGTGCAAGTTGTCACACATGCAGGCGTTGAATTCATCCATGGTACACTTGATATGGACTGAATGTATTCATGTACTGTCAGAAGTTCCATACCACGCATGCATGCTAATCGATTCACAATAAAGAAAGAGATAGAGGGCATGTAGCAATGTGTGAATTAGGTGCTGCACGACACTCACATTTGCCCCGCTCATCATCGGCGACATCGTAACGCTTTTCCCGCGGCCGTACTCGATCATAAACCATTCCCCAGGTAACGTCTTGACAGTGGAGTGTAGGCAATGGCAGCAGCCCCTAGCATCAATCATCAACCCACCTCTAGGAGATCCTTCATCTTTTAAGGGATAGATAACCCGACAAGAATTTTCAAAAATAATTAATGACTACTGAAGAGAACCCAAAAAAAACAGAACCTGCATTTTTAAAGGGAGAGATCTCACTTACTGACTCAACAAAAGAATAAACACAGGCAACAGAAATTCCTAACATCAATCTCCTCCCTATACCTCAAAGAGATCCTATATCTTTAAAGGTACAGAACACTCACCTAAAATTTTCTTTCAAATAATTACTATTAGATGATACCCCAAAACAGAAGTGACATTTTTAAAGGGACAGACTACCTTTACTGTATCAAAGAATAGGATAATGCATAAAAGCAACAGCAATTCCCTATAGCATTAATCATCCACTCACCTAAAAGAGATGAAATGGATGTATCACCCTTCATGTACCCAAGATACATTATTCTTTCACAGAATAATCATTTTGAAGATGTTTAAGCAATAAGAACCTGTAATCTGTAAAGGAATGCATCAAACTTGGGTATCTGACAAAAATGTGACTTTCCTTAATAAACAAACGATAAGACTACACCTCTGAATGAATGTGCATCTTTTAGATGAATACATCATCATCACTGTATCCGAGAAAAACATGGAACAACTTTTTCAAAAGCTTAATGCATTGTCAATTGGAACCGGATGAAATGAGAGAAGGTTCTACTTTGACCAGTAATCTTCCCAAATTATTAAAACATAACTAGATAATTCAGTAGTCAACAGGTTAATAATTTTGGAAGATTACTGGTCAAAGGAGAAGCTTCTTACATTAACCCATTCGTGACAGGAATTATTTCAAGCCTAATTTGATCAGCTTTTATTTTTCAAATTGGCAACACCAACATTTTTATTTTATTGCTACATTTTTCTTATAAAACGTCATGTATCTGAAATGAATATAAATTGACAGAAATTATGATGAGAAGTCAAAAAGTTGCCAATTTGCAGGGGAAAACGGTGATTTTAAACTTTCTATCACAATGCCAATTTAAGGATTTTAATGCTTATTTTCCTTTAAAAAATTTTCAGCATCAAACAACAAATATTGACACAACCAAAATGGGCACAATTTGTGGAGAATTTTTTGCTCTTTCTCTCATGTATTTGGCATAATTTTTAGGGCTCTGCATCAAAAGTTATTAGGTCAAACCACAAAATGTGGACCTCTGTCACGAATGGGTTAAAGGGACAGATTAACCATAATGTAACGACATTTGCTTGATGTTCTGATGATTCTATCTATGGTGTGGATGGTAAAGCATACAGGTAGCAACTCCCTGGCATATACATGTATCGTAAACCCACATTGAAAAGAATCTGCATCATTCAAGTGATAGATCCCCCTATACAGTATCCAATAAAACTATGATTTACTTGTAATCAAGAGCTACTGAAACATTCCCAGTTGGTTCTTGGTTTTTCTCTCTCGATCTAGCACATTCTACCTTTCCATTAAAAAACGTGTTTTTCAGAAAACTCATATGTTTTTGGATGTGACCAATCCATTTTGCCTCAGGAAATGGACTCGTATAGCAGTGCAAGAATGGAGGTGTGGAAAAGTGATCGTAATCCAACACCATATACCAAGAAAAGATAAATGATAGATAGATAGGATGTGCTATACCTAAAAAAGATACATGACAGATAGATAGGATATGCTATACCTAAAAAAAGATAGCCTGCATCTTTTAAAGGAATGAATCAACCTAAATTTATTGATAGTTTGTCTGATAATCATGAAAACAATTCAGTTCTGAAAAAATTAAATTCTGGCTCAATTTCTCATCCAGGCACTAATGCCCATTGGCAAGACATTAATCCTAGTTACACCAAGTTGTCAGTGAGGACCCGCTATGCTAGAGCACTGTATATTTATTTGGCTGCTAGGTTATGACTGATGTAACGTACCTTACATGACTATATCCTGAAAATTATGAACATGCATTATGAGACTTTCTTCTCACACAGATGCCTGTAAGGAGTTGTGTAGTAGACTCAGATAGTTCCTCCATTCTATATAAAATGAGTGCAAAAGAAAAGCCTGAAACAGACTGCTAGGTGACAGGTAAAAACCTGCTCATGGGGTAAAATTGGGCCTCCTAATTTATATGTACTTTAATGTGCTCTGAAGTTCATCTTGTTACATCCAGTATACAGTCCCATTTCTTTACCAAGGTGACAAATAACCACTTTCTTGCCCGCATCCATCCACCCTGATCCCACAAGGCCGGTAGAAATGGGGGCACAGCATTACCCGCATTCCGAGGTCATAATTGTTTGATGACAATGATAAGGCAGGGAGTATGTGTCATGACTGCCAGGCATTCTAACACCTCCATTGAAGCGGCATAATGACATACAAACACGTACATCTGTTCATGACAAGCGTTCACGCAGAAAGGTTCCCCTGACATCGATGGATCATTTACGTGACACTTCATTTCTCCCATGAAAGAGGGAGTGAGGGAGAGTCAAGATGAGCAGGAAATGAAAAGTGCATGGCCATGGTCATTATGAAACAGTTTCAAAAGATAAATTTTGTCAAAGAGAGAAAGAGAAATGAAGAATGAGTGTGAAAATTGAACCATCACCACATTCATGAAAGTGTCATTGCCAAAACTGCAGAAAAAGAGACCAAAAAGGAAAAGGAGAAATAACAGGAAAGAGTATGAATAGAAAATGGAGTCTCCATCCTGGCACTCATGAAAATTTCATACACTATTTCCTGAAGAGAGAGAGAGAGAAAAATAGATAAAGAGAGAGCAAGAGAAAGAATAAGCCTGATATAAGATACACAAGAAATGAAGACTGTATAACCACAATTCTTATAAACATTTTCACAGTTTTGCTTTAATGGAGAGAAAGAGACAAAATAAAGGGTGGAAATGAAAAATTGTACCATATCTGCACTTATGTAAGTGTCATAGCTTAACATTTACAGGGAAGGGGAGAAAGAGAGGGGAGTGACAATAAAAGGATATGGAAAGAAATTGATCTTCATCTTTGCACTTTTTGCAGAAACATTTCGAACCCATTTTGATTTGGCTGAGGTTGCTGTTGGAATGATTTATCAACAAGGTAGTTAAAAATTCTCCCTCCCCCCAAAAAAAACAAACAAATTTATACAAAACAAAAACAAAAACAAAAACAAAAACAAAAACACAAATGACATAAAATAATGATAATAGCCATTTTTAGAAAGGCTGACAGTCTATAAACAGAATGAATTTCATAACAGAGCTTTTGATAGGGCTCTTGACACCCCATTCATTCATAATTTGGCAAAGGGAGAGAGAGAGAGAGAAAGAAATAAGGGATATGAACAGGAAATGAAAACTGCACTGACCTTCAGCACATGAAAAAGTTTGAAAGCATGGCATCCAGTTAAGAGAAAGAGAGAGAGAGGGGAGGGGGTGGTGGAGATTAACTGCCACTGAAAATTTTACTGTATCTGCATTGACTATAACTTTCACAATGCAGACAGAAAGGGAGAAAGGGAGAAAGAGGAAGAAATGAGAGAGGAAAATATATAGAGAAAGAAAGAGAGAGACCTAGAGTGGGGATGAAACAGGATTGAAAATACAATACAACAGTTTCACTATGGCTTTTCTCCAGACAGTGAGAGTGGAAGAGAGTGTGGATGAATGAAAATGTCATAACTTTGAATGACATAATGAAACCCAAGAAAACTGCAGCATATTTGCAATGAGCAGGCAGTTTTTCGATTTGACAATTTTCTAGTCATATTCAATGATAACAGGGTAAGCAGTTGGGAATGACATAATGAAATCCAAGATTCCTAAAATATGCTGGCCGCATTTCTAAATATATTGCAGCACAACCTGAAGATTATCTTTCCGGATACAATGCAAAAATCCTAATATTTTCTAAGTTTGTGAAAGCCCCTACTGCAGCTCAAATTAGTGCAAGAAATTTGTCCTAGGCATTATGAAGTGAAATATGCAGCAGAAGATTATCTTTCCGGATACAATGCAAAAATCCTAATATTTTCTAAATTTTTGAAAGCCCCAACTGCAGCTCGAATTGGTGGAAGAAATGTGTCCCAGACATTATCATATATTACAAAATGCAACATTAAATTTATCTGGAAAATAATCTGGCATAGAATACAATCATCTATTTCTTGTCATAGAAAAATAACATTTGGGCAATTCCATGGTAACTGACGTTACTAAAATAGAGTACTAGTGGTATTGTTTCTATTGTAGTTTTTTGAATGACACTTGCTTCGGCTTTTAATTACTATAGATAAATAAGTTGATAATAGGGAAGAAACACATGGACAGTTTTTATCTCAAACTGCATTTCTTATCACATAGCAAGCGAAAATGTGTCGGTAACTGATGTTACGCAAAAAGGACATGGAAAATGATGGTACAGAATCAAATTTATATATCTCATGTCTCAGACTTGTAAGGATTATGTTATTCATTTGACATTACACCTAGGTTCCTGGGAAGAGATGTGCAAAATAATGAGAAATTTGAATAATTTGTTTTAGTGCCATGAAAAATTTATTGAAGACATGTTGGTAACTGACGTTACACTTAAATTCAACGTAGATTTTGCACATTTCCATTAGTGTTTCACTCATTAACTACCCAAAATCTGTTAAAGTAATCTATTAAAATCAATTAGATGAAAAAAGATCTGAGAAAAATGACTATATATAAGAATAAGAGGCATTTAAAGCATATTTCCCTGACAGTAGTCCCATATTTGCAAATTTTTGTTTGTTTATGTTATTCTCCGTAAGAAGGTCAAATTGCAGATTTGTTAATCTTAAATGTTTATTTGTAATAAAAAGAAGACCCTGTACTAATTTTAGATTTTTATCTGGAATTAACAGGGCACAGTGCGATTTTGAGCTCTGTGTCCCATATGTTGTGGAATTGCCCATTTGCATAATGTAGTGAGGTAGAATTTCACTGTGAATACCTAAAACTGTTATGGCTTGTTCACATACTGGTACTGCAGTAGTAAATGGCTTTAATGAAAAACATGGGAGTTTCTAAGCATAGTGCACTTCACATGTTTCTGTCTTCCTTAATACACACAGGTAAGGAATACAGAAGGTCCTTTATTGTGTCACTCATCCACACTTTCTGTTCATTCCAGTATATTAAAAAATCTGCCAATTTATAAAATAAAAGTAGTTCGAGGCAGCTTATCAGATTAAGAACCCCCCCCCCCCCCCGAAAAAAATGAAATAATAATAAATGAATATAAAAGAAAGAATAAATAATAAAGAAAGAAAGAACAATAGAAAACAAATAAATGAAAGAAGAAATATCACTAACATGATTAGAAAGTCTTTTAAAAAGGGGGGATTATTAACCATGAATAAGCATTGCCTTTAAAATCGCAAGAACATTACAATGACCAACTAAATAAACTAAACATGATTTTTGTAGGCAATGCATCATAGTATACTGAAAGTGACATTTGCTTTCTTGGAAGTCTTAGTGATGTTAATATTTGCTAAGGGCTAAGAGTCAATTTCCGGTCAGGATCCAGCTCTTTTCTCCCTCTTCAATCCTCTAAATAAACCATCACAGCTTACTGACTTTCCATCGGAAAGCACTGCTTGTGCTCAACAGTGGTGATAAGAAAGAATAATGTTATGCAATGAGCAAATGATGACTGAAACTTATTTTTTTCAGGAAGAACTTAAAGATAATAATGCCCTGTGCTGAAAAATAGATTTTATTGCACTGGTCACGTTTTCCCTTTAATCATGATAGGAAATGTTCATTTCTTAATTTCAATCAAAGGTTATTTTTTTAACCTTTAGCCTAGTTTATGATGGTTCTAATCTATCAATCAAGTTTATTTGAGAGTTTTATTTATATCTCTTACTTTCTAAGTAATGTGAATTTATGGTAAAATATACAACTACATGTATGTAATTAAACAACATGACATAAATTCAATTCAATTTCAACAAGACATCTTCAGAAAATAGATGTTATAACATAAACACAACTTGAATCATCTAAATTTTATACCTTTACCAAAATTACAGGTAAAACATTTGCACATCCACAAATGCCTGTGAGCATCTTTAGACATGCAACACATGCTCGCAAGATGGAAGAATTGCCATGGAAACAGGGGTCCCATAAAGTGGTACATTATCACAATTACTCGTAATAATCAAAACACCATCTCTAGAGAGATCATAATGAGCTGATTCTTCAAGGACAGCTCCTCCATCAACCACTGTAGGATAATACACCTATTAAAAGTATTGGTGTTGTCTATACACCATGTTACTTGCATTTATGTTCATCTCTTACTTTCTATTAGGAATGTGCACTCATGGTAGAATATACATAACTATATGAAGAGTTTAAATGCAAAAACCGATAAATCCCATTTTTTAACATCTTAAAGTAAGGTCATCATCGTATAGTTGGAAATAATACTTTTCAAATGATATGTTGCTCATTACATATAAAGGAATATTGTTGAAGTTATCGTAAAAATTATCGTATATTTCCTTATTATTTTCTTTTTTTTTTCTTGACCTTTAATTGTAAATATCTCAGTTTGACAAAAATGGATATATCAGTTCTTGCAGTCAAACTCTTCATGTATTTAAATCACATCAAACAAAAGCAATTGAATTTCAACCAGACATACATTCATAATCTAGATATAATGTTGAAATATGTCTTGAAATATTTACGATAATTTTTACCCTTATCAAGTAACAGGCACATTCAGGAATCATGGAAGAATTGCCACGTAAACAGGGGTCCTATACAGTGCAGCATTATCATAATGACTTGCAATAATCTCACCTCCATCTTACAGCTAGGTGATAATGAGTAAGCTCTTCATCACAGCTCAAGCATCAATCAAGTCGGGACATATTTTAAAAGTATCAGGTTTTATTTATACATGATCTTCAGTGACACTATATTTTCATTCTCAAGCCAATTTTTAATAAACATGGCTGACAGGAGGCCTACATCTTAATGAATGGTTTATAGTTGTATATAACATGCACATCACATTAGTGTCTAAAACTTGAAATAATCAAAAGAAATACATGTACACATACATAAGAGTTATACAGTTTGCCAGATATGCAATCATACAGGAGTAGCCAACATTAAATTTCAAGAACTTAGGAAGACATTCAAAATATCTTACTTCATCCAATATCACAAAGTAAGAGAAATGCATAACAGTATTTCACACTGCAACTGTCATATTTACTATTACAGTCATGTATGCATCAGGAATACTTACTTTACAAATATACAGATTGGAGATCCCACCTACATGTACACTGTAACAATAGACCTGGGGAGCATTTCATCAACATTTGTTGTCTGACAAGTTTTTGTCAGATCTGACATCTTTCCTTGATTTTGATTGGCTGAGAAGCATCGTTACTATGGCAACTGTCGGATAAAACAGACTTTGTCGGATAAAACATCCGACAAGTCCTTTCATGAAACGCTCCCCGGTTTACTAATGTATTCAAATTTATGCACATTTCTCTCCAAAATCCTTGGTTACAAGCTATTCAGCTCACCTGTTATGCATAATAGCATCTGAATAGATGGAATCCAGTTTGCATATACAAGTTATTGTTCTGATGGACAAGTCTCTGGCAAGCATATTGGTTATCAAAGGAATCTTTTGTTCAACAACTATAAAATCAGTAAACAGGACCACTTCATGCCATCTCATATCAGTAACATAAAAGGGAGTTCCAATATGCATACCAGCCAACCAACCTTCCATACAAAAACATTACGAATCTGACCAGCCAAAATTAGTAATATGGTGTATTTTGTATGCTTTCACATAGAAATATTCATTACAAAGAGCAATCTAACTCTCAGAAATCAAGGAAGCATTTCATCAAGTGTCTTGTCAGTGATTTTTACTAACAACTGTTATAAGCTACTGAGATCCTTGCATCTGATTGGCTGGGAGCAATTTTGTCAGTAAAAATCACTGATAAGACACTTGACAATTATGAATGGCTGACAAGTATGTATATGGAATAAGGATAAATATAAAAACTTACCAAAGTGGACTTCGGATCGTTTTTCTGAAAGTGATAGATAAAAATTGCTTATTTATTCATTTTCATTATTCATAAACATATGTAAGCAAAAAAAAAAATTCTTAAAGTTACAGGTAAAGCTCTGTTTAAAAAAAAATTATAATCTTCACGAAAACTCAAGCAAATTATAGAAAGTTAGAAAAAGAAGAAGAAGTAAGAAATAATTGAATAATACTGATCTTCTTTGCTTAATCTACAATTTAATTTACTCAAATCTGCTTTTGAAAAAAAATGCATTAGCAACACCTACTTTCCAAACTTCACTAGTCACACCAAATCAATTTCATTTCTTTTGAAGATTCACCAGTATTAAGCATACTCTCATATATAATTCACAGGTATAAGAGTTTGTCTTTCAAATGGCCATGAACTGGACAATGTCTGGAAAGGAAATTAGAATTTCAAGCCAATGAACTGAAACCTTTTCCCTGCCTTATCTGAACTTTCGATCGCAAAACCAACTGGAAAGTGGAAACTTGAGCAGTCTGAAAAAAGAAATGACCCTTCTTTCACCAAACCCTCAAGCCTTCGCTAACACCTTGGTGTCTTTTAATCAAATGACGCAAAATCGTTGAAAACCGTCATTGATTTTGCCCATGAGCCTGTTTCCGAGAAAAGAAGAGAGAAGTTGATGAAAACATATTCTTTGCCACCCAATGCCTTCACCTTGGAGGAGAAGAAAGGAGATGATTGGTCCGACCGATTTTTAATTTCCCCTGCTTGGCATAAACTAGTCTCCTATGCACACCCCATGGCAGATGGACGGGATTTGTCGTTGGATAAGACTCAACGGCAATCAAGTATCCCACGCAATTGTCTACTTCACGCAAACTGATGGATACCCAATCAGAGGCTCAAGACATGATGGCCAGTGACGGGGGACCCACCGCCAAACGTTACTGATGAGAGGATCGGCCAGCTTTCTTTTCGATCAGGGCCTTGTCACCGAGAATAATCACTCAATTAAAGGGGTGATCGTGACCCCGTATTGTATTACACTCATCTTCTAAATGGGGAGATAGAGAGTGGTAAATGGGAAGATGGAGAGGGTTATAACAGAGACGTTTTGGCCATTAAATGCCTATGTGCCTGAGAGATGTTAAGCAAGGATTTAGAGGGGAGGGATTCGGAGGGGAAGGGATTTTGAGGGGGAGGGATACTAGGGGCATTCACACTCAAGGGGAATTAGATTTAGAATGCAATTCAAATCACGATCCAAATTTCTATTATTTTAAAGACACACACAGGGAAAGACTGAACTTTGGATTGCGATTCAAATCGTGATCCAAATTTTGATTTTTTTTTTTCAACCGTTCACACTCAGGAAAAAAATCGCACCAAAAGCAAGGAAGTAACGACTGTGCATAAGGAAAATTTGCATGGCTGGAAATTGACCCAAATGAACCCAATCGAGTTTTGTGCACTTAGAATGATGAGCTTAAAAAAAAAAAAAAAAAATCTTGATTCCGTTCACACACACATTATGCATGGCAAATAATTCCAATTTTTCTGAAAAATTGCACTGGTCACTGCGAGTTGATCGTGATTAGAATCGCGATTATTTGTGAGACTTTCCTGTCCACATACAATGAAAAAAATAATAATAAACTTCTGACTGCGATTATAAAATTTATTTTTGAATCTCAATTTTTCCATTGCATGTGAATGACCCTTTACAGGGAGGAGTTTGGATTAAAGGAGTTGTGATTCGGAGAGGGAAGGGATTTAGAGGAGGATTTGGGGGGAATTGGGATTCAGAGGGGAGGGATTTACTGGGATCAATTCAAAGATACAGAGAATGGAGATTCAGAAGAGATTTACTTGATAATTATTCCAAATCAACTCTTCAGAGAGTTTTACACTATGACTCAAATGCATTCAACACTTTCAAAACAATACTCTAAGAATACTTTGAGTATATTATCTTAATGTTATCTTACTTTGTATAGAAAAGTCAAAGACTTAATGAAGACTACTCAATTTCTGCATTATCAAACTGTGTATCTATAATACAGCTACAGGACTGCATCTAAAACACAATATGCTTCATTAGATGCAATTTTGATTATCGATGAATAAACCTCATCATTTCAATCAAAGCAAAGCAAAAACCATATGGTGATAAAATATTTTATGTTTGCATATACTATAACAGTGGGTAAATTAATATACTTTCAAGCTATCATAATATGAGAAGCTAACTTATGTGGTAATTATTATTCCTGATAATTAAAGAAACCCTACCAGTATTATTAGTTCGATCATAGACAGTAATTTGTACCAACCCAAAAAATGAGGATCTTCAAAGTTTACAGTGAAGACACATGCCTAGCTACACGTACATGTCTACCCTGACAAATCCCTGGTATTTAATCATCAAATAACTTTTGTAGTCTAGCAATATGTGCTCTAATTCTTTCAGAACAGTTGAATTTTTTTCTTCCAAGCAAATAAACTTCATTGTTAATACTGAATCAAAGCGTATTTACAATATAAGCCTAGGTTTAACTATCTGCATTAAACAGACAAGTACACTTATTATCTGATTAATCTAATAATGTTTGCTTATTTCCTAATGCATAATATTGTATATATTCTGGTAGAAAGTTTCTGTTGAATACATACAGAATATCTAATTTTCATACTGAGCACACACCACAGCCCCCTCCCCCGCCCCCCCCCCCCCACATCACCTCTCTCTCGCCCTCTCTCACCATCTCTCTCTCTCTCTCTCTCTCTCTCTCTCTCTCACTCTATTTCTCTCCTCCTCTCTCTCTCTTTCTCCATCTTTCTCTGCTATCTCCTCTCTCTCATCTCTGTCTCTCTCCAAGGAGATCAATGGATTGAAATATAGGTCTTCACCCTGACATCTACAA
The DNA here is from genome assembly GCA_029962745.1 of Echinometra lucunter. Taxonomy (NCBI): domain Eukaryota; kingdom Metazoa; phylum Echinodermata; class Echinoidea; order Camarodonta; family Echinometridae; genus Echinometra; species Echinometra lucunter. Next base: position 12,389,323 of record CM057165.1, on the reverse strand, counting down.
TGCTTATAATACATGTGAAATGACAACTTGCCTGCAATCAACATTCTATACTCCAGGGCTGCTGGGAATAAAGGGTATTTTGCATGAAAATGCACATATTTCTACATAATTTGCCAATGAGGAATCACCTATGCTATAAAACCTATTGAGGCTCACATACGCTCACATACAAATACAATAAAATACCAGGCTTAACTTTTTCTGAAGAATATGGGCCTGAACATCCAGCGATTACTAACGGAGTTGGATATGCTTTTCACTTGTCATATACAAAACATAATTCCATCTTAAAGAAGTAGGTCTGGTTTCCATTGGCTGGTTGAATAGCAAGAGCCACAAATCAATGGTTGACCCAGAAATCCAAATAGCTCTGAGTCTGAGATGAAATAACCAGTCCAATCAAATTTATATGGTGAATAATTGCCCTCCAAACATTGCAGTTCTAGAGAAGTCGGTTAAATAAACATGGTAGGTAAAATAAATCAGGTGTGAAGTGTTAGCAATGAAGCACATTTCCAATCAGGATGTGATATTTACATAAGAGTAGTACCAAAATATTTGATATAGAGCCATTTCTGTACTTTCAAATCAATCCTAACTTAATTTGAGATTGATATCAATGACAATTTATATGCAAGTGAAATATCTCATTCAAGTCTACATGATTCGATTCAATTCTCCATGACATAGGGTCTTGAACAAGCCTTCTATGCATACCAAGAAACAATTGTACTTGTAACCAGGGGTGGTGCTACAGGGGGGCAGGGGGCGACTCTTATGATTTTTTCAAGTGATCAGAAATAAAGAGAAAAAGAAGAAGAAAAAAAAGAGGAAGAAAAAAAAAAGAGAAGTATGAAGAAAGAGAGAGCTGGTTCATACAACTATGAAATACCCCTATTTGGTCATTTAAAACAAAAATAAACTCACCTATGGGTCCCCCCCCCCCCCCCATTAAAATAGTTGATATCATATTTCATAAGCAAGAGAAGGAATATTGTAAGTTTGCAATTTTTATGACATTCCAGTCTACATTGATCCTTGAGATTGGGTCCTGAACAAGCCATCATACATACCAAGAAATATTTGTACTTGTGAACAAACCTTTGTGTATCTTTACAGGGAGGAATATTTCATTTGAAAAAAAAATTTCTTTGAAGAGATGAGCTAGCTATATAATGGAAATGAATGAAGGAATGATAGATTGGCATTATCGTGATACAAGTCCCCCCCCCCCCCCCTTCACTTTGCACAGTAGTGGTTTATTGTATCAGTGATAGGGGGACTTCTTTCCACCTCATAGACTTTTACATGTGAGGGTGTGCGTACACACTAAATGAGAGGCGACTTATTTCACAATTAGGCTGGTAGATTCAACAAATGAAGAAAGAGAAAAAAGAAACAAAACCTTGACTTTACACTTGTAGCTTATCTTGGGTAGATGTGAACCAAGTACTGACTGACATACAATCATGACGTAAGAATTAGATAGCAAATCTCATTTAAGTTATTCTGTACTTTACTAGCCAAGGGTCTATAAACAAATAATGGAAGTTTAATTGAAGCCCTTTGACATATAAACAGATGCCTCTGCAATTAAATGTAGATAGAAGATAGCTGTTATGCATGGATGGGTGTACAAGATGGTTATAAAAACATTCTGAGGACATATGAGCCATTTCGTGTCGCTTTTCCCGCCGGGTCGGCGGGGGCTTGTGTGTGTACAAAGCAAGGCAGCAAAATTATGTCCCGTTCTCATACTGGCGCACGTGTGGCGTATAGGAGACATCAACGTCGCACAATTCACCTGCTACAACAAGGCTACCGAGAATAGTCTGGTAGTTAAAACGGAGTTTAAAAAAATAATAATATCAAATTTACCTCCATACGGCGGGAGACTCGGGCTTTCTTCTTGGTCCACACGCTGAAAATCCTTGTTAGAAGGCCTGCCAGGCATATTGTTCCTCACTTTGAGTTCAAACTCCATATATTTCACCTAAAAAATCCGCCACGGTAAATTCTCATGACTCCATTCGAGTATCTTACTGTACACAATAGCACCAATGCACGAGGTAGGCCTATACCAGCGCCACTACAAGTTAGCATCCACACATGCACACGCTGTAATGTGTAGTCTGCTAGGGATCCGTGAAGCAGTGTGGCTATACCTTGGCTTACCGATTTCCTCACAAAAAAGACGCAGGTTGCATGCTCGAGAAGTGATGCACAGATTATGTCTGCTGTAGCACAGATTATGTCTACTTTATTGATGAAACTTTCTGAGTATTTCGTCTGATTTGACATAGGCCATTTTAGAAGGACATCCTTTTATCAGACATTCTTTCCTTATCCTTGTAAATGATAATGATCTAACAAAAAAAATCACCGTGATAGCAGAGGCTTCGATCCTGGGGGGGCAGGGGGGGCAGTTGCCCCCCCCCCCCAAAGAAAATTTCGGGGGGGCAAAGATATCATTTGCCCCCCCCCAATAATTTCCGAACCAAAAAAAAAAAAAAAAAGGAAAAAGAAAAAAGAAAGAGAAAAGAAAGGAAAAGGAAAGAAGGAAGTGAAATGAAAGCGGAAAACAAGGAAAAAAGAAAGTAAATGGGACACTGGGAAGCGCTCGCTCGCTTTGCTCGCTCGCATTTAAGTATCTTAACCAATGCCGATGATAATTACTATTTTTATGAAAGGAAATTGGTTTGCATCTACAGTTCCTATCTAATGTTATACTATTCTTCTACTCTTAGGAAGTAATATAACCAAACAAGATATCACTTCAAGAAATCGAACGGCCAGTTGACCTAAAAATAGATAGACCTACACTTTTAGTAGATAACAGCCTAGATTTAAAAAAAAAGACATAATTTTCGTTAGCTCGCTCGCTCCTCTCGCTGGTAAAAGCTAAATACAAGATGATTTCGGGCAGCAATTAGCTTATTATAGCAGCGAGATTCCAAAATATCATAATATTTCGGCAGCGATGGGGTTGGCTAATTTTTGGTGACGAATCCATATAATTTTGCCGGGATCGGTCATTGACTTTACTTGCATGCTAGCTAATGGTGGACACAGAATTCGGACTGGATTTGGATTCGGACTGCAAGCCAGGTAGCTAAAACAGTGTCATAATTATTCGGCACACTGGTGATCGGATGTATTATTTAGATATCATACATGCAGGCATGACAGGTTTATAGTGTATTCTGATGATGATAATGATAACATTCCGTTCTTGTATAGTGCATTATGATGACGAAATAACACTGCTATCATATGGAAAAGGGTATATTTTTCCTCGCTCGCTACGCTCGCTCGTTTGATATTAATGGTTTTGAAAAGCAAACGAATTCGGTAAGTGAGATGAGACCGAATAGATAAAGTAGATGTTTTATGGGCTCACAGTGTAATTTTTCGAAGGGGTTACTACTTCTACCGTCAAAAACAGTGTGTGATTCCTCGCTTGCTTTGCTCGCTCATAATATTAAAAAACAGAGTGGTTTCGGGGGTAGCAACAATGGACCAGCGATGTGACAAAATAGAGTCATATTTGGCAGCGAGGTAACCATATATATATATATATATATATATATATAGTAGGTATCATTTATGCCTATAGTGTATTTTGATTACTAAGCACTTCTCTCATAACAAGAAAGTTGTCATTTTTTTGCTCGCTCGCTTCGCTCGCTCGCAAAATTAAAAACAAACAAACAAACAACAAAAAAGGATGGTTCACAGTCTAGCAAGATGCGTATTTTCCCCAAATTGAAAATGTGTGTGTGTGTGTGTGTGTGTGTATGGGTATATATATATATATATATATATATATACATATATATATATATATATATATATATATACATATATATATATATATATATATATATATCTCAGTAGCCATGGGTTCATCTCCGCTTGGTCGTCTTGCCCCCCCAATCCGAAAAATGGATCGACGCCTCTGCGTGATAGGCCTGTTTCTCAAGATATTCCTTTTCTAAGCTTTGCCACTGAACAAAGTAACATATTTCTTCTTTTTTTTCCATGAAAGATATAAGTAAGACTTATCGGCACAGCCTGTAATGAAGACTTTGTTATTAATTATTTCATGAGAATGATCAGATACTGGTGTTCAGATAAATTTACCATTCGATAGGTTGTAATAGGTCTACACTTTCGTGCAATTGTCTTTTTTCATTGTTTAGATGTAAAAACACTTTTGTCAACTCCTTATAATCGAGGGATGCAAGTACAGGTGTAATATATGGAGGGTGGCCTTCCAAAATAATAAGAAAATCTGATTCAATGGGTTATGTAATGAGTCGGGTACATTGCTATGTCAGTGCATAAATCAAGTATTGTTAGACACACTCTCTAAATTCTTTAGATTACAATGAGGGACCAATCCAAAATTAGATTGAAAATCTCAATCTAATAGATTTGGAAGTCAATCTTTTTCTCAATCTAATTTTGGATTGGTCCCCGACCATAATCTTATAGATTGATTTGCAGTCTAAGGAATTTATACTATGAACATTGCGGACAAAGAAAGCGGACAAAATAAACAACCTCTCATTCTACCCTTCACAATGGTTCTGGTAGTCAAAAGAACATCCCTTCACAGCTATTATGTCTAATCATGCAGTTCCAGGTGAATATGCATGTACACCTGTTCCACATATTTTAGACAATAGCAGTGAAGGGATGTTCTTTTGACTACCAGAACCATTGTGAAGGGTAGAATGAGGGGTTGTTTATTTTGTCCGCGTTCTTTGTCTGTCATGTTCATAGTGTTAGAGAGTACTTGAAGCCCCCGCCCCCCCCCCCCCTCCTTCTCCATTATCTTTGAAATAGACATGACACGAATAAAACCCACACCTAAGGTATGTTAAGTTGGGAACATCCCTGCAATTCTCCAGATTTTATTTCTTTGGAAGACATTATCGACTACAACAATACACAATGCTACTTCATTTACATCGGTTGGGCTCTTTCTGTCGAACAATGATGTTGCTGAAATTCACACAATACCATCATTTCCATCGTCACGGGCTAATATATTACCGACATCGCAGTTACTAAAGGTTACACCCCCGCCCCCCCCCCCCCCTCCATCGATTCGTAGGGGGGCATCTCACCATTTTCTTTGGGGCTTTCATCAGCTTATAAGCCATCCATTTATGAAATATTTACACTCCATTCATTTTTAGCAATACTTCAAGACTGATACTAAACATGGTTATTTGCATCCTCCTTCCCCCTCTCTCTGTCTCTTTCCTATTTCTCCCTCCCTCTAATCTATCTTCTCTGTCTCTCCATTTCTCTTTCGTACACACAACTCTCTCTCTCTCACTCTCTCTGTTCTCTTCTCTTTCTCTCGCCAAGCCTCTCTTCCCCTTTCTCCTCTCTTTCCTTATTTTCCTAAATCTGCACTTTTCTTCATTCATCCCTTTATCTATTGT
>CM057165.1:12284011-12383364 GCA_029962745.1 Echinometra lucunter | reverse complement strand
TTATCTTACTTTGTATAGAAAAGTCAAAGGCTTAATGAAGACTACTCAATTTCTGCATTATCAAACTGTGTATCTACAATACAGCTACAGGATTGCATCTCAAACACAATATGCTTCATTAGATGCAATTTTGATTATCGATGAATAAACCTCATCATTTCAATCAAAGCAAAGCAAAAACCATATGGTGACAAAATATGTTATGTTTGCATATTCTAACAGTGGGTAAATTAATATATTTTATGTTTGCATATACTCTAACAGTGGGTGAATTAATATGTTTTCAAGCTATCATAATATGAGAAGCTAACTTACATGTATGTGGAATTCAAGAATCTATGCTATTTATTATTCCTGATAAATAAAGAAACCCTACCAGTATTATTAGTGCGATCATAGACAGTAATTTGTACCAACCAAAAAAATGCAGATCTTCAAAGTTTACAGTGAAGACACATGCCAAGCTACATGTACATGTCTACCCTGACAAATCCCTGGTATTTAATCATCAAATAACTTTTGTAGTCTAGCAACATGTGCTCTAATTCCTTCAGAACAGTTGAATTTTTTCTTCCAAGCAAACAAACTTCATTGTTAATACTGAATCAAAGCATATTTACAATATAAACCTAGGTTACTATCTGCATTAAACAGACAAGTACACTTATTATCTGATTAATCTCATAATGTTTGCTTATTTCCTAATGCATAATACTGTATATATTCTTGTAGAAAGTTTCTGTTGAATACATACAGAATATCTAATTTTCATACTGAGCACACACACAGCCCCCCCCCCCCATCACCTCTCTCTCACCCTCTCTCACCCTCTCTCTCTCTCTCTCTCTCTCTCTCTCTCACTCTATTTCTCTCCTCCTCTCTCTTTCTCCATCATTTCTCTTCTATCTCCTCTCTCTCATCTCTGTCTCTCTCCAAGGAGATCAATGGATTGAAATATAGGTCTTCATCCTGACATCTACAATGCTTATAATACATGTGAAATGACAACTTGCCTGCAATCAACATTCTATACTCAAGGGCTGCTGGGAATAAAGGTTATTTTGCATGAAAATGCACATATTTCTACATAATTTGCCAATGAGGAATCACCTATGCTATGAAACCTATTGAGGCTCACATACAAATACAATAAAATACCAGGCTTAACTTTTTCTGAAGAATATGGGCCTGAACATCCAGCGATTACTAACGGAGTTGGATATGTTTTTCACTTGTCATATACAAAACATAATTCCATCTTAAAGAAATAGGTCTGGTTTCCATTGGCTGGTTGAATAGGAAGAGCCACAAATCAATGGCTGACCCAGAAATCCAAATAGCTCTGAGTCTGAGATGAAATAACCAGTCCAATCAAATTTATATGGTGAATAATTGCCCTCCAAACATTGCAGTTCTAGAGAAGTCGGTTAAATAAACATGGTAGGTAAAATAAATCAGGTGTGAAGTGTTAGCAATGAAGCACATTTCCAATCAGGATATGATATTTACATAAGAGTAGTACCCAAATATTTGATATAGAGCAATTTCTGTACTTTCAAATCAATCCTAACTTAATTTGAGACTGATATCAATGACAATTTATACACAAGTGAAATATCTCATTCAAGTCTACATGATTCAATTCAATTCTCCATGACATAGGGTCTTGAACAAGCCTTCTATGCATACCAAGAAACAATTGTACTTGTAACCAGGGGTGGTGCTACAGGGGGAGGGGGCGACTCTTATGATTTTTCAAGTGATCAGAAATAAAGAGAAAATGAAGAAAAAAAGAGGAAGAAGAAAAAGGAGAAGTATGAAGAAAGAGAGAGCTGGTTCATACAACTATTAAATACCCCTATTTGGTCATTTAAAACAAAAATAAACTCACCTATGGGTCCCCCCCCCCCCCCCCATTAAAATAGTTGCTATCATATTTCATAAGCAAGAGAAGGAATATTGTAAGTTTGCAATTTTTATGACATTCCAGTCTACATTGCTCCTTGAGATTGGGTCTTGAACAAGCCATCATACATACCAAGAAATATTTGTACTTGTGAACAAACCTTTGTGTATCTTTACAGGGAGGAATATTTCATTTGAAAAAAAAATTGTTTCTTTGAAGAGATGAGCTGGCTATATAATGGAAATGAATGAAGGAATGATAGATTGGCATTATCGTGATACAAGTCCCCCCCCCCCCCCTTCACTTTGCACAGTAGTGGTTTATTGTATCAGTGATAGGGGGACTTCTTTCCACCTCATAGACTTTTACATGCGAGGGTGTGCGTACACATTAAATGAGAGGCGAATTATTTCACAATTAGGCTGGTAGATTCAACAAATGAAGAAAAAGAAAAAAGAAACAAAACCTTGACTTTACACTTGTAGCTTATCTTGGGTAGATGTGAACCAAGTACTAACTGACATACAATCATGATATAAGAATAAGATAGCAAATCTCATTTAAGTTATTCTGTACTTTACTAACCAAGGGTCTATAAACAAATAATGGAAGTTTAATTGGAGCCCTTTGACATATAAACAGATGCCTCTGCAATTAAATGTAGATAGAAGATAGCTGTTATGCATGGATGGGTGTACAAGATGGTTATAAAAACATTCTGAGGACATATGAGCCATTTCGTGTCGCTTTTCCCGCCGGGTCGGCGGGGGCTTGTGCGTGTACAAAGCAAGGCAGCAAAATTATGTCCCGTTCTCATACTGGCGCACGTGTGGCGTATAGGAGACATAAACGTCGCACAATTCACCTGCTACAACAAGGCTACCGAGAATAGCCTGGTAGTAAAAACGGAGTAAAAAAAAAAAATTAATATCAAATTTACCTCCATACGGCGGGAGACTCGGGCTTTCTTCTTGGTCCACACGCTGAAAATCCTTGTTAGAAGGCCTGCCAGGCATATTGTTCCTCACTTTGAGTTCAAACTCCATATATTTCACCTAAAAAATCCGCCACGGTAAATTCTCATGACTCCATTCGAGTATCTTACTGTACACAATAGCACCAATGCACGAGGTATACCAGCGCCACTACATGTTAGCATCCACACATGCATTAATGTGTAGTCTGCTAGGGATCCGTGAAGCAGTGTGGCTATACCGTGGCTATACCTTGGCTTACCGATTTCCTCGCACAAAAAGGCGCAGGTTGCATGCTCGAGAAGTGATGCACAGATTATGTCTACTGTAGCACAGATTATGTCTACTTTATTGATGAAACTTTCTGAGTCTTTCGTCTGATTTGACATAGGCCATCTTAGAAGGACATCCTTTTATCAGACATTCTTTCCCTATCCTTGTAAATGATCATGATCTAACAAAAAAATCACCGTGATAGGCCTGTTTCTCAAGATATTCTTTTTCTAAGCTTTGCCACTGAACAAAGTAACATATTTCTTCTTTTTTTCCATGGAAGATATAAGTAAGACTTATCGGCACAGCCTGCATGTAATGAAGACTTTGTTATTAATTATTTCATGAGAATGATCAGATACTGGTGTTCAGATAAATTTGCCATTCGATAGGTCGTAATAGGTCTACACTTTCGTGCAATTGTCTTTTTTCATTGTTTAGATGTAAAAACACTTCTGTCAACTCCTTATAATCGAGGGATGCAAGTACAGGTGTAATATATGGAGGGTGGCCTTCCAAAATAATAAGAAAATATGATTCAATGGGTTATGTAATGAATCGGGTACATTGCTATGTCAGTGCATAAATCAACTATTGTTAGGCACACTCTCTAAATTCTTTAGATTGCAATGAGGGACCAATCCAAAATTAGAGTGAAAATCTCAATCTAATAGATTTAGAAGTCAATCTTTTTCTCAATCTAATTTTGGATTGGTCTCCAACCATAATCTTATAGATTGATTTCCAGTCTAAGGAATTTAGAGAGTACTTGAAGCCCCCGCCCCCCCCCCCCCCCCCCCCTCTCCTTCTCCATTATCTTTGAAATAGACAATGACACGAATAAAACCCACACCGAAGTTCTGTTAAGTCGGGAACATCCCTGCAATTCTCCAGATTTTATTTCTTTGGAAGACTACAACAATACACAATGCTGCTTCATTAACATCGGTTGTGCTCTTTCTTTCTAACAATGATGTTGCTGGAATTCACACAATACCATCATTTTCATCGTCATGGGCTAATATATTACCGACATAGCAGTTACTAAAGGTTACACCCCCCCCCCCCCCCCCCCCCCCCCATCGATTCGTAGGGAGGCGTCTCACAATTTTCTTTTGGGCTTTCATCAGCTTATACATGTTATAAAGCCATCCATTTATAAAATATTTACACTCCATTCATTTTTAGCAATACTTCAAGACAGATCCTAAACATGGTTATTTGCATCCTCCTTCCCCCCTCTCTCTGTCTCTTTCCTATTTCTCACTCCCTCTAATCTATCTTCTCTGTCTCTCCATTTCTCTTTCGTACACCCAACTCTCTCTCTCTCTCACTCTCTCTCTTCTCTTCTCTTTCTCTCGCCAAGCCTCTCTTCCCCTTTCTCCTCTCTTTCCTTATTTTCCTAAATCTGCACTTTTCTTCATTCATCCCTTTATCTATTGTTCTCTCTCTCTCTCTCTCTCTCCCTCCCTCCTTCTCTCTCTCTATCACTCCTTCTCTAACAGATCAAAATGAGATTTGATTTATATACCATCGGCATTTGGGCCCTTGCTTTTATCATGTCTTTAATAAAGGTATTGTGTGAAAACTCATAGACAGCAAGATAGTCATAGAAAGAAAACAATTTATCCACCAAAATGGTCATTTTATTGTCGATAATAAGACTGTGGCTTATTTCTAATGGTAAATATCCCGTACTCAGAAGAATCTTTCCAAAATGTTTGCTATTTTTTTCTAAATAATACAGGGGCAGGGGCGGCTGCCCCCTATGATTTTTTCAAGTAACAAAAAAAAAAGAAAAAGAAGAAGGGGAAGAAGTAGAAGAAGAAGAAGAAGAAGAAGAAGAAGAAGAAGAAGAAGAAGAAGAAGAAGAAGAAGAAGAAGAAGAAGAAGAAGAAAGAGCAGGCTTATGTGGAAGAGATGATGGGGTCATGCAACCATATAATAGCCCGTTTGTTCATTCAAAACTTTAAAATGTCACCTGTGGGTCATCTCTCCCCCCCCCCCCCCCCCCCCCATGAAAATACCCTGGCGCTACCCCTGGAGATGCATCTTACACAATTCACCAACAAGAGACCGTCTTCCTACATGCCTGTTTACAATTTGAATGCAATTCAAATTTTAGCTATAAACAGCGATATATCAGAAGTTAGTTTGCTTAAATACCTCCTCGTATTTGACCTTTCAAAATAATGGGAATGCCTAAAGGGACAGTTATACACGATATGGGAGCGAAGCGTCATAAATGCCCCATAAACATAAATGGCGGACATTTTTCAAACGCATCTTTGTTTGGACTATCGATTGCGGCAGCCATTTGCTATCGTTTATTTTCCAAACAATGCTCCTTCACTTTCGAAAGGAGAGGTATTGATTGGTGAATATATTTTCATATTTCGCTAGATACCAAAATATTGTTCTTGTTATTTTGTTTTATAACCATCTCAAATTGTAGTCCTTTTTGATGGGTTGAGTTCAGCCGTGATTGGATTTGCACAGGGTAGAATAATTTACGACTTACCAGTTATTATCTTTACTTGTCCTGAATATGAAAATGGTGGCTATTTAGTTTCTAATATCAGATTATTTTGATTTATGTATGACTCATTGTAAAGAATACCCACCACCATTATTTAATACCTCGTTCATTTTTGTTTTGTTTTGTTTTGTTTTGTTTTGTTCTTTCTTTTTACGTTTAAGGGCAACAACTGTGCACACATAACAAAACAGTAACCTTTCCTTAATAACAAAAAGTACTATGGTACTCATGGTAATTTGATGATACTGCCAAATTACTGTGGGATATCGTCAAATTTCAATCAAATTACTATGGGCACCATTGTACTTCTCTGACAGGGGTTTTCTTTCCCATTGTTTCATCATTTGATGACAATCCACAAATACCAAGATACGATTGGAAAGTTTATTTTATTTGCAAGCATGTAGACGCTCAACATCTTAAAGACGCTAGGTCGTGGGCTTTCATGGGGAATTTGACACCATGGGTGCTTACCCAGTAACAGGTGCTGTCCATCACTGTGAGTTTTATGACCAACAGACCTTATGTAATGCTCTGTATCTTCACCCTTTCCCCATATGGCAAAGTCATTATATCACTTTCCCCTGGCCCGAGAATGCCCGAAGCAGGCCGCAGAATGTTTGTGGTGGGACAGCTTGTTTTGCTGTGCTCCAGAAATGTAGCTCTAGTACAGGTATTTTTCACAAAGTCTGGTGTCAGCAAATTATGATCCATTCCCCATGAAAGCCCACGACCTAGCGTCTTTAACTACACACTTTTTTTGAAATTACTGCACTTGTTCACTGCTCTCATTATTTTGCGTTGTTTCTCAGACACTCATCTTTTCACTGCTTTAAGATATGTATCAGTTTCTTACATTCTTGATCTACATGTAGTTTCCCTCTCTCTCCCATCTCTCACACACCTTCTCATATCCTTCTTCACGTTTGCACCTTTTTCTTCCGTGAAATGTCTCTTTCACCATCTCTCCATCTCTGTCTGTCTCTGTCTATCTCTCTCTCTCTCTTCAACAATATTTTCTATCTTGTCTCCATGCATTACATGTATGACTTGTTTGCCGAGTGAGGAAATCTTAATTAATTAGAGGTACTTTCCCTTGATGTCATACATGTGTATGCTTAGGGCAATTGTAAATATTTATGCTACACATTTACTGAGATCAGAATTTGAGAGTACAATTGTTCTGATGAAAAGAGGATGCCAATTCTCACTTCAGATATTCCACTTTGCTTTCAATTTGCTGTTATCAGATTGTAACATTTTCCTCCTCTTTAACTCTCTCTCTCTCTCTCTTTCTCTCTCTCTCTTCTTCCTTTCTCACACAGACTACCCATAAACATCTCTTGATTTAAAATCATCTTTCCCATTCATGCCAAATAAAAAATAATTCAGCCTATTGGCTCATTCATCAATATAAATACTATATATTCTTTAACAAAGCAAGGACATCAATCTTCTGACTCATATCTTGTCATCACAAAACTATGATGCACATGATTTAAACATGTCATAATGTTATGAACCTTATTTTAAACATCCGTTTATAATAAAAAGGCATTAAAAACACCTAAAAATGTAGCTAATCACAGTAGAAAATAAATCATATAATAGATATGAGGACATAGACATCATTGGAGTAAGTTATGGCAAATAACACATATAGTGAAGTAATGCTAAGTCTCATTTTCAACACACAATCAGTTTACAATGCCATTTCTCACAATGGAATGTTTTGTGACATTTTGCAATAAATATATTATCAGTAAAAATGTACATCACAGCAGAAAGAAATTTAAGTGTAACTCCAAGAGAACTGACAAATATAAGTAAATTATAAATAACTGGCCTTAAGGATATCTCAGTCACTGGTGTAAACCTTTTACAAGTATATCTCCTATGAAAAGTATTCAAATTTAGGAAAACAGTAATTTTTCCAAATAACCATCACAATCACTCCATTCTTTTGCATTTCAAAGAGAAGCTCGAATTGTGAACTTTCACATTCTTTTAATGTCGTTAGGAATATCATAATAGAAAGGTATAAGGATTGCTCTTAGATGCCCTTGTATTGGAAATAAGACGAGAAATGGGTAGTGTTGCAGTCAAACAATCAAGCCACATTTGTGTGGTCCTATGCACTCATTTATTTGAGCAGTGTATATGTCTAAAGAATGTTAGTTGATTTCTCATCAGTATGATGATTCTACAATGCAACACTAGACACCTATTCTTACATACAACTTATCTTTCCCAGTAACTTTGAGTTTCACAATGTAATATACAAAACCAGATTTTATGTTCATCTTTAAAACTTCAGTCCCTAATTGGTTAAAAAATATATGTATTCATTCTTTCAAAGTTTATTCCTTCTACCACCTTTCTGGCCTTTTGTACATGAATGCCCTTTACAGAATCTTAAAAATCTCAAATTTCCACTGTCTTTTGTCTGCATGAGTGTAAAGTCCATTCATTTCATTACAGTACTTTACATTCACACTTATTGTACATTATGGTAACTCTTTGCATACATTATAATCTTCTTCTTATAATAGAATCTCCAGATTTAAAATGTCGCTGTCTTTTTCTGCATTAGTGTAAACTAATGATGAACTGTTCACCTAACTCTCTTTCCAATGTAGTCTCTCTGTTCTCATCTGCAGGAGCTTGAAGTCGCTTGTTCACTCCAAGCCTTTTCCATCTGCGACCTTAACATATCCTTAGTCCTTTCCTCGAGTCTCAAAACCTCAGTCCCTATTGTCTTTTGTCTGGATGGTTTGTATTAACCAACAAATTGTTCTACCATCTTTCACTGCTATGTCTTCAGAGCTTTTACTTCCATCTCGAAACTGCAGTACTTGGTGCCCTTGTCTAATGGAGTTTGAAGCCACAGGATCAATCTAGGCCAATGCCACCTGGTGCCCTCACATTTCACCATCATTATTCTTTCCTTGAAGTCTTCATACCTCAGTCCCCACCATCTTTTGTCTACATCAGTGTGCAGTAGGCATTGACAAACTGTTGACATGTTCTCCGTCTAGTGTCTTCATCACTTTCCAGTGTAGCTGACTTTCAAAACTTCAGTCACCACAAGGTTGCCTGCATGAGTTTAAGAAGCCACTAATTCACTCCGGGCCATTGACATCTGGTTTCTTCATCGATCACCATCATGAATCCGATCTCGGAGTTCTGACAACCTCAGTCCCCACTGTCTTTTGTCTGCATGAGTGTGTAACCATTTACAAACTGTTCTACCAATTCTCCATCCAGTGTTTTCATGGCTTTCCAGTGTAGCTGCATGGCCTTGCCTTGGCTCCCCTCTGGATGGGTGATCTCATGTCGGATGTAAGCCAACCACAAACCTGAAATAAGAGATAATGAAAACATAATTATTTTCCCTTCTTGCAAGTGCATTTGAAACAATATTAGATCCTTGTAAAGCACTTGTATCCATCTCATAAGGTGCTTGAAGCCCTTCAGTATCAACAAGGCTCTAGCTAGGCTACTAATTTAGTTGCTTACAGCAGTCAAGGAACTTCTTTGAACAATTACCTCTTCAACACCTGGGTGAAGAGTGGCAAATGTAGATCAAAGGCTTGTCAAAGGACATTGGTACTGGAAACGATCACCATAAAATTTCAAATAAGAGTTGAAACGACTGAACTAAAACACCTTTTAAAAGACGGTAAAAATCTCATTTGCATGCAACTGTGTTTTGAGATATTACACACTACAAAACCCCAAGGGTAAATATATTTGACTATGGCTCATGCTTCATTTATGGTGGCTTTTCAAAGTTAAAGGGCACGTAACCAGAAGCAGGTCTCTTTTGTTTACTCTGAAATTGATAAAGTGGTCATACCTGGTGATGTCTCGCCAAACTCCTTCAGCGCATCGTCATAAGCATCTGAAATCCTCTTCACTTTGGTAGTAGGCTGTATGATGGGATGAGAGAAAGACAAATTAGGGAAGGAGAGGAAGGAAAGTGTCTTGATTTGATCTGATTTGACATGGTTTATTTGGAATAGAAATCATGGCATGTGAAAGATGAACTGAGATTCTTTTACAAATATTGAACATTAAAAAATACATACCTAGCTAATGTGATTGTGATATAATAATAATCATCACAACATGATGAGGTATCAGTATATATAGACCAAGGTGGTAATGAAAAAAAGAAGAAGAAAGAAGTCATTACTTATATATCTGATAGATAGAAATAGAAGTGAGAGAGAGAGAGAGAGAGAGAGAGGAGAGGAGAGTAACTAAATTTATAAAACAGGTTCAAGGATGTAGCCAATAGCGAGTGCGTATGCATGTCATGTGTTCATGCTTTAATTCTACCCAACCTTCCAGCCGTGCATTTAGGGTGCAGCACTGTGCATTTTGGATGCATCACTTTACCTCTAGCATGTAAAAACTGAGATGCGCACCATGAAATACACATTCTTTTAAAGAGAAGTCTATCACAAGGATTTTTATGCGCTTACTCAGGGGCGCATCACACTGGCTACACTTGTGATGTCATAATAGAAAGCAAATGTTGCTTCTTTGTCTGTGCGGTCCGAGGAAATTTGGAGGAGTTTTAACAAATATTCCATTACAATGTCATACTGCCGACCCGTTTCATAAAACGTGATGTGATGTTAGTGGCGATGCAGGCATCTCAGGTATTCACAATATTATGCAAAAGCGCAAGCTCCTTGTGCTTGTCGCACATTGTAACTACCCTCGAGTGCGCTGCATCACCACTAACACACTCAAATCTGTGCATTATTTGTACAATATAGATACACATTTTCTCCAAAATCTTGAATTTCATCATTTCACATTTGTACTTACAAAAAGAAGAAAGGAAAGTGTTGAGGAAAATGATGGAAAAAAAAACAAACATGAAAAGGTGACAGAACAGAGAGGAAAGGAAACAAGGAATAGCAGAGCAAGTTAGAAGCAACAAAAGAATGTAGCGTAGGGATAGAAGAGACATGAATGAAAATATACGATCTTACTTATAACTAGTCTTAAAGGGGGTACCCAATGCTGAAACAATGTTAGTTCATTTAAAAGAGCATGATTTTGTTAGCAGAAAATCATCTGCCTAAAGTTTTTTAAAAAGTCGTGTTGCCAAGGAAACCCCCAAATGTGGTAAGATTTCAGGATATTTTTGACCCCTCAGCTGTGACCCAGTTTCAACTGGGTACCCACTTTGACGTCAAAATGACTTCAATGTGGATACCTTGTCGCGCACTTCTAGCAAAATGCGCGCAAGGTATAATACATATTGTACAGTCTAGCGCGCAGCACAACTGCAATGCGCGAAGCTGGGTACCCACTTTTACGTCATACCTCATACTCAAATTTTTGGGTCAACTCTTGACTTTTTATGAGAAAATTAGCCAAAATGCAATGATTTCGACTGAAAATCATCGAATTTTTAATGTCATTCTTCTTAGAATTCTATTCTCGATCATATATCCAAAAAAAATTTACCATTGTGTAATCACTTTAAAAAGGAAAACACACCAAAATAGAACACATCATGGGATGTCAGCAGCTTGTTCAGATTTGTACTGGCTTAATGCAATGAATACATGTAGATGGTTCTCAGCATATATCGATAAGCTGGGGAAAAAAGTTAAATCATCACTACAAGGTCTGACATCTCCAATCTCACCTAAACGATCAGTTCTTACTCAATTTATATTCCGGACCTTTATTTTTTGTTTCACTCAAAATAGATAATCTAAATTCAAACTACACTGTTACATGATTTGCACATCATAGCGGCCCTCCCTCCCCCCACCCAATTCATAGTCTGAAAAATTAATATTAAAAGAAGCTTATAAACTTAAAGCCAGAGCGAACTGGCACCTTTGTAGGAGATTTCAAAATAGCGCCATCTGAGCTACTTAAGCTGTCCAGATTTTTCTCCCGGCATACACCATTCTGATCAACGTGAGCTTTATTTTTGAGACACATCTGTCAAAATGTATATGTATTCAGACTAAGACAGCTCACAAGAAGCCAAGAAGGGCATAATGTTTTTAAGACAGTCTCTGGTTGCAAGTAGCCGCAAGTTGGCACTGTTGTAAATACATCATTTTGGAGCTTTATAAGTGCCAGTTCACTGTGGCTTTAAGTTAACATATTGTCCTGGCATTAAGTATCTTGCATTACCGTGACTGGGCACCACACAAAGTTAACCCATTGCCTACTGGATCCGGGTTGACCCTTTATTAAACATATGGCAATTAATGAATTCAGTTCGGTTAATAATACTCTACACAGAGAATGGTACTTGCACTGGAAGGAGCAGGAGGATATCACTCTTACCTGTGCTTCTTCCATGGCAATGTATTTAGTGAAGAATTCTTCGTTGAGAGGCTTCTCTGTTGCCATCCTACAAAGATAGCGGTAACCGAGAATACAGGTAAGCAATTTGGATTTGATGCACATGTAATAATCAAGGTTGTGGGAAATACATTTTGTTGTCAATAATGCATGCAAACAATTACAGTGGAAACTCACTTTAATGAGGACACTGGGACATTGAAAATTACCTTGTAGTTTCAGGAATCTTGTTATATCAGGGATTAAAAACAGAAGGACATTAAGTACGGGGACCAGCAAAATGACCTTATTATATCAGCAATCTTGTTATAATGGAGCTCTTTATAACAAGTTTCCACTTTGTCAACTTTTCAGCTTCTTTTCAAAAATAGCAAGGGCTGCTTCAATATTTAACCATGATCTATGATTGCATGGACCTGTGTCAGAACTAGAAAGTACCGTTTTAAACCCATTTCAGCATTGGGTGCTAAGATGAGGGAAAATTGATGTCATCATCCACAGGTCTTCAAGCTTTTGTCAGCAATATCACAAATGAAAACTTTATAAGAAGTAACAAAGATGCTCAACATTTCTTCTGTAATGTGAAGCAGTGGAGAATCAAGTATCAACTTTGATGTTGTTTTATTGTTATAAGGAGAAACCTGCTTGCAAGAATACAAATGATTTTCCTTTCAACTCTCTGAAATTTGAATTTTTGATCCCACATAAGCATACCTGTGTTTGTAGTTTCAGAAATCTTGTTTTTGTTGTGCTGCCACTCTTCTTATATCCAAATATTTGAACAAGGAATAATTCCATTTATATGCAACATGACAAATACAGATTTACTTCCAAACATATTTTCTTACGTAACGCTTTAATACCAACATTCCATACTTCTGTGTAAAACAAATGAAAACATAATATTACCTCTTATAGAGCTTTCTTGCTTTTCCCATTCCTTTGACAAGTGCTGTCCATTCAAGGTAGCGAATCTTCAGTGGCATAGCGATGACCTTATGCTCCTTTAATGCACACTACAAAAAATTAAGAAAAAAAACCTTAAAAACATCAATTGTGCATTTAAACAATGTAACAGACACATCATTTCTTCAATGATAAATGGATGTACAAAGCTGTATTTCTTCATTCACTATAGAAACATATTAGGCTTCAAGAATGTATGATTAAAGACAAATATCTTCTCGTTCCATAGTGGCCATTCCTGGACAATATCAAGAAAAGATAAAAAAAACTTCACTCAGACAAATTAAAGTACCGTGTATAACCCATCTCATCATGAACATGTCAGATGAGGGAAAATTAGTGTCATCATAGTAAAGTACATTATTCATCACTGTTTTTGAGAAATAAGAGAAGAGATAGAGAGATGTAGAGATGGGGAGGAGGATGAGGTGACAGGGAGAAAGAGTGAGGGGGGAGGGGGTAACAGAGATCAGAGATAAAGTGGCATGCATCAAGTGACCAAACACCTCACCTCAAACAGGTTCTGTATTGTTTCAGGGTCACTTGTCAAACACCACTCAAGACCAATGTTCCACAGATCTAGAGCATTCTGTAAAAGAAAAAGGAGAGAGAAACGAGCTTTGAGTAAGTTATACTTATACAATCTGTTGTAACTATACATTGCAAAGAAAAAAATAAGGGCATTGTTTGTCCCACTGCCGTACCTTTCACTGTTAAACAAACTTTATGTCATTGTGTACCCACTTTGTGTCTTATTAAACTGAAGAACATGGTTTCTACTGAGAGGACAAGAGCAAAATATAATGTTAGTTTTCTGTTTTCTTTTCATTACTAAATCCTCAAATATTACATTCCAAACAATTAAAACACTAGAGTTCTAAAAAGGAGATTCCAATTCAATTAGCTCTTAGGTGCAATGTTACTCTGTGATGGTAAACCAGACTGCCTGCAAATAAGATATTCTTACATCCGTGTGTGTAGCACTACCAAACTTTCAAAACTGCTAAACCAGAAATCAACAAAACAATCATATTAGAGCTACGATGGTCAGAATCTTGTTCAGATTTGTACTGGCTTAATGCAAGATGCATATATAAGATTGTTCTCAGCATATATCGATAAGCTGGGGAAAAAAGTTTAAATCATCACTACAAAATCTGACCAGCTTCACAAATATTTTCTCTTACTAATCATGTAGAACTGTGGAGGAAAAAAATTCATGCCGACTTTAGTTTTTATCAATAACAAATAAATGATTTAAATAGTGGCCATGAAGCATACATGACCAGAGAATATGTTGTATGACTAGTGAAATACACACCTTTGATTTGACATGAGAGATAGCACTGTCAAACACCTCTCTGACTTTCACCTTATGACTCTCTTCATCGTCACCTGAAAGATTAAACCAAATGTTAACAAGTGAAAGCAACAGGCTAAATGAATCCATTTTAAAAGTTTATCACATGGGTCTTTTCCTACTTAAATCTGATCAAGTTCTGTACTAAACAGTCAACAAGTGTTTTAGTAGGATTTAAAGAACCGAATGTAATGGAATAAAAATCTGTAAACTTGACTATATTGTACTGTGATAAAACGGAGTTATGTTATGATGCTAGAGGATGGGACCAGAGTACATGAAACCCTGACACCGAAGGTTCATCATCTTTATCTTCCTCCTGGTTGCATTCATCTCACAAACATGGTAGGAGAGTTGGGAGATGCCAAGAAAGGAGGTTCTTGGATTATCAAATCTCAAAATTGACACAAAAAGGAACATTTTAATTTCAAGAGCTAGAGGGAATTAATATGTATGGTATGGTCATACTAGCAGCAGGATAGCAATTGCTACAGAGTATTTCCATGTAAAAAAAAAAAATCATGTCATGCACACCTAACTAAAATCTGATTTCAATTCCATCTCATCTTGAATTATATAATGCACTTACAACAATTTGCTAAGTTATGTATATCTGTGTGACTGAACAAAAAACATGAAAGTACTGAAAATGCTTCACAGCACTTGTGTTACAGCCATTAAGAATGTTAATTTACAAATGTCAGAAACTGTTCTTAAAGAAGACAACAAAACAAACAAATGTTTTTCCTAATCTTCTTGCAGTTCAGTTCATTACAATCAAAGAACATGCAATCATGCATTTGTGAATCGCATCTAAGCTCAGTACTCTTGAATTTGATTCTTCACATCTTTTTCATGGTTCATAGGTAAAGCATTCATCCTGTAATTTTTTACATGTACCTTCCTCTCTTGTCTGTATGACCAACATTAACCTCTTGACCCACAGGGCTAATGACCTCTGATGAACTTCAGTTGACCTCAAACTGACCTCCAGTGCCCTTTTATCCAGCTCCAGCTCCTTCAATAAGTCCACCTGAGTCACAAATGAAAGAACATGTATTCATTCAATCTATTGCAAGTCATCATAAGCTGTAGATGAACATATCCTGCAGTCTGCCCTACCCGTAATAAGCCTTGTATAGAGCAAAACTATTCTTGTTGAAGGCATTATCATTCATTTTCAAACTCATCAGCACAAACAGAATACACAGCACTGAATTTGCAATATTTTATCAGAAATTTAACTTGGCAGCTTTGTGAGATGACATTAATGCTTTCAGCTGATAGACTTTAAATCAGACCTAGGCAACTTTTCAAATTTCTTCATACCATTCCCTAAAATGAAAATCGAGACACCAATACCCTAGTCAAGACACATGCATTCTGTGAAGGTCTCGTTCAGATTTGTACTGGCTTAATTTCACATGGTTATCAGCATATATCGATAAGCTGGGGAAAAAAGATCGACATCATCATAACGAGCCTCAACAGAAATGCACATGTAATATTTCCATCTTTGACACTGTCTTACAGGCGAATAGGAAAAAACTGCACAATCTTAGTTGTACTTCTGTCTTGCTACTGACCAGCTATAAACAAGGAAATCTTACTAATTTTTTTATGGCCTACCAAAACTGTACATAACCTTTAAGGAACACTGCTCAGTGAATCAGGGCCTCGTTTCATAAAACTTGTGATCAATAATGCCACGTTCACACCTTTGCGTATTGCTGCGTATTGACCAAACGCAGACATAAGCAGTCATACCCAATAAAGCGCAATGAAACGTGCTCTCATCGTACTTGACGCGCAGACTAGCGCATAGACCTGCGCTGGTCACTCGCTAGTTTTAACATTTTTTGAATTATCGCAAGCAAGTGCAAGGTCAAATCGTCTCTTTTTTGGAGCGCTTGTCATTGCCTATAGCTGCGTTTCTTGCACGATTTACCTCGCTTTAGCTCGTTGCTGTTCGCATAATTGCGTGTAATGTTGCACTGTTGCTCGCACACCACTCACAGCAGCAAGAACCGCTGGGTTAGTGCTCGATATACTGCGAGTTTAGCTCGTACGCCATTTTACGCAAGCCAAATACGCAAAGGTGTGAATGTAGCATAACAATTACTGTTATAAGCTACTGAAATCCTTGCATCTGATTGGCTGAGGGAAAATGTCATAGAAATGTGGTAGTTGTTACTGATAACATACTGATAACAAATTTTATGAAATGGGGCCCTGCTTTCTCCAGAACTTACCCATTTCTCATACATGTCTTCTGTGGGATTGTTCATCTCTTCTGCTGATTCAAACACTGCCAAGGCCTTTTCTGCTCTCTGCACAGTAAAAATGAATCAAATTCAAGATTTCTCTTTGCAATTACCATTAAAATATTCACAAGATTATGGAAAAGCATCTTCCTGCAGGCACCCAATATCTCTGAAATAATAGTCTACTCATAGACTCAACTAGCTTACTAATTCACACATCTGCAGTCAATTTTTTTAAGGCCCACCTGTTCCCCTTGAGCAGCATTTCTCAATCAAGCATATACTACAGGGACATGTATGTCAAGACTCTACATTTAAAGACCCTTTTCTTGTCTCCTTTAAGTTGTCTTTATATAAAGGTTTCATGGTAGTATACTTGGACATAAGCATACAAGGAAACATTAATTCCTTACTCTATCTGTGGTAGTCTATCTCACAGACTTGCAGGAACAGAAAAATTCTGTGGGTTGCCTCACACACCGATCACTCAAATAGATTTTGATGACCGGCATACAGCAAGGCGATCCTAGATTTTATGTAGCATCTATCCCTTAATGGACTTACCAATCGAAGATGGTCGCCCAGTTACACAAAAGATGCTATTAAACTTCACCATGTTCATCCAATTTAAAATAAAACCCAAGTCATATTTACATTCTTACTGCCCTTTTCTTGGGGGGGGGGGGAAGGCTAACACCACTTGCCATGTTTTGCTTTCTTAGCACAAAATAAAACACAAATTGAGTTATAAGCTGTTTTTAGGAGGAGCTGAATTTTCTCTGCTGTATATCTCAAAAGTGTTGTGCTCATAAGCACCCAACAATTCTCTTTTGTACTGAACAAAGAGTAGGTATATAAACTAATGCTCCTTAATATTTGTTCAAGTTATTTTTACCTGATTCTTGATACTGAACAAAAACACTGAGGGCAGTGAAAGCCCACTAACAGGATACAGGTCAAGAACCAGAGCTGATTCTGCTATCATTAAGTGAATAAAAAGCATTGGTTTCGACTCAGAGTCGACACAAATGAAGTGCTTGTTTTTTCAAAGATTGCAGCAACCAATTGATACTTGACATATCATACATACATGTACTTACCTTGCTACTAAGGTCATCTGAACCATCTAGTTCTAGTCTTTCTAGGCAAGTTTCAGCATAATGAGCCCAGATCTCAATGCCCTGGACTTTCTCGGTGGCTTGGTCAAAGATGCTATGGCAGTGTACCTCAGACAACCACACCTCATCTTCAGTACCTGGAATAATTGACCATGATGGAAGAGGTAGATTTTATTCATATTGCTCATACATTGTGGGGAACAGAAGTTTACATCACAGACAGGTCACTCAAGTAAGCTGAAAACTTTTCGTAGTGCTTACTGTGAAAGAATTCAGTCCCAAGAACCTTCACCGAATGTGTCTGATGAGAACTCGTTCAGATTTGTACTGGCTTAGTTTCACATGGTTATCAGCATATATCGATAAGCTGGGGAAAAAAGATAGAAATCATCACCACGAGTCTCATCAGCTGCAATGCATACATCAATAGTGCCTACAGCTATAGATGAACTAGCACTTTGACTGCCATCCCATATAGTTTTACTGAAAATCATGGCTCAATATTGTTTAGGAATTTCACATTTGGAGTGCAGATTCTTTAGTTTGCATATTCACGGCCACAGAAACTCCCACTTTGTGCGAGGATAGGTATTCGTGGCATTATCAACAGCTTAAAAATCCTATGACATTTTCTTTCGAAATTTTTCCTATGAAAACAAAACAAAACAAAAAAAATCCAGCCTTTACCAGCATTACTGCTGAAAATTAAGATAACTTGAGCTGGAGTCTATAAAAATGTGTTTCATATTACAATCACATTATATGAAGTTAAGAGAGTCATTTTTTTAAAATTCTGACCTGATTCAACCAGCTGTCTATTTGCAAGAGCTTTCCAAGTTAGATCACTGTCGGGATGGTCACGTTGGAGACTATAGAGGGGGGAAAGCAAAGTCATTTTTAAAATGCACATCAGTTTTGGGCTATATATAAAGACCTGAATTAACAAAAGAGGTTTAGACCATGGGTGGTTTAAACTCCCTTCTGGATATTTAAATGTTATTACGCGCAGTACCCGGTCCAGTTATGTTTTCTTTAAAGGTAGGAGATCCCTTTTGCAAAATCTTCGAAAATCCATACAACTTGGCAGGAGTTTAGGATATGCCCTTCTGATACTGTTTACTTAATCTTACGGTCCTACAAAAATCAGCTTACCGGCAGAAGCGAAGCCTGCTAGCTAGCTAGCTAGCTCAGCCACGCGTAGCTCGCGGCCACCACACGTACCACATAATAGCAGCGCTGTACTGTATGTAACATGAATCCTTTCGTTGTGCGCTATCTTGAAAAAAAATCCGCTAAAATTTTCAATCCGAAATAAGTACAGAATTATCAAAAATGATCATTATTCAGTTAATTAGCCATGTACAATCCATTTTTCTTTCACAGAAATTTTTAATAATCATTCTCTTATAATTGAATATATATTCACACATTTTAATATTTCAGAGCTGCAAATGGGATCTCCTACCTTTAAGCATGGGCATGGCTAATATGCACCAATTTTACGCTTATTTAAGTAAGCTTACCCCATGGTTAAAAACCTCCTTTGCCAAGTCTGGTCACAGAATTCAATGGTGTTTGATCAAGAGCTACTAAATGTTACTACTGCAGGTGAAGTAGAACCCCATTCAGTGGGCCATTTGTTCTTATCCCTTGAGGCTTATTTCAGGTGTCCAGCGGCAAACACTCACCCACTTGTGATTTATCGTTTTTTTTGTTGGGGGGGGGGGTGTCTGTTTGTATTGGGATTTTTAAAAGCAATGGTTTGCTGCAGGTTTATGTGAACAAGCCTTAATCAATCCTGAAAGTGACATGTACTTACTCTTCGTAGACAGCATCTTCCAGTTGGGAGGTGAAATCGAAACATCGTACAACCGGAAGAAATGCCAGCCTGAATTCAATATCATCTAAACAAAGGAAAAAATACAAGACAAAGGTTACAATTTGGGGAAAATTTAATCCAACCCGACCTGACCCGATGCAATCCCAATCACTTTAATTTAATTTAATCTAATCTAATCTAACCTAATTCAACCTAATCTGTAATGTATTTGGTAGAGCAAACTTCCCTTGCATTTATGAAGCACTTCACAATTTACTCCAAAAAGTATCCACTTATGTTGTTTCAATGATGATGAAACATAGCAAGTCACTGAAGACTGGGATAAATCTATTTCTTCAAAGAGCAATCACCTTCTTGATTGCAACTTTTTGAAATTGAACCGTGAAAAGGGATGAAATGACACTTATGAAGATAGTTTGCATTCTTGGAAGAACCTGTTCAGATTTGTTTTGGCTTAATTACAGAGTTGCATCAGCATATCTCGATAAGCTGGGGAAAAAAGAATAATGATCATCACCACAAGTTGTTCCTACATGATGATGAGAAATACATTACATAAATCTCTGAATTTCTGACAAAATCTGTGTTGGGGCTTCTCACCTGGTATTTCTTTGATAGCTGTACTATACACTCGCTTGGCCAATTCTCCCCTCATGAGGGCGTCCTCCACTTCAGACTCCTCTGGTTCAATCATGGTCTGCTTCAGTAGGGACATTCTCTTTCTCAGCTTAACAGAAATACAAAGATATTACATAATCTATTATAATTATTACATAATACATATATTATCATAATCATTTATATATTACATATTATACATACTATTACTATTATTCAAATATTATCTTGAGAAGAGACCCAGACATGTTGAAATCTTTTTCATTCTATCAAGTTTCAAGTGTGTAAAAGCCTGAAACAGAAAAGACTGACACTGACAACAAACTATAATATAAAACCTGTCATCCCTGTATCAAAAAATGGCATTTTCCATGTATTTAACATGATTTACTTTACCTCTTACTGATGAAGTTTGCATACATTTACTGTCTAGAAAACATTTGAAAATTGGAGAAAAGGGATTATTTTTTGTTACCAAGAACTCTACACTGATCTCATGTCTAGAAAACTAGTATAAAATGAAGCCAAGAGTTGAAGATTTTAGCATCCATTAGAATCTAGAACTTGTTCAGATTTGTTTTGGCTTAATTCCATATAGTTGTATCAGCATATATCGATAAGCTGGGGAAAAAAGAATAAATCATCATTACAAGTTCTTTCAAGTGGAAAATCAGAATTACAACTTACATGTATACTCCCAATCTCATGTAAAAATATGATGCATTCATTGCATTTTCATGTAAGCAGAAAAGCATTATATTCAATTAGTAGAAAACCTACCTTGTCTGCATGAAGAAGTTCCATTCTGAAATACTGAATGAAGAAAGAAAGAAACAAGACAAAAAAGGGAAAGATTAGTCAATTGGCACATAGAGAAATCTTGTTTACTAAAACTCAAATATTTCATATCGATCACCAAAGACTTGAACTCATACAACACATTAATATTCATAATATTGAC
Source organism: Echinometra lucunter (assembly GCA_029962745.1). Lineage (NCBI taxonomy): Eukaryota > Metazoa > Echinodermata > Echinoidea > Camarodonta > Echinometridae > Echinometra > Echinometra lucunter. The sequence goes on along the minus strand of CM057165.1, from coordinate 12,362,194 downwards.
AATGTCGACTGTAGCTTGTTCAGATTTGTACTGGCTTTAGGATAGCGAGTTTATCAGCATAAATCGATAAGCTGGGGAAAAAAGTAGGCAATCATCACCACAAGCTAAGAATGTTAGATCTGGGGATACTTGTTCACACAAATGGACAGTGGAGAGACCTAACATGCATATAAGCGATATCAACTAAGAGTCTTTGTCATACATTACCTAATAAACCACCTTAACCCTATGAACACAATTTTATTTCAATATAACATGAATTTTCCACAGACCCTCACCTGGGCTTAGTATTCAACTGGTTATACAAAATCACCATGGACACCAATAGAAGTAAATGAGTGGCAGGTGCATACCGACCAACCTGAAGCAAAATTCAAGAATTTCTCAAGGCTGAAATTGGAATGTGGTATTTTTCTAATGCTTTTACACAGAAGATTTGGGAAAAGGAGAGAACTCTAGAACTTACAACATGAGCCTAAAGGATAAGAAATAGGAAAGGTAGGCAGCTATGCAGGCGGGGTGTAAAAGAAAAATTGCACACAACAGAGCACCCTTCACATACTAAACTTGGATCATTTCATTTTGCAACGGCGAGTGTTTTATCTAAAGAAATTCACGTCATTTGTGAGCAAGACAGCAGAAAATGGCCCAGACTTGACCAAGTGAAAAACTAACCTCTGTCCACAGCTTTTGGACCTTCGGATGGTGCCGGAGTGCACGGAGGAAGAGGGCCCTGGCATTCTCTCCTGAATTGTTCTCTTCCAACTGGAACTTGGCAGCCATGATCCAAAGAGCTAACATAATTCAAAATTGACAGTGAAGGAAGTGTGGCAGAGCACGAAATAAGTATGTAGTAAGTTGTGACACTTTATCATGATATACAATGTCTAGAAACTTAGCCCATGTGTTAAGCCTCGTAAACCTACAAGGAGGGAAACGCGTTTTTTTTAAAAGCATATTTCTTGTGTAAAAAATGAATGGCAATGACGCAACAGATCACTGCGCTTAAAATGTCTCACACTCATTCACTTGCATGTTATAAAGTGCACTTACAAACCCCCTTGGAAAAAACCCCTGCAGTCCCCCCTCCCCCCCCCCCCCCCCCACATTTGAAAGGGCCTTTACATGACATTACATTGGTACCAGTGGAAGTCTTAGATACCACTATAATTTTGGGTTTTTTTCCAAGTCTACAAAAAATATCTCAGCCGGAGGTACAATAAAAGGAGGTTGCAAAATCTTGTTCAGATTTGTACTGGCTTAGTTTCACATGGTTATCAGCATATATCGATAAGTTGGGGAAAAAAGATAGAAATCATCACCACAAGTTTGCAACAACTTTCACTTTGGAAAAAAAAGCCTCATCTATGGAATTCTCACAAAAAAGGACAGGCACTACACAATATAGCCAACAATACTAATATTAAAGTGGTTCAACTTTCCACAGAAGTATCTGCATATGCTTGAACAATATTTGTCATGGGTGCACTGATTGTTTGTTCCTTCCTACATCTGTTCATGGAAAGCGCCCCCCCCCCCCCGAATAAAAGACTAGCGTGAACTACAAATGTTTTTATTCAAGATAATTATTTTCACTTTTTATTTTTCTTTGGGACCTAAAAACAAACACACTTGAGCAAAAAGTAAGTGACTGCCCAAACACACGTCAACCAAACCAGCTTTGCAAAAATTAGATACTAAATACAGAGGAGATTTATAACAAAAAGACTCCTCAAAACCAAGAAAATTATCTTGAGATGTCAAAATCTTGTGTTACGATGGCTTTAAAAGCAACAGATACGGTACAAAGAAGTTAGACCAGAAAAATTCAAATTATAATAAATGCTTGTTCCACTGTCTTATCGAATAATGCATACCTGGATTATTGGAGTGTATCTTCAGCATTCTGGTGTAGAGTCGATTCATTTCAAGATATCTGCCCTGTCAGACAAATGCAAACACAAAATTAAAGACATTGGTTAACATTGTTAGATTTTTAAAAAATCTTGTTTTGTTACTTGAAAATGGGATAAACATAAGGGTTATAGTGTAAACATACCAGTCCGAAAGTTTCAAAGTATAATACCCACAGAAGTATTTTTAAATATCAAAAATGTGAACCAATGTTTGAAAAATATACGAGGGTCGGTTGCACAGAATAGACATAAGGAGTACGCATGCGTGTTATGACTCACCTTACCGTACTGTGTGTATTGGCGGCGGGAGGCACATAACGGCATTTTCAAATTCAAGCAAAGTGGTCCTCTTAGTGATTGTCTCGTGAGACGGAGGATAATACAATTGCCATTTGTGTCTAACTTACACTTTTTCATTCCAAATTATGGCTGGTTTCAGGGTTTTTGAGTACAAATACAAGTACTCATACATAAGTTTCATCTTAGTTTGAGAATTTTTTAAATCAGCTACTCACAAAGTTAGCCAATGCCTTTAATGTATGAAAGTGATTATGACAATGGACAAGGACAAGAAAATAAGCACATAATGTGAAGAGTCTTTCTCAATTATTCTCTCCCTTTTTTCCACTCTTCATTGTGACCATTGTTTAAAAACAAAAAGAATTTCATCAGACTTTTCAGCAGAGAACTGTTTACCCAAGTGGAAATGAGTCAAGTATGGTTCTTGCAGCACCCTGGGGTCAATTTTGGAGGAACAAAGTAATTTGCAGGTTGAAAGTTTGAATCAACTAGAATACCCTAAGTTATCTTCATCAGGTAGCAGTGTCTTTAGTACATTAATTTCGACACCCCAAGCGTGACACTGACATTGAGGGTACGAGGCACTGGTGAGAAAACGGTAGATGTTCCTCTGCTAATCTTAGGTCACAGACTCCTGATCTCTATAAGCATGGGAAGAATATCAAATACCAATGTGTCTTACCCATTTCTTGCAGAACTGCAAATGGGACATCCATATCTTGATATCTTCAGGAAATTTAGTACAAGCCCTCTGAGAAAAGAATGATATACAAAGAAATCAAATTTGATTACAATATTTTTTTCAAGATTTATGACACTACATGTATGTCAATTGGATGTTTTTTGGTTTTTTTTTCATTTACAAACAAGTTTTTATTTTTGTAATAAGGTCAACTTTAGTCTCTTTTACAGTCGACTTTAGTCTCTTTATCATGGTGGTGGACTATTATGACATTTCTAGAATCTGGCAAGAATCAAGACAAAGTATGACCTACCCTGAAGAAGCGATGTATACGAGTGATTATAGCATTCTCCACCTCTTCCTTCTTGTGAAAGTAATTGTTTCTCTGGAAGAAGAAAGGGGAAACCACTCATAAAATCAGCCTGGAAGCAAGGAAATTAAGTGAACAGTGAACAGTACAAAGGGCATTGATTCAAACTTACTAGGTCATCTACTGCTGGGCTTTGTAAACAATAATTTCAAAGCCCATGCAAGCTTTGCACTATTACAATAATGCTTCTATCTTTTTAAAGAGTTTTAACATTTAGAGCAAGGATTACTGCTTTGAACTTTATTTCATCAGAGATGATGGTCAAAAATGGGTTTGAGGTTTGAGTAGGTTTAGTGCTAGGATTGTGTGGTCTAATGTTAGGAGTGAAGAATTAGGTTAACCCATAGAGGTACAGCATCTCCTTTAGGAGACACTTTTGCAGTATTTGTTGCTACAGAATGCTGGGCATTATACAATATACATGAGCAGAAAGAGAAAAATTCACTGAAATATTTGAGCCCATTCCCAACGCTGCATGGTGTGGCATTCTCGAATTAGAGCAGTTTAATTGTAACTAATCATTAAACTCTGCAAATTGGCAACACAGTAAATAATACATAATCACTATTTCTGTGTTCAAATTGGCAATTTCTGATTAAATTTAATAATTATAATTCATTTTGTTTCATGTTATATCCATATTTATTATTTTTAAGTTATGTAAGCATGAAAAAAATAATTTTTTGTTGCCAATTTGAGGATTTAAGATGATTAATTCAGACCTCAAGAAAGCTTTGTACTGCTATGGGTTAGTGCAGGATGCTGATCATACTGCAATAGTCATAAAACCATCATGGCTGTATCTTCTGAGTTTATTTCTTTCCTCTCCCCTCTTCTTTCTCTTCACTTACCTCTCTCCTCTTCTTGATAAGTGCCAGAATGTTGATCTCGTACTGTAAGAAAAAAAAAGAAGAAAGGGAAATGAGAATTAGACCAAGAGATACACAGATGTTATGAAAGTCTTAACACAGTAATTTTCAAACATATTCTATAGGACCTTTTCTTTCAAAGTTGTCAATATCCGATGCTTGACAAGGCCTCTTTCTTTAACAATTTTAATAGGGATACTCACTTGATAAAAGATTTTCAACATAGTACAGCAAAAAGGAATCATATGTGACTATAGATGAAAAAAAAAAGAAAAATGGGGACAATGTCTAGTCACCACATAAGATTGCAATTCAGTTACAATTTTTTTTGCATAAAATACTTTTGAAATACAAGTACTTAAATGTAATGCAACAAATCTGAAATATAAGTCTATAATGTTCAGTGAGAAGGCCTCTATCAATTTTGCTAAATAAAGTGGTGCCATACCTGTATGTATCTAAGAAAATCCTCTTTCCTCTTTTTCAGTCTTCCTAGGCGGTATTCATGAGCTGTCCTCTTCTTCACAATAGCTCTGGAAAAAAAAAGAGTGGAAACATGTAATCATAAATACAAATACTAACCAAGAAACAAAAAGTAAAAAACTAATTGGCTATACCTGCTTTATGCCGATGTATGGGACAAGGCCATAATAATAACTGAATTCAAAATCACTTTCCAATGTGTTTTTGTCAGGTAATATGTTCTAACATAAATTATCCTCTCAGCTCTCAGATCCCCTGTTATATGATGAAAATTAATTTGATTTTGGCCAGAAATGTTGTCAAAATCACAACCGTTTCACCAATGAATTTTGTGCACATTGTCCCTGTTGCTGGGCTCCATACATGTATGTACATTTGCTTGCACACAAATGAATACAGCACGCAGGTCTCGCCCGGGGGGGGGGGGGGGGGGGGGGGGCACTCGACCCCAAAAGTGGTAGGGATGTGCCGCAGGCGAGACAAAAAACGGGGGCTTTGGAACGGGCTTGTTGTGACAAGGAGGGTCTTCGGAACAGGCTATGGAACAACAAATGTTTGTGAAAACGGGGGTCTTTGGAACAGTTCGCCTGCGTGTGAGTGCGCATGTATCCCTATGGAACGGGCATACATGCAAGCAGCTAGCCCGGCGGCACGGGTGCCGGGTGCGCTCGACCCCAAAAGTGGTAGGGATGTGCCGCAGGCGAGACAAAAACGGGGGCTTTGGAACGGGCTTGTTGTGACAAGGAGGGTCTTCGGAACAGGCTATGGAACAACAAATGTTTGTGAAAACGGGGGTCTTTGGAACAGTTTGCCTGCGTGTGAGTGCGTATGTATCCCTATGGAACGGGCATACATGCAAGCAGCTAGCCCGGCGGCACGGGTGCCGGGTGCGCTCGCACAGAGGCGATGGTCGGACAGCGCTGGCTGGCCTACGCGTGGTACTGTGCGGGCTGCTTTTCACCAAAAATGAAGCTCATTCTAACGGAGCAATGCAGCCGGAATGGGGAAACGAAAAACTTGCTATGCTTCGATTTCTTTATTTTTTTCTCGATAAGAAAAAAATGCTATGCTTTGGAACGTAAATTGAGGTCTGAAAAAGGGGGTCGTCAAAGCAGCACGTCCCCATACCACCAACATATGTGAGTGCCCCCCACCCCTCCCGGGGGTCTGGCCTGATCCCCTTCTCCAGGTTTGCCCTTGAAACGGTCACAAGTCTACATTCATAGACATCCCATTCAATTGTCGTTGAAACATGTATCATTTCAACAATAAATGTTTCAGTGGGATGTCCTAGAAGTTAGACTTATGATCATTTCAAGAAAAGCAGCCCGGTCATGCCAGTTTGCCCCAGGCCCCCACTCATCTCACATCTGCACTGTCATGTCTCAGCATGCTCGGCCATGTCGGCCATTGTCGGCAACTCACTCAGGTCTCAGTTTTCATGGTTATAGTTTTACTTAGTCCAACTTACATGCATGCAAGATTACCTAAAATAACTTAGTCTTAAAGTTAAGTTAGTCATGTTACTAATTGTTACAATGTCATAATACTACTAATTCCACTTGCTCAGTTGCTGCAGAGCAGTGTATGCTGAGCCTGAGGCCAGAGCCAGAGCAGAGCCAGACATGCCAGAGGCAGAGGGTGAGCATGCCGAGACTAAATTTAGCTCAGTTTAATTATTGGTATTGCATTTCTTACTTTATTTCAGCTTTTGAGAAGAGTCCTACACGTTCAAGCTGTTCAAGCTCTGGCAGTGTTTCTTCAATACTCTGATGGACAAATTCAGCCATTTTCTGGAGCTATAATGAATGAAGAATCATCCAAACCAATTTTCACGCACCACGTGGCCGGCAACTCCGCGCGCGTCGAACAGCTGATTGTACATAATGCAATCCGAGTCGTCGCGTCCAAAACAAATCAGCTCGTCCCAATAAACTCTCTCTGATCGTGAATCGACCATCCTGAGATAGCGAGGGCGGTATATAGTGGGGGGCAGAGTGGATTTTTTTAATATTTATTTATTTATCTATAAATCCACTCTGGTGGGGGGGGGGGGGGGGTCTTACGGCGGCTTTCTGTTTGGTGCATCACCCAACTCGTCCAGTGCACATGATGCATTCATAAATGGGTCATTATTTTAGATATGAGATATACCAATACAATATATACCTGACCTCGACCATTTGGTTTACTTGTACTTTATTGCCGCTTTATTGACCACTTCGTCGGACTGATCCGGTTTGATTTACAACCTGATTCATAATTCATGTTGAAAGGTTACCAAAGATCATAATCCATCTCAAGTTGTCATATTTCCTCCTGCATCACAGTCATCCTTCAGCCGGGCCGAATCCAGAATTTGTCAAAAGTGGGCCGGTCGGCTAAGTTCTTGGTATCTGAGTACCCGAAAAATTTGCTGACAAGCAAGAAGAAGACAAAAATAAATAAATAAAAGGTCTCCCGCTTTTCCAGGCGTCTCTTTTACCCCCAAAGTTGCTGATATATAAAAAAAAAAAAAAAAAAATAAGAGAAAGAAAAAGAAAGGGAAAAAGAAAGAAAGAAAGACATTGAAAAGGTACTCGGTTTCAAAAGGGGGCGCTGGGTTTCGATAACCCGAGGGGGAGCGGCCAATTCTCCCTTTCATCCTCACCGGGCCGCCGCCCGAGTCTGCATATACCTCCGCGGCTCAATCACCCGGGAATCACCCTTCCCTCTCATACGTATTCTCCTCCTTTCTCTTACTACTAACTTGCCAGGCCTTGTTATTTTATCTTCCTCGTATATATTTTATTTCCTGATCAGCGAATTCATTTGCACGCCAGGACAAAAATAAGCAACCACTGAAAATAGAACAAGAAGATGAGAAAAAAGCTAGAAAAGAACAATGCAGCATGAGATTTAGAGAAGAAAAGTGTAAAACAAAGAAATACCGTAATGACACATGCATAGCTAGTTGGTCCCCCCCCCCCAAAAAAAATAAAAACAGCCCGGTGGGAACTTAAAGTCAACGGTTCCTCTACCCCCCCCCCCCCCCCCTGCTCTGTCCAAGACGAGGAAACGTACTGGAGAGGAACAAGACAAGAGATATACTTAGTGAGAGAGGAGGAAGGAGCGGGAGAGAGAGAGAGAGAGAGAGAGAGAGAGAGAGAGAGAGAGAGAGAGAGCTCCCATTGGGTGTCGATCCCGCGGGGATGGGGAATATACACAGAAATAGAAGACGTCTTCTATTTCTGTGGGAATATACCCCCCCCCCCCAGTATACTGGGATGGCCTGTATTATCATTCCCCCAAATAATTTTAAAAAGATGACATGGCTCCCTATTAATCCCCTAAAAACAAAGTAAAAGAAAGAGGGAAAAGGGGTAAAAGAGCAAAGAAGAAAAAAGAAAAAAAAAAGAAAAAAAAAAACAACTGGAAGCTCTTGCTCGATTTAATCGCTCGCATTTTAAGTATCTCAACCAATGCCGTACTGTCTTTATGACAGGATACTGGTATGCATCTTGTCTATCTATCTAATGTTGTTCAACTCCCATTTATTAACCAATGTTGGTTACGAAAGGAAACTGGTTTGCATCTTATCTTTTTATCTGTTATACTATATTTCTACTCATAAAACGTTAGTTATTGCAGGAGTCGAACGGCAAGAAGACCTATGGAAAGAAAATTTTTTAGGAGATATTGGCCTGTGACCAAAAGCCTATTCCTATCATACCAAATATGAGAAAGGAAGATGCCGATAAAATCATGAGAATGGAGTAACAATTATACACTACCTGTTCTCAGTAGGGTATACATATTAAAAATCGATTCCTTTTTCACGCTCGCTCCTACGCTCTCTCATAAAATCTAGAAACATTATATTTTCGAGCAGCACTCTTATTCCATCAGCAACATGTCCAAATATCACAGTATTATTATTATTTTTTTTTTTTGCAGCTATAGGTGTCAAAGTGTCACAGAATTAAGTGGGAAGATGTTTACTTTGGTGACAAATCTACGTTTTGATTGAAAGGGGAAATGGAGGGGGGGGGGGGTTGTCCGTAGCACGCTTCGCTCACATACAGAAACAGAATGGTCAAATGGCAAGCGACGAGCCAAAGAGCGTCATATTTGGCAGTTAGCCGGGGCGCTTAGGTGATCGAATATACTATTTAACGTTAGATATCTTTGAGGCTTATAGAGTGTAAATTTTTCATCGCTTGCTGCGCTCACTCCTATAATATTTAGATACATCATCGAGTCCACTTCAAATAACTTACCCTACCCTACCCTGCGAAATGAAAGAAAAACGTAAATATGCCACTTCTCATATAAGTTACCCCTGATAATGAATTTTCGTGTGCAGAAAACGCTATCTTCATGCACGAATTTTCAAAAATTTCCCTAACATGGGAGGGGGATACCCCCTCCCACACCCTCCCGGGGCCGGGCCTCCCCCCACTCGGTCGCTTTGCTCCCTTGCCTTGCCCCCCCCCCCCCCCTCACATACCTCTTCTCATATAAGTTACCCCTAATACTGAATTTTAGTGTGATACTTAAAATCCCATGTAGTGTGCATTTTAGTGTGCAGAAAATGGAATTTTCATGCACAAATTTTCAAAAATCTCCCACCCCCTCCCCTCTCGGTCGCTTCGTTCCCTCGCCTTGCCCCCCCCCCCCCCTATGCCACTTCTCATACAAGTTACCCCTAATACTGAAATTCAGTGTGCAGAAAGCGCCATTTTCATGCATGAATTTTCAAAAAACTCCCTACCTCCCACTCCCCCCCCCCCCCCCCCCTCGGTCGCTTCGCTCCCTCGCCTGGCCCTGTTAAAATTTCATGGCTATGCCAGTGTCAATCTATTGACAAGGCTTTCCTCGGTAATTTGTCTATGAAGCTTGAGTCCGGAGGCAGACTCAGTCGAGAGACTCATTTATAAGTCCCCATAAGTCTCACGGCTAAACAGACTTGAGGTTCTTAAAAAATGGCTGATAACAAGTGTATTTATCTTTTGTCTTCTAAGAATTGATATAGATTATTTATAATAGGGCTTTAAAAAAAAAAATTGTTCACAGTTTTTGTGTTTGTCTGGTTTCCCCCTTTCCCAACTCATCATCCCCAAGCAACCAAGATAGTACAAAGCAAAACCAATCACTAAACAAGTTACTAGTAGCCTATAAAACGGTAAAGAAAAAAAAAGTGTTTCTAGAACAATAGACTTTTCAGAATAGACATCTAGTTACATTGGCATTTGATTTGGATTTACTTTTTTCAGATCTTCCTGCCATTAGTTGTCATTTATTTATGTTTTTTATATGATAAAGGTGAAATAATAAAATAAAATGGGAGATTCATGCTCTGTGACATAAAAATCCCATGTATCTATGTAAGAATCAACGACTAAAATGTCTTTCTGTGGTATTGATATCCTGTTAAGATAAAGATTTCATAGCGCGACAGTTTGTGTCCGCATAATATGTGTACATGTGTATATCATAGACTAATATGGAAAAACGCACACGCACGGGTACGGTACGGGCGCGCGCGGGCGCAAATGCCATGGATACGGACGCCGCTTGAGGGGAATAATCACCGACTGAATTTTTCCGAAATTTAAGGATTAATATCTTTGACGATTTAAAATTTCTCACCGTTGTAAGTGAACTGTTGGATCACTCATATCACATTGATTGATAGAAAAGCTTAGCTGTGGAGAATTATGGTCACAAGTGGCGAAATTTCGTGATCAATTCTAGTCACGTAGAAACAGCAGTGTCGTTCCAGAATCAGTCATGGGTATCGTCAAGTGATAGTGCGCCCTTACCATCCCGGTGGAGATGATGCAAGTTCCGTAGATCTATTGCTTCGGCTTCGGAGTATAGCCGCTTGAACAACAGATTTTGACTTGAAGCAATTTGAAGCATTTTACTTACAATTTTTGCAAGAATTTGTCTTCCACAAGGTTTGTTGGACATTTAATCATACAGATTTACTGAGAGTTTTTAACTTATGTCGGTAAGAATGATTTTTTTTCTTCATAGTTTGAACAGTTAATTAGACTTTTTTGTCTTTGTTGACTTTGAGTGACTCGAGTTTGAGTGCAATTTTCATGACTTAAGTTTGATGAAACTGAAAGTGACAGAGAGATATGAAATTCATTGTCACTGAGAAAGTGACATTAGTGGATGGGTTTATGTGATGAATATTGTAAATCTTGACCTTTTTTATCCCTACTAACATTTGGATTAGAGGTCTAGGTCTAGGCCACTTGCACAAATGCCAGGTTATCATCAGATAACCTTGCACTGAATTAGGCCTGTACAGTGGAAATTGCTGACAATAGGAAAGTAGTGTTCTCTGTCACATTTCTGGGACAGAGGAACAAGAGCAGTGATCAGAAAAAGATTTCTCAAAATTCATTTGATGAAGATAATTTAGATCCAATTGAAGGAATGGAATGAAAATAGGATATGTTATCATACTGGGTGTAAAAAGAAAACATTTTCCAAGAATTTGTTGATTATTTTAGTGATTTCTATCTCCAACTATAGAGGGCAGCATTTCACATAAATTTGCACAGCTCACCATACCAATGGCTCCCTGAGTGGGTCTAGGCCTAGATCTAGAATCTAACTGTTAGGAACTTAGGGCCAGGCTAGTAGTAGTGCATTTACACAAATGCCAGGTTATCATCACATTTTTTTTGTTCTCTTCACATTTTATTAATTTTCAACCTAACAACATGCCAACACTAAGCAACAGACAGGTTTCTTGATCATTGCCATTGATTAGTTTGTCTAAATCAGAGACATCAGACTTCAGGGAATCCATGGCAGAGCTTGAGGGATCCGACCCCTCCCATCTTTGATTCTTTCTCCTTACTTAGATCTACATTAGTCACAAGATCTAGATATTTTGTAGAAATTGAACCTGCTTAAATTACAATTTTTTCACCCCTTTTTATTACAATTGAATGATTTTTGTTGCTGTTGTCACTTGTTGTTTGTCAGTCTTTTTGAAAATTCAACTTCCCTTGCAGGGAAAAAAATAATTCATTTTTTTCCGGGGCTAGTTTTTCGGCATTTCGGGGGTGAATTGGCCCTGAGCCCCCGTAATTTTTTTTCCCCTGTTCCCTTGGCTTTAGGCTTTGCAAAATCTCAGAGCCCCCTCATATTAATGGATTGATTAAATAATGGATTAATTAAATTATCCAGATGTATTACCAAAAGTATGTATTTGTAAGTAATATATTCTAACTGTTAAGATGATTAAAAACAACATAAGCTACTCTCTAACCCACAGCTATATTTCTGTTACATCCTCAGGAAGACTTATTATCCAAGTGAAGATGATGATGGGCAAGAATGTCAGAATAGATGAGACGTCATGTGGACAGGTCATCTGTCAGCATCCAGCATGCTGGTATTCCAATCGACGGGTAGAGAGGGGGCTTCCTAAGACCACATACGATGTCGAAAGTGAAGGAAAAGAGAACACTTCAGATGGTAAGATAGGTGTCACTAAACTCTGAATAGCTCTTAAGGTGAGCCCCGTTTCATAAAACTTGTTATCAGTAACAACTGCCACATTTCTATGGCAAATTTTTTTTCAGTCATTCAGATGCAAGGATTTCGGTAGCTTATAACACTTATTGCAACTTGTTATTGATAACAAGCTTCATGAAACAGGGTTTGAGGACATTAATTTTCAGTTTGTGGATTCCCATTTTTCAAAGGAACAATTGATATTAGGGTGTCTGGAGAAAAATTTTTTTTTTTCTTATTTCACAATTCTATAGAATTTTCTTCCTGGATTTGGAAAGTAATAACCTTGAAACTGACAGAAATATGATTTTTTGTGAAAAATTCCAGTTAATTACTGCAAAATAAGAGAATGAAATTGGACCATTTTTCAGCATTTTCCTGCCATAGTCTATGTAGTTAAGAAATGGCACACACACACGAACACAAATTTTGAGCTTCCGAGGTCCGAAACGAATATTTATACTTAATGTCAAAAACTTGTCCTTTTAATGACTAGATAGGAAATTTTACAATCTTTCTAATGGTATGAATTTTGTATAGGTTTGAATATCAGATCACAGTGCAAAATTGAGAGAAAGTGACAAAAATTGTGTAAAACAAAACACTTCCGTTTCCCATAGGAAACGCATGGGGAAATGGCAATCTCAATACACACACAGTGAATAAGGGTTTGCAATTTATCTTGTATTTTTATTTCTAGTGAGCCTAAAAACTTGTCCTTAGCGTCAAAAGGATGACCAGAATTTTCCCTTTCCATACATTCCAAATATGAGATGAAAATTGATTCAGATCACATTTTAATCGCACGATGAATATACCCCTAAAATTGTGCCATTTCCCCCCCCCCCCCCTGAATCACGCACTTTTAAGCTGACACTTTTCAGTGTGGCTTCAGACACCCTATTGATATATGACAGACGTTAGCTCATATTCATTCATACAGCTAACATCCTCCAAGAGCTGTCTTTCAACAAATGTTAGATAAATCTTATTGAAATTAATTAAAATTAGTCAGCTGAGCCAGAAGAGAATGGGATATGCTTTTGAATTACATGTAAACATAAAATATGAGGGGAGTTGGCCAAAGAGAAAAAAAAAATCACATTGCAAAGGAAAAACCAAAACTTTGAAATATTTCTACAAGAAACACAATTTAGAAGTACAGTTACTAACGTTTTTCAAAATTACATTTCACAGTCACAGAAAAAAGGTCATACTTGTGTTAGCTCATCCTTTTGCTTGGAACTTGTTGAAAGCATCATAAGACATTTTTTTTAAAATGTGCATGTAGCATGTATGTCATTTGAAAAGTAATCTGCCTTGATAATGAAGATAACCCATATATGAGTCATACAGTAGATCATGTATTAATGAAGAATAGCATTTTTTTTTCTTCGTTTCATTGGTTGTCTTGTAGAATTGGGTAGTTTTGTGATAATTTCCAACATTACTCCATTATTTCATATCACTTCTGCAGATGAACTGCCAACCCTCAAGGTGCTAAATATGCTGGGAGAGTATGGCTATGATCCTAATGATCACTACCCCACCCAGAGACCTTTACCAAAGAGGAGGCTGCCCCAACCCAAGGGTGATGATGATGATGAAGAAGCAGGGAGGAGCCATTCAGCTCCAGTTATCCGCCAACTAATAGATCAGTAAGTATACCCGCTTCTAATGATGAATTCAGTTATTACAATGATACACATTTATTACAAGAATAACAATAACCCAGTTTGCTAGGTAAACCCCTTCCTACTGTAGGTCTGCAATATTTCCAGGTTAATTTTAGCTTATTTTCTTTTTATCAAGATATTGTATGATTTGATAATGAAATTATCCAATAGAGTTCTGTAATGACAACTGTTTGCAATTAAGGATTTAGAGGATTTTGTTTGCCAGTAGACCCATGCCAGTAGAACCTTGGCCTAAGTCTGCAGCATATGTATATTTTATTTAGATATTAATGTCCTCAAAACATGCAAAAGAAATAAGTGGATACAAAGCCTCTAGCACAACACTTATTATAGTAACACACACTGTAAGAATCAAAGTTAACAAATTCAGTTTATGATATAGAATTTGTTCATCCTGCTTATCATCAGATCATAAGTATGCTGTGATATATATTTTCAGTTCTAAATAGTGATTCTCAATGGATGACGAGCTCAAGTATTTATTTTGTTTGAATTTGATTTTAACAGACCTCAGCAGAATTTGCCTAGCTCTACACCAAAGCACATGCCAATGACACCCCACCAAACTCCAATCAACCCAACACCCATCAACCAGACCCCCATCCAGTCTCAGGGCACACCCCAGAAGGCCAAGTCCCCGGTGAAACCACGCCGCTCTACCAACAAATCAGCCCCAGCTCGCACGGCTCCATTCGGCTACCTGGAATTTGTAAACGGGGTCAAGAAGGTTGATATGAGGGATTCTCTTGGGGTAGGTGGGCTCAAACACCAAGGGGTGATACCACAGAACGGCAAGGTGTACGTCTGGTGCCCCTCATCAACTGGTCATGGGAAAGGTGATGTCACACAGGGCAGGTGAGTGTTCCTTTAACAGTGAAAGAGGAAAACAGGAATGGACAGGGGAAAAAGAGCTCTCAGTAAGGACTCAACAAGATGATATCATAGCCAGTTTTGAGGGATTTTTAAGTCTCCTACATTGCTCAAAATTAGTTCTTTTTTTCACAGATATCCAAATCTCAGAACGATGTAAGATGCATGTGTACCTCTGCATTGAGTAGAGAAAATTAGTTATCTCATAAGCTTTATGTAATGACACCATTTGAAAGTCTGATTTTCATTATAACTGCTAATATGAGACTGTAGGTGTAGATTACCACAATGTGTGTAATATGAATTTTGCTCCAAGATAGAAATCAGATTGTACAATATAACATGCATGGTGTCTGTTTTGGAAGAAATAATTAGAGCATCACTAGGTTATGAACACAGCTGTTGACAACCAGATGTTTCATAACTACCTGTATCTATTCTGGCCATGTATGAAAAAATGGTAAAACTGCCTGCAATTCTAAAATTTGCTTAAACTGCAGAAACATACGGCCGGAGAATGCTTGTCTTTTGGCCTCTCTAACCAAACAAATGCAAAGTCACTCAAGACCGCTCCAGTATCCTCAAATCACGTACCCTATTTCAATAACGTAGGGGGTTTTGTCCTACCTGTAAACTTGATTAATTGCCTTGTATGTATATATGTTCAATTCTTTTGTCTTTGCCGTTCTTTAGGTCTGAGGATGGTACTTCCAAAACCAAGATCCACCTGAAGGATGTGACCGAAGATATGATCCCAAGGAATCTTGCCACAAATCAGAATAAGAACCAGAAGGTAATAGGTTTACATTTTAGTTTGTTGAACCATATTTTGTTGTTCCAAGGGAAATTTTTTGGGTAATATGCCAGACAACATGTGGTTTAAGTCAGAGGCAGCAAAACGTCAAGCTCAGACAGTGGAAGTGGAGGGGCATCTTTTATTTGACGGACAAAAGGTGTCCCTCAACTTGCATCATCCAAGATGTTTCACCACCTCTGGTAGAAGTGTTGCTAAAATGTACATGATTTCATGCAGTGACAGCATTTTGTGTCAGGTGATGCCCTTGTCTTGCTCTCCAATATTTATCGTTTTGTGTAGTTGTAAGCCTGTACCAGGTCATGTGAATGAACAAGCACGCAGATATTAATATCTTCCTTCACAATTAAAACTTTATTGACTAAAGTGATAATCTCACAATTTAGGTTTTGTTCCTGAAATACATGAGATAAAGCTACATATTTCTCTTTGGAGGAAAATTTTGGTAATATTTATTGCTGAATACCAATAGCAATTACAGATGAATTCCTATTCATGATTGTATTGTGGTTTTTTTTTGTTTTTTTTTCTCTCCTAGGCAAAGAAATCACCAAGTTTCCAGACTCCTACTGGAGGGAGACCTTATACCCATCCTGCCAGGTCTCCCCCTCCCCAAACCAGACGAACCTTGCCTCAAGACTCTGATGATGGGTAAGTGTGGAAAATGTGCTAAAGTAGCTACATGAGGCATTATTGGATCAAGTCACATTTGTACTCAATTTTTAAAGGAAGAGATCCTGGTATACAGACATTTACTCTTGTCTGTCGAAATTCATTGATTTCAAGAAACAAACTAGGTCTTTTTCACAATCGAATGAGCAGAGAGTTTCCTATCTCTCTTTTGTCTCTATTTGCTCTAGTTTTCTTTCTTCTCTCCATTTAAATTCATGTTAAAGTGATTACACAATGGTAAACAAAATTTTGATATATGATCGAGAATAGAATTCTAAGAAGAATGACATCAAAAATATGATGATTTTCAATCGAAATCAATGCATTTTGGCTAATTTTATCATAAAAAGTCAAGAGCTGACCCAACAAAATTTGAGGATGAGGTATGACGTAAAAGTGGGTACCCAGCTTCGCGCATTGCAGTTGTGCTGCGCGCTAGACTGTACAATATGTATTATACCTTGCGCGCATTTTGCGCGACAAGGTACCCACTTTGACATCATTTTGACGTAAAAGTGGGTACCCAGTTGAAACTGGGTCACAGCTGAGGGGTCAAAAATATCCTGAAATCTTACCACATTTGGGGGTTTCCTTGGCACCACGACTTTTAAAAAAACTTTAGGCAGATGATTTTCTGCTAGCAAAATCATGCTCTTTCAAATGAGCTAACATTGTTTCAGCATTGGGTACCCCCTTTAAGGTATTTTTTGGTCTATGAATCGTCAAGCTTATTCATTTGTATACTGGTTGGATCATTCCTACAAATGGCATTGATTTTACAGATATTTTCAGTATTTAAGACTTTTAGTCAGACCTTTTGTTCTTTTTCCTGTGACAGAATTCCACAGTTACCTCAGTTATCAAAAGAAATGCTACTTGAACGAGTAGAGGACACCAAACAGAGATCAATACCATTGTTTTATTGGCATTGATCTGACATGTGATTTCAGTATAAAATTTATGGAGTCTGATTTTTTTTTTAATTTTTTTTTTGATCTTTAATAGAATTGCACAGTTACTTCAGTTACCTAGAGAAGTGCTACTCGAACTCGTGGAGCACACAAAAGAGAGGTGAGTTTAACAAAAATATCCTTTTGAAAAATATCCTATTGCATATTTATCATGTATGATGATGATAGTTGCCTTATTATGCTATGACTGGCACTTTTTGCGTATATCTTTGCACATGCTTGATTTACTGTACTTCAAAGAATTTGAATGTGGACAGAATTACCATGAGAAAAAGGAAATGGATGAATTAACAAATATTGAATTTCACTTGCCCCACATTTAAAAAAAAAAAATCTCATCATAACCATTAGACGAAATTTAAGGAGGAAAAGGTGTATCAGTTCAGTTTGACCATTCCAATTTGAACATAAAAATCAAAATTATTATTATGGTACAATTGGGAAAGAATTATTATGATAAAACTATACCATTTGCCACTGCTTTAAGCAAGAATTATTAAACTGTAAGTAATATCGATCATGGTTGCTCCGTGAACTTAATTTCACTCATATGTACATTATGATTAACAGTTAAAGAATATTGACTTAATCTTGGCAAAACTTGATGTCAAACTACTTTTCTATCATAGTGATCTCTTTGACAAGAACAAGGTAGCCATGCTCCTTGAAAGACTCATGCCCCACATCCACTTTGAGAAGAACGATGTGACACAGCATCATCCACCCCTCCTGTCACCAGTCCATGCCCACGTACCCTCGCAGGCCACTGCACCATCAGCACCCTTGCACTCGAGTGGAATACTCCAGCAGAAGAAGGTGACGCTACTGGATGGCCGGCAGAAGAGGGCAGAATCAGTAAGGGCTCCACCCCCTACGCGGAGCATGCCATTTTTCCTGGATGAGAGTGGGATGTCGGGGATCACTTCCTCGTCTTACACGAGGCGGGAGAGGCCAGATAATCATGTGGACGAGGATCGGGAGACAACATTGGTATCGCCAACAATAGCTTCAGAGGAAGTCACCAAGAGGAAAACACTTGGGCCCATTAGAGGTTAGTTTGTAGGAAAGCATTGGGTCAAATTCTGCCTTGAGACAACCAGTGAGGTGAATTTATGTAATAATCTGGATAAAAAGAAAGGCCGAATTGAAGTCACACATTAATTACACACAAGGGACTTCAAGTGAAAGGAACGTTTGAAGGTATTCCTTTTACCTCAGATACTAAGATTCATTGTACGCTAATGGATAGATGATCATAAGACATTTAATTTCACATTGTATCTGAAACATCATGTGTTAGAGGAAAAACATTCGAAGGCAATCAAGCAGTGCCTTGGTGTTTGAATTTTGGATATCGTAATTTGAAGAACTGCCCTATTCATTGCTTCTTATTCCTCCTGTATACACTTGATATTTGATATTTTTAGGATGTCACAGCTTCAAGAAAAGTTGAAGAACTGATGAAATTTTCGATTTATTTGAAATACTCAGAAATTGTCAATGTCATAGCATAGTGAATTTGTTTTATAGTAATTCTCAAATCATTCTAATTGTTTTCGTTGCCAACAGGAGCACCGACTGAAATGTCCAACTACTCTAGACGAAAGGTAACGTCTGTCTCTGCAAAGAGCTTACCCCCTCTACAGCCAGGAGTCAGATCCATACGACCTTTCAACTACACTGCTCAGTCCTTTGATCTTGCTCTTAGTAAGTATTATGTTGTCATTTAGCTGTATTTTCATAGCCTTGGAAAGCTATCCACTTCTC
Source organism: Echinometra lucunter (assembly GCA_029962745.1). Lineage (NCBI taxonomy): Eukaryota > Metazoa > Echinodermata > Echinoidea > Camarodonta > Echinometridae > Echinometra > Echinometra lucunter. The sequence continues at coordinate 12,343,259 of CM057165.1, read as the reverse complement.
ACGTAGCTATGTAGTCCACATCTGTAAGCTTTTCTGTGAAAGTTTTTCTGTACATGTATGAAATTGCACATGGTGTAATGAGTACTGATATGAAGTTTGGTTTTTCACATGATGCTCACACAAACTCTTGTTTTATCTAAATAGTGATGCATGTAGACAAACAGTTGATTGAAGCTCTGTGAGATCCTGAATTACTTCATACACTGTATCACAATGTATAGGATCCATGGTGGATAGTGTGAAAAATGTGACATCAGGAATGGTTTCTGGAAACCCTTCTATTGTGTAATACGGGAATAAGGCTTGTCATTGGTTATCAGTAGGTAATGGAACTGATTTTACCATTGAAAAATCTAATTAAAGCAAGTGGTATGTTACAACTGTTAATCAGTAATTGTTTACGTCTTAAACAGGTCCTCTGTCAACGCCGGACTATGAGCCCTCGGAGAAGCCTTCCAGCCCTTACTCTGGCAGAGCATCCACTGTGTATGTCACTGTACCCAGCCATCTGTCTGGCCATACCCCTCCCCAGACACCATGTACCGTCTGCGAGCGCACCCCTATCCCTCCCATACCCAGGATGGGGTCAGCGCACTATTCAACCATCTCTACCGTACCAAGTGATGACTTTGTGAGTAGAGAAATTCTCCTGATATTTCTGGGGGTAATTAGTTTAAAATCCCATTCTCCTTTTTACCATGGTACAGAAGGACGATGCGAAACATCCAGTAGTCTGTTTCATTGGTCATTTCATTCATTCAGACATGTTCATTTCCATTCGGTACAAGTTGAATATATTCTTCTGTATACAATGGCACGGGTCTGTGGTCCTTCAGCATTTTACACTGGTTGGGTGGGTTCGGGCAGTGGGTGGACACTTCATCCATTCAAAATTTCATTCATTATCATTTGGTGCTTGTAATCTCTCCATTTACCATTGGTTTTGTACCATTTGTTTTTTAAACTTCACAATTCCATTAGTTCCTTTTTCTATTCCATTAGCCTTTGATGCTTTTCAAGCAATATATTTGAATAACTGATAATGATGCCATTACTACATTACCTCCCCCCTTCCCCCCCCCCCCCCCACCCCAAAGGCCCAAAGTGATCTTGTACTCTCTAGCTGCATCAAGTAAAACTTTTCTCCACCTATTCATGACCTTGAAGGACATTTAGCATTACCTTACAGGTTTCAGTTTTTAGGCAAATTGGTAACATTTTACATCTTTACTTCATACCATAATGTAGGAACACCTCTTCATTATCTATTTCCTATTATTTATTTCATTGGTTCATTCTTTCCTTTTTATTCATCTCTTTCATTGCACCATAAAACCCAATAGCCGGAGTTGCATTGGGTTGATTTTGAGGTAAAGGTTTTTCTTGTGGTCCAAGTTGTGTTGCACTTTGTGAATTCTTGCACGATTCCGATTTTCTTTTTTGAGTCATTTTCGTTTTCTATTAGATAGAAGACACACTCAAATGTGTATGATACACGCTTCTTATTAGAGTGAACCATAATTTTCATGATGTAAAACATTTTTTAAAAAAAGAAAAGATAAATATCTAACAAAACTTGATTTCAGAAAAATAAGAAGTACACTGATTACATATTTGATTTACTTCCAGTCAAGCATGTAGAGTCACTCTTTACTATTAATGTCTGAAATATCATTTTCAGTATTTTTATGCATTAAATAGTTGCACAATGTATAGAGCACCAGTTTGCTGTGATGTTGCACACATTATGTTATGATTGTAATAATAGAGTTCTGTTAGCACTAAACCATCAGTAGCTGTAAGCTGTCACAGGAACAGAAAACAAATTTAAAGTGGACTTCAGCAAGTTATTACGGTAGTGTTTTTTTTTACTGGTGTGTCACAAGTAGTACATATAGTGTACTGTATGTAGATGTATTATTAGTTTATCAGTCAGTAAATGTTTCTGTTTCACTTGTATGAGATCCTTATTGAGAAATTCATGTATGTACTTAACCGTATATTGAAGTTAGTCACACGTGTCAATTTTGCTAATGTACAGGTATGCCATTATTTTCATGTAATGATTATAACGAAAAAACACCAGATGACTGGTTTTTAAAATAGATTATCATTGATATTTGTAAATACGTAATCATATTCTACTTTGAGGGAATGTGATTGATCAGTACAGAAAAGATTATGTTATCACAATATTGCCGTGTTGTTGATGTAAAAAGGAAAATTATCTTTAAGATATACAACGGCATGAGGGCAGGTATGTATGAAAAGTGTCAGATTAAATTATCCTGTTCAAGAACTGTGTTGATTAGATTCAGGTATTGGAATTCTGCATTTCTTCCAAATTATATCACATCTATTTTTTTTTTTTTTTACAGAATGCAATTCATGAGGGTGCTCCATCACATGTATTCCGTGTTCCTTATGCTACATCGGATGAGGTGAAGCAAGGGAGTTACTCAAGAGAAGAGGTCACACCGTCTGGTGCTACCAGAATCCTGGACCATGTGGACATCGCCAACTTGCCTCCTGGTAGTTCTATCGCAGCATCCTCTGTGGAACCACCAACACGTGCAACAAGTGAAGGAGCCGATCAACAGAATGTCTCACAGAATCGGCCAGTGGGAACTGCCAGTACAGACACAAAAGGCACCTATTCCATCCAAAGCCCAGCAAAGCCACCAGAATCAAACACACCATATGATGCTGCCACCAGTGTCATGGCTCAAGCATCAGAGAAGGCCGCAGGATCACCACTGGCCCTGGAGACCCCATTGCCTACAGCTCCCACCCCAGAGGAGTGGCCTGTGGTGGATGAGAGGGAGTACATGAAGTCACCAGAGCGGAAGAACGAACGGTTATCCAACAAGAAGATTGACATGATCCTTGCTCCAGTGGCACCTCCACCTTCCCCAGAACCAGCGGGTATGGATGTCGACTATGATATCCAGGAGATGAGCAACAAGAGCACAGCTACACCCTCGCTGACACCCCTTGCTGAAGAAGAAGAAGAGGAGGAAGAAGAAGATCTGAATGAAGACCCCAGGGTTGCTGAAGCAGTGACAGCGCTTCCTCAGCCTGACAAAGTAGAAACTGACAAACAAAGTCCTGGTGCACTGGTGGAGAATCACATCGAAGAGAAAGGTAGCACAGAGACAAGGGAGACAGAAGCTGAGAGAACAGGAACAAGTTCTGGGGGATACCTAGGAGATGATGAAGGTGCTGAAAACAGTTCTCCAGGACAAAATGGAGGAAATCCAGCAGACAAAGAAACTGTCAAAAAATCCCAGCCAACTGGACAAGCTAGTGAAAACCAACCAGAAGATATAAATGGACTGGAAACTACTGATTTTGTAGTTGGAAATGACCGCTCAGTACCTGTTGAAGCGTATGCTGCAGACAAAGAAACATCTGAAACCCACGCTGTAGATGCAAAGAAACTGGAAAACACTACAGACTCCACAGGGGCAAAAGATCAGACAGCCTCTGTAGCTGATGACGTTGCTGCTCAGGATGCCCCTGTTGCCTCTGATAATAACCAAGTCGAACAAAATCACCCAGATCAGGGAAATGATCAACAAAATAATGAAGGGGCAGAACCAGCAGAACAATCGGTAACAGATCAAACCACAGCTAGCTGAATTAGATGCAGCTGTTCAAATTCCAAAGAGACTGTAAGCAGCTTACTTTGAATATTAAAAGAACAACATGATGATAGATACTGCATTATATTAATGTATTGTAACTTTTATATTGAATCTTCATTATTGCACATTCCTCTAATGCTATAATTGCCATACAGTACATAAGGTTTTACACATCTACTTTTTTTTTCATCATGTACTCTTATTTGTTGATGGGTTGTAAATAAAGCGAACACATGTATAGATATATCCACATCAGATCATCAAGAGAGAAATACCATTATAACATATTTTAACTTACCGGTAAGTGTTTATAAAATATTTTCTTGAAAGATGATTATAAGGGAGTTCAGTGTGTGATATGTTACACAAAAGTTAGCAGTGAGTGTGGAAAATGATTCACTAGCTGTCTAGCACTCTTAAGTCAGAAGTTAGACCCCTTTTCTTTTTTCTAATTTATCATTTTCACAACTTTTCATTGCTACAACACTATTTAAAGGTGGATGTATTCTAAGTTAGTGAAGTAAGTTTTGCACATTTAAGGGAAAATGTTTGTAGTGCCGTGAACCTCCTAACACTGTAAATACAAGACTTCATGAACAAATGCAGATGGGTCTGTCCATAAAGTTGGGGTACTTTTGAGCCATTTTTTCTTTAATCCCCTATAATCCAATGAAATAGTCCAGTTAGAATTTTCTTAACTACCCTAAATTATCTTGTGTGAAAATAAAAAGCATCTGAAAATCACAAACCTAGTGTTCCACAATGTATTTTGGAATAATTACACAAAAACGACGTTGTGGATGTAACAGGACACCGTGTCCGTGTTACATCCACAACTCCTCATTTTGCACATGTAACAGTAAATATGTAATGCTTTTGATGATAAATATTTGCCTGCTTAGTATGGGCTCTCTATCTAATTCAATGCAACAATAACTGCAATGAGGGTGTACTGATTTCCAGAGTTATTGATGAAAGTTGCAGAAATATCATCGTGTCCCGTTCATCCACAACCTGTGACATTTGGTCGAAAACAAACATTCATAAAAAACTTGGGGAAGGTAGTAAGCTTCTGTTCAAAGATTTGCTTCATTAAGCCAGCCATGTAAAACACTAACCATGCATGTTTTAGTTATGTAACATATAATAGATGAGCTGGTATATCTAAAAAACGGTGGTTGTGGATGTAACATATTTTGAGCGGACACCACCATATTTTTGTAAATATTTTAAAAAATTATCACAAAACAATTCATCTGTGATCTTCAAAAGCTTCCTGGATGCACCAAATATATTCCTATAAAACAGCATAATTGTGTGAGTCATCATTTTAAAACTAGAATGATTAAACGAAAAAATGTCACGTTTAGGTACCCCAACTTTATGGACAGACTGAGATATATTCTGTTAGATATAAGGACAATGCTTTGTCTATATCTACCGAGACAACAGCATCACTGTGCCTAGAAACATAGTATTAGGAGCATTATAAACATGCTATTATTATTATTATTATTATTATTATATGACTGCAGAAGATAAAGATCAAGCTTTGTGTTATTTAGTCTTTTTTTAAAATCACATTCATGCCATTTCTGATTTCATGAAAATGTGTTCTGCTACTGACTTGCTGAGAAAAAAATATGTACATGTATTGTAATGCCATGCAGGATGAATTCAGAATGCCACACTTCAATGTTTTGGTGCAGTGATTGACACTTCATTGATATTCAAATCCTCCTCCTTCCGTTTTCTGATGAAAGATGCCTTTTATGATACCAAAAAGCCGTCCAATATATTTTTAATGCAGAATATTGTTATATCTAGCAACAGATATTTGAATTATGTTGAGTCGTATGTGTATCTTCCTTTCACTTTGAAATCCGTCCAAATTATATGACAGTCTTTTTTATAAAATCATTCTTATTGTGACATTTGTGCCTTTGCCCAATATCATTTACAAATATGTTGTTATTTACCAGTATATTTATAACTTTATAAAACAATTGTATTATGTCACATGTTTAGTTGGGTTTAATAGCATGTTATTTACCAGTATATTTATAACTTTATAAAACAGTTGTATTATGTCACATGTTTAGTTGGGTTTAATAGCATTCTAATTCTTTTTTTTTTTAACATTTTGCTACTGTGCCTAAATTGTCCATGTGAAGGAGAGATGTATTGTCATGTATAATCTTTAATTTTAAGTGAACAACCAATTCACAGTATTATGAGGTCATAATGTTTTGTCTTCTAATATCTTGCCCGATATGAATGTATGTGTAACATTTATGATAAATGGTGAATTGTCTCATTTATTGTGGAATAAGATCTAAACAGACAGAAAACAGCATATCAGAAATACTCTTGAATACTTTTGGCAGTGAATACACTGTACTTGTCACTATGTTTGTTTGTTTGTTTGTTTGTTTTTTTGTTAAGTTGTTGTTTGAAAAGTATACTGTATTTATAATGTAATGGGCAGGAGATGTATTTCTGTGTATAGATCTGTATATAACTAAAATATCTGTATAGGTACATGTTATCTTTCAGAAAAACATGAAATGCACATGCTCTCATGATTGTATTTAAATAAAGCTATTGTAATTTGATTTTGTTCTTCAGTGTTTTTCTCCCTGGAAAGAAAAGATTCTAATTTACAAGTTAATTTGTAAATTTTTGTACAAGGAAGCTAGGGGAATGATGGCGGTATATATTCCACTAACTTTTTATTTATAGAGAAAGAATGGGAGAGAGTGGGTTAAATGAGAGCTGGGAGGGGGAGGGAGAGAGAGGTAAAGAGAAAGGAGTATAGTGCTCCAAGAGATATACTGAGAAAAGAATGCGAAGAAAGATTGACTTAGTAAGAAAGAATGGAGGGTGATATTTTTGTTTCATATAAACAGAGAGGACAAGAGAAATCAAGCAAATCAAAGACAATCTACATGTAAAATAATTCCTCAATATCAACTTTGTCTGTCCTGTGAAAACTATTTTTTAATTATAAGGAAGGGAGGGAGCAAAACTACCAGTTTTGTCAGAGCGTTAAGTCATCCCCATAGGCCAAGCCCCATCCGCCCGAGCTTCTTCCCCCTCTATCTCCCCTCAAACGCCCAAAAACCTATAGGTACCGTACCAAATGTCTTTGCCCATACGTACCGTACCGGTACAAACGAGTACCGGTAGTGTCGATATACCTATCGTGCGTACGGATATCGTGTTTTTGAGGACTCTACGAAAATGGACGAAGACGAGATGGAAATGGATTCGGAACTAGCTGATGAGGGATTTTTGGCCCCGAACTCCTATTATTTCGACACACAATATTCAACTGTACGTATTTCTCTAGTTTTACTTTACATTTAGTTCTCTGTAGCGAGTTTATCGATGTCTCGATTTGGTGTGTCGGTCAGTCCCACATGCACAAAATTATGTGGTGAAAGACAACGCCACGGGATGAAATGAAATTAATGAATGATGCAAATTTCATTTGCAGCCGGGATTTGCAGCGTGTTTTCACTGGACATCCCGATTCATTAGAGCTAGTATTAGTTTTGTTAAAATGTTGTAGGGAGGAAATTACTTATTGTAACCATAGACAAAAATGTGAATTAATATGATGAACTGTGCAGCTTGTGAAGTTTTGACTTGACGTTAGGCCTAACCAGGGAGATGGGAGTTTCAAACTCCCATCTCCCTGGCCTAACTAACCTTCTAATGACTTGGAAGTTTGAAGTTTGGAGACTTGAGTGAAGTTAGAGAGCAGAGAGTCTTGAGTGGTGAATAAAAATGCAAGAGACTTGAAAGTGAACATCAATTGGATGGTGACAACCCACTTGACCGAAGGCCCACGAGACCGAAGGCCTGCGAGGCCGATCATGTACACAGCTCTGACCAATTCCTGTGCCAGAAGGAAGTTTAAGAAGTATTAGAGGGTCAAGGGCAGCGGAAAGTTTTTCATTGAAGGTGTGTGACATCCGGAAACGAGGACTAAACATGCTAAAGGAGACATAATTATTTTATATCTACCGATAGCGATACGATACGAGAAAAGTTGGCCTCGCGGGCCTTCAGTCAAGTGGGCGGACCCCGAATGGCACAGAACAATTCCCACAAACAGATGGGAAGTGCTTCAATGCATACACAACAAGAGCTTTTTATAGCTATAACTTTCGTGTTACTTAAACTGAAAGGTCGTCGGTACCTCAATTTGTAGGTTTTGACATGCAGATCAATATGAAACAGGTCAAACTTGTGTATTTTTTGTATGGAAAAATCACACTTTGTTTGGGTTTTACATAGACAATTGTTCTTTGTGAATGGGACATCTATGTGTTTGAATTTTGCCAACAATCATCATCCAATACATCTATACTAAATTGCAGAGAAAGCTATTCAGAATACCAGAATAAATAAATAATACAAAATTGTAAGAAAAAAAATCCCACATCATATTAGTAGAATGATCGAAAAACTTGGTGATTTTATTAAAGACGCTAGGTCGTGGGCTTTCATGGAGAATTTGGTACCATGGGTGCTTACCTAGTAACAGGTGTTGTCCGTCACTGAGTTTTATGACCAACAGACCTTGTGTAATGCTCTGTATACTTCACCTTTTCCCCATATGGCAAAGTCATTATCTCACTTTCCCTGGCCCGAGAATGCTCGAAGCAGGCCGAAGAATGTTTGTGGTGGGACAGCTTGTTTTGCTGTGCTCCAGAAATGTAGCTCTATTACAGGTATTTTTCACGAAGTCTGGTGTCAGCAAATTATGATCCATTCCCCATGAAAGCCCATGACCTAGCGTCTTTAATTAATTTGATCAAGTAGAATTGTAAGCTGTTTCTTTTTCCCCCCATTGTCATGAATTTTTTAAGATAACAAGTAGCAAAAGGTTTCATGCAACAATAAAAATAATGCACAGTGGTATGAATAACTTCTGAATCAATTACACATATTTTATGGCTTTGATTAAAAAGTGAAAATCTTATTAAATATACAAGGCAAATTTACTGAAAGAAACAATACAATGCATTTTACTTCATTGAACTTTATAATCTGCAAAAGTCAGTCTGATACATATTATAACTTTTAAGATATTAATGGTCGTAGATGTACAGTCCTTTTTTAAATTTGATTTATTTATTTTTACTAATAATTCAGTTAGTACAGCATAGAACACTCGTTTTTGTCTCCATTTGCTTACTTGTGAATGACCATGGAACAAAAGAAAAAAAAAAATCTATAAGCCATTGTATTCTGAATGGAAGATTAAAAAGTGTGGTTTATAGGCTACCTTAACCCAATGTCATTACTGTCTGCTAGTCAACAAATGTTTTAACTTCAGTATCAGCTTGTATAGGTTATGAAAACAGACATGTCAAGTCTCACGCATAAGGCGTGAGACTCCCGCATTGGGGGCTCTTGCTCATCCCCAAAAGGCAAAAAAATCCCTTTCTCACGTCTACATCACAGCCTATCCCAATATATATATTATACACAATGCCTGGCGATCTCACAGTTTCCTGCCTAAAATCTCACGCATTGCCGGTCTTTGACCTTGGCATCTCTGTGAAAACCATTGTGTAAAAATAGCGGGGTGGGGGGGGGGTTAAATGGATGGTGCCCCATGAAAAGAAAGCCCTATTTTCTTCAGGGTTGTCATTCATGAATCAAGTTGGTTTGAATTAAAAGTCATCTTAAAGAATTGAAATCCAAACATTTTTTTTTTTAAATCCAAACATGTTTTTGGCTCACAACATCTTTGGCGATTGTCATCCTCTTTTCTTTATTTTGTGTATATTAATTTACACTGAAGTTGATGGTGAGATTTTTTTCACCTACGAATGTCAGGGGGAAAAAATGAAAGTACCTTAATCATAACTTCATCACAGCAAATACTGTCGAGATGTGTTGCAAAATCAAGCATCTTATCATGAATGTGTGAATGTAAATAAATATATTTATCTTCCTGGTTTTAATCAAAATTACTCTTGTATTTTGATTGCAGACTTTCATTCTGATGTTTATTGTGATTGCACTACTACTGAGTTTGGTTGCCTTTCTTATCTCTGTTATCATCAAAAGAAGAAGTAAGTTCATTGTTGAAAAATTGAATTGATATTAAAATGGATATTCTGAATAGCATATATATATGTATAGAGGTGGAAGGAAGAAATCATAGGTACTGGTAAAGGGGTGGCCTGTATCTGTTTTATGTCACACATGAATGTTTTTAATGCCTGTAGTATGTCATTGAAATGATTGCATTTGTGGTAAAATGGAAAGTGAAGACATTTTCATTTTTTAAAATACACCTGTAATACAGTTTTTTTAAAAAAAGGGTTTTTTTTTTAGAAATGAGGGAAAAAAGATGAACAACAGCAAGAAAATAAGATCAGTCTGAAATACCTCAGATGTGTTGTCTTATGTATAGAAATAATAAAATGATGTTGGTACATTATATTTCAATATTGTGTAAACAGTGTTCTGTTTGGAATGTTGATTACGCTGTTCTCATTATCACTGTGTATTGGCCCTTGTACTTTTGTAACCTTTTGGCAAATTCACTGTACTTTCAATTGTGTTCTTCACTTTTAGTTCAAGCACAACCGAAACCCAGGTTCAGAAAACGAGATAAAGTGATGTTTTATGGCAGAAAAATGCTGAGAAAGGTAAGATAAATTTCACTTTTTAGTGTTAAAATTCTCTATTTCTATTTTTTTTTTTTCAATTCATTTTGTTTGGGTTTTTTTTTGTTATAGTTTTTTGTTCTATTCTGTTATAGTTTTTTGTTCTATTCTGTTTTGGTTTTGGTTTTGGTTTGCTTTTTCTTTTTTCTTTTTTTTTTTTTTCAAATTAATTCAGCTCAGTCTGGATTACAAAGACTAACCTGGTCCTAAATTTCATACAGTATATTGTTCTTTTCAGAACATATCATTTCTTTCCATCTCAAGTTTTCATTCATGTGATTTCAGTTTGCTAGATCAAATCACCAGTCTGCAAATTAATCAATTCGGAATTTCTTTGAGCCACTTTTTTTTTTTGCTAAATGCATTTCCTCCTTTGGCAAATGTGCAAATGTATGGTACATGTAGCTGAACTTTTTACAGTGTAAACAGGACCGTTCGAATTAGTGTTCAATTACATATCCACATCACATGACAGAATGGGGTTAAAAGTGAAATTCCTTGTACCTCTTTTTTTTTTTCAAGCCATGAAAGTACCAAACATACTTTTAAGTAGCTTGCATTGCCAGCAACTTTGACATTATGTAAGGAAAGACAGAGACCATATGGTTTAAAATACTTTTTGAGGCTACCCTTGCATTGTAGTTGATATCTGATATACAAAGTGAACCTCAGGTTCCACTTCTTAATGTCAGGCAAAATTATGATATATTGTGTAATAACAGTAATATTGATGATTTTAGTGCACATAGTGTTACTATCTCAGCCTAGAATCAAGTATCTGGTATTGAGGAAGCAGGCTTGCAAAAAGTGTCTTGATGCTGTCAGTGGACAGATCTTTGTGGAAAGATACATTTTAAGGGATTGAAAAATCTATGGACTTATGAAGTAAGATGTCTTGGGATAGAGTAGTGAGTATTTTATTGAAAAATATAGATTTCTGCCAGAAAAAAATGTTGTTTTTCTGTATATTTAAAAGATTGATTGTGTGATAAGTTATTCATTTCACCTTTTTTTTATTTAAAAATTGAATGAATGTCATAAAGAAGCTTCTTAGAGTAGAATGTTTAATGATTTGTGATATGTTTCTAGGTAAAATCAATATCTGGGCCAGTCTACACTGTACAAAGGAAGATGAGAAAGAGAAAGGAATACATGGACCTCGCAAAAACAATTAGAGGGTAAAGTATATATTTTATATATATATTTTTTTTTTTTTTTTTTTTTTTTTTTTTTTTTTTTTTTGCTGAACATAAAAAGGGGAAAAGGTTGTACTACATGTATAGTATATAATTTTCAAGACTTTGCTTTGCTGATTTTCAGTCAAAAGTTTGTGATTGAATCAATTTTTAGCAAGGAAAATAGAGTTTCTAGGCCAAGCAACAAAACTTTCCTTGTATATTTTATTCCATTGTACTGTAGTCATGAGGTATTATCTTGAGATCCAGATAGTCATGTAGTCATATTGGGAGTGATCTTCAAAATGAGTGTTATGTATGTGTAGTTGTACTGGTTAGGAATCAGTGACATTTCATTATGTAACCAAATTAATTCCTATGGCCCTATGCATACCTTTTTTTTTTTTTTTTACAAACTTTAAACATACATTTAATGTCCATTATCAGTGATTAGAAGGTTTTTTAGTCTGAAGATACAATACGAAATGTTGGTAATATTGACAGATTGACAGATGTTGGTAATGGCTTTTCTTTATCTGCAACACTTTTTCCTTGTATTTTGAAACTTGGTAGCAGTATGCTGCTTCTTGAAATTATATTTCTTTTCTGTGTTGTTTTTACTCTATCACTGTATTCTCTGCATTTTTGTTACTCCAGTATTCTCCAGAATACAGACAATGACAGGAAACCAATGCTTCAAATCAAGGAACCTCCGCCGGCCATCTTGGAAGCGGACTTTAGAGAGTTACAGCTCCCTCCAGAGTTCAGAATCCCTACGGAGGTGCTCTACATGCTCAAAAATATTAGGTTTGTACTTGATTACTTGATTACGTGAGGAGGGTGGTCTACAAGGGGTTTTAGCATGTCCCTGCAACATGCTAACATTTTGCACATCATCCTCAAAAAAATGGCAATATGCTAAAAAACAAGGTTAAATGTATATGATTACAATTTGTGAAACCACAGAGAATCTAGAATCCTAGAGCTTTCAGGGCACTTAAGCAGGCCCTGAACCTCGACCGCAAGGGACTTCACGCTCTGTGCTCGTGATGTATTTGCGTACATAGGTAGATGTTTTTATGCAACGTGCTGAAATTTCAGGTGGTGGACCACCCTGCTGTGAATGTAGGTGGTTTTGATTGAGCCAATATAAAATTCTGCATTTCATGATTTGTGAAACTTTTATTTCTCGAAGGCATTACCTTCCCTCATTTGCTTTATATAACATACTGCAGTGCAGTAGATTAGATAATGTTAGATATTGGTATAAGAAGTTGATTCTGAATTTCTTCCATTATATATTCTTATCACCTATTCTAGTGGTTTATTTTCATCCTGTATGTGTAGCTCCTTGTTTGCAGTATCATACATTGCCCATCCTCATAAGAATTATGCTGATGACTTTTCTGTATGTCGTCTTCATTGTCATGTGACAGGAAGTAGTTCCCATTGAGAGTATGAAATGACTTCCTCCAGAGTTTCCTCAAGGTCACCTTGTGAATGAAGATAATTGAGTAATTGTATAAAGCAAGTTGCACGATAAGATTTATGGAGTATGTTACCATTACATTGTATTGATTTTTTTTGGTTCTTTTTCTTTTTTTTCCTCTGCTGTGTACTATTGTTAGATATGTCTATTAATCATTTATTGAGTGATGTTTAATGTTGAACTATTATTAACCCTTTAGATACCAAATTCTTTTATTTCCAAAGAGGGAGAGAGAGGGGGGGAGAGAGAGAGAGAGAGAGAAAGAGAAAGGGGAGGGAGAGAGAGTAAAAGAAATAGGGATATTGGAAAGGATCAAGTAATTGTTGTTTCAAATTCTCTTTCTAATAGTGGAATTAGGACAAACTGTATGAAACACCCAATAGAAAAGCTACAGTTAAAGTGATTACACAATGGTAAATTTTTTTGTGATATATGATCGAGAATAGAATTCTAAGAAAAATAACATTACAAATTTGATGATTTTCAATCAAAATCAATGCATTTTGGCTAATTTTCTCATAAAAAGTCAAGAGTTGACTAAAAAAATTTGAGTATGAGGTATGACGTCAAAGTGGGTACCCAGCTTCGTGCATTGCAGTTGTGCTACGCACTAGACTGTACAATATGTATTATACGTTGCGCGCATTTTGCTAGAATTGCGCGACAAGGTACCCACTTTGACGTCATTTTGACGTAAAAGTGGGTACTCAGTTGAAACTGGGTCACAGCTGAGGGGTCAAAAATATCCTGAAATTTTACCACATTTGGGGGTTTCCTTGGCAACACGACTTTTAAAAAAACTTTAGGCAGATAATTTTCTGCTAATAAAATCATACTTTTTTAAATGAACTAACATTGTTTCAGCATTGGGTACCCCCTTTAAAATGTAACATTAAGATATTTCATTCCCCTATTTTTGTACACTTGTCCTTTCCAGAGTATTTGGTCACTTTGAGAAGCCTTTATTCCTGGAGTTGAGCCGATCAGTAGAGAGTAAATTCTTACCAGCAGGGGCGTATCTATTCCAGAGAGGGCAGCCAGATGACAGCATCTTTGTTGTACAGTGTGGCCGTCTACTGGTCTACATTACAGAGCCAGTGAGTAGATCACATAGGAGGTGCTTCAACATGTCCTCCATTGACAATTACTCCATGCTTGATTTCATTCAAGATTTATGGTTATTGGTTTGGAATTGGGTTTTGAGTCTTGTTTGGTATTAGAGTGAGTTACAGTGGCTTTGAATTGGGTTTTGAGTTTTGTTTGGTGTAATAGTGAGTTTACAGTGGTTTTTAAATGAGTTTTTTAGTCTTGTTTGGTATTAGAGTCAGGTATCATGCTTTTTCGAGGGTTGAAGAGTAGAATTTGTTAGTGTTCAAAACTGATTTGCAGCAAATATGACTAGAGCTTGTGTCATACAACAATATGTAAAGATGATTAGGTGTATTGTTTGCTTGTGCTATGCCATATTGTATGTATGCAAAATTGTTTTGTCCATCTAGACTATCATTTCTGATTTCAGTAGGATTCAAACTAAGAAATAAGGTGAAGGCCTTTATTGCTGCTGCATGCATTTTAAGGAGGAAAAACTTGTATGATAGTCAGTTTAACCAAATTTAAGCATTAACTCAATAATAATTGATGATCAAGACAAAGTCTAATCATTGGGGTTTAAAAAAAAACTGTTACTTACATTGATCAGTCATTCAATAGAACTAAAAATTAGTACTGTATATTGTTTATTCTCAAGAGATAAATTTTGATCCAAATGCATTTATGTAGGTAAAAATATTTACCTCCAAATTTTCGGCTGAGTACTTTAGCATTCCTTAGTGATATGACTCTTGTGACCTCTAATGGATGTGACGTAACATATTTCTTGTATATTTCTCTTTGTAGGATGGATCAGAATATGAAGTCAAAGAGGTGACACAAGGTGATAGTGTTCATAGTCTACTAAGTGTGTTGGATGTCATCACAGTAAGTATCCACTTTACTTTACCTCTGTACCAGGTTATTTTGGTTGTTGGGAAGGACAGATTCCATTCAGATATACTATAATGTTATTAATTCAAGGTTTAGTCTAGTGAGAGGTGGTATCGGTATGTCACGTCTTTGTCCAAGGAGTGTCTTGGTCTTTGAAATGCCCCTTGTACAAAATATTTGTACCTAAGATATTTACCATCGAACAAATGTTTATTTTGCTGAAGTTTAGCTATTTTTTCAACCCTTGTTTCTCAGTGGGAAGGAGAGTCCAAGAAGTTGTGATCAATCGAGAATGAATGAATAACCTTCAGAAATTTACTGAAAGAACTATCGGAAAAGAAATGGAAGAAAATAAATTTGACTGTGTATTGAATTGAATATCACCTGTTTTTTCTTGTTCTTCTTGTATTGATAGGGCTATTCTGCACCATATAAGACTGTATCATGTAAAGCTGCTGAGGACACGACTGTGCTGAGACTTCCTGCAGTGGCCTTCCAAGCTGTCTTTGAACAGTACCCTGAATCTATGGTCAGGGTGGTCCAGGTAGGCTCACACTTAGAATATCAATGTGACATATATAGAAATGAAGTAGCACATGCAGTTACTTAAGTTTTTACCCTTATCTGGCTTTGACAGTTTGACTGGCACTGTTCCTACTTTGTCTTTCTGTGCAGATGATGATGATACGTCTTCAGCGGGTCACCTTCCTGACATTGCAGAATCTGCTTGGCTTGGATGCTGAGCTCATCAACCCAGTAAGTGACAGGATGATATCAGTGAGCTATAATTTGATATGGTTTTTGTTCTTCAAGAGGGTGTTGTGTTATCAGATGAGAGGAGGCACGAAGGCTCAACGAAAGAGCAGTACTCTTGTAACTATCAAGATGAATCTCAAGTGAACATCATTTCATTCTGGCCTCAGTAAACTTTTCTCGTTTTTTAAGCATGAGAAAAATAACCAGGCGATTATTCATTACCCAAATGCTTTGTCTTACTCCAGCAGTAGAGTGATTTCATTTAGGGTTTATAAGTGTTTCTTTGTTTTTACAATTTTCACACTAGGAAAATATAAGCATCAAGTCCTTAGCTATCCACGCTTTTAGCAGCAAAACAAGTAGTCCAACCAAGAGACAAACCTCATGTGTCTCTGCACTGTATTTGCAGTTACATCCAGCAACAACATCCGTCAGTTTTTGCAGAGCTATTTCAGTTAGTTTATATTGATGTTATTTATGTGTTTACTTGAACTCTAGGACAACATAAGCAGCAAGTCCCTGGCCATCCATGCCCTAAACAGCAAAACCAGCAGTCCAACCAAGAGACAGACATCTGTTGTCGCTGGACCACCATCATCAGCTTCAGCAACAAGCTCTGCCCACTCGGTCAGCAGTGCTGAGACGGTGCTTAGAGTCAGCTTGGCTGAAGAGGCCACTGATGTCTTCAAGTCAGGTAAATTTATTATTACGGTGAAACATGTATGTAAAGACCACCCAGGGGAGACAAGAAAAGCAGTCTTTATGAGCAGGTGGTCTTTATGGAGAGGTTTCTTTAGAATATGTTTCAGTGGCATAAGCTAATCTGGGGAAACAAAAATTGTGGTCTTAAAGGGAATAAACAGGTGGTCTTTCTATACACGTGGTTGCTAAAGCAGGTTTGACTGTATTATCATTTACTCATGGGACAGGATGAAAGAGTGAAGTTTGGGTTATCAGTTTAACCCATTCATGACAGAGGGTCCACATTATGTGGTTTGGTCTAATAACTTTTGATGCAAAACCCTAAAAATCATACCAAATACATGAGCAGAAAGAGCAAAAAATTCTACACTTACTGTGCCCATTTTTGTTGCATCAATATTTGTTGTTTGATGCTGAAATTTTTTTAAAGGAAAATAAGCATTAAAATCCTTAAATTGGCAATGCAATGAAAATGTTAAAATTACCGGGTACTGTTTTTCCCTGCAAATTGGCAACTTTATGACTTCTCATACATTCTGTCAATTTATATTTATTTCAGATACATGATGTTTTATAAGAAAAATGTAGCAGTAAAAGAAAAATGTTGGTATTGCCAATTTGAAGAATAAAAGCTGATCAAATTAGGCTTTAAATAATTCCTGTCAGGAATGGGTTAATACAAAGTTAGGCTGCAAACACAGGCTCCATGACACATGCACAAAATACATTGTATCAAGAGTTCAGTATAGAAAACCTTCTAAATGGGTAGCTGCACAGGGTCCTTGTAATCATTACTTTGCAGGTTTTGTCACTTCGAAGAAATGCTAACAAATTTCTTCACTGAATGAAGTCTTGAAAACTTCTATGATCAACCCTAGTAGGATTTATGGAACACCATTCTTCTCTTGAAGCTAACCTCGATTTCTAATACCGTAATTAACGTTCTATAAACCGCACACGTGTATTAACCGCACCCCCAATTTTGGACCCCCTCTGGTGAAAAAAAAAAATACACACATAAACCCTTCTTCTCTCACTCTGAACAACATTTCGTATTTCCAAACAAAATGGAAAATCAGACATGAAATGAAAGGATTCAGTAAACTAAATACCAGTTTAAAAAAGAAAAGGAAGAGTAGTTCAATCCACATTCCGATTGTCCCGTCGACAGCTGCTCTTATATCCAACTTTCCACCATCATATAGCCACCGAATCCCGTTATAGTTGGCGATCTATACACACTCAAACACACGCATCATGATACACCGATGATGCTCATCTCGCACGCACTGTACTTTTGCAATGCCGACGAGGCTGGCTTTAATCAGGTGACAAAGCTTTAGTCAGGTGACGAAGCTTTAGTCATGTGACATTTTGAAGGTCCCCGGATGCGTAAGTGGAACCTTGAATTCCCTTGCAAGACACACGCATCCTAGATGCAACGCTCGTAGCTGGCATTGTTTTTGGCAATGCAGACGAGGCTGGCTTTAGTCAGATGACGTAATTTTAGTCATGTGACATTTTGAAAGTCCTGGATGCGCAAGGACATGTCAGAGCAAGTTGAATTCCCTTGCAAGACACACGCATCCCAGACGCAAGGCTCGTCGATGGCATTGCACTTTCCCAATGCAGACGAGGCTGGGCTTTTGTCAGATGACGTCATTTTAGTCATGAGACATTATGAAAGTCCCCGGATGCGCAAGGACATGTCAGAGCAAGTTGAATTCCCTTGCAAGACACGCATCCCAGATGCAACGCTCGTAGCTGGCATTGCTTTTTGGCAATGCAGACGAGGCTGGCTTTAGTCAGATGACGTAATTTTAGTCATGTGACATTTTGAAAGTCCCCGGATGCGCAAGGACATGTCAGAGCAAGTTGAATTCCCTTGCAAGACACACGCATCCCAGACACAAGGCTCGTCGATGGCATTGCACTTTCCCAATGCAGACGAGGCTGGCTTTAGTCAGATGACGTCATTTTAGTCATGTGACATTTTGAAAGTCCCCGGATGCGCAAGGACATGTCAGAGCAAGTTGAATTCCCTTGCAAGACGCACGCATCACAGACGCAAGGCTCGTCGATGGCATTGCACTTTCCCAATGCAGACGAGGCTGGGCTTTAGTCAGATGACGTCATTTTAGTCATGAGACATTTTGAAAGTCCGCGGCTGCGTAAGGGACATGTCCATGCAAGTTGAATTCCCTTGCAAGATACACGACTCACCATGCACACAACAGTCCACACTCTCGTGAGTGTCGGCACAGGAAATATCATGCTTCTAATTGCAACGTGAAATTAACTTTTCAAAACAAGAATTTCAACCTGTAAACTTCTGTAAACTGTAAGTTCTTACTTGCCGAACGTTACCGGGACCTTATACCCGCTAAATAACTTGTCTGTATGGATGACTGACTCTTGTTATTCCTGGCGAATTCTGGCCCAGACCTGTCATTGTGTATTAACCTCACCCCCGACTTTTCACTCTTCCCCGCGGGGAAAAAAGTGCGGTTCATACAACGTTAATTACGGTAATTAAGATATTACTTCTGGGCCCCGGTGCATAGAACTTCCCATTGATGGAAACTCTGCCATCAATAGTAACTACCATGGTAACATTGTTCAATAGCCAATCAAATGCAAGGTTTCCATGGAAGCTACCATTGATGGCAAAGTTACCATCATTGGTAAGTTTTATGCTACCGGGCCCAGATTGGTTCAGATTGATTCTAAATTGTTGGACCTGCAAAGTATCAACCCACTGACTGCTTACATAGACCAAGGTGTGCCTTTTATTATCTGAATCATCATAATCCGTAGATACAACCACCAACCTTCCAAATAATAGGGATCTCACTGGAAACCGCAGGTTTGATAGATATTCTGTTATGATTTGTTTTGTTTATCAGCTGAAGAAAGCGAAGGAGATTCTGGTCCAAGGGGAAGAGCAGGATCCATTACCCTTCCTTCAGGTCAGTATTATTTCAGACAGCATTTGTAACAAATGTTAAAATTATTCTATAAAAACTATTCCATGCACTTCTACCCCAGCCACTTACCTGTAAGAAAATTAACCCCTTAAAAAATGCATACCAGTAGAAGCTATATCGCTTTTTTCCAGGGGGGGGGGGGTTGTGGTTTTTATTATTTTATTGTCATTATTCATTTTGGAGGTGGTAATTCTCTTGTTTAGTTTACCTAGAGGAGTAGTCCTTAGAGGGTAGTTGTTAAAAGGGGGGGGGTAATTTATTTATATTGATTTATTCTGTTTTCTTTACAGAGGGTAGTCTCTTTAGTACATAAAAAGCTGCTTTGCAAGAGAGCCGAGTATCTATTTCCCAACACATTTTTAAAAATAATATTGTTTGTAGAAATATTTGTTGGAATTCTGTAGAATGTAGGTGGGCATATTAAAGTTGGTCCATCAGTTAGTCAGTCTCCAGACTTAGTCATCTCTGGAGATGTATAATAATATCACACAAACTTGAAGTCAGTCAGATAAATTGTCTTTCAAATCTTTACTCTCACAAGTAGGCCTAATCACAAAAAATTTGTATTCAGCTTCTGCCATGATTTTATTCCTCACCAGGTTGAGTCTTTTAACCCTAATCAGGCTGGGCTTTTTGAACAATGCTATACCTGGGAGGGAGGCTCATTCCACCCCCCCCCCTTGAGATCTCGGCCGTCGATCGCGCGATCATGCGAAAAATCGGCACCCGTGACATCATCTACCAATTTCCGTAGTTACATTTTACGAAATAATTCATTAGGTAATTAATTATGCTAATTTATGCGTAAATCAGACTTTTTGCTATAAATCACTAGCTGAAGCTCCAAATAGTCTTATTTTGTAAATACTCTTTGTAGTGTTGTTAACAAGTATACTTGAAAAAAAAATTGAAATCAAATTTAATTTCTTATGTATTTCATTGTTTTGGAAATTTCTTATGTATTTCTTTTTTTTTTCCTTTTTTTATTGTTTTTTCGACAAAATTCGTCGCCAATACTATTTGGATCATAACTAGACTAAAACTAATTGATTTTGATCATTAATAGCAGAAATAATCATACATTTATGAATTATTGCTGAAAACACAATTTCTATTGGATTTGTATACGAAATCACGTTTTTGAGCAATTTTTCATCCGACATGCGAATGCATAATATTGCGTAACTTCGGAACCGCGTACCCGAACGTCATGAATTTGGTCTCAAAAGATGCGCGAGATGCTACAGAAAAAGTCATGCAGCATCGCAGCGACATATATGCGTGTTGCGGACATATCGCATGAAACGTCGAGGGGGGTGGATTCCACCCCCCCCCCCCCTCAGCCTTTTTAGGGTTAAATCTTTACTATCGTGACTATATTTCATATTTCGCTACTGCCATGACTTATTCCTCACCAGGTCGTGTCTTTGGTCCCATCAGCAACATAAGAAGAGCAACGTCTCTGGACGTAGATGATACAGGAAGGCTGAGCATGAGTACATCTGACTTTGAGGCTGCTGCAGGGAGGGCAAGGGTCACTGGTCTAGATGATGCCAAGTCAGTCAGACAGGTCAGTTGTGACCTTATCATATTCTCAGTACCAGATGGATGTTAACTCTCATCATGTAACACAAAGTAATGCCCTTCTGGCTGTTGAAAAACTAGATTAATTTCTGTGTGATAAATAGGCCATTTTTAAAGTAGGACAAGGGGTCACACACATGACCATTTAATTCGTGCTAATTTCGGGAAGCGTGAATTCTAGAACTCTCAAAAATAATAGCAAGATTTCATGTGCATTGAAATATCAATTCAAATCTTGCACGTTTATGAGCGAGTAATTGTGCAGTCCGAATTTAAAAACCCCCGAATATGTTCTTGGGTCACTCAGCGCGAAAATTTGATCATGCGAAAATAACAGTGTTTACAGTATTCCACATGCTTTGACTGTGAATCTATTTCACCATCCTCATGTTCTTTCTCCTTAGGTGTCTGTGGAAAATGCTGCTTCTACGTCAGGCAAGTCGGGAGGGAGGAAGGGAGCCATGAGCCTAGAGGGCGTCAGTGAAAAATTATCGGAAGAAAAGAAAGATTTTTCTGAGGATGAAATCTTAGAGATGGCCAAGGGAGATCTCATGACGCTGTTTGGACTCCCGGTAAGAATTATCAGTCAAAAACAGCTTCGCAGAATATCTTTGATAAAAGTGTTTCCATGTTCCATTTATTTCCAATTCGGATGAAAAGAAAGTTACAAGGAAAAACTCATACAAAAGCATTTACATGATATACATACATAACATTTATACATATGTAACATAACAAAATATGTACACATTATACTGAAATGAACTAATTAGTAGCATAGATAAAACAAGACAATTCAATAGAATAAGGAAAAGAGGAATTAGGGAATACTGAAAAAAAAATATTTTGTTGTGGCAGTAATTTCTTTATCTTCTCCATAAACACAAGTAGCAAGTAAGTAAAACTTTGGATAACCTAGTCAGATGTAAAATATTTGTTGTTTTGTCATTTCATGTTACTGATTGATAACAAAAGCCTGGGGAGCGTTTCATGAAAGGACTTGTCGGATGTTTTATCCGACAAAGTCTGTTTTATCCGACAGTTGCCATAGTAACGATGCTTCTCAGCCAATCAAAATCAAGGAAAGATGTCAGATCTGACAACTTGTCAGACGACAAATGTTGATGAAACGCCCCCCTGGTGATGAAAATGATGATATTGAAAATAATCTATTTTTGAAAGTACATACAATACTGATATTGGTATTTAAAATGATTACTGCCTGTTGAATTTGGCAGCTCCATAAACATATGAAGCAACAGAAGAGATGAGATAGCAAATGTTGTAAAGTGTGTAAAAAAGTAAATTAGGTTTGATATCTGTTTTGATCTCATTTTAGGATACCTCCCTGCTTGACCATCAGATAGCCCTATCTCACATCCCAGGGGGCAGTGTTGTGGTCAGAGAAGGTGATCAGGTAAGACTGGACATTATCATCACATGGGATGAAGAAGCAAGAAGGGTTCAACAAAATTCCATCTGAAAATAGCATTGAACACAGATGCTTTCCTACACGCACGCATCAGAGTAAAATCACATGAATGAACAGAAAGCCGAAAATCAAAACAATATATTGACGGTAATGAGCTTAAGTATGTCTGTGTTCAATGCTATTTTGCGATTTCGCAGTACCAAACACCTATTCAAAATTCCATCTATCATGAAGCTAGACTGTGACCACCCCTCAAACAAGTGAAATCACATCTCTTTTGTGCTGCCACATGCAAAATATGAATAATGTGATGTGCCATTTGAAAGCTTGTTATGATGAAAGGTTCCCAGACAGTATGTCACGTTTGGTCTGTAGAATGAGTAAGTTTGAATATGATTGTAATGGCGAAAGACTGAATAACTCTGAAAGACATTAATATGTTAAACCATTGAATATGTCCAATATAACTCATGCAGAGGTCAATGGAAAATGGGTTTTTAAATCAAACTGATATTGTATGCAGCTGTTTAAGTGCTGGGATGAGACATTATCTTGACTATGTGCTTGAACTTCTATAACAAAAGAAATTCCCATGTTGATGTCATATGCGAAAATGTGGTTTCCACTTGATAATGCTAGTAATGTTGTCGAGTATGTAAGTCAAAGGTCAAAGGTTATAGCTCATAAATATGCAAAAATTGCTAATTATATACATTTGTACTCAGTGAGGAGATGCTATGCTTTGGGGTGCTCTTGTGTTTGAATTTTGTGATGCAATGTTTAAAGGGGAAAAAAATGTATTCTTGGCAGGAAACCAACCTGATGTTTTTGTTGAAAGGAACCTTCCTGATGCTACAGACTGACCAGAGTTCAGGGCAGGAAAAGACAGTGTTTGTAGCAAACCCTGGTGAGATGATTGGTGAGTTAGCCGTACTTACTGGAGAACCAGCACTCTTCACTGTCAAAGCTAGGCAGGACTGCTGTGTGATTGCTATCAGCAAGACCAGATTTTACAGGTAGGAAAAGAGGTTGTTTATATGCTAGAGGGAGAGAGGGCAAAGAAAGAACGCTAAGTTCATTTTTGATGAGGGAGGAGGTAGAGTTGTAGGGATTTGTGAGCAGTGTTTGTATCAAACCCAGGTGAGATGATCTGTGAGTTAGCTGTACTGACTGGAGAACCAGCCCTCTTCACCATCAAAGCTAGGCAGGACTGCTGTGTTATTGCTATCAGCAAGACAAGATTCAACAGGTAAGAAAAGAGGTTGTTTATAAGCTAGAGGGAGAGAGGGCAAAGAAAGAACGATAAGTTCATTTTTGATGAGGGAGGAGGTAGAGTTGTAGGGATTAGTGAGCAGTGTTTGTAGCAAACCTAGGTGTTAGCCGTACTTACTGGAGAACCAGCACTCTTCACTGTCAAAGCTAGGCAGGACTGCTGTGTTATTGCTATCAGCAAGACGAGATTCTACAGGTAAGAAAAGAGGTTGTTTATAAGCTAGAGGGAGAGAGGGCAAAGAAAGAACGATAAGTTCATTTTTGATGAGGGAGGGGATAGAGTTGTAGGGATTAGTGAGCAGTGTTTGTAGCAAACCCAGGTGAGATGATTGGTGAGTTAGCCGTACTGACTGGAGAACCAGCACTCTTCACTGTCAAAGCTAGGCAGGACTGCTGTGTGATTGCTATCAGCAAGACCAGATTTTACAGGTAAGAAAAGAGGTTGTTTATAAGCTAGAGGGAGAGAGAGGAGAGTGGGAGAAAGATAAGTTAATGTTTGATTAGGGGGGGGGGTAGAGTTGTATAGATTTTTTTGGTAGCTTGCAAGCTACCTTGTTTGGGTAATCAAGGAGAAAGAGAAAGAAAAGTAGAAAAAGGGGATAATAGATGAAGAAGGAAGGGAGAAGGAATGTTTTGAATGGAGGTCTGCAGGTGAGGAGAGAGCTGCAGAGTTTTTTTTTAAAATAAAAGGGTTATACGATGTATAGGAGGGAGTAGGCAAAGGGAGAAGCTGTGAAGATGTAAATAAAGAGAGAGAAAAGATAAGTGAGAGAGAGAGAGTGTATGTAAAAGAGAAAGAAGAGAGACAGAAAAACAGGAGAAGAATAACATGAGATTTATCGGAAAACGAAATGAAAGAGAAACGTAACATCAATCTAACCTTCTTTGCTTCCATCCATGCCTCTGTCATCTTTTCATTCATTCAGTATCATGCGGGAATGCCCCAGAGTTGTGTTAAAGGTTGGTCATCTAGTCGTCAAGAAACTCTCCTCCTTCGTGAGACAAACAGACTTTGCTCTAGACTGGATGCAGCTTGAAGCCGGTAAAGCAGTCTACAGGTCAGTTCATACATGTCTGTGCCAATCATTCGTTCATTCAGAAATGATTCCTATCTTTTCTTGAGCTAGTTAAGATGCTGAGTTGAAAATGTATTCTCTGAAAATTTTCTCTGATTTTTTTTTTTAATTGTACTCTGAGTTTACTGGGAGGGATACCTTTTTAACCCCTGTAAAGTTGGAATGTCAAGGAATATTAATCTGTGATTCCTGTAGATCATATCTCACAGCAAACATTTTTATGGTATATGAGTATTCTAACAAATTCTTTTTTTTTTTTTAAAAGGAAGAAACTGCAAAGTTTTACCACCTTTTCACATTGTTAAATCTGATTTATGGTTATAATGTAATGGTTTTATTGATTTGATGAAATGGTGTGTAAAATGGTTTTATTTGTATACATTACATAAGTATTCTACCAAAAAAAAAAAAAAGAAGCTGCCCAGTTTTACCACCTTTTGTCATTGTTAAATCTGATCTATGGTTGTAATGTATATTGATTTGATGAAGTGGTGTGTGAAATGATTGTGTTTATATACATCAAATGGAAGCAGAACATTATAAAATTTTATGGAAGATCATCATGGAGACTTGTATCCTCCCCGCTTACCTCCATTTGAGCAGAGACATCATCATAATCATATTATTTTTGTTTGTGTGTGTTGCAGGCAAGGAGACTCATCTCAGTGTACCTACATCGTCCTGAATGGACGTCTGAGGTCTGTGGTTCAGCTCCCATCCGGTAAGAAGGAACTGATGGGAGAGTTTGGTCGTGGGGAGATCGTGGGTATTGTAGAAGTCCTGACCTTGAAGGAGAGAGTCACAACAGTGCATGCTATCAGGTGAGAAAAATGAATTGAAAATGTTCAAGTGTTGCTGAAAACATTTAGGTAGAATTAGGCCGTTGATTACGAAATCCACCCAATTCCATCCAGCTTAACCCAGTTCCAAGTACTTAGGACTATCACCACATTCGTACAATTGAATTAAACAATCATAATGAAATAGTTTTTGCTCCTTTACAATTGTACCAGGGAATGTGAAACGGCTAGGATACTTGAGTGTGGTGATGGAAGTGATGACATTGAAAGCAGTCTATTTTAAAAAGTTCATATCGTATACTTGATCTATAGAAAAAAAATTATCAGCATCAATCACTGCATTAGGGATATCAGAATTTAGAGAAAATATCAAAAGAGCAATACTCATTATTTTTCCCAAAAAATTAATTCAGCTGGTAAAGAGTTAATATAGGAACCACATGTATGGTTTCCCTAGATAGGGGGTTATTTCAACTATTATGTTAGATTAGAAAAAAAAAAAAAAAAACCCTTGAAGCTTTACAAACTTTTCCAGCTGTATCATGCTAGCATGATCTTCATTCATTCCGATGACTGGTATTTTGTTCTAAACCATTAGAAACTTATGTGCTAGACATGAAAGAAATATGCTCCAAGAATGCATTTTTGATAGATATTTCAGTCAGGCTTTTTGTCATTAGTAGTCTTGCAACCTTAGTACTTTAAATAGTTGGTTCTTCATTGCAAGTTCAATTCAGTTCTGTTCATTCTATTTTATTTATCTAAAAACTGAAAATTGGAAATATTTCATGGGATTTTTATATTTATATTTGCAACACTTGAGCATTCATCTGTGGTGACCATTGTTACAAAAGCTAAATTACAGATGATATATGAGCAACATAAACAGAATTTGAAAGTGTTACAAAGAAGGAAAAGTTGTAGTGCAATGATGTATCCTCTTTTGTTTTTTTTACTTGAGAGTTCTCATTCCCTTCTTCTCAGAGATACAGAGTTGGCCAAGCTACCCACAGGTATGCTGAACCTGATCAAGAGGAAGTATCCACACACTGTGACCCGACTGATTGAGATCCTAGGTCAAAGGTTACTAGGTCAGGTTGAGGAGAAGATGGGCACTACCAAGCTTGCTGGTGAGTAGATAGGTCAACACCATAAAACAGAGAGAAATATCCACTAGACCATTTGCTGAAGTCCTCAAAACAGTGCTAGATTTCTACAATCAATATGAGTTGTTTGCTATAAATAACATTTTATTACTATGTGGTGCAGTAAGAAGAAAGGGAAAAGGAAAATAAAAATAAATTTTATGAATGTGCATCTAGACAGCTCATTTCTACTCGTAAAAAAAAAGAAAAGAAAGAGACTCCTTTTCAAGAAAGAGTTTTGAGAAGTGCCATGACTATGCCAAGAATAATAGTTATTAATGCTTCCTGAAAACACTCTTTGTTCCATGATTTTTTTGATCCAACATGGACTGAACTAATCTTAACCTGTAAAAAGGAAAACCATGAGAAGTTTGTATGACTTATAAGCGTAGAAACGTGAGCACATCATTGTATCAGTGGTATTGTGTTCTATATCTTTAAAGCTGAAGAGAGAAGAACTACAGTAGAGAACCTATCCACTGTGGCTCTGATTCCTGGGTCTGATGATGTACCGCTGGCTAGGTTTGCACTGGAGCTCACACATTCACTCAGCGGTATTGGTAAGTTTCCTTAGAGAAGATTGAATAGAACTTGCAGGAGCTGTTGTGCTTATTGATTTAGTTTAACTTAGGCCATTACTCATTATGCTATCCAAACTACGACCTGATTTTGGAAGAAATGATTTTTAATTAAAGTTAACAATATAAAAAAAATTATTCTAATTGAGGTTCTGAATCAAATTCTGGTTTACTGTAAACCTTTCATTCAGAGTAATCGGCTTCAAATCTTTGACAGTCAGAAGTCTCCTATAATGTCTCTGCAATTCCAAATTAATTTTGCATAAATATGCATCTTCAAGGAGGCTCACAAAAGACCAGAATTTAGATTTTAGTATTATTATTGTTAGAGGCCTTACTCATACAGTACCGCATACACCTTTTCAGAACTGTAATCAAGATTTTATGTTTAAATATTCTTGTCAGATACTGTAACAATTTTTTTCCACTGAAATCCTCCGTTACAGTAGGGAAAGGAAATAATTTCATAAATAAAAAAGAAAGGTAGCAGTGACTTGTCATGCCTGTTTCTACCATATTGTAGGTTCTGTTCTGAGGCTAACCAAGGAACACATTCTGCAGACCCTGGGAGGCTCAGCTCTTGACAGGTAAAGAGGCATGGTATTATATCTTCAAATTCAAGACTGTTCCTCATGTACCAAACAAAATGTCTACAAAATGTTTTAAAAATATGTTGTGTGATGAGTACACTTGCGTACAGGTTAGAAATCAAGTGATCTGGGTGCCGTTCCATAAAAACTTACTATTATAGTAACTTTGCCATCAATGGTAACTACCATGGTAACATTGCTCAACAGCCAATAAAAATCCAGTATTTCATGAAAGTTACCATTGATGGCAAAGTTACTATAATAGCAAGTTTTATGCAACGGCACACAGGGGTAATGATCATAATATTGTAAAGTGTATTGTAGCATTCATATAATTTACTACATAAATGTAATTTATTATTATTATTTCTATGTAAGTGATGTCGTAATTATTTTCACCTTCTCTAGTGTCCATGAGTATCGTTTGACCAGCTGGCTTGGTCAGCAGGAGGACCTTCATCGCATTGTCATCTATCAGGCAGACAAGAGAATGACCGCTTGGACACAGAGGTGTATCAGACAGGTATGATGCATTCTTTGCTCTGTATGTATCAGCTTCACAATCATGTTTGTATGCAGATTGTGCCACCAGTATGTATTATAGGTAGTACAACATAAAGTCTCTTGTGAAATCTTTTGCCATTTCATGATGATAATTATAAAAAACAATTACAAAAATGTCTGATGCTTGTATAGTGCTTGAAACATTGTGCAAGGTGCTGAAAGTGCTCCAGTTTTAATCTGTTTTTAGCTCAGCTAATGATAATGATGATCTGTGCATTTAAAAAATTCCTCCCAAATGGATATCTGTTTCTACACCTGGATGGAGATTGGCAAATGTAGATTAAAGACACTGGTTAACATTGTTATGGTTTTAAAAATCTTGTTTTGTTACTTGAAAATGGGATAAACATAAGGTTATAGTGTAAAAATACCAGTCTGAAAGTTTCAAAGAATAATATCCACAGGAAGTATTTTTTATATATCAAAAATGTGAACCAGTGTTTGAAAATATACGAGGGTCGGTTGCACAGAATAGACATAAGGAGTGCGCATGCGCGTACGACTCACCTTACCTTACTGTGTATATTGGCGTATCACGCGGCGGGAGGCACATAACGGCATTTTCAAATTCAAGCAAAGTGGTCCTCTTAGTGATTGTCTCGTGAGACGAAGGATAATAAAATCGCCGTTTGCGTCTAACTTACACTTTTTCATTCCAAATTATGGTTGGTTTTAGGATTTTTTAGTACAAATACAAGTACTCATACACATGTTTCATCTTAGTTTGAGAATTTTTTAAATCAGCTACTCACAAAGTTAGCCAATGCCTTTAATGTCTTACCAAAGGACAAAGTGTCATGCCTACCTTATCAAGCACTTAGACCTGCTAAATGTGACACCACTAACTTTTAGAAAATCTGTAGTTATTCTTTGCTTGCTGTAGGAATTATACTCAAAAAATTTAATCTGTTCATAAACCTGAGTGTTTCAGAGTTTGATAGACATTTTCATAGTAACTTTTTATTCTTCTATTTTTATTGCCTTTGCTGCATTCCAGGCTGATTGTATCCTGATTGTAGCTCTTGCTGACAGAGATCCCAACAATGTTAGTGAGATGGAGACACAGCTTGAGGCTTTGGCTGTCAGGGCTCAGAAAGAACTCATCCTTCTGCACAAAGAAAAGGAAGGTGTCTACAAGTAAGTCATTGCTTTTATGCTTAGACTTGTTGGGCAAAAAAATTCAAAATCATACCTCTTTGAAAAAAAAAAATGAGGACAAGTCCCTCTATGTCCAAAATGGCCACTCAACACATTTTTTTAAAGAACTGGCCAGGTTATTTTTTTTTTTTTTTTTATAAGAAGAAGAAGACCTACAACTTAAAAGAGAGACTTAGAATAAGATTTAAAATTATTTCAGGATAAGATTTAAAATGATTTCACAGCTTGTTGATGATTGGGATATTGTTTGTGTGTATGTAGGTCATTTGAAAGAAGAGAGTCCGAATGTCCTGAGAATGCTGAACAGGTCAATTATGCTTCAAGATGTTTGAAATGACTCCCTGTTTTAAAATGGGCCACATAATCTATATGTGAAGGAAAAAGGAAATTTCTTTTCCAATAAAGTTTATATGAACTTTCTTTGCAGACCACCTTATTAATACAGCCAAGTGGCCAAACACTACAGCTTGGTGTGTATCTCATTATCACGTTTGATTCTCTTAAGAAATGTTCAGTAAACAGCATTTTATATTCATGATACTTGAATTTGCAGGCCACCTAGTGGTACAGCCGAGTGGCTCAATGCAAGGGGTTGGTGTGTATCTCATCATCACATCCGCTGCCCCAAGAGAATGTTCAGTAAACGCTCTCCTGCCCGAGTTCGTGAGATCTATGACAGGCTCTTTGACACCAAGGCGGACAGCAGGTCCGACTTCTCCCGTCTGGCTCGCTTCTTGACAGGCACGTCCATCGGTCTGGTGCTAGGTGGGGGTGGAGCAAGGTAAGAATCCAGTTGGATACAGAACGTCGTCATATAAGCCAGAAAGTTTTAAGTCTGTGTATGGGAGTTACGGCCTTCATGGCACCCAGGAAATCTATCATATTATCATTTCTCTAGTTCTCCTTTTTTTCAAAAGGAAAAGTTACAAAATACCAATTCATTTGAATACTGATGAACAGACTGGAATCAAGTTGATACTAGATGACTTGCTTACTAGTATGAAGTAGGCATTTGTTTGGAGAAAAGGCTGATTAATATCAATATGTGTACCAAGCAGACTTGTGTAATTTGTCAGATAGTAAATAACACCCAAGTTATTTGATGCTCAGATACCAAATATGAGATGTTTGCAATTTGAATAGCAGTACAGTTTTCCTGGTGAAGATTTCATGTATGTTTGAATTCTATAGAAATGGTGTCAGTGTTACATGAGATTAATGTTCTTTCTTGAAAGTTTAGTCTGAAATACTGAAATTTTTTTACCATTTGTTCTTGTAGGGGTATCTCCCAACTCGGCATCATCAAAGCAATGGAGGAGTTTGACATCCCCATAGACATTGTGGGCGGGGTCAGCATTGGTGCCCTCAACTCCGCCCTCTATGCAGAAGACGTCAACAGCGACATCATGGAAAAGAGACTGACGGGGTTCTGCAAGGATTTTGGTTCGCTATGGAAGAGGGTCATTGACCTGACTTACCCAGCCACTGCCATGTTCACAGGTCAGTGTACTTTGAAAGGTCAATGCACTTTGAAAATTCATAGAGGTTGAGCTGTACTGCTTGTCTACATACTAAAGATAATTGTAGAGTCTATCCCATATTTGCTGATATTTCAAGAAAAAGGCAGCGTAGGATTCTCATAAAGCTTTCAAAAATAATTGAATTACCACAGTACACCACCAATGATACACATACTTTCATATTATTTTAATATATAGGAAAATTATATGTAGGATGGATTAGGACTACAATTAAGAATTGATTAATTTTCTTGAAAATTTATAGGTCATAACTTCAACAAGAGCATCAGGGATCTGTTTGGTGATAAACAGATTGAAGACCTGTGGCTGCCATACTTCACCATATCTACAGACATCACAAAGTATGCTCTTAGGATACATACCAGTGGTAAGAACGTGAAGACAGTGACGATGATGATGATAATGCTGATGTTGATGATGGTGGTGACATTGACAATGAGCGGAGGAGAAGAAGCAGCAGAGAGAGAGAGAGGGAGGAGGAAAGGGAGAGGAAGAAAGGGAGGGAGGGAGGGAGGGAGGAAAGAGAGAAGGAAGGAAAGAGGGAGAAAAGGAAAGAAAGAGAGATGAAGGAATGAGAGAGGGAGGAAGGGAGGAATGGAGAGAAGATGGGGAGAGAGGGGAGGAGTAGAATTAATTCAAATGCACAAACAGTTACCACCTCCATGTCTAGATAAAGTTACCAGTGCATAACTCCCTGTTGTGATTCTGTTCATGCAATACGACACAGGTTCATTATGGCGCTATGTCAGGGCAAGCATGTCCCTTTCGGGGTACTTGCCTCCCCTTTGTGATCCTAAGGATGGCCATCTATTGCTGGATGGAGGATATGTGAACAACTTGCCAGGTATCATAAATTCTAGATTACATTGTTCATATTTTTTGAAAGGCATTGTTGTTATAATTTTTTTCAAAAATCATTTTGCTACTTGAAAATGGGATAAACATAAGGGTTATGTGTAAAAATACCAGTCTGAAAGTTTCAAAGGACAATATCCACAGGAAGTATTTTTAAATATTAGAAATGTGAACCAGTGTTTGAAAAATTTATAACGGTCGGTTGCACAGACCAGACGTAAGGAGTGCACATGCACACATGGCTCACCGGACCGTACTGTGTGTATTGGTGTATCACGCGGAGGGAGGCAAATAACATTTTCTTTTAACTCAAGCAAAACGGTCCTCTTATTTATTGTCTCTGAGACCCAAAATAATAAAATCACAGTTTGCGTCTTACTAACAGTTTTTCATTCCAAATTATGGTTGGTTTCAGGGTTTTTTAGTACAAATACAAGTACTCATACACATGTTTCATCTTAGTTTGAGAATTTTTTAAATCAGCTGCTCACAAAGTTAGCTAATGCAATGTATTTGATGAAATCAAACATAATTTCTTCTTGATGGCCTTGATGTGTCTTGCCTTGCATTGTAGCTGACATCATGCGTGCTATGGGAGTACCAACCATCATAGCTGTAGATGTAGGAAGTGAGGATACCTCAAGCATCACCAACTATGGTGATGAACTCTCAGGATGGTGGCTACTCTGGAAGAAATGGAATCCATGGACAGAACCAGTTAGGGTGAGTTCATCTCTTTGTTGTTCTTGATTACACCATTCACGACAGGAACTATTTGAAGGCCTGTTTGATCAGCTTTTTCTTCTTTGAATTGGCACAGCCAGTATTTTTCTTTGCTTGCAAAATTTTCTTATGAAACATCATGCATCTGAAATAAACAGAAATTGACAAAAAGTAACTTTGGAAGTTAAAAAGTTGCCAATTTGCATAGAAAGCAGTGATTTTTTTCATTCATTCATTCATTCATTCATTTCAGTTTATTGATAAAATAACCCTGTAAAAACAGTCCAAAGACTGATACATACAAAGTTTACAAGTTTACATAATTAAAAGGTTTCAATTTAAGAATTTTTAGTGCTTATTTTCTTTTTAGATCTACAGGAAGCTTGTAAAAGAATGTGTATATGGACAGATAAGTTTTTTATACTTCAAGTCAAGTTCAAGTTGAGTTGCACGTACTCTTCAAAACATTTCTGTGTTAGGTACCTAGTCTTGATGAGATCCAGTCTCGCCTTGCCTATGTATCCTCTATGAAGATGCTGGAGGAAGTCAAAGATAGCTCCTACTGTGAATACATCAGACCTCCAATCAACAAGTAAGATTCGTAGACTCTTCTCTCTTTTTTGGTGTCTCACTGTTTTCGAGGTGTTTCAGTGGGACAGGAATGTATGTTTGTGAGTTACATTAGGCTCCTACTGTAATGTCATCTTGGGCCATATTCAGCAAACATCCCAAAAATTGTCTTAAGTGGAGATCTCACAATGCAGTTTTATTGCACGCTTAATGGAATTGTTTTTGGTTAGGCAGTTGTTGTTCCCAGTACATGTAAGTCTAAACATCTCTAGATTTAACATTAATTCTATAGGCCTAAGATGTTTGTTTCCCTCTTCCACTATCCAGCTTTGCAACATTGGCCTTTCATCGTCATCGTGAGATCCAGGAGGTTGGCTATCACCATGGTATAACTGTATTCAGTGGTTGGAAGAAGTCTGGTTACCTGCAGGCATTCCTCTCGGAGAAGTCTGTTTCTCACCACCAGCGAGGAAAGGTAGCATATGTTTTGTTATCAGAGACATGTATAAAGATTCATATGCATTAATGTGAGGTTACTATCCTTATGTGATGTCTTTTACCCTAACTTCAGTATGAATGGTTGTAGTGCTTTCCTTTGTTATGAGCTGTGACGTAACTGACATCATGATGTTATACGCCACCAGTTATGGTTGTAAGTTAAAAGTTTGACGACCCTGCAAGCAGCTCAGTGGTCATAATGACAGTTTAAATGGACTTGGGCTGGTCAAAGTTAAGGCGTTTTATCTTTATGTTGTTGTAAGAAAGAACGCGTCCAGAATGCAAAATACAGAAATGCGTTTAAAAAGAATGTCTATTTTAACATATTGGAATAGAATTTTAGCAAAGAACATGCCACAAGAAGATTGTATATCAATTTATAAGGTCTACATGCTACCCGTGAAATTATCAATCATTGTTTGAAAAATTTGATTTTTAATAACTTTCCATTTTGCGTTCCGGACGTGTTCTTTCGCACAATGACATAAAGATAAGATGCCTAGAGCAGTACAGAAGCACCCCAAATTTAAGACGCAGTGTAAATAGGGTATTTGTTTCACTTTTTTTCTCAGAAGGATATTGACTGCTTGCTTCATGCCCTTCCGGCCCTCAGCAGATGATATGCCCTTTTTTTTTTGTTCAATTCCTTTTTAAAAATCTCATTCTCCATGGTGAAGAAAGAAATCAATAAGGTTCGTCTCAAAGAGGAAGGTGCTCAATACAACAAAAAGTGGAGGGAGGGGTGGCATCATGGCATAAAAGTCATAAGTCCTTGCAAGAGGGAAAATGCTGGCTGTAATAAATGTTGATGATGAGATGTAAATCCATAAGATTTGTTTTATTTTCTATTTTCTCTATACCCGTTTTCCCTCCCTCTCTTGCTCTCACTATCATTTCTTTCTCCTTATCACTATGTTAGATTCTTACCTGTGTATTCTGTACAGGAATTCTCTTGTTTTGAATGTCTCTCTATATTGTTACATGCTGTTTTATCCTTTCTCTTTTTCTCTTCCCTTGTTGATATTAAAATACTTTATTATAAAACCAATAAATTGCCTGTATTATTCTCTAAATTTCCAGCCGGGTCTACCCAACATGCATCCTCGTTTTACTGACCTCGCAGCCCTAGTAACCAGGATGGGGCCCCAAAAACAAGCCATTCCAGACCCAGGTAACAGAAATTTTATCAGTTGTCTGCTCAGCACAAGAAGGAAGTGTTTTTTTTTTAATGTTTTATTGTTTTTCTGAAAGCAACACAACAATAGAACAACATGTAACAATAAAACAAGAAGGAAGTAACTCGGTGCTGTTAGTTGGCACCCTCTGGCTCTTTACGTGCTTGATACTGCCTTCAAAGCTGATTTAATTTTTAATGATATGAGAGCATTTTTAGAGAAGTTGGCTTAAAATAATGGAAAGTTTTTATTAAATGAAGTCGAAGGATTTTTTTAACCAGACAATATGAACAAACCTACACAAGCTTGCTCATTATAACAATAACTGATAAGCACTAATCCTATTTGTGATTATGACCCCATCTTATGCATTTGGTGAGGATTGGTAAAAAAAATATTATGAAAGAAGCTTTAGTTTGTACCCAGAATATGAACACAAACATTTCCTTCATCTTTTACAGATGAGGTAGACTATGCAAGAGTGGAGGGTACTGGTGATACAGACGTTGGCATGGAAACGGATGGTATCGGAACCGAATCTGCCTCAGAGATGAACCCTTCATCCGAGCCTACCAATGCAACAAACAGCGAGACTGTGACGCGGTCAGCATCGGCACCTAGTACTGTCCACGGTAGCGCAGACATCTCCAGCGAAGATGATCAAGAGGTGGAGGTGGATGCCTCTGGGTCAACCCACAGTGCAAGGAGGAAAGTGGAGGGGCTAAGGCTTAGAAGGCATCGCAGTGAAAGCTCACCCTCGGAGTAGAATGGAACAGGCTGATCTTAAGAAACATTCATTACAGGATGGTTACCTTTTTGATGTCAGTTTTGCAAGGAGAGTAAAAGTGGAAGGACTGTTGCTTTGAAGGCACCATGTGAAAATCTTCCCCAGAGAGTAGAATGGAATATGCACAGAACTCTTTATTGTGGGATGTTTGCAGTGCTGTATATATCCTCACTGCAAGGTGCTAGGAAGAAAGTGGAAGGATTGCTGCTTAGAAAGCACTGCAGTTAGAATTCCTTTAGAGTAAAATGGAACATGCTAATAGTTATTTATGGATGAGTGCTGTTCATAAACAAAGTTTGAGGTCAGCTGATTGTGTGTACATAGGAGAATGGAGTGACCATTAGGCATCTTATCTATATGTTGTGCGAATGAATGCGCCCGAAACACAAAATGGAAAATTATTGAAGATCAAATTTTTCAAACAATGATTGATAATTTCATGGGTAGCATGTAGACCTTGTAAATTGATATGATCTTCTTTTGGCATGATTTTTGCTAAAACTCTATTCAAATATGTCAAAACAGATATTTTAATTTTTGCATTTCTGTATTTTGCATTCTGGACGCGTTTTTTCGCACAAGGACATAAAGATAAAATGCCTTACTTCAAAGACATCACTATGAGGCTACCCCTCAAAGCAGAGTGGAACATGCTGTACATTCTTTGTGGTTCATTTCCTCTTAACAGTTCTAGCATCAAAGAGAGTGGAGAGCTTCTGACTTTTAAAGTCACTGTTGTATATTGCCAACACTCCCTCCTGTGAGTAGTGGCTCATACTTTACAGGGTGTTTGCTTTCAACAATTCCACTTTACATTTTTATTCTATTAACCCATAGCAGTACAGAGCTTTCTTGAGGTCTAAATTAATCATCTTCAATCCTCAAATTAGCAATACAAAGGATTTTTTTTTTCCACGTTTACATAGCTTGAAAAAAATAAATATGGATATAACATAAACCAAAATGAAATATTATTGTAAAATTCAATCAGAAATTGCCAATTTGAAATATAATTTGAAATATAGTGATTATATATTATTCACTGCGTTGCCAATTTAAAGAGTTTAATGATTAGTTACACTAAAACTGCTCTAATTCGAGAACGCCACACCATACAGCGATGGGAATAGGCTCAAATTTGTCAGTGCATTTTTCTCTTTCTGCTCATGTATATGTGCTGCCCAACATTCTGGACCAACAGATACTGCAAAAGTGTCTCCTAAAGGTGACACTGTACCTCTATGGGTTAAAAAAAAAGACTGTTTGTGTGGATAAGAGGAGGTGGTTAGTCTAATACAGGCAAACCTCATTATGACAAACTCCTCTGGACCAAGGAAATTACCTCTTTATATCGAAACCTTATTATATCAGGGCTAAAAAACAAAACACAAAGAAGTGGGACCGGTAAAATTAATTTGTGATGAGAGTTTGTTATAGCAGTGTTCTTTACAATAAGGTTTAACTGTACGTTACTTTGTTCATTGCTAAAAAATGTATGGTGTTAACCCATTCATGGACTATTTTTTTGAAGCCTTATTGTTCAGCTTTTTTCTTAAAATTGGCAATACTGGCATTTCTCTTATAAAAAGTCATGTATCTGCAATGCGTCCAATTTGACAGATAGTATGCTGAGAAGTTAAGTTACAAGTTTTTGTGGAAAAACAGTGATTTTGAACTTTCCATTGTGTTGGCAATTTAAGGAGTTTAGTGTTTATTTTTCCATTAAAAAAATTCAGCATCAAAGGACAGATTCTGACGCAATTAAAATTGGACATAGTATATGTAGCATATCATGCTTTTTCTGCTCATGTATTTGCTATGTTCTTTAGGACTCTACACCAAAAGTTATTAGGTTGAACCACACAAAGTGGACTCTCTGTCACAAATGAGTTAATATGCACAATGTGTTTATTGCCTTCCAAGATGCAATAAATGTTTGTTTTTAATTTCAGCTGTATGTTGCCATCCAGGATAACTCCTGCTAAGGAGTAGATTGAGATTCTGAACTCTATGAAATCTGCTACTATTTTGTTCTTACCGTATTCTTTTCATGACTGGTCTATGCATATGTAGGTAATATTCTGGAGTGGTTGTAAATGTATTATATTTGTCAATATCATCATTACCTGTGATGAGTACAAACAAAACTCAGAAGGCAGTAATAACAATTGAGATCAAAACTAAAGAGAGCAAGAGGATGTGTCTTTAAATCTACAGACAAGTGAAGTAGATAACAACTTATATTCAAGGAAAAGTGTAGTTCAACTACAAAAATTTGGTTTCATCATTGTCATTGTCAAGAAAAAGGAAAGAAAGAGGAATGCAGGTTGAATTTACAGCTGAACATATAAGGCATTAATATCTGAATTTGCATCATTGCAAGTTAACATTTATACATACAAAGGAAATGTGTACAGCATAGCACAATGTCAAACTCTGCTGCCAGTGAAAACAGTGTACAGTACAAATTGTGCTATTGTCTTTATTATTCTTTTCATCATTATCATCATAATCATTACCATCATCACCATCATCATCACTATCACCTTCATCATCACCATCATCATCATCATCATCACCATCATCATCACCATCATCATCACCATCATCATCACTATCACCTTCATCATCACCATCATCATCATCATCATCATCATCACCATCATCACCATCATCATCACCATCATCATCTTCGTCATCATCTCTTTCATCAGAGAAACATGTATGCTGTTTCAAAGTCTTGAGACTGTACTTTGTATTAGATCTAAAAGATCATAACAAGTTAACAACCATATCATGACTGCACTTATCACTTGTAGACATCGAGGGGAAGCTTCCTCTATATTTGTGCAAATGATATAGTTACCCATCTTTGTTTCTGTCATTTATTTTGGTCATGGTTTCAGTTTTCATAGAAGAACAGACAGATTTGCTGCACTTTGTGCTCAAATTGTTTTGCTTGTCATGGTTTGGCGCTACCTCAGAGTATCTGTATTTTTTTTTAAGTGTGTGCATTAAGATGTACCGGTATTTTGTTACGTTTTGTGTGAAATCTGTATGGGTTGCCTTTTTTTTTCTTCTGTTGTTTAGAGACACTTTGAAACGAACATGAAAATACTGCTGTAAAGTTATGTGTGTTTAATTACCTGCTAGGTCCAAAGAGGTAGTATTAAATATTCAGTGTATATGAAAATAATTTGATATGAATTGTATAGATAGATTTGAAATCATTTATTCAACAGGATCTGCTTTTGAAAAAAAAAAAAAAAAAAACACTTTCCCATAAACATTGTTCATTAGCTGGGTATTTCCATGTTATGGATTGTATTTTCTATGAACAGGATTATTATTCTTTATTTTACTGTTTTTCAGTGAAAAGTAGTGGACAAGTTGTAGTGATTGAATTGATTTAAGCAATACATGTGATCTGAAATTGAGCAAGGGTAGTTATGCTGTGTAAATGTGTGCTGTTGTCTACACCTTCATTGAAACATATACAAAGAATGTATAGTGTACAGTGATACTGAGTGTATGGAAACTGGGATATTGTTCAAGTGATGTTTAGGTTGAAGTGCTTTCGATGACACGTCCAATCCATTGTACGTGTGTTCTGAGTGCGTGAACTTTTAATGTCTATCCAAATATTTTAATTTGACACTTAAGATTTGCTTCCTATTAATGAAGCTGAATTAAATTCTTAGTGATACTGAGTGTATGGAAACTGGAATATTGTTCAAGTGATGTTTAGGTTGAAGTGCTTTCGATGACATGTCCAATCCATTGTACGTGTGTTCTGAATGGGTGAACTTTTAATGTCTATCCAAATATTTTAATTTGACACTTAAGATTTGCTCCTATTAATGAAGCTGAATTAAATTCTTACCCAAAATTTGAATGAAACTATGTGAAGTCTCTGCTACTGATGTTTAGAGAATAACTCTGTTTTCATTAGTAATAACTCCAGTATAAAATAAATTTGAGGTATACTTGTACACATGGATTAAAGGGAACTGTTGCTGGGTTAGCGCCAATAATTAATATTGGAGCATCTGGAGTACATTGTAATTTTTATGATTCTAAATCCTTGCCATCTGTGATATAATATCTAATGTTAATATTTATGAATTATAGTCCTATTATATTTTACTTATAACTATATAAAGTTCAACCTTTTGTTGGATGTAGGATAGATACATCTATGTTTGCTTTCATTTTGTATTACCTTCTTTCCTTCTCTTCCTCTCCTCTACTTTAATTTTTATGTTTTCTTATTGGTTTCCTTTTATTCTTATGAATAGTTCTCAAGACATATTCAATTTTATAACATTTATTTCTTTGATTTTTTTTTTGGTGGAAATTAAGATTGAAGTATGTATGCGAATGCATTTAATGTGCTGTGATGAGCTTCCAGTATATTACTGATGCAGGCTATTATGGAATAAATCTTCAAATAATCATCTCATGTGAAATTGTGTTATTATTGATCCTGAATTTATTGCATACATGTAGTTACGACAAGTCCTTGTCTCATCAACCGTTGGGCATGTATAACAAGAAATGAAAAATAAACTGAATTTTTATAGAATAAATTTGACTTTGAGCTACATGTACATGCTTTCAAGATGCAAAACATTCACATTCATGAACCGTGGCACCGGCTTAAGGGGCCTTCTCCGCACACCATACGTAAGGTCCTTTGAGCAGTGTCAGTATACATGTAGGTATTATGATTGTATTATAGTAAAAACCAGCAATCTTTTATTTCTTATTTCTACTGTAAATGTGTAAGGCAATATTAGGGTTAATATTTCAAAATTTTGCATGGTTTAATGGCAAATGAAATGCATGTAACTCATAAGTCATGCACAGAACTTTGTAATATGAAGAAATTCACATTATGAGGGCTATGTGATTTCAAAAGAAACTGTACACTATCCATTTCAGATATACTTGTAAACATTTCCCTCTGGGAACTTTTCTTCTGTGCAATGGTTCATCTTTAAAGTGGGTATTGTGTCTAACAGTGTTAAAGAGGTTGACAAATTAGGAAATCACTTGTTTGAATGGGGAATTCAATTTACTTGGTGGACAGCCTTACAGTTAGTATCACAATTTTGGCCTCAAAATAATCATCTGGCCAATGTTGTACAGAACTATGTATAAAACATGCCACATATATATATATATATTCCACACTGATATAGTGAAGAAAATTTCACATGTATGTAAAGCAATGTTATATACACAATTGGGTTTATTTGAAAGATCCTGCAGTGTATGCTTTATACAAAACTTTGGTATATCAACCTGCAACAACAAAATGCTTCATTCCTCTTTATCTATTAAATCAATAATAACTGAGTTAAATGTGTAAAGGCAATTTGCATTGCAATAAATGAAAGCCTTTTGTTATTGAAACTTTGAGTTACATTGCTTTATTTGAATGAAATTTCATTATGAAAGCTCTTGGATGATACAACCTTTCCTACCCACAAACTTTAGTACAGAGAAAAAAATGAGCAGACAAATTATTGGAAGACTGTCCATGGGACAAACGAATTACATCACTATTTCTTTATCTTTGATATGGAGTTTAGTAACCAGTATAACTCAACTATTCCACCGTTTGGCAATCAACTGAAACAGCAAGACAAACCACAGTCACGGGGTTAAGAAAACTTTGCTAAAAGTATCATACTGAGCACTGAATAAGTCATGATCAAGTTACAGGTTTCAAGTACT
This sequence comes from Echinometra lucunter, assembly GCA_029962745.1. Taxonomy (NCBI): domain Eukaryota; kingdom Metazoa; phylum Echinodermata; class Echinoidea; order Camarodonta; family Echinometridae; genus Echinometra; species Echinometra lucunter. The sequence goes on along the minus strand of CM057165.1, from coordinate 12,301,735 downwards.
AGAAGTAGAAACATGCTACATGCGCTCACAGTTTCTTCATTGTGCTGCATACTGCACAGATTATTTTCATGTCGGTCTTTGTAATATGTAGATATATACAAGATTATATACAATATATTTTAAAACTGCCATCTTACTTAACGAAAAATGGTAAAAAAAATTTAATTAATTAATTAATCAATACACTCCTTCTATTACAGGGTATATATTTATCACTAATCAAGATAAAAGTACATGTATTTCCTGTTAAAGTGATGTTCTATTTTGGTCTTTTCAATTGCTGCATTGAAGGAAAGCACTCCACATGAAGAAGCTAATGCTTGGAGATTACTTCGAAATACAAATGATTTTTGTGTGCATGTTTTAAACAATATGCAGATGTATGTGGAATATTGGTTAACATTCACATACTTATCTAACCAGTCTACATGCATGTTTGCTCGAAGCAAAAACTTTGAGATTTCAATTTCCCTTTTTATTCCACCGTGGAAAATTAATATAATTTACAGTCAAACCTGCTTAAGCAAACACCTGTATGGAATGCCCACTTGTCTATAAAGGCCACAATTCTTGTTTCCTTTAATAGTTTTTTCCCCACTGAAACTTGTTCATAAAGACCACCAGCTCACTGTGACAGTTTTTTGTCTCCTTTGGGAGGTCTTTATATGCAGGTTTCACTGTACTCTTCGAGCATTTCCTAAACAGCACAATGCATGCTTCACGCACAATGATTCCCCCATCGTTCCTGCCTCATCATCGCCTGTGGGGTTTTTCAGGTGCTGCATAAAAAATAAAGACAGAGAAGAAAGGGTGTTAAAACAAAATCTATATGATACAAATGTACATTAGCATACACTAGCTAGCTAAGCATTCTGTGCTGAAAGGTCACTTCATGGCCCTTGATTTAACAGATGAAATGAGACAAGGTATACAGCAGGATGCATACACTCAAGTATTGGAACTTTGTACATTTTGTGATAAATTTGAAAAATGATATACCTTTTGACCCTTGGGGAAACTACGGGTCGTCATAAATTCTTTATCCGCTTAATCAGCTGCAGAGTGAAATATGTTGAAACAACTCTCTCGAAGATGCCTGTTCCCATGTAAAATTTCTCTTCTAATGCTTGAAAAGCCAATAATTTCACATAAACAGAACTAAATTTAACAAACTAACTGTTTACCTGCAATATGCTTAAATCAACTGTAAATTATCTCTTTTTCCTCATATTGCGAGTCCAATGAAGTTAGAGAATGGGTATGTATTCATACTTACGTGGTTCAGATAATTTAATGAGAATAGCTTCCAGAGAAGTCCTCAGCTCTTGCTCCTGTTTGTGAAAGTCTTTAATGGCTGCATTAGGGTTAGCATCCAGCCATTCTTGCTTCTCTCCGCATACATTCAGTCCAGTCATCTAAAAAAAATGTTGTTTTTAAATCATCATTCTAATAGGCACATCCACTTTTTACTCATTTGCAAGGCATTCTATAATGGACTCATACTAGCATTCTCTCAAAGTATAATAATATAACAAGTGTACTGCACTAGAGTCTATCTTATACATGATGATTAATTCAAAATTTCACGAAATGCAGCTTTTTACTGTGGGTGAAAGTGAGCATGGAAAATTATTTACAGAAAGAAGTGATCAATTTGACTTCACATGGATAATTAGTGTGTTATAGAACACTAATATATATGCACGCACTTAGCCTATTTAGTTAATTGATTATGGAGTATTTCTAATCCAATTCCTTGCTTTAACATGACAACTTAAAATCTCTTCAAACATTTCATAAGAAATTTTCATGCCCTGGCATGGTGGAAGGCCTTCCAAGATGTCACATATGACAAGACAGAAGAGATATGATGATTTACTTACTTTCTCATCTTTAGACAATCGTCCCTGGAGTTTCTGAGGGTCTTCGATGGTCTCTTTGGTTTCTTGAAGAATCGAGACCAGACTTCGTCTTGCTTCTGCAAATTTGACAAAGGTATCAGTATTCACTGAGCAGGTGAAAGTTTTACTCTATATCTATAGCACTTGTAATTGTGGCTTTTGAGTTCTGGGAAAGGGTAAAAGATAATTTGTGAGCTTTCTCCATCACTGGGTTGTATTATCAAAAAAATAAAGATAACCCAAACTTCACAGAAACATAATAAAACAGAAAACTTTGGTTGTGATTAATCACACCTACCTGACCAGTCCAGGAAGAAAGAGCAATCGTCATGTTTGTATCTGAGGGCTGTATCCCTGGCTCTCTCTCCGTGCTTGGTCCTGATAGACAGACTAGCTCCATATTTGACAAGGGTCTTGAGACAGTCCATCCTGCCCCAGGCTGCTGCATGGTGAATAGCCGTGTAACCTAAAAATGAAAAGAAAAATGAAATTACTTTTGAAGGTGTCAAGTGATAGGCTAGCCTCATTAACATTGTCAAAGGGAAGCATTGCTTGTTGGAATGTAAATTTTTCAGCATCCACTGACAGCAGTTACCCGATGCATCTGAGTCTGGCTAACTTGGACCCGGGACAACTCAGCCCCGCTGCAAAGTTGTCCCAGCATGAATGAATCTTTCATGATTTTTTTAGGGTTAGGGTTAGAGTTTAAGGTTAAGGTTAGGTTTTACGGTTAGGGTTTGGGTTAGGGTTAAACTTTAGCTGGGTCCGAGTTAGCCAGGATCCGAATCATCTTCCATTACTTGCACTGTATTGTTCTAACTTCTACTCTGGTTAACAGAGCAGAAGTAAGTATAACATAATTATTAAAAAAACTTAAATGAAAATATTCAAATCATGAATGAAAAGTGCCTTACATTAAAACCTAATGTTACAGTCACTAGCGTGACTAAGTCAGCCCTGCAAATTCATTCACCTCTTTTTGTGGCACTGTCAACATCTGCTCCTCTTTCCAGCAGTTCTTTTAATGCTTCATTCCTTCCAAGAATACATGCCATGTCTAAGGGGGTCCTGGCCGACATTGAATTTCTTGTGTCCAAACTAGATCCTTTTTCTTGCAACAATTTCAGCATTTCTATTTGATTTTCTGTAACCGCGACCTCAATGGGAGACCGCCCTTCCTCGTCTACGGAGTTCAGCTGGCTCTCTACGCGGTCGTGGTAGGGGTCATCTTCGTTGGCGAAACACTCAAGCAGCCGACTCGTATCACCACTTGCAGCACATTGGATGACGATATTAAGTCGTTTTCCTGATCGCTTTCCGCTCTGAATAGATGTAACTGATTCTGCCCTTTCTCCTTCGACTGTCATATTGATGATTATTTCAGAAATTCCCCCTTAAAATATTTATGACTTAAAACATAACACCAAATTTACGTCGTAGTTTTAGTAGCATGCAGCGTCAATGGTTTCTAAGCGGCAGGCTCGTTCACTACTATTCCTGTTCACAGTGCTATATCTATTTCATATTTCCATATCTTTTTAATTTCAAATATTGCTGATACATTGTAATTTTTGTTTTTATATATTTTGTATTTTGTTATATTCTGTTATATTTTGTGAATATTTTGATTCACTCTGTTATTTTCTGTTATATTCTGTAAAATTTTGTTACATTCTGTGAAAAAATTGAGATTGAGAACAATCCAATATGTATGGATTTCAATCAATTAACTTTGAAACTTGAAACTTGAAACTATTCTTTTTTTTTCTTCGGGAGGGGGGGGGGGGGGGAGTAATACAAAAATCATTGATAAAAAACATGAACATAGCAGTCCAAATTTGAATGCGACGGGGAATGCGATCTAATTTTTAAACATGGAGCAGGCTAAAAGACCTCCTCCCCTCCCTGCCGGATGAAAATGGATAGAGATTCTAGGAATATTATTTACGGTAATACGGTTGAATAGTTAGTTGATAGTTAGTTGGATTGGAGGGTGTTGGACGGGCCTAGATCTTTTTTTTTGTTTTTGTTTTGTTTTGTTCTGCATATAAACAAATCAATATAAAAAGGTATCACTCAAGTGTCAAATTAATCAACTCATGTAGGTGTCAACATGGGATGATAGCATGTATTGTTTAGGTGACAGTTCAGATCAGTTTGAGGTACATAACCTTAGAGGATACTTTTTTAAAATTCAGATTATATTCATGTTCTCATAAAGAAATTGATCATGATGAAAATAATTTCTGAAACATACACACACACACTCTCTCTCTCCCCCTCTAGCTTTTTCTTTTTCTCTTTCTCTCTCTCTCTAGCTCTCCCCTTCCTCTCTGGCCCATACTGCAGCAAACAAAAACATAAATCACATACATAAAAATATTTTGCACAATATATGACATAATGTCTCAATGTATCTTTTAATTTGTTATTATTTCACAGAATCATTTTAATACCATTTAATAATAAATGTATTTCATACACACGTAAATTGCTCACTATACACTTTTTGAATCCACAAATGTTAACTTGGAGTGGAGGGGAGTGGCCGGCTGGGTTGACGGGTGCATACCAAAGAAAGTGTTAAAATACTTTTCACACCCACGCAGTATCTTACATCTAAACCTCCAGTAACTCTCTGCCATATATAAAAAGAACTTTCCACAAAGAGACCCAAACAGTTACTATTAACAAAGGAACACATTTGTATCATATTCAATAGTATGGTTTCTGTAAAATACAAAGTACATCCTGGGAGTCTTAACATCCAATTATTTACTGTCAATAACCACTAAAAACCAGTTCAAATATATCAGTCAACAAAATATATTCTACAAATCATTACGCTGCCTTTAAGTAGCTATATACGGTAATGTGTTTGTGAATACTGTAAGTATATAGAAAGGATCTACTACAATGCTAAGAAAGGATTTACACCATGTAAATAAAGAAAGAAAAATTAATGATAGAATGATACATTAATGAATAACTTAGCAATGAGAGTAAAGAAGAATTACATGAGATCTCTCTTCCACAGCCATTTCAGGACACAAAGAAAACCCTATGGTTAAGAAGTTTTAACATGTGCAAGATGCATCTACTTCTGATTGCAGTGGGGTTGAATGAACTATTATGGAATGTAACCTCAACTGGTATGAAAGTCTGAAACAGATCAAAATCATGAATTCCATGCAAAAAATCTAAAACCTTCATCTACTACAACTAAACTTGCTTAATAGTTCACCTGTACATGAAGAGCTTTCTGTTTCTAAAACTCTGGTTTAGACTAGACTTCAATTGGACTATAATAGATTTAATAGACCACACTTTGACCGCTGTTTAAGTTGAATCAAAGTTCAGAATATATTCCCGTTTTTGTTTCCTTGTGGTCTTTGCAAAGTTATTTTATTTTTCTTATTTAATGAGTATCCACTACAATGTGATTCTTGAAGACTATAATATACAAAGTCCTCTTCCTTGCAAGCATGTTTTTGAACCAAGAAAGTCTGCATTTTTTTCATGCTTTTCAATATTAGACAAAAAGGTGGTTCCTAACCAGTATAAATATTTGTTGGTCATGGAAGTTGGCTTAAGAACAGTCTAGATCATATAACTGATTGATAATCATCAGTTTATGATCACCATGATTTCCCTCCTTTTGACTAAATTCGTAATGCACATACAATGTACATCCACCACCCCACTAGAAAAGCGAGGAAGCTTCCACAAAGGAAAATAAACCATTGCTGTGATAATACAAATCATAGATAATTCTAACTATTGATACATGAGGTAGCCCTTCATTGAAACATAATAAAGCTTTTTGGTTCCTTCGTAGCTTAGTAGCTTGATGGTTTTCTTTTCATGCAACTGTGTGTTAAATAACATAAGCTTTATTTGTTTCTTTGAGAATGAAAGAAGAACAAATGCGTACTGGTACTGATAATATGTAAGCTAGGGTCATAAGATGGAGGACACTACAGAAGAAAGCTGCATGATTTATCTTTGAAAATGACATTTTGTTTACATCTGGGGTAGTACTCTAAAAACAATGATCTTTTATGTTAGATGAACGATGTTAACTACCATAACAAATTAAACGTAGGGCAAGGCATTGGTTGAGCTCTGCACAAAGCTGGCTGCGTATGCATACAGTTTAAAGAGACATCGGCACAAGTACCTATGATAAAAGTTTATTCCATGCAATTTCAGTTTCTTATGACCATTAACATCATCAGAATATGACCCCAGAAGAACTCTCATAAAATCGATGCAGTATTGGTATGGAGTACACATGAATATGATGAACAGCACATCACATGACGTTAGACAGCTGCATACATAGGACCCAACAAAAGTACAAGTATATACAGTGAAAATTGGCTGAGAAGAAAAGGAGATGACTAAAAATGAAAATAATAACTGACATATGCCTATTTATAGGTAAACAGATATGCAGAAAAATTTTCATATAACTAACATAAGTGGACATTTGATATCTACGCAAGTTCTGAGTATGAAGATACAAATAAAGTTATAGCAAGAGAAGTCCAATGCTTTCATCAGACAGAAAGAAGAGAGGGAGGAAAGAGGGGGAGAGAGAGGGGGAGAGAGGGAGAGAGAAATGAAAGAGGGAGAGAGAGAGAGAAGCTTGGAGTGGATGCATTTACCGGTAATGCATATTCAATGCTGCTTAGTGCATCATCACCATTATCATCATCATCATCATCTATTAAAGAGAAACTAAGCAATAAATCAAAGATAATTTGGAGGTTACTGTGTAATAATTCATGAGGGGGGGGGGGGGGAGTTGATATTACTAACTACAATATGATGCCTGCAGTTACCAATACACTCTTTTTCACCAAAATAATCATACCCTTTAGAATCTGGTGTGCATGACAAAAACTGTGGATGAAATTATTCTTAGGGGCTTCATTCTATAATGACAAAATTGTCTGCTTTTGAGATTTTCTCGAAAATGAGCCATTTCATTATCAGAGAAATGAAGAAAGGGATTCAGTGCACTTGACAAAAGCAGTAATTTCATTCACAGTAAAGGAATACCCTTATCAATTCACCCACGTTACTGCAGTTGGTCTACACATATTTTGTATAATTACTGTGAAATAAAATATATATTGGTAACAAAACTTGATACATCAAAAACAGCAAACAGCAATATCACTTGTGTCCATCTCTGACATAAGAAAAGGTTGGAATGTCACTTTGTATTTTCATGCATCACCTACTGATTCCATTTAAAAACACATTTAAATAACTAATGCTAGTACGTGAGATATGTGCTATACAGTGACAAATTTAGACAGGCAAGGTAATTAAATAGAGGAAAGATACCATGAAATTTACAAAACAGCTTGATCAAGAAGAAAAAGCCAGTTATACCTTATTGGTGAGATCACCTTGACAAATACACAAGTAATAGAAATTAGTCTCATATTAGAAGAAGTGTAAAGGAACATTTTGTTAAGAATATATTTCGTGGTGCAATCTTTTAAACTAGGGACTTGTGGAAATCTATGTACAGATAAACTGGAGTAAAACCGTAAGTGTATTGTGCAATAAGCATGTTTTCATTTCATGTTGTTCGACAACCTAACATATCTTGAAGTATATATAATCCATCACTAAGCTAATAATACAAAATGTTTTGTAATTATTTTCTCTTTTTTTTACGTGTACAAAAAGACAGCACAGTTTTCTACAGATTGGCAAAGCCATGATTTACACATTTTACACATCCCTTTGAAGCTGTACCCACAACCAACAAAATTGTTGGGCAACACTTCCCTGTGGAACAATCATATTTCCTAGACTGCATACACATGTAAACTGACGAGTTGCATGCACACTGCACTGCATTAGCTATCAGGAGTACACTACTCTGTAAAATATCACATACCAAGCAATATGAATCTTCCAAAAGAAAGAGCTCCCAGCAAATGAGATCATGGCAATGGGAACGCAGCCAATTGCTACAAGTACCATTAATATAATATATATATATAAGTATTTACACAATACAATAGGATTCTCATAATAAGCTCTGCGCTGAATGTACAGTCTATGAAGTGCCAATCGTGGATCGGCTAGGACAATCTCCTTATATTCATCAATATAATAACAAGACAATGCTAAGAAAAATGTAGCACATCATACCAATTTCATCAGAACATCCATATATGCTACTTATCTAACCAAAGAACAAAATTAAACCAACAGAAAATATGAATCTAAGAAATCTAAACCTCTTTTGTTCACTCCACTGCTGTATTTCAAATATACTCCAATCTGCAGTGCTCATATGAATCAAATCCTCTAAAAACTAAAAGGATTGGGTAATAACGGGTTACTGCACACATCATGGAATAACTACACGTGAGATCTACACAAGTAACCATATTCAGACAAATCATATGATTAAGTAATGTACACATATTGCATTTTGAATAAGAAACACAAAAGAAAATGCCGACTGCTTTGCATGTTGAGCAGAGTCAACAAAAGAGGTATCTTTTCTCTCTTTCCATACTAAGTATCTGAGAAATAGAATGCAACCATGACCATCATAGTTGTCATTCTCTGCAGTTTGTGGCCACATCACATATCATCAGTGCTTGCAGGTCTCAATTTTTTCTTCGCCTTCCCTTTCTTTTTCCAATATAAAGAAACAGAAGTTTGATCAGAATGTAAATATCATTGCAGCCCATATACGAACTCCCTTTCTAGATGAAAGCATACATCGATGCACAAAACATTGTATCACTCATTCAATGAGTAGACTGAATCAAAGTCTAAATTTTCTCTGCTATTGCTGGAACCCCCCCCCCCCCCCCCCAATCAACTGATTCTAAAGATACTATTATGCCTGTAGCACTTTAATACAAGAAAGTGAGAAATTCTCTACTAAATAAAAGTTGAGGATTCTGTCACAGAACACATTAGATTCTCTTTCTTGCCATGCAGAAAGTCACGAGGAAGAACAATTTTGCTTATAAAGTGTTGTTTTTCATGGTTCTGCAATCTACCAAGTCTACAACTAGCAAATGCCTGTCAGTGTCTACATGATATACTACGTCCATGTCCGTAAACATGACCGAGAGAGTTTATGACATTTCAGTAATTTGTATCAATCGGTTACATCTCCGTCTGTGTTTGTAAATCTCACTCTATTTCCCGACAGAGAACCCTTTGAGACCTGTGAGCACTGAAGATAAGTGACAGTGTGATACCTTCTACAGATAGATGGAGAAGAGACAAAGAAAGAAAGATGCGGTGGAAGCTACGACGACGAGACACTGTTAGCAGGCACAGCCGTCTTTACCAGGCTGTTGGTCAGTGTTAAGTTGATTGCTGCGTGGAGCGGCGGGCTTGTGTTGGACTCCTGACTCGGCGGCGTTCAGATCAAGACTGGAAAAACAAAAGTGTTATCAATGCATTAAGAGTACTGTTATACACCGTAGTATAAAGGCCTTTTTCTGTTCTTTTCATCTGAAATAGAAACCTTTACAAATTTGAGATGATATGGACATTCTAAAATATATCAAATGAGTTATAAACATGACAGATAACAAGAACAGAGATTTAAACTATTTATCATTCACATTTCAATCAATACAATCTATTCGAAAAATATGCTAATTGAAACCAGTACTAATGAAACATATATCATGGGGTATCTCTTCTTTATTTAATGAGCAAGAAATCACTTACACAACCAATGTAGTGCAAGAATTTAACTGGTGTATTTAGAATAGTAAAAGGATAATACAAGATGTAATTTTCTGTTTCTTCAGATTTTTTCTTAATGTTTCTGCTCCTCAATCATCCAAATAAATTCATCCCGATTTCTACATATCTTGACCAATCTTCTAATTTTCCATCTTTCTTGTTTTCCCCCTTTATCATCCTATTTGAGAACCATCCCCCCCCCCCTTCCAGCTGTTTCTCAAGTTTGTTCTCCTTCTTTTCCTTCTAATGCTTCAAAGCCAACTACTCTTCTATTTCTCTCTACTGTCAATGTCTTCTCTTTTAAAAAGGAATGTCAATTTAAAGACTCTGAAGAACTACACGCTCTACATTCTTACTCTTCTACAATCCCGTTTTCACCATTTCCCTGTTCTCCCATAAAGGCAGGTTTTCGTGGGGCATGCAAATGATTTGCGAGGGATGCAATCACGCAAATGTTAAAAAAAAAAAATGGCACAGTCCAATATTCCTATTTTGCCAAACATGCATGATGGTTCGGACGGTTTGGAAGCATCGTCAGTTGTTCGCAGGGTGCTGGAAATGTTCACAAGAAATTTTTAACTTTTCTTAAACTCCCGCCAAACTAAAAAACGACAGTTGACCCCAGCACGTTTGCCGAACTTTTGGAGCCTAAGGTACAAATGTTGAACTTTGCCATCTTTTGGACATCCATCGCGAAGCATTCCCTTGCCCGTGAAAACCAGCCTTAATCACCTACCTTCCATCTTGGATGTTTTGGTAGATTTTTTTTGGCAGTATCCAGGAATGCTTCTTCTACATGGTCACCACTGCAAACAAGATATTGAGAACAGCTTGAATTTCATGGCACATCATCTGCTTGGACTCATTAAATGCTGAATATGATTGGCAGAAGGGAGACTAGCACCAAGTTGACAATTTGAACAATTAATATATAAATTAGAAAAAAAAAACTTTGGCAAATCAAACTTCATCTTTAGCCACAACTAAGTGCCTGACTATTACCTGCGGTTGGGGTCTTGCCATAGATTACAATACACTTGAAATTTAACTTTCTGATGAACTCCTTCCAACTATAAAATAATTGGTCGATTGAGAGAAACTCAACTAAAGGACACTGAAATCAAGTTCAGCCTTGATAAGATTTTTCTCAAAGTACTCTATGTAAATTTTAAAAATAAGGTGAATTCACCAAGAACAAATCACTGCATCAATACATTACTCACGTCTTTGCGCTAGCTTCTAAGAACAATAGTCCATTTTCCTCTGCAAATTGCTTGGCCTCTTCATACGTGACGTCTCTTTGTGCCTCTAAATCACTCTTGTTGCCAATGAGGAATATTACCTGGAAAACAATAATAATAATAATATAGCATTTTAGGTACGCCTTCTATCTAGTTACCTATTCAGAGGCACCGAGGGATATAATGGGAACGAGGGGATCATTTGAAATGTGGCGAGAACGAATATGTTTTAAGACCGGACTTGAATGATTCTACAGGTTTTGCATTACATACACTGGAAGGAAGTGCATTCCAGAGAACAGGAGCACTGGTAGCAAAAGCCTTTTCACCAAATGAACATGTGACTCTACAAAATAACAAAATAAAATATTCGATTCAATACCCAATGAAGTATTTCTTTCTTTTTTTCCAAGTAACAAAACAAAACAAGAGATAAACTGGAAATATGGCACTATTACTGCAGCAGATATAAAATAATCCACTACAAAACAAAGATTATACATGTCCACTAGATTAGGTATTGTTTTTCTGTAATTTTGAAATGTCAACAGGTAGCTAAGGTTCCTGTCAGAATCAGTCACTCCCCTCAGAGAAAGACAATTTTCTTCCCAATGCAATCAAGCAGTGGAATGCACTTGACAATAATACCAAAATCAGTACTACTCTATCTTGGTTCAAAGCACTCTGTCCCAAAGCTTTTTTAATATCCCTTATTCAAGATTCACAATTCAAGATACTTTATTGGTCCATGTAAGTTATTACAAAGAAATTTTGCTTCCATAGGCTTTCAACACAATACAACACAAATAAACAAAACAAAGGCCATGAAAAAAACATAAATGAATCAACAAGCACCTGCTTTTTAAGGGGGTATCCTAAACCATTTTACTTTCACTTATGTACTGTTATCTGTACTGAATAAATAAACATATGAAATGAAAATTTAAAGTGTGGAATGTTCAAGATAAATTTTCTCTCAGTATACTCAAATGACATATGACAGATCCAAAATCAACTCTGTTATTAGGTAAACTCATCCTACATGTACCTAAATGTCAAGAAAGTGACTTCATGTGACTGTCAAAAGGCACAACATTAGACACATACATGGACATAGTCTCTTAATACTCCATGTGGGGGTACACAGATATGTAATCATAATGACATCATACTCATAATCATAGCCATTGTACCTTATCATATCAAAAACTCGTTTGTACTCACTGTATTTGGATTGGTAAGATTTCTGGCGTCTGTAAGCCAACTACTGAGATGATTGTATGTGCTTCGTCTCGTGATGTCATAAACCATTAATGCTCCAGCCGCTCCTCTGTAGTAACTCCTCGTCACAGCCCTAGAAAACATACAACATAACATTAATATTAGAATTACTATTATAACACTGAGGTGATATGGTCTAGATGACTTATCAATAAACCGTAGCCCTGATTAAAATCCTGCCCACACACCATTTTGGTTGTTTTTTTCAATTCTTCAAAAGTGGATACTAACAAAAATTACTGCAATCATCAATAAGTCCAAATCATTTACATGTACAAAGTTGAGTTGAGTTGCCCTTATAGAACTAACTACATGTAAGCATCTAATCTGTGCATGCTTTATACTGTGATGACATACATGTAGGTGACCATGTGAACTAAATGTATTTTTTTCTTTATTTTCCTTCTAATATGTACATATATGTGATGAATTCTTGTGATGATCTCATCTCTATAGAGATTATGATTAAAATCACATACAATGTAACAACTCAATTAAAATGTCATAAAATGATGCAATACATACACGTAACATTCACAGAGATGCCAACTGCTCCTTTTTTTTTTGCAGTATTTTATACTGTTTTTTTCTTTATAAAAATACTGCAGGTTTCATGGAAAATACTTTTTCACCAAATTGTATTACTATACATGTCTATTGCAGAAAAGCTGAAAATACGTTTTTTCCACAAATTTTTTTTTTTTTTCATCCCTCAAAATACTGCAGTGCTCTTTACAAGGTCGGCATCCCTGCAATAACAAGACTTCATGTATATGTATACCAATTTCTGGAGTTGGTTCGGATACTCACGTCATGATATTCACACATTATGTTACTGTGACATATTTCCATCAAACGTTTCACATTCATGTCAGCATCATACCTGAATCTCTCCTGTCCTGCTGTGTCCCATATTTGTAATTTGATTTTCTGCCCAGAGGACTTCTATTATCCTAGTTCCAAACTCCACTCCAATTTGTGTGTGGACAATCTGCCATAACTGCAATGCAAGCAAGCCATAAAATATCCAATTGTAAATAAATCTTAGACCACCATTCCATACACAAATAAAACTAAGATATGATTCCAGTCAAAGGATGAATGGAAAGCAGTATTACATGAGAAAATGTACATGTACAGGTAATAGCTGCAACCAGGATAGCATTTCATCAAGTGCCTTGTCAGTGATTTTTTACCAACAACTGTTATAAGCTACTGAAATCCTTGCATCTGATTGGTTGAGAGCAACTTTGTCGGTTAATAAAATCACTGGACAAGACACTTGATGAAACACCCCCAGAAAATGCTGAATCTCCAATCTCCAAATCTCCAAATTTTATTGTCCGAGAAAGGAAATTCTTTTTGCCCAATTGATCATGGGCCCGGCAGCCACTGAAGCAGCGCCAGATTGATGTTGCTTCTATCCTTTTCAATGCTGCACTAATGAATACATGTGGTGCACCTTGCACAACAAAGGTTGTTTTAAAAAAGTATTTTACCAGATAAATTTGTATAGATGTACATGTGGGGACAATGATATGCACTAAGCATCTCTATATTAAAGGATAAGTGAATGGGTTTTAAATAATTATTACACAAGAGCAAAGCGAAAGCAGTGCTCATAGAAAAGCAATGTTAACATATCAGTTTTGAAAATTAATTAAAGGTACATTTTCATCTAAGTATGATGTATCAAACCATTTTTCCATCCCAATTAAACTTGCAAGATTATAAACCAACAAAATGTGCCAAAATCAAAGAATAACTTTCACTTAACTGAACATTCCACTTTATACCATTTGTATAATTTCAAAAACACATTCATGTATACTTACATTTTTTCTCTGTGAACTGATGTAGAAGACATGACTTTCCAACTCCCATATCTCCTATAATGATATACTTGAAGATATACGAATAGTTATATGGCCCTGCCGCCATGTTGAGATGTACCTACGATGAAGAAATAAAATAAATAACTCATCAATTATTCAACGGAAGCAAAGACTTTATGTTGACAACTTGATAGCAAACCAAACATAAACCATGTGTCTTTTAAACAACTCTAAATGAATATGGTCCCTACTGTAAGTAAAAGTAAAAAACCTTTACATACACATGTACAAGTTTCCAAAAATCTTATGCATGTTTAATCAGGGTTTCTCACTAGAAAAAAATACACACAACACGGTTCCAACTCTGCACACAGCGTGGGGAAGGAAGTTTCGGAAGTTAGTTTTACGGACTGGAATACACACCTAAAGTTAGTTGTGGCAGCAGTATATGCTATAGTAAATAGGATGATGAACAATACTTATTGGTGTAAGCAGGAGTTGTCTACTAATGGCATAAAAGTAAAATACATTGCCCCAAAAAGCAAAACAATCTGTGACATTTATCCATTATTGTTAGGATATATTACTCCAATATTTTTTTACCCTTGTTGCCACGCATGGTTGGCAACTGGCAATTTCAACACATGGTTCTTCCTTGTCTGCAACCCCTTTTACGCATGGTCTTGGAACCATGGGTGAGTTATGTATGGCGAGAACCATGCATGTTTTGTGCAAAGAAAGGCAGGCCTATCCATGCACATGTACTCCACATTCTGTCAAGTAAAGGGAGTACATGTACATGCACATCACATTGATTTTCAAACATCAAATTTCTAAATTTACATAACGCAAGGCTCCACACTACATTTTTGGCAGAGGGGTCCAGACTGAAATTCTGGGTTCTGCATACAAGAATACTGAGCCCTGTACTCAAATTATTCAATTTTTCTAGTCCTGACCTAAATTAGGGGGTCCAATGTCTGGGGTGCCTATCAGTGTTTAAGCTCTGCATAATGTAATTGTAAGAAATTCCATTTGTACAGGGAAGAATTCCAAATATACACCGCATCAAGTGTTTTATTGAATCACCAACATAATCAAACAATTTACAAGTTATGAGAAGAGATTAGATAACAATAAAAGAAAAGACTCTGCGGCATTAAAGTAATGCTGTTGCTGTATAGCCCTAATGTTTAAGTTTCAATACAAACACACTTAAGACGCAACTTAAGAAATCCTTTGCATGAGGACTGGGGGTGAAAACCCATACACACACTACGGATGAAGTGTGCAATAAAGGTGTTTATTACAGGGACATACTGTACATGTAGAATGCACACCGTTCTAGCCTATTCAAGGATGCACTGTTACAGTGGGTATAATTAGCCCTGATCACTAACTGAAAGTGCTTATAAATTACACTAGCTGTGTTTATATCATACAAGACTAACGATTTTGCTGTTCACTTAGTATAATATTTTTCTTAAACTATATATTTCATGATAACCATAAAAAATATATGTGATAAGTAACTAAAATGTAACATGTAAGTATATTTTTTAAATGTTATGGTAATCTTTGCAAAAGAGACGATAAAACTATTTTCACCTGTATGAAATTTTAAACAAAAATTCAGAAAAGGCTTTCACTGACACATTCACAGATATTATTACACCCCTGCACTGGCTTGTTTTTCCAAATTTTAATAAAATGGTGAAAACAATTGGGGGAAACATTGAAAATTGTAAACAATAATGATCATGACCCAGTAGAGTACAACCACATATCTATTAGCATTACATAACAAAAAAAAAAAAAAACATATGATGGTTGCGTTCATTATTTATTTAGCATGAAGAGATCAGACAGCAAAATCTTTGAAAAGAAATACAAGTTTTTATTTGACTCTGAGACTGACAACTTATGACTATGTCTGAAAATCAATTAACAACAGTCAAAACAAAACTTAAAAGTTATGTTCAATTGCCGGTAGTTTTTGTAAGCCCTCAAAAAATCTTTGTGAGATTTCTTTGCTTTAAGATACTAAATTAAAATAGCAAGATTATAAGATACTAGCAAAGTTAAGATACCATGAAGATTTTTTCTCCTCAAATGCAGTATCAAACTAATGAAAGGCAACAGAAAAAATATAAACACAACAAAAAAAGTAACTCCCCCCCAATTCAAAATAGCATAACTTTTTAACGAAAAAGTTTTGAGCAAAATAATTTGGCAGGTTTGTTTCTACACTTATTGAATAATTTCTGTGTGAAAATGAGAATGATTCGTCAAGTCATGCATGAGTGAGCAAACATTAAAGGCAAAAATGTCAAAAGTCACAAGAGTCATTTTGAGGCTCTGTGAAACAAACCTTTGGCGAATTTGAATTCTTCCATTGTTTGACCAAGTCATGCCTATCCCTGACACTTTTCATGTTTATCACAGTTGGGTGAACACAGATTTTTTTAGAAAAATGACGTTCAGCCCTCCTAAATCTGCAAAATCCATTCAGTTTGTGGAAAAAATTGGCATCAACCAACATGAGTCAGCACATTACGTGAAAATACCAGGTAGTCGTTTTTCCGGCATTAAACAGTAAATTTTCAGCATTTCTTGCTTCATCGTTAGCAATTTTGTCACTCAACCATGGCACAACCTCGAAAAACATCAACAGCACTTAAACAAATGCCAGAAAAATCTTGTTTCACAAACTCCCCCAAATGACTCTTGTGACTTTTGAAAATTGACATTTTTGCCTTTAATATCTGCTCACTCATGCATGACTTGACAGATCAATCTCATTTTCAAACAGAAGTTAGTCAATAAGTGTAGGAACACTCCTGCCCAAAAACATTTTCCTAAAAACATCTTCGTTAAAAGTTATGCTATTTGAATTAGGGGGGAGTTACTTTTTTTGTTGTGTTTAGTTTAAATCCCTGGTCCAGGAATGTAAACCTCCCACATCAATGTGCATCACACATGTACACACGTGTAAAACAATAAGGGTTTTGACGACCATGATCGTTGTACAGGGAGCCATCGGGGTGGACAAGTCTTAACAGTGTGTACATGTAGCTAGGGCATAGCATAGTAACTAGTCACTGTCTTGTATTCCTCTCAGAAATACATGTATTTACTCCAAAATCTGCTGGAAATCATAAATGGAATTTGAATATCACATTATCTCTCACACGTATCTTTTCATGGTAGACAATATGAGACTAAATTTAGCCAGTTTCATGTCAATTTTCTTTATGCTACCAAAAATGAGCTTCAAAGCTGACATAGGAGTGTGGCAGCCCCCATTCTCCCCCCCCCCCCAAATGAGCATGAAATTGATTGAATATAGTCTCACACTGTCTGCCTAGTACATGTACAGTGAGATTTTGTGATATTCCATTCATGATTTCCAGTGAATTTTCAAGTAAATGTCTGATAGGAACGAAATAGAACAGTTAGACTCTGCCCTCTACAGGGTCTACTACATGTGACCCCTGAACGACAGCTCCCTGCACAAGAAAGGGTTTTTTACACTGGCAAAATTTTGCTTAGTCCCGGACCATCGGTGGGGTTAAGGGAGGCCTTAGCCAGACTGATAGTACCGGACTTTCCTTAGCCACTTTCTGTTTACACTGCTTTTTGCAAAAGTGGGCTAGCCCCACCGATAGTCCCCTACTAGCTGGCCCTGCAAAAAGCATGGCTAACCCCGCAATT
>CM057165.1:12222827-12283511 GCA_029962745.1 Echinometra lucunter | reverse complement strand
CTTCCACAAAGGAAAATAAACCATTGCTGTGATAATACAAATCATAGATAATTCTAACTATTGATACATGAGGTAGCCCTTCATTGAAACATAATAAAGCTTTTTGGTTCCTTCGTAGCTTAGTAGCTTGATGGTTTTCTTTTCATGCAACTGTGTGTTAAATAACATAAGCTTTATTTGTTTCTTTGAGAATGAAGAAGAACAAATGCGTACTGGTACTGATAATATGTAAGCTAGGGTCATAAGATGGAGGACACTACAGAAGAAAGCTGCATGATTTATCTTTTGAAAATGACATTTTGTTTACATCTGGGGTAGTACTCTCTAAAAACAATGATCTTTTATGTTAGATGACCGATGTTAACTACCATAACAAATTAAACGTAGGGCAAGGCATTGGTTGAGCTCTGCACAAAGCTGGCTGCGTATGCATACAGTTTAAAGGGACATCGGCACAAGTACCTATGATTAAAGTTTATTCCATGCAATTCAGTTTCTTATGACCATTAACATCATCAGAATATGACCCCAGAAGAACTCTCATAAAATCGATGCAGTATTGGGTATGGAGTACACATGAATATGATGAACAGCACATCACAACGTTAGACAGCTGCATACATAGGACCCACCAAAGGTACAAGTATATACAGTGAAAAATTGGCCTGAGAAGAAAGGAGATGACTAAAAATGAAAAATAATAATAACTGACATATGCCTATTTATAGGTAAACAGATATGCAGAAAAATTTCATATAACTAACATAAGTGGACATTTGATATCTACGCAAGTTCTGAGTATGAAGATACAAATAAAGTTATAACAAGAGAAGTCCAATGCTTTCATCAGACAGAAAGAAGAGAGGGGGAAAAGGGGGGAGAGAGAGGGGAGAGAGGGAGAGAGAAAAGGAAAGAGGGGACGAGAGAGAGAGAAGCTTGGAGTGGATGCATTTACGCGGTAATGCCTAGTAATGCTGCTTAGTGCATCATCACCATTATCATCATCATCATCATCTATTAAGAGAAACTAAGCATAAATCAAAGATAAGTTGGAGGTTTACTGTGTAATAATTCATGAGGGGGGGGGGGGGGGGGGGGGGGGGGAGTTGATATTACTAACTACAATATGATGCCTGCAGTTACCAATACACTCTTTTCACCAAAATAATCATACCCTTAGAATCTGGTGGTGCATGACAAAAAACTGTGGATGAAATTATTCTTAGGGCTTCATTCTATAATGACAAAAGTGTCTGCTTTTGAGATTTTCTCGAAAATGAGCCATTTCATTATCAGAGAAATGAAGAAAGGGATTCAGTGCACTTGACAAAAGCAGTAATTTCATTCACAGTAAGGAATACCCTATCAATTCACCCACGTTACTGCAGTTGTCTACACATATTTTGTATAATTACTGTGAAATAAAATATATATTGGTAACAAAACTTGAATACATCAAAAACAGCAAACAGCAATATCACTTGTGTCCATCTCTGACATAAGAAAAGGTTGGAATGTCACTTTGTTTTTCATGCATCACCTACTGATTCCATTTAAAAACACATTTAAAAATAACTAATGCTAGTACGTGAGATATGTGCTATACAGTGACAAATTTAGACAGGCAAGGTAATTAAATAGAGGAAAAATACCATGAAATTTACAAAACAGCTTGATCAAGAAGAAAAAGCCAGTTATACCTTATTGGTGAGATCACCTTGACAAATACACAAGTAATAGAAATTAGTCTCATATGAGAAGAAGTGTAAAGGAACATTTGTTAAGGAATATTTCGTGGTGCAATCTTTTAAAACTAGGGACTTGTGGAAATCTATGTACAGATAAACTGGAGTAAAACCGTAAGTGTATTGTGGCAATAAGCATGTTTTCATTTCATGTTGTTCGACAACCTAACATATCTTGAAGTATATATAATCCATCACTAAGCTAATAATACAAAATGTTTTGTAATTATTTTCTCTTTTTTTACGTGTACAAAAAGACAGCACAGTTTTCTACAGATTGGCAAAGCCATGATTTACACATTTTACACATCCCTTTGAAGCTGTACCCACAACCAACAAAATTGTTGGGCAACACTTCCCTGTGGAACAATCATATTTCCTAGACTGCATACACATGTAAACTGACGAGTTGCATGCACACTGCACTGCATTAGCTATCAGGAGTACACTACTCTGTAAAATATCACATACCAAGCAATATGAATCTTCCAAAAGAAAGAGCTCCCAGCAAATGAGATCATGGCAATGGGAACGCAGCCAATTGCTACAAGTACCATTAATATAATATATATATAAGTATTTACACAATACAATAGGATTCTCATAATAAGCTCTGCGCTGAATGTACAGTCTATGAAGTGCCAATCGTGGATCGGCTAGGACAATCTCCTTATATTCATCAATATAATAACAAGACAATGCTAAGAAAAATGTAGCACATCATACCAATTTCATCAGAACATCCATATATGCTACTTATCTAACCAAAGAACAAAATTAAACCAACAGAAAATATGAATCTAAGAAATCTAAACCTCTTTTGTTCACTCCACTGCTGTATTTCAAATATACCTCCAATCTGCAGTGCTCATATGAATCAAATCCTCTAAAAACTAAAAGGATTGGGTAATAACGGTTTACTGCACACATCATGGAATAACTACACGTGAGATCTACACAGTAACCATATTCAGACAAATCATATGATTAAGTAATGTAACATATTGCATTTTGAATAAGAAACACAAAAAGAAAATGCCGACTGCTTTGCATGTTGAGCAGAGTCAACAAAAGAGGTATCCTTTTCTCTCTTTCCATACTAAGTATCTGAGAAATAGAATGCAACCATGACCATCATAGTTGTCATTCTCTGCAGTTTGTGGCCACATCACATATCATCAGTGCTTGCAGGTCTCAATTTTTTCTTCGCCTTCCCTTTCTTTTTCCAATATAAAGAAACAGAAGTTGATCAGAATGTAATATCATTGCAGCCCATATACGAACTCCCTTTCTAGATGAAAGCATACATCGATGCACAAAACATTTGTATCACTCATTCAATGAGTAGACTGAATCAAAGTCTAAATTTTCTCTGCTATTGCTTGGAACCCCCCCCCCCCCCAATCAACTGATTCTAAAGATACTATTATGCCTGTAGCACTTTAATACAAGAAAGTGAGAAATTCTCTACTAAATAAAAGTTGAGGATTCTGTCACAGAACACATTAGATTCTCTTTCTTGCCATGCAGAAAGTCACGAGGAAGAACAATTTTGCTTATAAAGTGTTGTTTTTCATGGTTCTGCAATCTACCAAGTCTACAACCTAGCAAATGCCTGTCAGTGTCTACATGATATACTACGTCCATGTCCGTAAACATGACCGAGAGAGTTTATGACATTTCAGTAATTTGTATCAATCGTTACAATCTCCGTCTGTGTTTGTAAATCTCACTCTATTTCCCGACAGAGAACCTTTGAGACCTGTGAGCACTGAAGATAAGTGACAGTGTGATACCTTCTACAGATAGATGGAGAAGAGACAAAGAAAGAAAGATGGCGGTGGAAAGCTACGACGACGAGACACTGTTAGCAGGCACAGCCGTCTTTACCAGGCTGTTGGTCAGTGTTAAGTTGATTGCTGCGTGGAGCGGCGGGCTTGTGTTGGACTCCTGACTCGGCGGCGTTCAGATCAAGACTGGAAAAACAAAAGTGTTATCAATGCATTAAGAGTACTGTTATACACCGTAGTATAAAGGCCTTTTTCTGTTCTTTTCATCTGAAATAGAAACCTTTACAAATTTGAGATGATATGGACATTCTAAAATATATCAAATGAGTTATAAACATGACAGATAACAAGAACAGAGATTTAAACTATTTATCATTCACATTTCAATCAATACAATCTATTCGAAAAATATGCTAATTGAAACCAGTACTAATGAAACATATATCATGGGGTATCTCTTCTTTATTTAATGAGCAAGAAATCACTTACACAACCAATGTAGTGCAAGAATTTAACTGGTGTATTTAGAATAGTAAAAGGATAATACAAGATGTAATTTTCTGTTTCTTCAGATTTTTTCTTAATGTTTCTGCTCCTCAATCATCCAAATAAATTCATCCCGATTTCTACATATCTTGACCAATCTTCTAATTTTCCATCTTTCTTGTTTTCCCCCTTTATCATCCTATTTGAGAACCATCCCCCCCCCCCCTTCCAGCTGTTTCTCAAGTTTGTTCTCCTTCTTTTCCTTCTAATGCTTCAAAGCCAACTACTCTTCTATTCTCTCTACTGTCAATGTCTTCTCTTTAAAAAGGAATGTCAATTTAAAGACTCTGAAGAACTACACGCTCTACATTCTTACTCTTCTACAATCCCGTTTTCACCATTTCCCTGTTCTCCCATAAAGGCAGGTTTTCGTGGGGCATGCAAATGATTTGCGAGGGATGCAATCACGCAAATGTTTAAAAAAAAAATGGCACAGTCCAATATTCCTATTTTGCCAAACATGCATGATGGTTCGGACGGTTTGGAAGCATCGTCAGTTGTTCGCAGGGTGCTGGAAATGTTCACAAGAAATTTTTAACTTTTCTTAAACTCCCGCCAAACTAAAAAACGACAGTTGACCCCAGCACGTTTGCCGAACTTTTGGAGCCTAAGGTACAAATGTTGAACTTTGCCATCTTTTGGACATCCATCGCGAAGCATTCCCTTGCCCGTGAAAACCAGCCTTAATCACCTACCTTCCATCTTGGATGTTTTGGTAGATTTTTTTGGCAGTATCCAGGAATGCTTCTTCTACATGGTCACCACTGCAAACAAGATATTGAGAACAGCTTGAATTTCATGGCACATCATCTGCTTGGACTCATTAAATGCTGAATATGATTGGCAGAAGGGAGACTAGCACCAAGTTGACAATTTGAACAATTAATATATAAATTAGAAAAAAAAAACTTTGGCAAATCAAACTTCATCTTTAGCCACAACTAAGTGCCTGACTATTACCTGCGGTTGGGGTCTTGCCATAGATTACAATACACTTGAAATTTAACTTTCTGATGAACTCCTTCCAACTATAAAATAATTGGTCGATTGAGAGAAACTCAACTAAAGGACACTGAAATCAAGTTCAGCCTTGATAAGATTTTTCTCAAAGTACTCTATGTAAATTTTAAAAATAAGGTGAATTCACCAAGAACAAAATCACTGCATCAATACATTACTCACGTCTTTGCGCTAGCTTCTAAGAACAATAGTCCATTTTCCTCTGCAAATTGCTTGGCCTCTTCATACGTGACGTCTCTTTGTGCCTCTAAATCACTCTTGTTGCCAATGAGGAATATTACCTGGAAAACAATAATAATAATAATATAGCATTTTAGGTACGCCTTCTATCTAGTTACCTATTCAGAGGCACCGAGGGATATAATGGGAACGAGGGGATCATTTGAAATGTGGCGAGAATGAATATGTTTTAAGACCGGACTTGAATGATTCTACAGGTTTTGCATTACATACACTGGAAGGAAGTGCATTCCAGAGAACAGGAGCACTGGTAGCAAAAGCCTTTTCACCAAATGAACATGTGACTCTACAAAATAACAAAATAAAATATTCGATTCAATACCCAATGAAGTATTTCTTTCTTTTTTTCCAAGTAACAAAACAAAACAAGAGATAAACTGGAAATATGGCACTATTACTGCAGCAGATATAAAATAATCCACTACAAAACAAAGATTATACATGTCCACTAGATTAGGTATTGTTTTTCTGTAATTTTGAAATGTCAACAGGTAGCTAAGGTTCCTGTCAGAATCAGTCACTCCCCTCAGAGAAAGACAATTTCTTCCCAATGCAATCAAGCAGTGGAATGCACTTGACAATAATACCAAAATCAGTACTACTCTATCTTGGTTCAAAGCACTCTGTCCCAAAGCTTTTTTAATATCCCTTATTCAAGATTCACAATTCAAGATACTTTATTGGTCCATGTAAGTTATTACAAAGAAATTTTGCTTCCATAGGCTTTCAACACAATACAACACAAATAAACAAAACAAAGGCCATGAAAAAAACATAAATGAATCAACAAGCACCTGCTTTTTAAGGGGGTATCCTAAACCATTTTACTTTCACTTATGTACTGTTATCTGTACTGAATAAATAAACATATGAAATGAAAATTTAAAGTGTGGAATGTTCAAGATAAATTTTCTCTCAGTATACTCAAATGACATATGACAGATCCAAAATCAACTCTGTTATTAGGTAAACTCATCCTACATGTACCTAAATGTCAAGAAAGTGACTTCATGTGACTGTCAAAAGGCACAACATTAGACACATACATGGACATAGTCTCTTAATACTCCATGTGGGGTACACAGATATGTAATCATAATGACATCATACTCATAATCATAGCCATTGTACCTTATCATATCAAAAAATCGTTTGTACTCACTGTATTTGGATTGGTAAGATTTCTGGCGTCTGTAAGCCAACTACTGAGATGATTGTATGTGCTTCGTCTCGTGATGTCATAAACCATTAATGCTCCAGCCGCTCCTCTGTAGTAACTCCTCGTCACAGCCCTAGAAAACATACAACATAACATTAATATTAGAATTACTATTATAACACTGAGGTGATATGGTCTAGATGACTTATCAATAAACCGTAGCCCTGATTAAAATCCTGCCCACACACCATTTTGGTTGTTTTTTTCAATTCTTCAAAAGTGGATACTAACAAAAATTACTGCAATCATCAATAAGTCCAAATCATTTACATGTACAAAGTTGAGTTGAGTTGCCCTTATAGAACTAACTACATGTAAGCATCTAATCTGTGCATGCTTTATACTGTGATGACATACATGTAGGTGACCATGTGAACTAAATGTATTTTTTTCTTTATTTTCCTTCTAATATGTACATATATGTGATGAATTCTTGTGATGATCTCATCTCTATAGAGATTATGATTAAAATCACATACAATGTAACAACTCAATTAAAATGTCATAAAATGATGCAATACATACACGTAACATTCACAGAGATGCCAACTGCTCCTTTTTTTTTTGCAGTATTTTATACTGTTTTTTTCTTTATAAAAATACTGCAGGTTTCATGGAAAATACTTTTTCACCAAATTGTATTACTATACATGTCTATTGCAGAAAAGCTGAAAATACGTTTTTTCCACAAATTTTTTTTTTTTTCATCCCTCAAAATACTGCAGTGCTCTTTACAAGGTCGGCATCCCTGCAATAACAAGACTTCATGTATATGTATACCAATTTCTGGAGTTGGTTCGGATACTCACGTCATGATATTCACACATTAATCTGTATGTTACTGTGACATATTTCCGTCAAACGTTTCACATTCATGTCAGCATCATACCTGAATCTCTCCTGTCCTGCTGTGTCCCATATTTGTAATTTGATTTTCTGCCCAGAGACTTCTATTATCCTAGTTCCAAACTCCACTCCAATTGTGTGTGGACAATCTGCCATAACTGCAATGCAAGCAAGCCATAAAATATCCAATGTAAATAAATCTAGACCACCATTCCATACACAAATAAAAACTAAGATATGATTCCAGTCAAAGGATGAATGGAAAGCAGTATTACATGAGAAAATGTACATGTACAGGTAATAGCTGCAACCAGGATAGCATTTCATCAAGTGCCTTGTCAGTGATTTTTTACCAACAACTGTTATAAGCTACTGAAATCCTTGCATCTGATTGGTTGAGAGCAACTTTGTCGGTAAAAATCACTGACAAGACACTTGATGAAACACCCCCAGAAAATGCTGAATCTCCAATCTCCAAAATCTCCAAATTTTATTGTCCGAGAAAGGAAATTCTTTTTGCCCAATTGATCATGGGCCCGGCAGCCACTGAGCAGCGCCAGATTGATGTTGCTCTATCCTTTTCAATGCTGCACTAATGAATACATGTGGTGCACCTTGCACAAACAAAGGTGTTTAAAAAAGTATTTTACCAGATAAATTTGTATAGATGTACATGTGGGGACAATGATATGCACTAAGCATCTCTATATTAAAGGATAAGTGAATGGGTTTTAAATAATTATTACACAAGAGCAAAGCGAAAGCAGTGCTCATAGAAAAGCAATGTTAACATATCAGTTTTGAAAATTAATTAAAGGTACATTTTCATCTAAGTATGATGTATCAAACCATTTTTCCATCCCAATTAAACTTGCAAGATTATAAACCAACAAAATGTGCCAAAATCAAAGAATAACTTTCACTTAACTGAACATTCCACTTTATACCATTTGTATAATTTCAAAAACACATTCATGTATACTTACATTTTTTCTCTGTGAACTGATGTAGAAGACATGACTTTCCAACTCCCATATCTCCTATAATGATATACTTGAAGATATACGAATAGTTATATGGCCCTGCCGCCATGTTGAGATGTACCTACGATGAAGAAATAAAATAAATAACTCATCAATTATTCAACGGAGCAAGACTTTATGTTGACAACTTGATAGCAAACCAAACATAAACCATGTGTCTTTTAACAACTCTAAATGAATATGTCCTACTGTAAGTAAAAGTAAAAACCTTACATACACATGTACAAGTTTCAAATCTTATGCATGTTTAATCAGGGTTCTCACTAGAAAAAAATCCACACACGGTTCCCACTCTGCACACAGCGTGGAAGTTTCGGAAGTTTTACGGAATAACACCTAAAGTTAGGTGTGGCAGCAGTATATGCTATAGTAAAAGGATGAAAAATACTTCTTGGTAAGCAGGAGTTGTCTACTAATGGCATAAAAGTAAAAATACATTGCCAAAAAGCAAAACAATCTGTGACATTTATCATTATTGTTAGGAATATATACTCCAATATTTTTTTACCCTTGTTGCCACGCATGGTGCAACAATTTCACACATGGTTCTTCCTTGTCTGAAACCCTTTACGCATGGTCTTGGAACCATGGGTGTTATGTACTGGCGAGAACCATGCATGTTTTGTGCAAAGAAAGGCAGGCCTATCCATGCACATGTACTCCACATTCTGTCAGTAAAGGGAGTACATGTACATGCACATCACATTGATTTCAAACATCAAATTTCTAAATTTACATAACGCAAGGCTCCACACTACATTTTTTGGCAGAGGGGTCCAGACTGAAATTCTGGGTTCTGCATACAAGAATACTGAGCCCTGTACTAAAATTATTCAATTTTCTAGTCCTGACCTAAATTTAGGGGGTCCAATGTCTTGGGTGCCTATCAGTGTTAAGCTCTGCATAATGTAATTGTAAGAAATTCCATTTGTACAGGGAGAATTCCAATATACACGCATCAAGTGTTTTATTGAATCACCAACATAATCAAACAATTTACAAGTTATTGAGAAGAGATTAGATAACAATAAAAGAAAAGACTCTGCGGCTATTAAAGTAATGCTGTTTGCTGTATAGACCTATGTTTAAGTTTCAATACAGAACACACTTAAGACGCAACTTAAGAAATCCTTTGCATGAGGACTGGGGGTGAAAACCCATACACACACTACGGATGAAGTGTGCAATAAAGGTGTTTATTACAGGGACATACTGTACATGTAGAATGCACACCGTTCTAGCCTATTCAAGGATGCACTGTTACAGTGGGTATAATTAGCCCTGATCACTAACTGAAAGTGCTTATAAATTACACTAGCTGTGTTTATACTATACAAGACTAACGATTTTGCTGTTCACTTAGTATAATATTTTTCTTAAACTATATTTTCATGATAACCATAAAAAATATATGTGATAAGTAACTAAAATGTAACATGTAAGTATATTTTTTAAATGTTATGGTAATCTTTGCAAAAGAGACGATAAAACTATTTTCACCTGTATGAAATTTTAAACAAAAATTCAGAAAAGGCTTTCACTGACACATTCACAGATATTATTACACCCCTGCACTGGCTTGTTTTTCCAAATTTTAATAAAATGGTGAAAACAATTGGGGGTAAACATTGAAAATTGTAAACAGTAATGATCATGACCCAGTAGAGTACAACCACATATCTATTAGCATTACATAACAAAAAAAAAAAAAAAAAAAACATATGATGGTTGCGTTCATTATTTATTTAGCATGAAGAGATCAGACAGCAAAATCTTTGAAAAGAAATACAAGTTTTTATTTGACTCTGAGACTGACAACTTATGACTATGTCTGAAAATCAATTAACAACAGTCAAAACAAAACTTAAAAGTTATGTTCAATTGCCGGTAGTTTTTGTAAGCCCTCAAAAAATCTTTGTGAGATTTCTTTGCTTTAAGATACTAAATTAAAATAGCAAGATTATAAGATACTAGCAAAGTTAAGATACCATGAAGATTTTTTCTCCTCAAATGCAGTATCAAACTAATGAAAGGCAACAGAAAAAATATAAACACAACAAAAAAAGTAACTCCCCCCCCCCCCCCCCAATTCAAAATAGCATAACTTTTTAACGAAAAAGTTTTGAGCAAAATAATTTGGCAGGTTTGTTTCTACACTTATTGAATAATTTCTGTGTGAAAATGAGAATGATTCGTCAAGTCATGCATGAGTGAGCAAACATTAAAGGCAAAAATGTCAAAAGTCACAAGAGTCATTTTGAGGCTCTGTGAAACAAACCTTTGGCGAATTTGAATTCTTCCATTGTTTGACCAAGTCATGCCTATCCCTGACACTTTTCATGTTTATCACAGTTGGGTGAACACAGATTTTTTTTAGAAAAATGACGTTCAGCCCTCCTAAATCTGCAAAATCCATTCAGTTTGTGGAAAAAAATTGGCATCAACCAACATGAGTCAGCACATTACGTGAAAATACCAGGTAGTCATTTTTCCGGCATTAAACAGTAAATTTTCAGCATTTCTTGCTTCATCGTTAGCAATTTTGTCACTCAACCATGGCACAACCTCGAAAAACATCAACAGCACTTAAACAAATGCCAGAAAAATCTTGTTTCACAAACTCCCCCAAATGACTCTTGTGACTTTTGAAAATTGACATTTTTGCCTTTAATATCTGCTCACTCATGCATGACTTGACAGATCAATCTCATTTTCAAACAGAAGTTAGTCAATAAGTGTAGGAACACTCCTGCCCAAAAACATTTTCCTAAAAACAGCTTCGTTAAAAAGTTATGCTATTTTGAATTAGGGGGGAGTTACTTTTTTTGTTGTGTTTAGTTTAAATCCCTGGTCCAGGAATGTAAACCTCCCACAACATCAATGTGCATCACACATGTACACACGTGTAAAACAATAAGGGTTTTGACGACCATGATCGTTGTACAGGGAGCCATCGGGGTGGACAAGTCTTAACAGTGTGTACATGTAGCTAGGGCATAGCATAGTGACTAGTCACTGTCTTGTATTCCTCTCAGAAATACATGTATTTACTCCAAAATCTGCTGGAAATCATAAATGGAATTTGAATATCACATTATCTCTCACACGTATCTTTTCATGGTAGACAATATGAGACTAAATTTAGCCAGTTTCATGTCAATTTTCTTTATGCTACCAAAAATGAGCTTCAAAGCTGACATAGGAGTGTGGCAGCCCCCATTCTCCCCCCCCCCCAAATGAGCATGAAATTGATTGAATATAGTCTCACACTGTCTGCCTAGTACATGTACAGTGAGATTTTGTGATATTCCATTCATGATTTCCAGTGAATTTTCAAGTAAATGTCTGATAGGAACGAAATAGAACAGTTAGACTCTGCCCTCTACAGGGTCTACTACATGTATGACCCCTGAACGACAGCTCCCTGCACAAGAAAGGGGTTTTTACACTGGCAAAATTTTGCTTAGTCCCGGACCATCGGTGGGGTTAAGGGAGGCCTTAGCCAGACTGATAGTACCAGACTTTCCTTATCCCACTTTCTGTTTACACTGCTTTTTGCAAAAGTGGGCTAGCCCCACCGATAGTCCCATACTAGCTGGCCCTGCAAAAAAGCATGGCTAACCCCGCAATTACGGTGCTAGCACCGCAATTGCGGCCCCAAGCAAGCCAGTGTAAAAAGTAAGAAAAAATAGTCTGGGGTTAGCGACAAGACGAAGCCAAATGCCCATTGACCAATCAGAAACGAACGCTTATCAGCGAAAAGGGTCAGGTGATTCGTGCTTGTATCATGTGACTTACTGATACTAGCGCGCACTTAACGAAACAGATCTGAGGCTAAGTTGAACTTGAAGTTGAAGTATGTACCTGGACGACAAGAATCTTCTGCAATTTCTCATGTTTATTAATTTTCTCATGCTTATTAATTTTCTCATGTTCATTTCTCATGTTTATTAATTTTCTGTTTCTCAAGTTTTAGCACGCATGCTCGGAAATAGTACGGGATTAAGAAAATGCAATTGTAAACAGCCAGCTATTCACTGGCCTGGGCTAAGCGCTTAGTATGGGACTTATTTAGCAAGTGTAAAAAAAAAAAAAGATAGTACGGGACTAACGAAAGTCCTGTACTAAGGAAAGTACGGGATTAAGAAATGCCAGTGTAAAAAGGGTATAAGAGTGCTTTACTGTGCTTATCACACAACAGAGCTCTAATGATTTTACATGTGTGCAGGCACTGTGTGATGTCAGTCAATGTTGACTTGATAGTGGCTCAGTGATCAAGAGTATTTTCACCTCTCATTTGCTTAATATTCAACTTCATAAGGACAAAAATTCACAGCATCTTAGCTTTGCCTTTACCTTGTTACTGAGCAGTTGACCCCTGGGCTACTGGAACCAGATGGTCCTTGTATTAAGTTGGTAGGAATTTGAGAATTCAGTAGTCAAATGGTTAAAGACATTGGTTAACATTGCTATGATTTTTTAAAAATCTCATGATTATGTTACTTGAAAATGGGATAAACATAAGTGTTATAGTGTAAAAATACCAGTATGAAAGTTTCAAAGTATAATATCCACAGGAAGTATTTTTTAAATGTGAACCGATGTTTGAAAAATATACGAGGGTCGGTTGCACAGACTAGACGTAAAGAGTGTGGATGTGTGCATGGCTCACTGGACCGTATTGTGTATATTGGCGTATCATGCGGCGGAGGGCAGATAACAGTATTTTCTAATTCGTGCAAAATGGTCATCTTATTTATTGTCTCTGAGACCAAAAATAATAAAATCGCGGTTTGCGGCTTAGTTTTTAAGTCCAAATTATGGTTGGTTTCAGGTTTTTTAGTACAAATACAAGTACTCATACACATGTTTCATCTTAGAGAATTTTTTAAATCGGCTGCTCACAATGTTAGCCAATGCCTTTAAAGTGATTACACAATGGTAAATTTTTTTTTGATATTATGATCGGGAATAGAATTCTAAGAAGAATAACATTAATAATTTGATGATTTTTAATCGAAATCAATGCGTTTTGGCTAATTTTCTAGTAAAAAGTCAAGAGTTGACCAAAAAATTTGAGTATGAGGTATGACGTAAAAGTGGGTACCCAGCTTCGCGCATTACAGTTGTCCTGCGCGCTAGACTGTACAATATGTATTATACCTTGCGCGCATTTTGCTAGAATTGCGCGACATGGTACCCACTTTGACGTCATTTTGACGTCAAAGTGGGTACCCAGTTGAAACTGGGTCACAGCTGAGGGGTCAAAAATATCCTGAAATCTTACCACATTTTGGGGTTTCCTTGGCAACACGACTTTTTAAAAAACTTCAGGCAGATGATTTTCTGCTAATAAAATCATGCTCTTTTAAATGAGCTAATATTGTTTCAGCATTGGGTACCCCCTTTAAAAGCAAAGAAATCTGACAATCATGTTTTTGATGGCTTATCAAAACTGTATACATAACCTTTAACAATACATGAGAAAGAAAGCTCTGTATCAAAATATTATCTGGCTCTGAAACAAGCTGATCACATTTACAGCCTACTGACAACAGGATTACATATACATGAATATGGTTGGACGTACTACTCATCGACCGCCTTTAATTTTTTACGTCGTATCTCAGAAATTATTTGTTGGTTTTCCCTTAATTTCATCTCACTTGTGCAGAGAATGCAGCAGATTAACATCTCCTGTTCAGATTGTTGACTCGTGCAATATGCACGGAAATCTCGGCGACAAACGCATGTGATGTTTTCACTCGGGGCCTGTGTGAGGTTTAAACCGACCGCCTGTCCTCTGTATCGATTAAGCACATATTTATCATTTTATAGCCGGTTTGATTACTGTGGGGTATTGCGCCAAGTTCCACACGTACTTTTTGATTTCATGCACAGGAAAGCATTGCGCGAAGGTGGTCGGTTTAAAAAAAGGTGGTCGATGAATAGTACAGCTACCATATATCAAACATAATTTGACAAAATGCAAGAACTAGCCTACATGTACACAAATTCTATTCACTGCATTGATATATATAAGCAGTGTTCTCGCCAGAAAAAATTCCACACATGTCGGCACATGTCAAGGACATGTGCTGCCACTCCTGAGGATGAGGGCGGGTGGGGGGATTCCCCCTCCCGCGCGAATCGCGGGATATTGGAGCGTGACCCAAAGCGGAGACTTATAGTGGAGATACTAGGAGCTCTGAAGCCCTATATCAGTAAATACAACTTACAAGATATGGGAGAGCAGGAGAGTGGAAATTAAATAAGCCTGTACATTCACAAGTATTTTTCTACCCATGTACACTTTTACCCATATGGATGGATACATCTGGTACCTGTTCAGAATTTGTCAGCAATCTGGTCACTGACCACATCAAGTGACCACATCACATTCTCTCCCCCTCTCACTCTCTCTTCCCCCCTCAGTATCTTCCTCTCTCTCTCTCTTTCTCTTCTCTGTATGACCATGAGGGAAAATCCTACTCATAAAATTTTACAGCTTCTTTCAGCCTTCAACCTATTACCAACTACACTGTAGCTATTTAATGGGGAGTACACTGGTCTGTCCCTGGAAACTTCACAGGCTTACAGTAGTTGAACTATATTGCCAAAAGTAAAAAAAAAATCTCTGGCATTTTTTATTACTGTTACTGTTAGGAATGTATACTCAATTTCTTTTTTTACCCTTGTCGCCACGCATGTCGGGGCAATTTCACACATGGTTCTACTTTGTCTGAAATCCTGCACACATGGTATTTGAACCATGGGTATTATGTACTGCCGAGAACAATGTATATAAGTATAACCTTTAAAGGATTTCTAATATATTTTTTTCTTTCATTTTTCTTGCTATAGCTAGCTGTGCATGCGCGGCTCAATCCATGTCGCGATGTCTTCATGCATATTCAATAATTTTGAATGAACCGCACTCTAAAATGTAAATATTCATATTGCTCTGCGCATGCACACATTATTTTCGATTTGTAAAATGGAAGCTACAACATGGATTATTTTCATGGGACAAGAAAATCGTGTCTTTTTTCTTCCAAAACATTTTCAGAAGAGGATTTCAGAGGGTTTGTTGGTTGGCCAAAGAGTTGGTGAGACCATACAAGCACAAATTTTTCTTTTTAGACATATATTCATAAAAATAAGCGAACCAAACTGATGGTTTACGGCGCTTTCAATAAATGAGCGTAGGGTTACAGGGCAGTGAGCAATTTTGTATGCGCAATTTGTAACTTCTTTCAGTTTTTACATCCATGATCATCACTCCATCATCATTCATACACATTGATTGCAGTTGTTCACAAGATGGCCTGCAATTGAGGTAAAATGAAACTTAATTTTGGATCCATTCATTATTTATAATTTCCCCATATCATTAGTTTTCATTGACCGCACACACAATACAATTGTACACACACCAACATTACATTGCTCGCACAGCTCACTGCATGCAATGCATACAAAATCATGATCATTGACATTGTATCAAGCCGGGCTTACGACAGTCAATACAATTACAATATAATCATGTTCGGGATCAAAAAAACTTACAATTTAAAGGTTTGAAGAAAGATTATTGACCTACTGGGCAGGAGAGTGTGTTAAACAACGGTAAAATAGTCCTTTCGATCGCCTACATCCACTCATAGATGAACAGACCACATTTAAAAGGTTCAAAACAGATGTCGTTTTACGAGGAAGAGGCGTTTATCACACGACAGTCATTGGCCAATCGTTCAATATGGCGGCTATGGCAAGACTATGGATCCTCCTCTCATTCAATATGACGTCACTCGCCAGCTACTTTAATCGAGGGTGGGGTACATGCACTCTATACCCTTACCACGAAAGGAATTAATAATTACATCATGAAGATCATAACATTTCAAATCAAGATATCTAATATCTAAGTAAATCTTTGTTAAATTCAGATGGAGTTTTAGCGATAAAGGTGAAAATCTCAACCGGCCGAACGCCACCCAAAAGGCATGCAAAAGGCTAACATAAAGAGATTTGGGGATCCCCCTCGGCCCTCGAAAATTATGGGGACATTGCGTTGTAGTATGAATTGGATTATTTGTTGCATATCTTTTTATATCTGATTTCTGTGTTGAAAAGAAAAAAAGAATCTTTGTTATTCAACTTGCTTTGGCCTAAATGCATCCCAAGGCGCACAGATAATTATTGCACAGGGGCCGGGATCAATATTATAGAGCATCCAGATCGAGGCATCCCCTCCCCCCTTCTGTACGGTCCCCTGTTTCTTCCCCCCCCCCAACTCACTCACTCTCTCTCTCTCCCTCTCTCTCTCTCTCCTCTCTCTCTCTCTCTCTCTCTCGCTCTCTCTCCTCTCTCTCTCTCTCTCTCTCTCTCTCTCTCTCTCTCTATCTATCTATCTATCTATCTATCTATCTATCTATCTATCTATATAATTCTTTCTTTCTTTCTTTTTCTTTCTCTCTCTCTCTCTCCTTTCTCTCATGATAGGCCAACATAAAATGGGTGGAAATTTTTATGCAAATTCATGCAAGAAATTTGGACCTTACTTTTCTCTCCACGACTTAATATCAATTAGACACAAATCTAATTGTTTCTATATACTGTCTCCTCCTCGGCTAATGCGATTTAAAAAAAAATAAATAAGAATAAAATAAACAAATTTTAAATTCATTACCGTTAAATTCGTACATGTTATGGATTTTAGCAGATTTCAACAAAATATTATACGCAGCGTCAGATCCAATGATAGAATGAAGGGGGGGGGGGGGTGGAGTCGCCGTTGCCAATTGTTCCTCTGATCCGACTATTTCTTAGCGAACATTCTGAATATCACCTTACTTAAAGTATACAAATGTGCTTTTTACATGAACTATACATTCTTTATGGCCGACCTTTGCTGGCCTCTTATGAAGCGAATACTACATGTATAATTATCTTGAGACCAACATGAAAAATCGGCTAAACTAAACAGAATATTACAACACTTCGTGAAGGCAATAATACCAAATGCAGATTAGGAAAGAAAAACAAAGTTTTTTTTTTTAAATTTTTTTTAATAGTAATTTCCCCTCATAAAGCCGGATGCTGCGCACTTGTGAAAATGTGCTATCAGCTTATTATACATTTAGTAACATTTATTACCCACGCCCTGTGATTATAGGTTGATAGTCTGAATAAACAGCAAACAAATCAAAGTACGAAATGCTTTATTGACATAACATGTCGATTATATAGAGATTAGTTGCGGACCAAGATTACGTATAAGCTTAAAGGTATGTTTTTAATAGTCATTTTGTTTGTTTGATTTGTTTTGATTTTGTATATAAAAAGAAAAAAAAACTTCGAAAACTAAGGAAATGACTGTCAAATCATTACACGGAAAAAAAATGCTGTAGGAATTTACAGTAATTATGTAAAATGATACAGTAAGATACTGTATCATTTACAGTTGAATACTCTATTCAACTGCTGTTTACAGTTTTACCGTAGGATAAATAGTAAAATACTGTTAAAAAAATAAATACATGGAAAAAAATACAATAAATTACAGGGGGAACTCTGCTGCCAGTAATTTACTGTAAATTCTATATACAGTAATTTTTTTACAGTGTAGCCGATCACAATTTTGGACTTGAAAAGTACATTCGAGCTTATTTATGCTTTGTCAGGGGCGACAGAGCGTCTTTCAAAATGAGGGGGCACCGACGAAAAGGGCACTTTTTCAGTGGAAAAAAGGGAGCTTACAAAAAGGTGAACACATGAAGAAAAAAAAACGTTTTAAGGCCTTGCAACGCTTTTACATTCTAAAGGATAATTTTCGATACATTTTTTTCTAATCTTTCGATATATTTTTTTCTAATGCTCTGATTATTCATGTGCGAGCGATCGAAGCGAGCGAGCCAAAACGCTTTTTTTTTTTTTTTTTTTTTTTTTAGCTGAAGACGACGGTATTTGCATTATTTACAATGATTTGATGGTAAAGATATCGCAGACTTTAGTTTAGGGCTCTTTTCTATCATTCGTCCATCAACCCGTTATAGTTTTTCTTATTGACCAAACCATAATTTTCATTGCATTTGGGATGTATCATCTTGACCGATATATTTTACTAGAGAAAAAAGGTCAAACTGAAAAGGGATTTTAGATTTAAGCACAATCTCGACATGAACAGGAGAATAGAAGACTTCATGGTTACAACACATTTGATAAGCCTTGCTTGAGACATGATTACGTAAGTGCGAACGAGTTTTTAAAAAAGAGATGGAAACAAATATCCTAATTGCTTCCATTTAGGCCAGGGCAGCGTTAATTCTTATAAAAGTTTTTGGCCGTTGTGGCCCTAGCTTCTTACCTTCTGCTTCACTGCCTCAGCAATGCATCAGTGGCGTATCTACGGGGGGGGGGCAGGGGCAAGAGCCCCGGGCGGCACTTTGAGGGGGCGCAAAAACGCAAATGAGAAAAAGAAAAAGGAAATGAAGAAAATTCATGATTTTTAAGGATTTTGCGTCCACCCCCCCCCCCCATTC
Source organism: Echinometra lucunter (assembly GCA_029962745.1). NCBI lineage: Eukaryota > Metazoa > Echinodermata > Echinoidea > Camarodonta > Echinometridae > Echinometra > Echinometra lucunter. The sequence continues at coordinate 12,264,518 of CM057165.1, read as the reverse complement.
GCAGGGTAAATGCATAAGAAATAGAGTTTTTGAGGTTTAAATTGTTTTTAAAACAAAATCTAAAGCTTTGTCGCTTTGCTCCCTTGCATGATATTTCCTCTCAGAATCTCATAATATCGCGACCCTTTAATAGTTCTTACACAAGCTTTTTTAAAAGGGTTCAGAATTTTAAATATAATGATGCAATTGTCTTTGTTTTGCTCACTGTCATGTAAGTTTCATTCGCCTCTTCTAGAGTGGCCTGTTGAAATATTGCGCCCCCGGTATGGCAATATACGGCATTTGAAAAAGTTAAGCATTTAAAAGAAATCTATAAACTTTTTGTCGTCTTACTATCAGTCAAAATCAGGCCTCGACTGTTTCTCAAGGGTTTTCGTTAATTCTACTCTCAATTTAAAAGATAAAAAACAGAAAACCGTTTATTAATATAATTATAATTTCGATCTTTTCTACCGTTCAGTTTCAGTGGTCGATTGCCAAAATAATGTCCTGGGTAAAATGCGCAAGAAATAGCGTTTTTACGGATTAAAATTAATAAATTCGCTGCTTGGTCGCTTCGCTCCCTCGCTTGTACCATAATGGAAATGTGTTTGGGCACTCGGAGGGGGGGGGGGGGGATAGCGCAACTTCATTGTTTGCCCCGGGCGCCATAATGTCTAGGTACGCCACTGATGGAATTTATCATTATTATGAAGCTCCTCTGATTCTTTGGAGCTATATATATGGCTATTTTGGAGACTTTAAATCAAGTCACCAGATGTGGAAAGGGATAATTAAAAGAAGGGGATGGCACACGAAAGAAAAGGGGCTGACCAGACATACAAAGGACATGTATCAGATTTAGAAGGGCACTTATTGGAAGGAGACTTGCACTATACATTAAACGAAAAGGGGCACTGAAAAAGGGGCTGTTATCATTAGAAGTGAAAAGGGGCAGATTCGATGGGAACTTATCGTAAGGAAAAATGGCACTTAAAAGCAAAAGGGGGACTTATCGGAAATCAAATGGGTGTGTATCAAATGCTGGAATAGAAAAAGTACACATCGAGAAACAAAAGGGGCAATTGTGACATTTTTTATAGCACGTAACAGATTCAAGGAGAAAGGGGACATACTAAAGGAATTTGTAAGAAGTAAATTGGGGCATGCATTCTTTTTTTTTTTTTTTTTTTTTTTGTATCAGATTTCAAAATAATGGGCACTTGCCCAAGTGATAAGGGAGAACTTATCAGAGGTGAAAGGGGGCACTCAGCAGAAGTGCTTGGAAAAGTGTGTGTCATCATCATCATCATCATCATTATCATCATCATCATCATCATCATCATAGTAATATTACTACAATAATATTACTACTATATAGCAATATATCGCTGTGTTGTTGTTGTTTGTGTTGTCCTGTTTGCTCAATGAAGATGATCAACTGCAGTGCTCCCAGACAGTTCTTACACAGGTCCGGACCATTATGTGGGGCGGGGGGGGGGGGGGCGGGAGGGTAATGGTAATTTGTCTCTCCTGACAGACTTCCGACCACAGAAAAGGAAAAAAAAAACATGTTAGACAATATTGTAAGACTGATATTAGAAACACACGAAATAGTAAAGTTCCTTAAAACATGCTGGCTCACAAAAGTTGTTTATACTTATTACTTGCTTGCAAATATTTGCCTCCTCCAAGATCAAACTTTTGATACTCCACGAGTCCGGACCGAGCCCGTCCCGTCCTGTTTGCGCTTACTCCTTCTTCGTTCGTGCTTTTTTTTTTTAAAGCACAAACATCCCCCAACACTCTGAGAAGAATTGGGCCCATATATTATCAAATTTTTCAACCACCACAAAGCACCGGCGTAAATCCGTTGCGAGGAGGGGCGGGGGTAGTGGAAATTTTTTGCCGAAATCTAGCGCGAACTCATACACGAGTATAATTTATACACAGACCCTGGAATATTTTTCCAAAACTGTCTAGCGAATGTCCCTATACCGGTCTTAGGCTTACCTATACCCATATCCTGTCAATATATCCACATCCAGTTGCAAGCTCTTATGACCCATTGTTGAAATTGTATAAATGAAAAATGTAATAAAAATGTAATGAAATTGTGATAATCTGTATGTTCCATTTATGTCAAAAGATTGTACATTGCCTGCTTTGTATTATGTTTGGAAATGAAAAAAAAAAAAGAAAGAAATAAAGTGGGGAAAAAACATGATGGGTTTTGTGACAGGTATACGAGGGGCGTTAGTTGATAGCCTGACTATGAAGGAGAAGGCATTCGGTGACGTAATGATGTTTTATGAATATCTTTCCCAATACATGCAGATGAAACGATTTTAGTTCAGCAGCACCCCACCTTCGAATGCAAACTGGAGTTTTTAGGGACTTCACTTTGTCCATTTTATTTATTTATTATTATTTTTTATTTCAAGATCGTGTGTGCAGTTGGCGATCACTGCTTGCATGGAGGTCGTCATCAATGCTCTCTAGATCAACTTTTAAAAGCTGGAGCTGCCCATTTCTTTGCTGTGGAGTAAGCAAGAGCATTGTGCCCTAATGTTGCTACCAACTCCTGACGGATATCTTTCCGCTCCTTGATGAGCTGGAGCAGGGAGGTGGGACAGTTCCACCTCCCTGGCTGATAACCCACACTATGGTCTCATAACTTTAGGTTGAAAATTAGACATTTTCCACAACTCTAGTGATCAATACTGTTGGTAAATATGCCCAACTATTGAATGAAGATAGCTGCCAGAAAGTGATCAAGCTCGCTTTAGTTGCATTGATTAAGAAAAAGGCGGAGGCTTAGAAACTGTTAAAATTTTAGCCGACAAGCCGTTGCCATATTTGATTTGCCCCAATGTTGAAACTGTTGCACCTTAGAAAGTAGAGTTGACAGAACAAAAGAAATGGGAAGGGGGGGGGGGGGTGGTTGGGGTATACATATTGCAAGAGTAAGAAAATGTGGAGTGACGTGAGGGATGTTACCCCCCCCCCCCCTCCAGAAAAGAAAAAGAATGTCAGAAGTATATAGGGTACTTGTGCAATGACGTATCTGGACCTGGGGGATTGTATATGTATGTCAACTAGAATAATTTTCCCAGAAAAGGAGGGGTGTAGATTTCATGATTTTGATGGTGTAATTATATGCTGCAGTGATATTAAAGGTAATTGTATTTATTGATGAGAAAGCGAAGCGACCAAGCGAAAAAATTGGGGTCTGTCCCTGTCGGTGGGTAAATGTGTCCTTCATTCAACTATAATGTAAATTGACGTAGACGGCGCTCGACCACATTTTGCAGATTTTGAGACGGGTCTTTGAATGACCCAGGCTAGGCCCAATACGTACGTACTAGATATGCATGTGTACTGCATGCATATTGCAACTGGCTGTTTGTGTGCATTTTGCATTCAATCAAGGATCAAGGATTTTGCCCGAGCCTTGCGAGTTGAGCGGACTACGTGTGATACGGTACCTGTATGCGGTTGCAGGATACCCTAGTACCCACTCGCTCAACGATTGCCCTGCCTGGAGTTCTGCGGAAAGGCGGTCATCAATTTTCGGTGGATTGAATTTTATGGTGATAATATGTTAGCTTCAATTTTATGCACAAGAATACGACATAAACACCATTTTACAGGTATTGAGGGTATATTACTATTTGATGCTTTGATTTTTTAAAATAATATGCTTTTTTCTATATCTGGAGACAGTGGAGTGCAATGTGACTTTGTCTTTGGATTTGAAACAAAGTGAAAGTGAGTTTTGAAAGTGTGATGCAGACGATTGTGAAGGATTAGGCATTCCCTATCGATTTCGGGATCAATTTGTTTATTCCTAAAACTCAGGAGCTGTTTTTCCAATGGTTACTAGCCATTATACCTCTATTAGTTGATAACTGTGCTTCTTACATGTTTATATTATGATAATTTAATTAGTTTGTTTTAAATTTAAGCCTTGATTCAAACTCAAATAGTTCATTTGTTTGTGTGACAGTGACAGGTCAGACCATCAACATTACAATCGGAACAGGCAAACTACTCATTTTATTTTATTTCATTACCTTATTTTGATCTAACATTTCATTGAATTATTCCTTTTAAATTCCTTTTCTCTAAAATCAATGTTATTAAATAAACAATTCAGTGCTGCCTCTGAAGTGCTGTTCTTGCCATTGAGCTATTGTATAATATGGGGACTATCCTGACAAGTTATTTGGGTCTTCACATCTTGGACAATTGTTGGCACTCACAGTCTCCTCCCATCCCCATTTCCACAATTTTCTCCATCCTTAACAAGACCAGTAAGGTATTATGTTAATGATTACAAGATATCCAGTAACTAAAAAAATGCTTTCTTAAGTCTTTTTAACACTGGCGTAAATCCACTCTGAGGAGTGGGGGGGGGGATGATTTACTTTTTTGACGATTTTTTTTTCTGTCGATCTCACACTTAAGTATAAGCACACACCCTCACTGACCCCAACAGACCCCCCTACACACATTTTAATATTTATTTTGCGAGCGAGCGAAGCGAGCGAGCCAAAAATAACCACTTTTTTGGTTTTCAATCGCATTTTCAAATAGAAATTCTAAAATATGATGGTTGTTTATGACAGATATTCAAAGATTTTACTAACGGATTAATCAAAATATATTTTCTTTCTTAAAAAGTGGGGAGGATATTTGTACACGCCATCCCCCCCTCTCCAAAAAGTGGGGGGGATATATCCCCCCATCCCCCCCGGGATTTACGCCAATGCTGTTTAAGATCCCATGTACTTGTAAATCTAAATCTGATTTTAGGCTGAAAAAATTCTTCTGATCTTAATTTTAAATCTTTTGAATTTGGTCGATAATTTTTCAACCCCTTCCCCCAAAATTGGCACCAGTTGGGCCGACATTGATCAACGGGGGGGGGGGGGGGTTCTGACTATGTACATGTACTAGTAAAGGTGGATTTCAATTTATAATGCTGCCCTACACTTGTAGCTTGAACTTGAGTTTAATTTTGTTTCTTTCTACTTTTCTCCCACCTCTTCTCCTTCCAACTTTTGCAGTGCAGTATAGATCTAGAGAGGGAGTTATAGCATGCGATTGATCTCTCACGTAACATCGTGTCTGTCACCCTCACAGCTCATGTGACTCAGAGTCCCAAGGCCCGGACATCCTACCCCCTCTTCCTCGTTTGTGCTAATCTTGAGGAGGCCTCCTATGCTTGCTCATTAACGAGTTACCAAGTCTTCATCGAAATACATATTCCCAGGAATAAGGATTTGCCAGTTGAAAACGAAAGGCATCATTTTGGAGACTGCTTCAAATCTTTTGCTCTCGGAAAAATTTGCCTGAAGTCTAGAGTCTTCGATACTTGTGGATTCTTACCAGAACATTTGGATAAGTGCATGATGTAAAAGTTGGAGAGAACGGGAGGAAAATTTGTCATGACTTGACATTTCATGTAGTCTGTGATCTTGATCCAGGTTGAATTAATTAGAGAGCACTAAGGAAAAGAAGATTTTCTAATGTAATCTGCATTCACCAGACTGCAGGATTCATAATTTGTGATCTACTGTGTTTTAAAGAGGAAAATATTAGATGTACATGTATGCTGTAGTCCATGGAACAACTTCATAATGGAAATCTGTTCAGTAAAACAATTTTGAACATATTGGAATTTTAGTGGTGTCATTGGATGATATTTGTTGTGAACTTGTCATTTTGGAATAACTTGGATTGACCTATCTTCACCAAGATGCCATCGAGACGCAATAAATACAACCTGGTAGAGGATGCTTACGACACGCGCATACCGCTTCACAGCGAGGAAGCCTTCCAACATGGAATACACTTTCAAGCCAAGGTAAATATCTTGTTTGGTAACGCCTTCAGTTCCACCAAGTTTTTAAACAGTCAGAAATTTTTGACCTTCAAGAAGATTGTGATTGAAATTGTATTTGGCATTTTTCCACTGGGATAAACTTTGAACTGAAATTGTATATGTACAGCGTACATGTATGTACCTGTTTTTATTTCTGGAAGAAAAACATAGCAGTTCATAGTCTAACCAAATTGTTGAAATCATTTGGCAGAATTTTCTGCTCACAGCATAGAAGGGTTTAAGGATTATTAAAAAAAAACAAAAACAAAACTTATGAGTGCAAGAGGGATGTTAGCTTAATGTTTGATTTTAGATTAACTGATATAATGCCCTTTTATTTTGCTTTTTTTGTTTTTGTTATTAGAATGATGTACTGCAAACAAAGTCAGAAGGGTGTAAACTGTAAAACTCTTTAGTGCTTTTAATTCTTAGGAATTAGTACAAAACATGAGTTCCATGTAAGGGCTTCCCCAGAACATATTCACACTAACCCGATTAGTGACTAGTCTTGACTAGTTTGAGTGTGATAGACTTGGTGTGAATGAGTCACTTACCCTCATGTACAGCTGTATACCCAATTGTGTGAACTGGGTCTTGATCTACATTGTAGATTTCAATTTGGCACACATTGGTACCCAGGGTTAAACTCCTATCCCCCTGAAGACACTTGTACCCAGTAGTCCTGAATTAAGCACACAAATTTTATTCTTGCCTTTCATCACTTTACCTTCACAGAACCTAGCTTTCCCTGTCTATTAGTCTTTGGCAGTAAATTTATACAGCAGTAAACATGTTATTATAATATCAACCATAATGTGCACTACATGTATATTCCTTATCAGTGCATAAATTTATAGATGATATGAAAGTCCATGTGGCATAAGGACAAGTTTTAAGGTTTATGTCAGTGCTTTTTTTCTTATTTTATCATTTGAGGAGGTCCGTATAATAGCACGAAGAATTTTAATGAAATATTTTCTCAACTTTTATGTGGATATATGGTTGATAATAGTGAAAACATGTACAGTAGGACAGAATGCTTGACTTTCAAATTTATCTTTTACCTTTATTCTGTAGTCTTCTCTCCCCCCTTTTCCCCCCCCCCCCAAAAAAAAAGAATGGCAGATCATAGTCTTCTGTAGACAACATGACTTTTTGACAGACTGGAGTGTGACAGCTGTAGCCTGTATCAAAGTGAAACTTGTGATTACTTACACCCTCTAATGTACTTGAAGTCAATAGCACTGTACATTTGGTATACCACAGACCTACATGTACTACTGTATCATTGTATGGGAGATGTGTGGAAGATGACAGGTGATGATTAAAGCAGTAACTTCACATGACCTATATGTATGTGTTTCAGGGGTCAATGACTCCTTGTTGGTGAACCCCACAGAGATAATTAGTGTTGGTTGATATTTCTAAATGATTATATATAGAAAAACTATGTATATAAAGACCACTCAAGGAACATTCAGTCTAAAAAAAAATAGAACAAGGTCTATTTATTACCAGGGTTGGGCGGTAAATACCGGTAGCGGTAATTACCGGTGGTAAATACCGGTAAATACCGTCCGGTAAATAAGATGGGCGTCCGGTAAATATGTAAAAAACGGGAAATATGATTTATAATTCTTTGTTTTTCAATAATTTTAGTTGTTTTTAACCTCAACAAATGAAAATAGTGTTCTGAAATAATTAGAATCACAAAACTCATAGTAGAAACACACAAACAGATAAAATCCATACTGCATACATGTACATACCCAAACACACATAGGATCTAAGTCCACACGTACGTACAACACACATACACAAACTCAAATTATGTTCCTGGAAATTGAATAATCATAAACATAAACAAACATTTTTCCCGGGGTTTAACTTTTTACATGCCATTGTATCTCATTACAATATGATTTTTGTTTTTAAGTGTGAATAAAGCTCAGAATTCTACTGTATGTAAGGAGTTTTAGTGTGTACATGTATCAGTGTGTACTAGTGGTTGCTGGTTTTGAACTTTTGATATTGGTTACAGAAAAAGATCTTTTTGTAGCCTAAATAATTACACAACTCACATTATGCTATTTTTAAAGTTGCAATTCTTTTATAACTTTTAAAGTTTATTCATGAATATGGTAATTATCAACTGACTTAATGAAGAACATCCTATCTAAATTAGATGTATATTTGGGATCTTTTTAGTATTTTATTTTATTTTTTTTTCCAGCATTTCATTATAACAGACATAGATAACACCCAAACACAAACATAAACACACACAAACAAACACACACACACACACACACAAATGGTACACACCAGAGCAACCATACTCACCACCTTTGTTTTTATGTTCAAAATTTGACAATCCCTATGGACAAGTGAGTGGAAAATTATATTTCCCGGTATTTCCCGCTGAAAAGTGGTAAATACCGGTAAAAAGCGGTAAATACCGCTTATTTCCCGGCGTCCGGGAAATAAGCCTCCGAAGCGGGAAATATGCCAACCCTGTTTATTACTGTAAATTTCAGTGAGAAACATTACAAAAGAATCAAACAAAACAACAACAAAATGAAAAAAAAAGTGGCCTCTGTATAAACTGTAGTCTTTCTATACAGGATATACAGTATTTGCCATCACTTGGAGTTTCTCTATAGTATAATAGAGACAAATTATGAAACAATCTTATAATTGGTCATCAATGACTTTCTAGTTTTAATAGGTTCATACAGTTCTTCACAGAGCATGGCCAGTATGTGCATGTGTTTACATTTTGGAATCATTGATGCATTGATGGAAATCACCCATCCATTATACATTTAATAGCATTAATAGCTGTTGTCAGTAGGATAGATTGTACCTGTAGCATGTGTGTGTGCAGCATGTACATGTACAGTGTACATGATTACAGATTAATCATAAAAATCTAGGAGTGGATATCATGCTGATATGTATGTACATGTTAATGTACGTAATCTTTTAATTTGATATTTCTGTCATGTACATGTACTTAAAAATGTGTAAATACTTCATGGTACAGTTTAATATAATTTTTTCATTGGTCTACATCTATCTACAAAAGATATCAGTTGCAGAGTTAGATGGTGCCGTTGTATTGCTGTTATAGTAACTTTGCCATCAATGGTAACTTTCATGTAATACTGGATTTTGATTGGCTGTTGAGCAACGTTACCATGGTACCATTGATGGCAAACTTGGCAAAGTTACTATAATATTCATGCAACGGCACCCAGATGTACATGTATTTCAAAATTTCATAGCATTTCTTTTTTTTAAGATTCTGTTGATTTAACACATGTCTGTAAATGTAAATTATGTAACAAAATGAAAATAAGAATAATGTTCAAACCCTTGCCAGAAAATTTAAAAACTAACATTACAACTACAGATGATATTGCACAGTTGAGGAATACAGATTTGTAGTATATACACATACTTTGATATCAGCTCACATACGTATGATTTATAGTACAAGGTGATGACAGGCCTTCCCTAATCTGTACTCCACCAAAATGTCTTCTTCCCTCGTTCAGTTCCTCTTCATTAAGTCCTTGGTTTCCTGATGGCAAGCTATCATGGGATCAGTACATGTACACGTACCCTCTGCGTTTCTGGACGAGTAGTTTGCTGGGATAAAATTAGATCGCCTTGAATGCATAAATAACATAGGGTGCAGCAATTAACAGCAAGATGTACTGCACTCAAGAAGGCTTTGAAGGGTGAAATTGCCACGTTTATAACATTTTAGAGATATTATATTACACAAGTGAAGGCATTGTACTTTGAAAAGATTTGAAAATACAGAAATCTTTGAATGATAGTATACATATTCCCATTCGATTCTGTATGCTCTCGTGCAGTATTATGTTATCATTTGGTATTTTCTTCAAACTCCTTATGCTGGGTAAAGATTGTAAAAATTCATTTCCTGATTTATCTATTTGTTTATTTATTTGTTTATTTATTTATTTATATATTTATTAATTCATTTATTCTCACTTATTCTTATTTATTTATTCTTGTTTATTCATATATTTATTCATTCATTTTATTTTATTTATTTATTTATTTATTTATCTATCATTTATTTATTATTGATTTTGTTTTATCTTCTTTTTTTGGAGGAGGGGGGGGGGGGAGGGGGGGGGGGTACTGTATGTACTACCTGTACCTGTACACAAATTATTTTTTGAGGTGATTGGTACATGTACTCTAAACCAGCTTTCTGGCATTATGATCTGTTATGAGGGCCACACTGTCCTCTGCACATCTTTCACACCTTACCTGTGCTAACGAAGTTAAGCAGCTTATCTTATTACTCACTTATACCTGGGTGCATCCCTGTCACTGACAGGACTGGTGTAAAGAAAGTTTTGTGTAATTCTCCGGAAAGTAACAGACCACAGAGTATTAGTCAGGATTAAAGATAAAGTTGGTTTCTGAACTTTCTGGTCATGGGATTATATCATTCTAAACTCCCACAAATGTAAAAAAAAAAAAAAAAAAAAGAGGAAGGAAGAAGAAGAAGAAGAAGAAGAAGGAGGAGGAGGAAGAAGAAGAAGAAGAAGAAGAAGAAGAAGAAGAAGAAGAAGAAAGAAGAAGAAGAAGAAGAAGAAGAAGAAGAAGAAGAAGAAGAAGAAGAAGAAGAAGAAGAAGAAGAAGAAGAAGAAGAAGAAGAAGAAAAGTACTGGAACAGTTAACTCAAGACAGTACATGATAACAGTTGTGTTTTAGGTTTCTGAATATTCAAATTGATTACAAATTGGCCTTGTCCTTTTGCAAATTACATGTACATGTATGTGGCCGATAGTTTGCCTGCAATAAAGTAAAAAACACACCATACACAGTCATGTGGAATCAACATTTAGTACTTGTATTTTTCTAGTTATATGTTGTACATTGTGTTATGTTATGATGTTTTATGTTGCATATGTAATAAGAGAAAGAGAAATTTTTGTTCATGTGACATTGCTGTTACAGTATGATTACACCTGGGATAAGAAACTTAGGACGTTAACAAAAAAATTCAGCAGCTAGAAAATGTCTTACTTTACACGATACATGTATACCCTAGGATTACTGAGTAATCAACAATTAACTTGTATAAACAGTAGTTCTAGTACGAACCCAATTTCATCCACAATACAATTCGCACCCGAGCCCAGTGAGGTAGCTGATGCACCGCAGGCAGGTCAAGCGATGCAAGCGATATGCGTGTACGACATTCCGGCTCGAAGTGGTCTTCGCACACTTTCTTTAACTTCAAAAATTTATAAGTTTTGAAGTCGAATTTGTCCGTTCTAATATCTTTAACAGGCCTTAAATTTCCATAATTTTAGGGCAAGGCCACTTTTTTGTAGGGCACATTCCTATGTTACAGCATAAATCGGAAGAATTAGAAAGGGCACAAAAAATCTCCAAGGCCAATGAGGGGGGCAGTGAGGCCAATCAAAAGGGCATCAAAACGGCCATGGCCTTGGTGGTCTTGGATTAATTTAAGCCCTGTTTAATCCATCAGGCACATCTCTCCCTGTCCGTCAGGGGATTCGTGATTGCAAAAAACTTCTCTTTGGAACAGAATTGGTGTGATTTGTACACCCAAAAGTTAGACATATCAGCATTTTGCATAGAGAATGTGCAGAGAATAAGTGCGCATGTGCAGTGCAAATGCATCGCCTACGTCACATGACTAATGACCATATTTGGGTTTCGGTGGGAAATTCAATTATTCGGAGTAAAAAAGCCAACACTTAATCGTTATTTAAAAATCACAGAAATCACTGTGATAAATGAAAATAGCATTATCTGTTAGCGTGAATTTTTAAGCTTTATAGTGTAATTTTAATGAAATCCTCTGGACTTCTTTAACTCTGAATGCATGAACCATTTAATGCCTTCTTGCTCTCTACATGTAAAGGCACATATTGTTGTTTTTACAAACTGGCGAATCCATGCATGGTGCGCAGAAATGTGAATTGGACGAAAATGCACTTACATGTATACATGTATTTTCATAATTTCATGTATCGATATATCAAAAGAAAAGCTTGTAACTTCAATTTTAAAATGGTGTATATTTCCATGTGCATTGATGCAGAATAAGGAAGCACTGGCCACTCAAACACAATTAGACAGTTTGTAAAACTGTTTTCTCCAATGCGCTCTCCATCCACATTCACAGATTCTTTCGTAAAATCAACGACAATTTGTAAAAATAAGCTACATGAACTCAGTTTGTACTATGTACGCATACTACAAACTGATATTGATTAAAGTCAAATTAGTTCTGAATTTGTCATTATTTGTAAAATATATTGCCTGACATTCCATTACACCGAATGTACACGGTAAGTACTGTATAATGCATGCTCTGAAGCAGGGAAATGCTAAGTGGCTGCAAATATCAACAAGTAGTGGCCGATGAATTCCTTTGGTTTGATTCCGCGATGTGATGCGGAGTATGGGGGAATTAAAGCATCCAGGGAAAGATGCGATGGTGTTTGAGCGAGGGACTTAGCTCCATCACGATCTTCCAGCGGAGGAGCGATGAGTCATCGCAGCTAGCGGTATCTCTTCTATTTGCTCAGGGTAGTTGATGAATACTCTGCCATGGCCGCTGGGCGACTCGCTACCCTACTAACCTTTACCTAGCAGGCGCCCCTTTTCAATCTTCTCTGTCGTGACTTGAGATTAGAAGGAAGAGCTCGGTGAAAGAATTTTGACATTCCAATTAAATTTTTTTTTTTTGCTGATGGAGTTGTAGAAACTGAGGAAGAAGTTTGACATTCCAGTAGAGCATTTTTTATTGAAATTGATTACATATGATATAGTATTGTTATTTTTAACATATAGAGAAAAACAGCAATACAGAATTAAAGGCTGTAGGGAGACTTAAAGAATTAAAGAAATATAAACAGGAAAAATTTCGTATTTCATTTCAGAAATGTTGAATACATGTATATTTAGCAACTGAAAGAAAAAAGGGTTATTAAACATTTTTTAGAATCAAATAGATAAAATATTGTTAGTATAAATGATTGGCCAGAGAGACTTCTTGCAGTTATAGTTGCACTATGAAATAACATTAAATGTTAAATGTTAAATGGTTGGTCAATTTACCTGACTGCTAAGAAAGAATGTGTATGCTTGTTAGTAAACAACCAGGGGACCGACTGCTGTAAGTCCCCTCCGAAGGACTTGGTAATGAGAATTAATACCGTACCAAAGGGCATTAGCGCATCCACTTGGTTTTGAACCCGGGTACTCCCGGTTACGAGACCACTGCTCTATTCATTGAGCCACAATGCCTCCTCAATCTATTTAACACATGTAACCTTCATGCTTCACCAAGCATGTATAAAATATACATTGTGCAAAGATGTAAATTGTATATATATGTTTTTTTTTTTTTCCAAGTTCTCATTCAGTTAATGTGATCAAATATTTACATGGTACAGTGTTCATACATGTACATGTATGTGACAATATTGGCCTTGTGAATAAAGTGAAAAAAAAAAAGAAGAAGAAGAGAGGAGTGTGTTTCACGACAGAACCAAATTAAGTGATTGATTCTTTGAACAGCACATAATTACTGTTTTAATGTACATACAGTAGGTCATAATCATAGTATGCAGGTGTTTTGGAGGCTGTTTACATTTGGGCTGGACGGAAAAACAGTGTATCAAATGTGAGTGGACTGACCATGACTAAGGGTCCCTGATTGAGGTTTCTATAGGAAATCAATAATTTCCCTTCTTCGTCATGGAATACTTGATTTGAATTGAAATGTGGTTGGGGGGGGGGGGGGGGGTTGTAAGGAGAAAGGCATTTTAAAAACAGGTCATCACTGTCTACTGTAGTACATTGTACATACATGTACCACAGGCACTATGTTGTACATGTACCTATAGCAGTTATCATATTTTATTTTCACCCATTTTTCTGTGTGTGGCAAATTCAGTATGAAATGGAAATCAGTACCATTTTCCAGTGATTGAGTTGTGCATTTTATGAATAAAGGGAAATGATGACCCAGTTGGAACTTGGATCCAATATTAGGTTAAAGTGATTACACAATGGTTAAGCATTTTTTGATATATGATCGAGAATAGAATTCTAAGAACAATAACATTAAAAATTTGATTATTTTCAATCGAAATCAATGCATTTTGGCAAATTATATGTGATTAGTCAAGGGTTGACCTAAAAATTTGAGTATGAGGTATGACGTAGATGTGGTTACCCAGCTTCGCGCATTGCAGTTGTGGAGCATGCTAGAATGTACAATATGTATTACACATGTACCCTGCGCACATTTTGTTAGCATTGCACGACAAGGTTGAAACTGGGACACAGCTAAGGGGCCAAAAATAAGCCGAAATCTTACCATATTTGGTGTTTTTCTTGGCAACACGACTTTAGACAGATGATTTTCTGCTAATAAAATCATGCTCTTTTAAATGAAGGAACATTGTTTCAGCATTGGGTACCCTGTTTAATTAGGAAATGGAAACAAACTGAACATACATGTATGTATACTTTTGTCAACTTATGAAAGTTGAAGATACTTTTTTTTTATGTGCAGGAACCTCCATATGTCCGCATCTCTTGTATTTTCCCCCTTGTTTATATCCGCAGAGCTACATTGAGAATAACAAAACATATTATTTCTGCATAGTGTAAATTCAGCAGAATCTTTGTGAAATTTAGTGAATTTGTTCTGATTTGATAATTTATTATTACTTTTTTTCCTTGTACTTGTGAATAAAAAGTGCTATACTGTACATGTAGCTAATCACCAATATACAATGCCAGTGGGAGAGAAATCAAATTATTAGCTTTCATGAATGAATATGAAAATTAACACGAGTTATTTGGCTGCACAGGGCGAGTAGTTGTTTACACAGACCTGCTATTATACTGCAGGGCATGCGGACTGAAATTCAAATTAAAGTCAAGATTCCTTGGCTGATATCATTATAATATGTTTTCTCGCCTTGGACTGCAGGCTGTGAAGTCATAAATCTGGAAACGTGGAGTCTCGGCTGGATAGTGCACCGTGATCAGTCAGTGATTCTGATATTTACACTGTACATATCACTTCTCAGTCATGTTAGTACATAATCATTACACGTATGAGAGCCCAGTGTCACGTTTGCATTTGATGTTAGTTGTTTGAGATGGTGCTCACGGGAGTAAGCTTTATTTGAATGGGAAGAAAATGAAATATAAGACTACAAATTATTATCATTATTATTCTCATTCTCATTATCATTCTCATCATTATCATCTTTAGAATATTTGGTCTGCATACTGTATGTCTAGAGTGCAGTCATGCTTTTCAGGGGTAAGGAGAGATAATAAATAAAAGTGACACTATTAATTATGAAACAAAGATAGGCCTGCTTGTAATTTGCATACATTATTATTGTGCCCAATAGATTTACCGATGGGAGATTGCTCATACTAATACAATATTGGTATGTTATTTTCATTTCACCACTTCGGTCATAAGACACTTGCAAGAGCTTTTAAGAAATCAAGTACATAGCAAATACAGTACCCTACATGTATGTACTAATGTATACCTGTATGTAAAACATCACCGTAATAATGTTCTCATTCATTACATGTAATTGATGCACAAGGCGAAAAGCGAAAGTGACTTAATGTATAGGTTGATTTTCAAATGTCTTTGTGATAATTTTTCATGCAGTATTTGAAATTTCTATTCCTACTACTTTAATACTGTAGGTCAGATTTCTATGAATTATTTCATGGTTGTTTCTTCTTACATGTAGAGCTTAACATGTCGCTGTTTGAATCTAATGCAGTATGGTATTAAGACTAGCTGTCTGATTGGCTATCACCCAACTCATTATGGCATTGATTGATCCTACCAATATCTAGTCTAGTGGTGCAAACCTTGTCAGTCACAAAATGCAAAAATGATCTGAAATGCAAAACTGTGGAGACTGCAGCTCACGAGCCCAGTGGCTCCTGTGTTACTTGACTCAGCCAGAGACAAATCAAATTAGGCTTAGCACCAGACTTTAGTGCTGAATGGTTGAAATGTCAAAATAGAGTCTGTGTCTACAGACTATGCGTACATGTGGTCAGTCCATTATTAGCTGTTACAATCATTATCACCTATCACGCTTTTATGAATCGCATCACTGTACTGTTATTACTGCAGGAATGCGACCAGGGGAAAAAATCATAAGCTCTCCCATTTGGTGTTCAGTTAAGACAGTTATTTTTGCTTTTCTTAGGAATCAGATATGCGTAAACTAAAAAGTTATTTGGCATACCATATTTGCCAGTTTATACCCTAAGGCGGCACCTACTGTATGCTTTATGTGTAATTTCTATCATGCATAATTTGTACAGGTATGCTAGGCTCTATGTCTGCACCACTATATCATTATGATAAATACATGTATAAACAATTTATGACAAAATCTATCTCTGTATTGAGGAATTGAAAGGGGAAAATAGAATATGCTTTACAAATAGTTCTCCTACTTCTTCTTTTTTTAAACTAAAAATTAAATGTTTTAAAGATATGCAATGAGAATGCGGCCAGAGAGTCCCAAAGTCTGCTAGTGCTAGAATCTACCTGTAAACTGAACTTGACAAGTTTAGTGTGTGACTATGAAGCTCTTTGAACTTAAAAGAAATGCCACATGCCACCACTTCTAGATTCTGTTTAGAATTAGGGGGTTCCTCTGCTCCCACCCGCAAAAAACAGTCCACTCTGTACTTGTAAAGCTGATCTTGACAAGCCTGTAGTGTGTATGTACATGTGCTTGTACTTGCAAATGAAACACTTTGAGTTAGAACAAGATCAGAATGGCCCACTCCTATTCTGCTTTCTAAAGTCGGAGAGACCAGTGCACAAGAATCTACATGTAACACTACCAAAAGGCAGAACTTGACAAGACTGTTTATACTTAAAGATGTAGATGATGCACTTTAAATGCTGAGCAAGGAGATAAAAAAAGGCCACCACTCTTCTTCCGCAATGTCAAGTAGGGGCTATCAGTTACAAATCTTCTCTAGCAGTCAGTGATTGACAGGACTCTTGTTCTGAGGATATGGACAGCTCCTCTCTCACCTCATTTGACATCTTGACACACCAAGCACACCTGTTCCAGAGACTGAGGCAATAGGGGAGGGGTGCTGATCAGGGTTCTCACTAGAAAATAATCCACCCACGGTTCCCCTTCTGTGCAAAGCGTGGAAGTTTCGGAAGTGTTAAGGAATAACGCGTTAAGTTAGGTGTGGCAGCAGTATATGCTATAGCAAAAGGATGAAATGTGCTTCTTGGTGAGTAGGAGTTATCTGCTAATGGCATAATAGCACAAATACATTGCCAAAAAAAACAAACAATCTGTGGCATTTATCATTAATGTTAGGAATGTATACTCCAATATTTTTTTACCCTACTTGCCACACATGGTGCAGCATTTTCACACATGGTTCTTCCTTGTCTGAAACTCTTTACGTATGGTATTGGAACCATGGGTGTTATGTACTGGCGAGAACCATGGTGCTGATTGGGGCATCAATAGGGGCCTGGGCCTATTGCATATCTATATCTCTTGATGATCCTTCCATGTACATGTAGTCTGAATTTTATTATGTACCATTGGTCTGTAATCACAACCCCCTACCCCCCCCCCCCCCCCCAATCTAGTGTGTTGCTGAACATACAGTGCTGTCAGTCAACCTTGGACTGGGCAGAATTAATTCTTTTACCATTTTCAAAGATGATTTACTAGTGTTTGCTGTGATGATTCTATTCTTTATTTCATCATAGATATAAGGGTAGTGTTGCAATTGGGTTTTAGGTTAGGTTTGGGATTTTGGGGCAAGGTTCACAGTGTATGGTCCAGGGTTGGCGCCTCATGCATGGAGCAGTTGACATCTAATAACCTTTTCAAAGTGGTGTTCTGTAGTACAACATCCAAGTCAGTCTGATTTGAACGATGAATGCTTTTCTATTAAAAGTTGTAGTTCATGAGTAAAGATCTAAATTTCAATAAATCCATCATTCCATGGGGAAACTTTTGTGACGCTGCATCACTTTTTCTCTTGCTTTCATGCTGTTGATGTGATGCAAATTTTGAAGTGATGCAAATTTTGAAGTGATATAAATCACATTGTAATGGACTTCACACAAACACATTGCATTGTACACAAATTCTCACAAAGTTATGTCAAACCAAGAAAGTGTGTGACTATAAAAGTTACTACCGCTAGTTTTGCATGAACACATACATGCATATATGTACATGTACATGTCCATGTGCATGTACAAGATAAATCAGTCTGCACCAAACAATTTAATTTTTGAAATCATAATATGATATATATTTATGATTTTTGTTTCTTTATTTTTTTCAGTATATCGGTACTCTGGATGTGCCAAGACCAAGCAGTAGAGTGGAGATTGTAGCTGCCATGAGGAGAATAAGGGTAAAGTTATTTATTTTATTTTTGTATTTATGAGTGATGTAAAAAAATACAGCAAAATTGTCATAGAATGTTTATTACATTGTTGGTTACACATGTCATATTAGTAAATTAAACTCTTCTTTTTCATACGGTGGAAGAAATATCTTTTTTCACACCATCAGGAGTTATCAGTTGTTTTTGTTTTACAATCAGATATATTAAAATCATTTTGACTTTCCACTTAGAACTATATAAACAGGTCAGTTTACAAGAACAGTGGTTGAAAATTCAAAAGAAAAGAAAGAAGAACAGAAATAAAGTCTGAAGAGATAAATGCTCATCTGCATAGTAATATAAAGTGATCTTTTGAAAATAATATAATCACTGAAATAATAATCACGAAAAATGAAAAAGAAAGGAATTAAATATTTGTAATGTGTGTCAATAAATTTGCTCATTAGCCATCTTCCTCACATCATGAGTATTCTCTGTACATAAATTCCTCATGCCTGTGAAGGAATTCAATAGAATGCATGCATACAAACATGTGCTGAGGAAACCACTGCCTGAACATGCTATAAAAAGAATCATCGTCCAACTTCGCCCCTTTGGGATTGCAAAATCTGTTCCCTCATGCCGCAGCCCTTACTATGAGCAGAAATTACTAGCGGCAAATGAGCGACATATGCCTGCCATGTTTCATCAATAACGTCCAATCATTGTGTCCGGAAATACCGTGTGATATTATGCACAGGATGTGTTTCATAAACAGTGCAAATGGTGCGGAACTTCTGAAGAAAGAAGCCATGGCATACAGAAGAGTTGCATCCATGGTCATTTTATTAAAATAGATTGGAATTTTGATTCAGAATGTTTACCGTTGCATTATTCCCCAAGGTATATATTCAGCTTTGTACAGGCATAATCTTTATTGAGGTATACCAATCACCTGGAAAAAAAAAAACTGTGTTATTACATATATTTGAAATACATGTAACCCCCAAAACCAGCATTACCTGCCGTTCTCGGGGTTAATGGCTAGGGGTACACCCCTTCCCCACAGTTTCAACTAAAAGAAAAAAAAACAATTTATTGTGAAAAAAATCTAAATTGTAAATTGCTCATTTCATAGGCTTGCAAAAACATAAAAGCTCAAGGGCTTCAAAGGGCTTCAAAGGGCTTCACCCCCTAAACCCCCACCAGGGGCCCTACAGCCCCTGGACTTTGCCTGCTTGGGTGTCAGCCCCCCCCCCTCCAAAAAAGGTTCTGCAGCCCCCAAATGCTTAAAGGAGTTTGAATAAATCAGTTACGACCACAACACACTGAATTGAATGGCAGTTTGATTCCATAAATGCCCTAATGCTTGACTACATGCTCTAACCTACTACATGTAATTTACTCACTTGTTGCTTTTATGTCTATTGAGAGTATATTTTAACAGTTTACATTATTTTTTTCTTCACAGAAGTGATATTTCAAGCTCATATTTTGAGTGTAGTATAGTGAGAATGAATTCCTAAAATACAGAGCAAAATGTATTTTGCATATTATGATGGGACAGTGATAATGGTACTTTTTAGACAAATTAGAGTTAGAATAACAAGGAAGATTATGGTGCATGAAAAAGGTATCTGAAGAATGACCATTTTATGTGTTTTCATACATTTTGCTGATATTATGATTTAAGAATTGTTCAATCACTAATTAAATTAATCTATTTTTAGACCCCGAAGAGGTCCATCAGCTACATGTATAATGCATGTATAATATTTTACAATGCAACAATGCTATTTTTCAATTAGCATTGCTACATGTACAGTGTACATGTAGGGACTTTAATATTACTGGATAACAATGCAGTTGGGTTGAATGCATTGCCGATTGATAATGATTGTACAGGCTTATGTCGAAAGGGTGCGTGCGCGGAGCGGGATGGGAGCGGGGAGGGAACGGGGGTGGCCGCACCCTTTCGAGAGAAGCCCCCCCGGTTGTCTCGAAAGGGTGGGTTGCGTGTGGGGAGTGAAAATAACGCACCCATTCGTGGAAACCGGGAGGGCTTGTCTCGAAAGGGTGTGTTGAGTAGTCTGATGTACCAGCTGTTTTTTTTTTTTTTGTGAATGTAAGTAAAAAAAAAAAAAAAAAAAGAAGGAAGAAAAAAGTAGGAAAGGAGACAGGCGGTTGGCTATCACCTGAAGGGGGGGGGGGGGGGTGTCCAAGTAACGATCCCCAAAATATATATGAGGGAAAGAATTCCCCTTTTCTGTCTGCTAGAATATTATGGTGGGATGCATAAAACGGGAGAAATGTATGCCCCATTCCCCCCCAAAGAAAAAAAAGGGAATATACATTTTGTTCATGAGTATTCTTACACTCAAGAACGCAGAAGCAATCTTATGCACATTGTCTAATCCCATTTTGTATATACAGCCAGTTTGTGTAATAACCATTTGGTCTAATTGCCACTTAGTCATTTACCATTTCATCTAATTTCCAGTTAGGCTATGCCCATTTCGTCCAATACCCACTTGGTCTAATACCACTTAGTCTATCTGATTGGACGAACTGGTAATATACCAAATAGTCATTAGACGAAATGAGGAAAACTAAGTAGACGAAGTGGCAATTAGACCATTTGATCATTAGGCAAAATGTTAATTAGCCCAAGTGGATATTAGACCAAGTGATGATTGGACAAAACAGCAATTAGACCTAAATGATAGCACACCAATAGGGTTTAGCCATTGTGGTGTTAGACGATCTGGCAATTAGACTAACTGGTAGTAGACCAATTGGCTATAAACCTATATTTAGAAATATGATTTTGGCTGTTTTGATTCATCATGATTGCTATAGAATGGTTGTAAGCATGATTCATTTGTTTATTTATGGATCTACATGTACTCTCAAATAGTTCACAATGCCAGTTGGCATTGTCTGTCTGTTTACTCACAAATGATGGGAAACTAATCAATGCAAGATCATGTTCTCAAAGAATGAAAGAGTGCATTTAATGCTTTTGCTATGTGAAAGAATGCAAAAAAAAGTTTGTTTTGATTGTAAATGTAAGTATGATTTGTAGAACTGTAGGCTTATTTGCATTGTTTATACAAGTATAATTGAAAAAAAAAAATCATGTAAATTGTGTGTTTGTGAATGCTTTGTCATGTTTCACCTACATGTACATATATCTTGTAAATCAGAGAATTCTAAAAATGATTTGAAGGCCTTATGATGATCGCATTCTTCCAAGCTTTTTAGTCATTATAGTGGGCCGTAGGTATTCAGTTAAAAATTTTCAAATGTAGCCTGCATAAAACATGCATAAAGAACTTTTAAAGGCATATAAATGCAAGGCAAGCTATAATATGTTTACATGTGTAGTACACATTTGAAATGTAGATTTTTATACAGGCGATCAAAAAGTTTGCTTCTGATTCTATCCAAATTCATTCTCCAGTTTTATCTTTCTCCAAGGTCACCTTCACATCCATTGCTGTATCAAGACATCTGTACATCTGTCAGTACCACTAGTGCATGTTCAGATGTTTTCTTTTCATCTTTTCTATACTCTCTCCATTGACTACTGCTTAGCTAGGTTTCCCTATTCACGCTTCCCTCAACGTTTCTAGTTTCCTATAATCCCGCTAATAATGTGCGAAACCCCACCTGGCACATTCCACTGATTATTAGGAAGTGAGGAGAAGAAGACGGGCACGTCCGTTCGCTCAGAGCCAATCTTTCAGCCCTCCATTACCTGTGGCAATGCTTGAAAAGTGAGATTTGTAGGGGTAGAGTTCATAGATTTTAACCCATTCATGACAGAGGTCCACATTTTGTGGTTTGGCCTAATATCTTTTGATGCAAAGCCCTAAAAATCATACCAAATACATGAGCAGAAAGAGCAAAAAATTCTACACAAACTGTGCCCATTTTGGTTGCGTCAATATTCGTTGTTTGATGCTGAAATTTTTTTAAAGGAAAATAAGCATTAAAATCCTTAAATTGGCAATGTGATAGAAGGTTTAAAATCACTGTTTCCCCCTGCAAATTGGCAACTTTTTGACTTCTCATCATAATTTCTGTCAATTTATATTATTTCAGATACATGACGTTTTATAAGAAAAATAAAAATAAAAAAGTTGGTGTTGCCAATTAGAAGAATAAAAGCTGATCAAATTAGGCTTTAAATAATTCCTGTCACGAATGGGTTAAGCATTAGGTAATGGTATTGATTGAAAATGAAGATATTTGAGTATAGTACAAGAGGTTGTTCACACTCCAGATAGAAATTTCAAATGTATTCATACCAGCTTTTATTTTGCTTGATTTATAACAGATTAAATTTAGCTGTCCATATACAGTAGCGTGCCATCACTCTACATTTCTTAAAAAGCACAAGCCCTTAAAGGGGATACCCAATGCTGAAACAATGTTAGTTCATTTAAAAGAGCATGATTTCATCAGCAGAAAATCATCTGCCTAAATTTTTTTTAAAAGTCGTGTTGCCAAGGAAGCCCCCAAATGTAAGATTTCAGGATATTTTTGACCCCTCAGCTGTGTCCCAGTTTCAACTGGGTACCCACAACGACGTCAAAATGACGTCAGAGTGGTTATCTTGTCGCGCAATTCTAGCAAAATGTGTGCAAGGTATAATACATCTTGTGCAGTCTAGTGTGCAGTACAACTGCAATGCACGAAGCTGGGTAACCACTTTTATGTTATACCTCATACTCAAATTTTTTGGTCAACTCTTGACGTTTTATGAGAAAATTAGCCAAAATGCATTGATTTGATTGATTGAAAATCATCAAATTTTTAATGTTATTCCTCTTAGAATTTTATTCTCGATCATATATCAAATAAAAAATAACCATCGTGGAGCTTTGGAACAAAGTAATACAAAATGATATTTTCATGAGGAAATTTGACTTTTTACTAGAGCAAATCCTGCACAGCTCCTACAACAAAAAGGAATAATTGAAAATCTTTTAAAAAATGAATGCTTAACATTGCCAAATACTTGTCTGTGCTCAGGAAATGCAGTTGTAATGAAATATCACATCTTAAGGGACAGCAAAACCTGGACTTGTGATTCTTAGGATTGGAAAAAGAGGAAATACTGAGAGTAATGAATTTCATTAAAATGTGTTTCTCCATCAAGGGAGAATCCAGCCTCTCAAAGAAGATATCAGAAATTGAAAATGCAGTCGAAAGCCAGAGGGATTCATGTAAAGGAGAGAATTTAACTGTATTTCTTCAGGGTTTAATAACTTGTGCATTGACAATATAATCCTAAAATGTTTTATTATAGAACATCAAAGATTAGTGCCTGCTCTACAGGGAAATCTTCAAAATGACAGACCCACTGGCAGGGATATTACATGTAGTTATTTGGAGGCAGGAGGGCTTTGATTCATATCCTTTAACACAGAGTTTAACAGCCTTCTGGTTCCGAATGGTTGATCTATATTCCAAGGTATTTGTGTATGTAGATAGCTGGTTTTGAGATCTTCCAAAATGTATTTTCGAAAATATGGAACATGCATAATTATGTACCCTCTTTGAATACATTTAAGTCTTAAAGGGCACAAGTTATATCTTTGCATAATTGGATTTTCTGTGGGTCCAATCAGCGGTGTAGGTATGGTCCAGACATGGAGGAATTTAGGGTGCACGAGCTTCGGGGGGGGGGGGGGGGGGGGGCTGGTCTTACTGAGTAGATGAAATATGAATTAATTTAAGGCCATTGATTACATGCAGTTAGAGGATATGGAAGGAGGTCATAGCTCTAAATTTTCTTATTTTACTTCTCCCATATTCACTCCTTCCCTCTTTATACTTTTCTCCCACCTCCTAGACTAGAGATGTCCCACTAGCTAGTGGATGTTTCATCATACAATACTGTAGTAACATTGATTCAAATTCTCCTTCAATTCTGAACTATTGCCGAGGTTTTGCCCCCAAAACTGATGTTATGGCTCTTTTCAAATAACCTAACATGTAAATTGTATGTTTATAGGCCAAATCACCATTGCCAGAAATCCTGGGTAAGGCCATGCATGTTGGAGTTAATCTTTTCTCTAGTGAGGCTGTTAGTACACATTCAACATGACAGTAATGGCCTTATTGCCCGCAGCTGACAGTGCAGGGAAATTGCCCTCAATTTCTTTCCCAGCTATTTTGTATGGCTTCATGAGATTATGCACAAGGAAACATATTACAGTGGGTGAGAAAATAGAAAAGGAGGGTAGTAACAGTATTACAGAACTTACCTTTAGTCTGCAGCTTTATTGTAAGATTGTCACCTCAAAACAAAACAACAAAAAAAAAAACAACCCAAAATGGACACTTTACTGAAATATTCTTGCTTTGATTCTTCAATGTACACAGTTATAATGTGTGAATCATGTGTAACACTGACATATTCAAATATTGTACAGTTGTACACATATGTTATGTTGTATTTTCTAGGGCCCTTAAATTCAAATAGTGTAGGGGAGGGGCATTTTAATCATTTTATTCACCTTGTGAAATTTCTCAAGTACTGCTATAACACGCCGACAGTTTGGTGCCAGACCCTGAATAATTCAAAATGATTCAGTATTAAAGGTAATAAGCAGTAGTGGGAAAGGTGGCGCTTTGAATATCTAACTACTTTGTTAGCTGGAATGAAAATTACTACATGAACTGATGTAGAATGACTAATTTCGAAGATAGTTGACGTCTTTTTGAAAAATATTTGTTTAGAAATTGGCTAAAATATCAACGGAAGATATGTCGAGTTATCAGCGCGGACCCGCGTCGAAAATTCACACACGTATAAACAGTATTTGCGAACCGCTTTGTGCCGTTGAGCTGAGAGCGTTGGGGTAGGTAGTCCGTAGCGAGGGTATAAGGTAACGGTTGATATACGATCATTCAAATTATTTTACTGAAAATCACCGGAAATCGTGAATAGTATGTACTAGATTATCTCACTCATGTATCAATATGAGACTATATTTGAGCAGTTTCATGCCAACTTTCATTTTGCTACCACTACTGTTTATTACCTTTAAATGTCAATACCTCTGTTAAGTCTGTTATTGGAAGTCACAATATATGATATTTGATTCATCACTTGAATATCAAAAGGGCATTAATTCTATGCAAAGTGATATGAACTAATGCCCTTCTGGCTTTCAACAGGTGAGATGACATTTGAAGCAGACAGTATAATGAATACAGTTAAAGGGTAATTCAATTTGGAAGAAGCGAAAACAGCAGACAGTTATGTGATGAAAGTACATCACTGTACTGTTGTTAGGAAACATATACCCTTTTTACACTGGCATTTCTTAATCCCATACTTTCCTTAGTACGGGACTTTTGTTAGTCCCGTACTATCTTTTTTGCTTTTTACACTTACTAAATAAGTCCCGTACTAAGCGCTTAGCCCGGGCCAAGGAATAGCTGGCTGTTTACACTTGCATTTTCTTAATCCTGTACTATTTCCGAAGGTTTGCCAAGGATATCCCGCGCGCGCGAACGTCTGAGCATGCATGCTATCGCTAGCTAGCTTTGCGCGCGCTCTACGTTAGATATGCTGATAAGCGTTCGTTTCTGATTGGTCAATGGGCATTGGGCTTCGTCTCGTTGCTAACCCCTGACTATTTTTTCTTGCTTTTTGCACTGGCTTGCTTGGCACCGCAATTGCAGGGTTAGCCCTGCTTTTTTGCAGGGCCAGCTAGTACGAGACTATCGGTGGGGCTAGCCCACTTTTGCAAAAAGCAGTGTAAACAGAA
Source organism: Echinometra lucunter (assembly GCA_029962745.1). Taxonomy (NCBI): domain Eukaryota; kingdom Metazoa; phylum Echinodermata; class Echinoidea; order Camarodonta; family Echinometridae; genus Echinometra; species Echinometra lucunter. The sequence goes on along the minus strand of CM057165.1, from coordinate 12,238,379 downwards.
AGTGGGCTAAGGAAAGTCCGCTACTATCGGTGGGGCTAAGGCCTCCCTTAACCCCACCAATAGTCCGGGACTAAGCAAAATTTTGCCAGTGTAAAAAGGGTAATATATGCGTAGGCTACACAGCATGTCTTTGAATGAATGTCTGATAAGTTTGCCTTTGTTTGTGGGGAATGAGTTGTTTTGCACTAATAACACATCTGAATAGTTCTTCTTTTTTTTTGCTGAAAAATACAAAATTGAAATTTTTCTTTTATTCAGATACCATTATTTTTTTTCACCCTGTGTAAAACAGTAATCTCGTACAAGTGTACTCAAACGTAAACCGAGGAGAAGAATTAATAGCAGTATTATGTTATGGAATTTCATTGGAACAGTTGAACAAACCAGGAAGTGAGGAGAATGCAGCATTTTACATTTTCACTTGGAAAAAACAAACAGTATAGGAACAATGGATCTTAAAATAACTGACACCTGTAAACAAATTCAAATGTTACATTCAGTGTACCTATAGGAAATGATCTTTTAAACACAAAGGAAATGAGATATGAAAAATTGTAGGATTGCAGTATTGTTGCAGTCCATTGCTGGTTATCAAACAGTATAAAAAAGAAGTTTGGTAAGTAATGGTAAATAAAAAAGGGCATACGTGTAGTATTTTAAAATCCAGAAGCGTGGACAACTATACAAACTTTTCATCCGAATTTCAAAGAGCTTTGCAACAAATTCCTCTCTTTGTGCCCCTAAAAAGGTCAGTGCTTCTCTTGACCCAGTTCACTTCAATCCTGGACATGTACCATGCAAATGAGGAAGCTCCATGCTAGCAGGTGACTCACACTGATCATCATCATCATAATCATGAGTGGATTTAGGGGTGCACAGCTTGCCTATGCCCCCCTTTTAAAACTCATGTGGCATACATTAAGTGTGCACCTCTATAAGAAATGTGCCCCTTTTTACATGATAGAGAATATCCAAGTAAAAGAGCAACCCCCAAATGTGATGAACTTTCTGTCTTTTTTGTGCATGTCATGATTTTTTCAGGTACTGTACCCCCTTTCTTAAAGACATTGGTTAACATTGTTATGGTTTAAAAAAATCTTGTTTTGTTACTTGAAAATGGGATAAACATAAGGGTTATAGTTTAAAAATACCAGTCTGAAAGTTTCAAAGTATAATATGCACAGGAGGTATTTTTAAATATAAAAAATGTGAACCAATGTTTGAAAAATATACGAGGGTCGGTTGGACAGAATAGACGTAAGAAGTGCGCATGCGCGTATGACTCACCTTACCGTACTGTGTGTATTGGCGTATCACGCGGCGGGAGGCACATAATGACATTTTCAAATTCAAGCAAAGTGATCCTCTTAGTGATTGTCTCGTGAGACGAAGGATAATAAAATCGCTCTTTGCGTCTAATTTACACTTTTTCATTCCAAATTATGGTTGGTTTCAGGGTTTTTGAGTACAAATACAAGTACTCATACACATGTTTCATCTTAGTTTGAGAATTTTTTAAATCAGCTACTCACAAAGTTAGCCAATGCCTTTAAAAAGAAAATCCTGGATCTGCCCCAGAAAATAATTGTCACATGTCCTAGGGTAGCCCCATACAAAGAGAGGCATCCCACCAATTGATTTCCTAAATAGATCTTCAAGTGTCAGCTATTACCAAGGAAACCCTTCTGAATGCAAATTGGGTCCTCAGTAGAAAATAGCCGGAGATGGGTGTAAGACGAGAGAGAGATTTAACGAAAACGCTGTCACGGATAGTGATGGAATGCGACAGTTGAGATTTCAGTCGGTCTAATGGAAGTGCTCCATACATTTCAATACTAACTACTAAGTACGTTTAAAACGTTTTAAGAGGGTGACCGAATGAAGACAATCTCTGAATTTTCATGTTTCAGGTTGGAAACCAAGTTGATGGAGTTGTGCTCTTTGGGAAGGCATTAATCCTCATTATCAAGTCCCCCACAGAGGACTTAAAGCTGCTAGTCCCCTGATTGTTCACTTATAAGCATACCATGCTTTTTTTTCTTAGCTGTCATGGAGCATGTAAAATAAACCAAGTGAAATAAAAATCAAAATCACATCAAAGCACATCAAATCAAATCACCAGATGCTATTTAATAATGGAGAGTAGAGTGTTAGAAAAGTACATTCATGACCACAAAAAATATCTCCGGGGTAGTGGTTTTGTGGTTCTTTTTAAAATTTCTCTTCATGATAATTTGAACATTGAGAATTATTTAGGTAAATTTTCACAATGAATATAGTTTTTCGAACATTTAACATTTTTTATAAGCTTATTTCTCACTACAAGGCACAAGAAATTAGCTTCCAGCATTGTGGTTTTACATTGAACCACTCCTGCTTCACAATTCAACCATGAAACACAAAGATACATTTGCTTTCTTTTAATGGTGAAGACGATTTTCTTGACATTTAACGGATGCTTACACTATAACCACTTTCACATGACTTGATTTACAGTATGTTGTATACATGTACAAATGTTCATCCATTTTAGCATAAGGATGATTTACGTCTTTGTGAACGGAGATGATATTTTTTTGTTCCACTCATAATATTGCATGATACATTGTATATACCTGTAGCATTTTCTTTCACTAAACTTCTCCAACAATGTAAATCAACCATAAATAGTGTTGAGATAGATTCAGTTCTCTTCATTGGAAATTTTAGTGGAGAATATAATTTCACAATATCACGCAGCTATACTTGAAGTTTAGTCACTAGCACAGGAAATGGCATGGATGGTGGTTGAACATGCTTTTACTAAATAGTCGGGTCGCGTCGCGCTGGAAAACACTCGGGTCGCGGCTCGCCGGGTATGGTGCGCCAAGTGTTAACTAGGTTATTCGGTCCAAAACTACAGTCAGTGTACAGTAAAACCAAAAACCCCACAGCCACGCCCACAAGCATATATTCTAGTAAACTGATCCTCCCTCCCTCTGCTCCCTCTGCTATGCACAAAGTGTTTGTTACAAAACAAAGTCAATGCCCAGGCGGAGTGAATCTGGCAGGCTCAATGAGAGGTCATAATTATAAATCCTGTCTGTTCATTCATATTGGTGGGAGGTTTTGTTGCAAAATTGTCTGTTGCATTTCATTTTGTAACGAAATGGTTCATGATCGTGAATTCTATAAATAAATAAAGTTTTTAGTGAATTTTTGACAGTAAATTGTGCAGTTTTGGACCAAATACATGTAACTTAGTTAACTCTTGGCACCCCATACCCAGCGAGCCGCGACCCGAGTGTTTTCCAGCGCGACGCGACCCGAGTGTTTAGTAAAAGCCGTTGAACATGCTACTTAGGGCAATTTAGGCCAGTCATAGTTGGTGATTTACAGTCATCTCATCAATGTCAAGGTTTACAGCTCTCGGCATAAATCACCAGCTCTGACCCATAAAAACACATGTCAAATTCATCATAAATAGCACTTCCCCAGACTTCGGCATCCTTCACTGATTTCGGGGCTAGATCTCGCAAGTTATGACAAATTATCGCTGGAGCGGAGAATCTCCATTAATAACGAAGAAACGGTAGTCATTTGTCTAGATAAATGATGAGACTTTGAAATGTCAAAACATAGGCTTGATTAATGCTCCCTCAGAAGAAATGTAAATTACACATTCTCACCATTCCAAGGATGTTATGAATTAGAGATAGAGAGAGAGAGAGAGAGAGAGAGAGAGAGAGAGATTCTTTTCAGGGGGAAATAATTTGTAATTAAATTGCAATAAGGTACCATTTCAAAGACATAAAAAGTGGTATAATTTGTTCCCTTAATACTATAAGTTATCTATAATAATATATTACTGCAAATAGTAGGCCTACTTTTGGAAAAAAATTGATGTATAATTTCATTTTAAGCTTTACTGTTGCAAGACTGTTGTGTGGTTATGTTGATCACATTTTATAGTTTCCAGCCATCAAAGGCTAAGCACTTGGACACCAAACTTATACAATGTTTGGCCTCTAACTCAGGTACTGAAATATTTGAAAGTAGAATACTATTTCTAAAGAGTAAAGGCACAAGCACTCTTGGGATAGCTTAGCTATTGGGTAGCAAATTAAGTGAATAAGAAATTTGGCCTCAAAATCAAGATATTTTGCAATATTTGAGTGGAATTATATTTCCAAAGGGTATAAAAAGCCCAATGGAGCAACCTTAGTTATTCAGTATCACCAGGGGTCCTTGGTATTTTTGTGATCTACCACTACCGTCCAGCATTCTTTACCAGTGTGGTCAGACCAATGGAATGTCTGCTAACTTGAAGGCTCATTACCTTACCGTGACCTTACAATTGAGGTCAAGGGTCGTGAAAGCCCACTCCTGACATCTTTTCAACAAGTAGGCCTATGCAATCTTATGCAAAAGGTACCAGAGGTGCATTTTCCATTAGCCAGTACAAGCAAGTGTCTGCCTGTCGAATCAAAGATCATGGGTTTGAATCCATAGTGGGTGGACGACTGAAGACTGCATTTTGTCTTAATGTGCCCCTCCCCTGTTTCATAGACACTGTTTCAGTGGTAAACACCTCATCCCTTGGATAGGATGTTAAATGGAGGCCCCTTGGAGAGGAGAGACACCCCCTCTGCATGTTAAGAACCCACTGCACTATTTGAAGAAGAGTCAGGGGAAACCGTGGTGTAGTGGTATACCTGCACATCTCATTTAATTATATTGGGAGGAGAGATCCAAGGGTTACAGTGATTAAAGGCATTGGCTAACATTGTTATGATTTTAAAAAAATCTCATTTTGTTACTTTAAAATAGGATTAACATTAGGGTTATAGTGTAAAAATACCAGTGTGAAAGTTTCAGAGCATAATATCCACGGGAAGTATTTTTAAATATTAGAAATGTGAACCAATGTTTGAAAGATATACGAGGGTCGGTTGCATAGACCCAACGTAAGGAGTGCGCATGCGCACATGACTCAACGGACCGCACTGTGTGTATTGACGTATCACGCGGCGGAAGGCAAGTAACGGTATTTTTGAATCCGCGCAAACGGTCCTCTTAGTTCAGTGTCTCTCGAGACGAAAGCTAATAAAATCGCGGTTTGCGTCTAACTTACAGCTTTTCCTTCCAAATTATGGTTGGTTTCAGGGTTTTTGAGTATAAATGCAAGTACTCATACATATGTTTCATCTTAGTTTGAGAATTTTTTAAATCAGCTGCTCACAAAGTTAGCCAATGCCTTTAAGTTCACTTTTCCCCTCCCAGGCGTAGGTGATGCCAAATACTTGATAATGATGATAATAACAATTACAGTTATAATGATAATAGTAATGATGATGATAATGATATAATGATAATGATAATGATAATGATGATAATAATAATCATGATAATGATAGTAATGATAATAAATGATAATAATAATGATAATGATTACAACAATAACAAAAAATGATAAAAATATTAGTAATAATGATAATGATAAGCTGATTAATAACAGTAATATACTAAACCATGGTTCATAGTAAATCCATGATTGGGAGTATGGAGAATATATGTCCCTGATTTGACCGGTCAGTGCTGTTTAAGAAAAAAGTAGAAATTGATAGTTCTTCTTATCCATTAACCTGAGTTGACCATCCCTGCTTGCTCAGTGAATTGTAGCTTGAGCTGTGCTGCATTTATGGTCCAAGACTGAACATACACTCTTAAAAATTCTGGGTAAATCTGACCCGGAAAAGAGTCTGTTGGGGCCACACTCCGTTCTGGGTCAAAAAATGACCTGGAATAAGGTCAAATGTGACCCAGAAACAAGTCATCATGACCCTATTCTGGTTCATTTTTTGACGCAGAACGGAGTGTGGCCCCAACAGACTTTTTTCCGGATCAATCTGACCGGAATTTTTAAGAGAGGCATCTTTGGTAAATAACGTACATTTAGTGCACAAATTGGCGATATAGTGAATTGTTTCATCATGGAGTAGCTTCATGGTTTCATGAACAATCCCTGCTTTTCCTAGGAGCAAATTTGAAATGGTCACCAATTTGCAGCTTGACTTTACATCATGTCGCTCAGGCTAGTTGTTATCGAGTTAATTTTCTTTGTGTGAGAATTAGTGGGCTGTGTGTTATGAAAACTTGGACTAATGAAAACCGGTCTATCTGGCATCTTTTGGAGTTGAATTGAATGTCAGAATAGATTTGATGGAAATCAAACATGTGTGCTTTGGTGTTGAATATCTGGAGGTATGGAAATATGAGAGGCTCATCCAAATACCTGGGATTCAAACTAACTTGTATAAATTCAGCCCCTCTAGTTATGTGAATTCTACTAAAGTTTGACTGAAATTGCCATTTTTATAGGTGTGGTCACATCAAATAGAAATATGTATTAAGTCAACTGGAGTCAAACTAGAATACTTTTTCAGAGGTAAAGTACCTTTAAATGTTATGATAAGTACACACCTCCCTTGAAATATAAAAAGTGATTTTGTTTGAAGGTTAACATCATCATATTCTGTACTACACATAATTCTAATGTGGCTGCAGTCCATATGTGCTGTAAATCTGAATAAGTATATTGAGCCAAGAACAATCAATCGTCTTTTGAAACGAAATAGATAATTTCAAGAAAAATTCTTATGTCTAAGCTTTTCAAGTGTTGCTTCTCTTAAAGTACTTTTTGCCAGCTTCTGAACTGAACAAGGAAAAGTTGATTTTCTGATTAGGATTTTTTTAATGATTCTGCTCGTGTTTTCGGGTTGCCCGTTCATCTGTCTGTCCATCCATCCATCTGCCGTTCCTTTTCAGGTGGAAGAGATAATTGTAAGTAGAAAGTGGCTTTTGTTTAGATGTGCATTAAAAATTGTGTAGAAGGTGGAGGCATATTTGTCGATCGCACGCCTTCGAATTGCCCTTGTTTCTGAAGTAGCAATGTCCTCATGTTGTTTTCTGCTCTGAACTGATTGTGATAAAAAATTAATGGATATCTTTTGTAGGTAAAAATGTAAAGTAATTTTGTAACTTGAAGTTTTTATTTTTACCACAGCATCATCTACATGTATAAAGGATAATGGCCCTTATCTCATAAAAAATGTAAAGTAATAGCCCATTATCTTGTAAATTATCTCATTGAATTTTGTTATTTTTCAATTTTGAAATGAATATCTCAGTGGCACTTCCTTATCAAAGATTCCAGCCCTCAGTTGGGGAAAGTGATCCTCCCTTTCTTTGAAGGCACAAATTTTTTTTTTACCTTCCCAACCTTCAGCTTTCCTTCAAACACACAGAAGCCAGCTTTGCGCAACTGATTTAACACAATTAAACCGTGCCGAGCAAAATACTGTCGGCAAATACTGCGGCATTCAAAAGGCGCGTGAAAGTTTGTCGGCTCTGCGCCCGTGAGCAAACTGATATTAAATGCACCTCAAATGAGGCATAGGGGAAAAGAAAGAGAGAAATGTGTTGATTCTTCCAGAAGGCAAATATGCCTTTGACACCACTTGGAAGACATTCTCTGGTTCAACGAGGTTCACTGTGGCATTCTTTTTCTTTTCTCTCTCTCTCTCTCCTGCATTACTCCATGCAATGCAAAGTCGGTCACGAATAAGCAAGACTTATTTTGGTCTGTTGCCTCCATCTTCTGTCCTGTTTCAAGAAGTAATGGTAATTTATGGTGAAAATGAAGACGATATCGCTCTTGTTGATTGTATACATAACATTTTCTTATTTGTATTTTACCATCTTTTGTTCCAAAATAAGTTTTTTGAGAATACCAACCAAAATAATGATATAATTTATTGTTTTCTGCTTAGTTTATTGAGAATAAAATTACAATGCTTCCTGCACATGGTCACTATTATTTAATATACATGTATATCACAATAGATTTAATTCTTAAGTATTAATGGATGCTTTATTATTTTCTATGACAACTCTTATTTATTTTGTAATACTGAAGATATTTTTTTTGCATTTAAATTCCATTTGGCAGCTTATACTGTACCTGTATATCTGCCTGCAGTCAGTGTGCATCTTTAATATTCAAAGCAAAACTTAACATCTCAAAGGCATGCTTTAATTTAATTTGTGAACACATTTCTCAAAACACAGTTTCATGCTGATGGAGAGTATGTCATTACAGTATATGTCTCTCTAATTTGCTCCTAATGTGTTTGTCCCAGCCCAAATTATGCATGCCTCAAACTACAGTGTATATGCCATTATAAACATGTACACTTCCAGTGTAAAATCAGGAAGCACTCTGTTATTTTATGTTCATATGCTCTTTTCTTTGATGTTTTGACGTTTAAACCCCCAAAACAACAACAAACAAACACAATTTTTCACCTTTATTTTGTTATTAACATAGAGTCGGAATGATAGTTATAGCTCTGTTGTAAGTTATTATTATTATTTTTTTTTTTTAGATGGGAGGGTACGATTTGTTTTAGGGTTAGGTTTAGGGCAAAAGTCAGGTTAGGGTTAAGTTGGGGTTAGGGTTGGGATTAGAGTTAGGTTTGGTTTGATTTAGGGTTAAGATTAGAGTTAGGCTTATTCATTGAGGTTGGGGTTTTGAGGTAGGGTTAGGGTTAGGATTAGTTTTATTGTTAGATACAGTTTGTGGTTGCGGGTTGAAGTAAGATATTGGGTCAGTGTAATATGGACCATGGAGCATGGAGGGTTACTGAAGCATCTGCTAAACAACCTGTGAATCCCTCATTCAAATAACTTGTTTGAATCTCATAATATAATCATCATGTAAATGTAAATTCTGGTTGTGTGAATGCCTGTCTCATCCTACCCCACGTATACATGCACGAAAAGACGCATCGCTGATATAAACAATTTTGTGTGATAGAAATGAAAAAACGTGGTGTCCTTGCGGTACTTGACTGATATATACAAATTAAAACGATCGTATCAACACCTCCATATTTTGCAGGAATGGAATTTGACCTCTTTAGAGAAGATCCCATGTGATCGTGGGAAAGTGAAAAGCAACAAAGCTCCTCAATACATGCACCCACCTTATTCTACCTTCCAATATCTGTAAGATATGTTCCTCTGGAAGTTCATTCTTTTCCTTTCAATATCCTAATTTGTTGTTGGTCTTACGAACCGGCGAATAGCCCATCCTCGCGGAAAAACACAGTTCAGAGAAAAACGCAAAAAGTTTTGCACCTTTTCGAGCAATGAATTTATATGCTTGTAATCGTTGTTTTCCAGCAATTTTGCAGAGTAAAAGTGTTTATATACTGTATTTTAATATCATCTTTGTATTAAGCACCATATATAAAGAAAACTCAAATTATAAGCTTACAAACCTATTAGCCCTTTCGTAAGAATGAAAGGCTTATGCGTGGTGAGAACATACCTTTTTCGCTGTTCACCTTCTAAATATGGCTGCGCGTACGTGGATCAACAAACTTTAAAATCTAACAAGGGATAATGCGTGTAAAGCAATTGTAGGGGGGCTATTCGCCAGTCCGTAAGACCACAAAGTGCTATTCGCCGTTCACCCAAAAATATAAAAAACAGGATTTCTCTAAAGATAAATGAAATTGAGTGTTGGAAGTTTGTCACTCGATAGATTCTGACATCAGACATATACTATCCAAATATGCAAAAAAGTGAAAATTGATTTTTTGACCCAATTTTGGCTATTCGGTGGTTCTTAAAGTGATAACACAATGGCAAACAAAATTTTGATATATGATCGAGAATAGAATTCTAAGAAGAATGACATTAAAAATATGATGATTTTCAATCGAAATCAATGCATTTTGGCTAATTTTCTCATGAAAAGTTATGAGCTGACCATAAAAAATTGAGTATGAGGTATGACGTAAAAGTGGGTACCCAGCTTCGCGCATTGCAGTTGTGCTGCGCACTAGACTGTACAACATGTATTATACCTTGCGCGCATTTTGCTAGAAGTGCGCGATAAGGTACCCACTTTGACGTCATTTGACGTCAAAGTGGGTACCCAGTTGAAACTGGGTCACAGCTGAGGGGTCAAAAATATCCTGAAATCTTACCACATTTGGGGGTTTCCTTGGCAACAGAACTTTAAAAAAAACTTTAGACAGATGATTTTCTGCTAATGAAATCATGCTCTTTTAAATGAACTAACATTGTTTCAGCATTGGGTACCCCCTTTAAGACCGACAACAAATTCATTGCCCCTTCTCTCCCCCCTCTCTCCCCCATCTTCCTCATCTCACTGTCTCTCTTCTTCCTCTCTCTTTATTCTCTCTTTATCTTTAAATGGCATTGTAAAAATATGATAGAGAAAACATTCTTGATTTATGATTTCTTGATGAAGGATTGAATATTAGTTTCATTTTCAGACCTAACTGTTGAAGAAAGAGTGACTTTGTTGGTGACATACATCTATGGCCATGATTGGAATCTAGGCTATATTATATACTGTATGCTACACCTGTCATCATCTTAAATCACTTGCGAAGTAAAGGAATAGAACTCCACTTGATCTATTACAGTTCCAATATTAGAAATGCCAGATCTATTTCCTCCCAGCTGTCACCCCTTTCTACTGTTTACCCCCAAGCTAATTCAGACCTTACAAGCTTCCGGATATTCCTTCATGCAGTAAAAAATTTGAAATTGTTTCTAGTGAAAGGAAAGGCGTAATACTTTGTTGAAGGATGAAATTTGGCTGTATTTTTGTGTATTAAAATCAGGACTGTGCTGTATGTCTTTCTCTTTCGTTGTTGTTAAGGGATTGTTTTTGTATATTTAGAGTCTGTATATGCAGGGAGATATACATTAGCCCTCTGTTTAACCATTCTGAAAGTTGGGGTCCTGAGTTCAAATTTGTAGTCCTTTATTATACCTCAAGAGAAGGGGGTTCGTAAATCTAAAATGTTATTTTTTTTGTATATTACGCCAAATTTGTTTTTATATCAGGTTAAATGTACAACGTGAAGGCCCATATTCAAGCACAATTTAGGAGGTTCATTGTTCATTTCAGAATAGAAGAATATTTGCTCTATAAAATTTATTTCTGTAAAGCACATTGTTTATCAGACAACTTTTCACACTATGAACATGGCGGACAAAGAAAGCAGACAAAATAAACAACCTCTCATTCTACCCTTCACAATGGTTCTGGTAGTCAAAAGAACATCCCTTCACAGCTATTATGTTTAATCATGTAGTTCCAGGTGAATATGCATGTCACACCTGTTCCACATATTTTAGACAATAGCAGTGAAGGGATGTTCTTTTGACTACCAGAACCACTGTGAAGGGTAGAATGAGGGGTTGTTTATTTTGTCTGCTTTCTTTGTCCGTCATGTTCATAGTGTCATCCTATGATGTTTGATTTTTACCAGTCTGAACATGCAAATGGGCAGACTCAATGCAGAGGGGTCTTTGTCTTCCTCATCTCTAGTTTCATTTCGTGGCAGCAATTTTGCTGCCACCATGGACAGCCAGTCTGAGATCTACATGATGATACTGAAATTGAAAATCTCATATATCTCGAGACGAGTCTGTAAACAAAAAGTGCAGAGACAAGCCTAAAGAAGTCTCCACCAAAAAAAAAAAAAAAGAAAGAAAAAAGCCTGAAGACAATTTAATATGACTGCTGGGAGTATTGTATTATGAATTTGATGTGGGGTACATTTGATATCACATTTTGAAATTTGATTTTAGTTAGTTATGTTTTAATTTGCTTCTGGTCGGTATTCTTCGTGAGAAAAGTTCAAGAATTTGATTACATCAGAGCTTGTCAGAAATATTGATGTAAACTGCAGATGTTGCCATGATGATGACATTTAAGAATTGGACTTTATAAAAACTTACTACACTAGAAGGATGTTATTAATAAAATTTCATAATTTTACTCCAAAGATCAAGTAGTATCAGGTTTGACAAATTTCGTAAAATTGAGGCTTATGAGGCGATTTCATAAACATGGAATATTTTATGATATAAAAGGTTTGCCGTAGCTTGAATTTGATGAATATAGACTAACTATTTATAGACAGAAGCTGGGGGAAGTTTGAAGGCAGACATTTTTTTTCTTTTGAGAGAGAGAGAGGAAATGGGTGGAAAAAGGGGAAAGAAATAAAGGAGAAATATGATAAGAAGAATGAAAATCTGGGAAAGGTAGAGAAGGAAAAAAGAAGAAGCCTTGAATAGAAAGAAGACTTCAGAAGCTGAAGACAAGGAGATTAAAAATAGGAGTGTGAATGAAAGTATATGAAAGTGATGTAGAGAAAAGATGAAAATATATAAAGAAGACTTTGACGTAGGAGGGACAGCTGGTTAGAGCAGCTGGAGAAAAGATGATGTGCATGAAGAAAACTTAAACAGAGAGTAGTTTAAAAATGAAGCCACAAATGTTTACAAGAAAAATGTAGAAAGATGAGTTAAAAGGGAGATTGAAAACATTTGTACAAGGGAAATTTGTGGCATTATAAAGAAAGGATAAGTGTATGTGAAGAAAGCTTGAATATGAAGTGTAGAGGAGAACTTAGTGGGTAAAGGATGAAGAGCTTTGCATAAATCCTGAATGACAGCAAGTACCACTTCGCTTCTGAGAGGATTTATACCTCCTAAAAATATCTGTTGATATTTCAGATGAATTATTGGTGAGATTCTACATGTAGTACATCTCCAGTCTGTGGTTTGGGACCACAAACTTCAAATGTGTTGAATTGCTCTTAAATTATTAGAGCCATTTCCCTTGTATTTATGAATTAATCCCCAGGATACCAGGCCAGGTGAGGATGTAGGGATAGTTTAATTATTTATTTTATGAATGGATTTATATTGAGAGGTGTGAAGTGAAGCCAAGAATAGGTGAATTGTTCTGGGATTACTTTTGAAAGGAAAGCCTAGAAGTTGATGTGCAGCGAGGATGTATGTGTAGTCTTAGTCAAGTGATGATGTGGATTTATTGATCAAAGGTGTGAAATGTATTTAGATTTTAGAAATAAATGAGTTCTTCATGAATTATTCATGTAGAGTTCTTCATGAATTATTCATGCAGAGTTCTTCATGAATTATTCATGTAGGGGAGCTGAGCAAACTTAAATGATTACTCTGTTTTATAATCATAGGTGTGAAGTTTAGTTAGAAATATAGGTATGAATTATAATGATTGAATGTCGGCAAGTTCATGTGAGTGGTGATATACATGTAGTTATACCTAGGTACATGATTTTTATTGATTTGTAGTCAGAGATATGGATACAATGTAGGTGATTTGTGGAGGGATTAAATTAGAATTTTAATTATTCATAAGCAGGAAAATAGGAAATTCATGTAAATGTTACTTTGAGTACTCAGTAATATATTATCATGCAAGATATGACTTGGTTTAAATTTCTTTTGAGGAAGAAAATAGCAAGGCTTGAATCTAAACTGTTATTTATCAATAAAGCTTCAGTTGATCGTGATGTCTGAGTTATATGCAGATGTGTGACTGAAAACTGAGCTGTTCAGCATTGATGATAAAGCAGTAATATTGCCATTTAAATAACTGGATTTCAGTGTACTCTATGCATATTTAACGAAACCTACACATAAATCGTATTCTACATGTACATGTACATGTATGTGAAGCTTGTATTCTTTTTTCTCCTGAGACCAGAAGCCTACCCTATTCTATACAGTACATCTATGCTCCAACTCAGTATGGTGCAAATATTACAACAATCAAATGACCAAAAGATACGACTTTACATAGTACGCTGACCCCTTGCTCTTCTTCCCTAGAGAAAGTGCTGCACACTATCAGCCAGCCCATCAGAAAGTCACAGATATGTTCCAATTTCTTTCAAGAATCATAAATTGGTTCCACTTCTCAAGACGCTAGGCCTGGGAAAGCTCGGGACAGGTGTTCTAATTTTTTTCTTTAAAGAGAGAGACAGATAGACAAATTGGCTCTAAATTGACGGGGGAAGATGGTATGCGCAGATGTCAGAGAGTAATGTGAGCGTCGGTAATTCAGTTTGTCCTGCATAATCTGGATCATTTGGGGATTGCAATTTGAAAGAAATGTCTCGTTTTGTCGCCCACATATTTCATATTTCCATTCAGTGGATTCTTCAAAGACAAAGTTCAGCTTAACTCACTTGAATGCTGAGCCCAAGATAACTTGGAAGGAAACCCATGGAGATCTGAGTATTGAATGTACGTTTCAGCAGATAAAAAACAGGGTATTTCATGTATCTAAGGATATATGTTGATGATACTGCAAAATTAAAGAGTGACCAATCTCTCGATATAATATATTTATACCCCCATTAAACAAAGTTTGAAGAGGGTATATATTTTGGAATCAGCCTATGGTTGGTTGGTCAGTTGGGTGGTCCGTTGGTCCATTGCATATCTTGCGGATCGAACTACTTCCTCAGTTTTTGAGCAATGCTCTTGAAATTTGGCACACACACATTGGTCGTGGGATGAAAATGTGCAAGACCATTTTTTTTAATATGTCAGAAACTGCATTGCCAGTAACGGCATAATATGTCATTAAATCGGGGAAATATTGTGGATCGAACTACTTCCTCATTTTTTGAGCAATGCTCATGAAATTTAGCACATACATTGGGGCAGGGTATCAATCACCTTCAGTGATATTTCTAGTCTTTCTTCGAAAAAACGAATTTCAAGTTCCAACACTTAGGGACTCAGTGCACATGGGCCTCCCAAAATTAAAATTTGAACCTATAGCGAAAATATTAGTTTGGATATCTTGACATTTTCTGTGAAAATTTGTCATTTTTCAAATGTCTAAATTGTATTATTATATTGCAGTGATTCTAAACTTAGTTCTTAGTTTAAAGTGAGTGAGCTCTCTCTTTAACAACCATTTTTTTGTTGTTGTTACAACAGGGATTGTTATTTTGTGGATTTAGTTGGACTTTAGATTTCTTCTGCCCATCCTTTGTTTGTAAATTCCTCACCCCCTCAATGTTTCGGGGCACAGCTAAGGTTAATACATAGAGTGGGTGGACCATTAATACATGCTCAATCATAGGAAAGGCTCACTGAGGTAGTTTGAAGCATGGAGAACATGTTTAGACTTTTGTAAAGTCGGTTTGGAATAGAATCTCATTATGGTGATAGTCAGCCTACAGCTGACCGGCAAGTGACATTGACATCTTGAGGACTATGAATGTTGTAAAATAAGCAGATGGTAAGCCTACATGCTGTCAGGTCACCCTAGATCAGTGGTCTTATGCTGCATCACATTGTAAATTCCACAAAAATTACCAGTCACCATTCTTTTGTTTTTGTTTTTTATCTTCACAGTATGAATTCAAAGCAAAAGGCATCAAGAAGAAGAAAGTCAACCTAGTCATATCTGTAGATGGCATCCGAGTTGTCCTCAGGAAAAAGAGGAAGGTAAGTGAAATAAGAGGAAAAATAGGAGAAGAAATGGAACAGAATATGTAGGTGAAGTAGATTTACAAGGAAGGAATGAGTAAAAGAAAAAGAGAGTATGAGTGACACTTGCAATATGAGTAGCAGAAGCTGCAGATAATGAAAAAGAAGGAGAGGAGGAGGTGGTGG
>CM057165.1:12164786-12222327 GCA_029962745.1 Echinometra lucunter | reverse complement strand
TCCCCTCATCTTTCTGTCCTATCTTTCTACTTTCTGTTGCTATAAACGACTCTATATAGTTTAGCTGATTATCTTCTCTTAAAGACATTCAGTCGTGGGCTTTCATGGGGAGTGGATCATAATTTGCTGACACCAGACTTTGTATAAAGCACTGGAAATCCTGTAATAGAGCTACATTTCTGGAGCACAGCAAAACAAGCTGTCCCACCATAAACATTGTTTGGCCTGCTTTGGGCATTCTCGGGCCAGGGAAAGTGAGATAATGACTTTGCCATATGGGGCAAAGGGTGGAATAGGGTGGAATATACAGAGCATTACATAAGGTCTGTTGGTCATAAAACTCATAGTGATGGACAACACCTGTTACTGGGTAAGCACCCATGGTCTCAAATTCCCCATGAAAGCCCACGACTTAGCGTCTTTAAACTTCATGTGGATTCAGGCCGGATTAAAAATGCACTTGAGAACGATTCCATGGTAATACAGAAAGATGATGATAGATATCAGTTTGCATTTTTATAGGTAGGATTTTAATACTAAAACAAATACACCCGGTACATACACAGTTTTGAGAGGTACAAAGCTATGATGATGAATTATGTATGAAAAAAAGTAGAAATTGTAGAAAGTATTAACCTGTTGACTACTGAATTCTCAAATTCCCATAGACTTAGTACAGGGACCATCCAGTTCCTGTAGCCAATGGGTTAAGCTCCATAAGATTTCAAGACTTTCTTGCCCTTGAACTTCTTGATATAGATGCTTTGTGTCTGAGAATGATGAGGCCCACTCATGCACGCCTACACCTCTTTTACTCTGGAGATTTCTACATCAATTTTGACTTTCTGCAGAAATTGAAAATACAGATGCTCTTTAAACATTTAGATGAAAGGAAGCAGTTGAATCGTTCAGCAAATTGCCCGGGAACATACAAAAATCATTTCTGCAATTTGTTAGAATAACTGAGAATTATCACTATTGCATTTGTATTAATGCCTAATTCATATTTTATGAATTCCATATACCATTGTAACCATACACATAGACTTTCATGTTTTGTGGCTTTCTATCACCTGTTGAATTGATTTTTTCAACATTTTATTTTTAGGGAGTTGATAATCTTAATAGATAAACTCAATGTTGACATTTGTATGCATTTCTATTTTGAAAGTGGATATATCTCAGAGATTTTTAGAATATATATATTTTTTTCCATTCCTTTGGTCTCCTCAATGGAATGCAAAGCTTGGTTTACTTGTAGACGAGGTCTCCTTCTTGAACATACAGTATATTAATTTCTTTTATGAGAAGACATATTGACTAGACCCTGGATTCCCAGAATTATTCTTTATTATGCTCTGATAGACTTAAGGCACTCATTTGTCTTGTACACTATTCATAATTTTACTGAAATGACATTTGCACAGTTTCCATGGTAATTCCATAGTTAAGTTGGATGAGATGCAGGTCTGTATTTTATATCGTTAAAATGCATGAGTTTGACCTGGAATCACTCCTCATTTCAAATAGAAGAAGTTTAATCCCATTCTAATCATTCAAATACTGACTTGCAGCAGCAGTCGGCTGGTGCACATATATGTATGGTATTCGATGAATAAAATTACTTTAGCAACGTTACCATGGTAAATATTGAAGTGATGAACCTGTGTTTTACATTTCTATGAAGTCACATCCATCAGCCATGTAATCATCATCAATTTGTGATGAAGTTTAATCCTATTCTAATCATCATTCCATCATATTGATACTGAATCATTGCAGCATTTGTCTGGTGTATATGTCATTTTCGATGTTCAAAATTTCATAAACATCATTACAATGGTGAAATATGAACGTGATGCAAATTTATTTTGCCGTTGCTCTGAAATTGCATCGATTAGACCTGGTAATCATTCTCAGTTTCAAATAGAAGATATTAGTTTAATCCAATATCAGTCATTCCTATACTGACTCACTGGAGCAGTTGTCTGGCGCACATGTTTCAACTGGTGATTCAAACAACTGAAGGATTGCTACTGTGTGGTGAATGTGAACTTTGATGCAAGTTGAAGTTGAAGTTTGAAGTCACCTCGATAAGACACAGAATGCTGTTTCATGTCAGATATAATTGTAATCAACTAGAAGTCATTCAAATACTGACTCACTGTGGCAATTGTCTAGCGCAAAACGTGTGTCGAGAGCCAAAAGGGCATTAATACTTATTGTTTTTTACACAGAGTTAATGCCCTTCTGCTCTTAGGAAGTAACATACCACATTTGATGATTAAACAATTGTTGAATCATTACCTTGGTGAATGTGAACATGATGCATCTTATTATCTCATTCCTTTGTCTTGGTTTTTCTTCCCAGGGATGTGTTCCATTCCAAGGGTTTGTGTATTCCAGGAAGTCTTCTTCTTTAGTCAGCAGACTTCATGAGGATTGTAGGGTGTCTTGTGGTTTCAGACCCTGGTCTGGATATACTCGTTTTAACCTGTTTTGTCTCACATATTTAAAAACAATTAAATCATAAATGGTTTTTCAACTATGACATTCAGTGAATTTGCTTGTTAATTTGTAATTTAATTGTTCATGAGATGAACATCTTTCATGGAGATAAACATTGTTCCTGCTTTTTTCAGGAAGGGGGATGGTAGAGGCTTAAGATTTTCTTTTAGTGAATCCTGCTAGTGGCTTTCAGACCAGAATATTCATGCAGAATATTCAAGCAAAACTATGCAAAGCTCCCCTTCCCTTGTAAGTTTGCTGTTACACGACCTAGTCGTCGCTCAGCCATATTGCACAACACAGGTTCTAAACTATCCTTTGTCCATAACTTACAGTTTAGATTCATTAGAAATGGTAAGAAGTGATAGTTTGGAAGATGTCATTAACAAGCAATTCCTACAATTTCAGCTTTTTTATTTGACTGATGAACTATTTTCCAAACCAAAATGGAAATATTACAATTTATCCTTAGGCACATCCTGCCTCATCCATCATTAAAACCCAAGTGGGATTTGAAAATTTATTTTGGGATTTCTCAGATTTGAGCCTCAAAGCGTAATCAACAATGGTCAACTTCTTTCATTGCTTGTTTTATTAAGAGCCTTTGAATCCATGGTTTCTTTGAAGTGATCAATGGAAGCTCATTTGCAAACATTGTCTGTTTTAGACCCATCCTACTTCTCTGCATTGTCCAAGGAGACTTTCATTGAGACTTCAGCCTTAATGTATCACTGTAAATGATAGTTTCCTTGCTACAGCTAGCATAGTACAGAGTGCTAGGCCAAGCAAAACCTTTTTTCCCTCCATTTCTTGAGCATTTTGATACTGTGAGCTTCAAAAAATTTCCTTGAGACATCAGGATTTATTTATCACTGTAGATTAATTGTTTGCTTGCCACAGCTAGCAAAGTACAAAGTTCCAGGCAAAGTGAAACTCTCTCTTCATTTCTTTATTCTGGTACTGCAGGCTTAAACCCACTGTATTTTTTACCTATAGTGGTAAGAAGCTAAAACTATATATATTTGAACAGTATTGAAGGCAATGAATAAAAACAAACTTTAATTCAAGACTGTAAGTGCAAATGTTTGACAAACATATAAAGAAGCCAAGTGCATTATGTATTAAAGTAACAAGTTTTCATACATAAAGATGAAAAGAAATTTGTTGCTTTGCACACTATATTTTTAAAAATGATAATAATAAATAGTAATGGATATCTATAGTGCACATATTCAACAGAAAAGGTCCTCAAGGCGTCGATCCATGGCTCTTGAAAAAAAAAGCATTTTCCTGCTGTTATTTCTTTTACGGGGAAAGATGAAGGTCTGACAAGTGGCAAAGGATGTGAAAGTATGCCTATCTGGCCCATCAGTGAGTGCACACATCAATTTCATCAATTCACAACCAACCTTATCCAAAAGCAAAAGCAATATTGCAAGCATGGGGATGAGATAAAATTCAAGGCAAAGTGAACAAGTGTTCTACAAAGTACAGAAATCTCCAGAAGAATCATGGCTAGCCTTGCTCCAAGACTGATTTATTTATATGATTGAAATATGATTGAAAATAATTTAAGATAGGTTTGGAATAGTTGAACTAGTTTCTCTTGCTATCTCACTCTTTTCATAAGAATGAATATATAAATCATATATTGTAGAAATGACAGTCTGTATGCTTCAAGTAAAGTTAAACCCATTTTCATCAGGTAGGGAGGGGTTTAGATACGAATTTGGCCTTGAAGTTAGGCTAAGCAATGGCATGTATGAACAGTGCATGAAAATTTAATTTTCCAGGTTTTTTCTGTGCAGATGTGCTGTCAGAGTGAGGAGGAAATAGCAATTACTTGGGCAAAGAGCTCAGGAAAGTTCATAGCATTCCCCCTGCCGCGCCAGGCTTGTGTTTTCAGCAGCCACATTTAGGCACATTTCGATTGTTAAATTATGTTAGCAATATACAGTTAAGGGGTAGTCTTTTGCCACAAACCTACAGAGCTAACATCCTTTTAGCTCCCCACAAATGAATTGAGAATCTGTGTACAATTGATTTCAACCATTTAAAAAGTATGCTCTCTCTCTCTCTCTCTCTCTGTCTCTCTTTTTTTCCCACTATTTTTAGAATTTTTTGTAGGTGAAGCTTTGTTCTTTGCTGGAGATGAGCTTTTTTTTTCTTTTGGTAGACCTAAATGCATGTTTTGGGCTGCTTAAATTAATGGATTGGTTGATATAGGGAACAATTGATTCTTGTGAGAGATGATGAACTTAAAGGCATTGGCTAACTTTGTGAGTAGCTGATTTAAAAAATTCTCAAACTAAGATGAAACATGTCTATGAGTACTTGTATTTGTACTCAAAAACCCTGAAACCAACCATAATTTGGAATGAAAAAGAGTAAGTTAGACGCAAACGGCGATTTTATTATCCTTCGTCTCACGAGACAATCACTAAGAGGACCACTTTGCTTGAATTTGAAAATGCCGTTATGTGCCTCCCGCAGCGTGATACGCCAATACACACAGTACAGTAAGGTGAGTCATACGCGCATGCGCACTCCTTATGTCTATTCTGGGCAACCGACCCTCGTATATTTTTTTCGAACATTGGCTCACATTTTTAATATTTAAAAATACTTCCTGTGGATATTATACTTTGAAGCTTTCAGACTGGTATTTTTACACTATAACCCTTATGTTTATACCATTTTCAAGTAACAAAACAAGATTTTTTTAAAATCATAACAATGTTAACCAATACCTTTAAAAGTGAGAGAGAACCAGGAGAGCAATATGATGGGAATGTTCCTAGCAGTAGCTCCAAGTTCAAAGACAGTTATTATTTTTTTAAGAGAGAAGAAACACAGTAGTTTTTTTTTGGATTTGAGGCTAACAGTGGTCTGAACTCCCCAGACTACCACAATATTTACCAGATAAAGGTAGCCGACGGCACTCTTGTGAGTTTATGAAACCATATCTCCTACTTGTACTGCTGTGATAGATTGATATTTCAGTGAAGTAGTGTTCCTACTACATTAACATCAGTCCTATCGAAAAATCGTTCTAGAAGTATTTTTCTTGAAGAAGTGCAGAATATCCTTTAATTCATATTTTCAGACCTCACAGAAAATGAAAAACAATGTGCAGTATTTCTTCACAACTCTTATACATAATTTCACAATTTTAGATATACACTATCTTGAGAGATTGAAATTAGAGACATTGGAATTGCCTATTTTCAGAAATTTCCGTTACTATTCCATATTTGAAGAGGGTATTTTTCTGGAGGATAGATATAGTATGAACATGACCATGGATTGATATTTCATGGTGACTTTTGGAAATCAATAGCAAAAAACTGCCCAAGACTCTAGGCAGTGCTGCATTTAGACATATTTTTGTAGCACCTGGCATTATTGAGTGGACAGCTCAATAAAAGATGATGCAGATAAAAATAAGTTCCTTATACCTGGTTCTGCAGCCCTTTTAGGGAGAGTTCAATCAACATTATGGGCAGTAAATGTCACCAGTATTGTCTGGTCTGTCATTTTGTATTAGTAAATGGCATTTTAAATGCCACAAAATGCCTTTGTATGTATTTTGTTCACATGGGTTGAAAGTTACACAAGGCTGTGTGATGGTCATAAATAGTTACATCCCTGTTCTCGTCTATTTAGGGCAAAATGGACTTGGAGTGTAGCAATCATCAAAGGACATTTTGCTCTGTATGTTGGGGGTTCAATGTAACTACACTATATTCTATGGTCATCCTGAAGTACGCTCGACAACAGGTCATGTGCAACGTGAATTTCGCGGCCAACTTTGCGTCCCAGTCGCGAAATTCACGATCCGTGACGCAACTTTGCATCCCAGTCATGAATTGCGCATCCCGGTGAAATGAATTTTGCATCCCAGGTCATGAATTTTGCATCCCGGGTCGTGAATTTCGTGTCATGGGTCGCGAACTTCTCCAACACTGGTAAAAAATCTTCACCAGAAAAGCTCCGCTTGAAACTCTGCAGAGTTAGCAAGTGTAAATAACTGCAGAAAATTTATGGGTTTTTGTCACATGACCTCCTGTACTTTTGGATTGCAACATGCTAGCATGCTCAATTTAAAGACGCTAGGTATGTCGTGGGCTTTCATGGGGAATTTGACACCACGGGTGCTTACCCAGTAACAGGTGTTGTCCATCACTGTGAGTTTTATGACCAACAGACCTTATGTAATGCTCTGTATACTTCACCCTTTCCCCATATGGCAAAGTCATTATCTCACTTTCCCTAGCCCAAGAATGCCTGAAGCAAGGCCGAAGAATGTTTGTGGTGGTACAGTTTGTTTTGCTGTGCTCCAGAAATGTAGCTCTATTACAGGTATTTTTCACAAAGTCTGGTGTCAGCAAATTATGATCCATTCCCCATGAAAGCCACGACCTAGCGTCTTTAAGTGTGGAGCAGCGATATGGAAGTACACATGTATTTGCCTATCCAGGGGGTTGATGAGAATGAAGCTATTACAAATGTGCAGTGAGTATCTAAAAAATTGGGAAGTTCTGTACTTGCATTAATTTCGTAGTTTTAGGGACCATTGTAAATGTTTTGATAAAAAACTGCAAAATTTAAATCCGGATAAATAATTAGTTTAATTGGGCCTACAGTACAAAAAGAGCAATTTCATGCCCTTCTGACAAATAATGCCAGTTTCAGTTCTTCCCAGTATACCATGAATTTCAAGTATGTTCTTTATTTTTCAAATTGTATGGTCAGTGGTTAATTTTTAGAATGTTTTATGCATTTTTTCCAGATGAATAATCTCATTCAGTCTTGTCATTCCAAGCAACAACTTCATGCATACAAAATGAAGCTTGACAAAAGAAATTCAAATATGCAAGAGCTTCTGAATGAAAAAAATAATTACAATGTTAGCAGAGGAGAAATAGGATATGAATTGATGAATATGTCATGAAATCATATGTTAAGTGTCAGAAGGGCATTATCTTTGTGTAAAAGTACTAGTATATGAATTAGCACCCTTCTAGCTCACAGCAGAAGAAATGGTAGGCTTTGTGTTCATAAGGTAGTAATGATTGTATATATTGATTGATACAGGGTCAAGGTCAGCAAATTTTGTTTGATTAAAAGCAATAAGTAAATAAATAAGTAAATGAAAAAATATAATAAATCAGTATTTGTTTGAATTGCCTTCCTCCAAAAATATATTTGTATTTATTTATTTGCCCTTCCTGTGGTTTTAAACCAAAGGTAGGTGCATGCTCCGACAAATGCTCCTGTGACAGTCACTCTGGGTTGTATTTTGTAAAAAGGTTATGGTTATGGTTAGGAATGTGGTTGAAATTGGAATCTAGGTTAGATTGCAGGTTAGGGTTATAGTTAGGGTTATGATTACGGTTATGCTTGTGGTTGAAAATAGAATCGAGGTTAGGCTGAAGGTTGGGTGGAAGGTTAGGGTTATGGTTAGGGTTAGGGTTGTGGTTGAAATTGGAATCTCGGTTAGGTTGAAGGTTAGAGTTATAGTAACAGTTATGGTTATGGTTATGGTTGTGGTTGACTTTGGCATTTTTGGGTTATAGTTAGGGTTAGGTGTAGTGTTTGGTCAAGGGTTAAACAGGAAAATGCAAGTTTTAAAGTTTAGAATTCGGTTAGTGTACAAAAACTGACACAGAGAAAATTTCACCTGAGCTTGTTTCCCGGAACCCAAGGACCAAATCAAATTGCAAGGGGAAGCAAGCAGTTGTCACCTTAATGACTTGAGTGAGATAATGACAGTTTCCATCATCACGGACATATTGAGATAATCCGAGGGGATTATACCAAATACTCTGGTTACAAAAACATGGAGGGTTGAGGCATGTCCTTCTGGACTTTAATACATTAATGTCTTGTGAGGGATGGGAGGATAGCTTCCTACTTTAATAATTGTTAAACAGTCCGTAACTAATCATCTGTAGCAATTTTTTGAATATCCTTTTTTCAGGTGGTTGCAGTCTGGTGTTGTTTTTTATAGTGGCACAAATATTGTTGCTTATTTTTTTTTTTTAAAGATATTGTAACTTGTAATATGTCTGGACTTACACCCTGAAACTCCATTACAAGTATTCTTGGAATATTCATTGCAAAATAAGATTAAGAGAACCTTCAGTTCATTTTTCCCAACATTGATTTCCCAAGACACAGTCACCTAAATTCATTACAACAGATGCTGCCTTTCATTTTGGTGTAAAATTAATGACCATTCTTGCTTTGCCAAGATATCTGCAGATTGTCCAGTCTGGACATAGGCCTGGACAGATCACACCCACTGTATACCATCTCTACAATAATCAATAAACTGTCTGGGTCTGTATATTCTCACACTAGATGATCATTTGTGTATTCTTCCGTGATGCCCTCCCTCAATGCTGTTTAGCGGAAATGGAGAACTTGAATAGTTTGACCTTGATTGTCACAAAAGAAACAAATTTGTATTGATTTTTTTGGTGGTTTTTGAGGAGATTGGGTTAATGGCCAAAGAATTTGTTTACTTTGGCTTGGTTGCCTACATGGCATGGTTCATAACTGATGAGAGAATCTGTGGTTTGGATGGAACAGCAGTTTTGCCAAATTAAAAAGATAAAGAGATTTGATATTACTGACCACTCTCTGTTTCTGTTTGGTATGGTGTGTTTAATCAGAGCTCTTGCAAATGCAATAGATTTTACAGAAAACTGATGTTTGAGTGTTTTTGTTTTTTTTAATGGCTGCAATTCATGATCATCCATAGTTGATGTATCTCCTCCCTGTTCACAATATACCAAGTGAAAACCTTTTGTTTTGTGTTTGATTTGTATTGAATATATATATATTTTTGTTAGGGCTTAACCGAATATGGAATTTTGATGCCGATCCGATTCCCGATGTTTTTACATCCGCATCGGCCCGATTCCGATTCCGATACCGATGCAGCGCAGAGCGCAGCTAAAGTAGAGATGAGTAATACAATAACAAAAATTGAATCCCGTCTGCTACGCCCGCAATGCAAAACAACATAGGGTCTAAGTGTGATTGTAACATCTGTTGCTTGCATCGGTTCTGCATTGGCTCACCATCAAAATATTTACTGATTCCGGTGTTTAGCCGATGCGGCCAAGAATCGGCAGTCACCGATCTCCGATGCGAATATCAGTTAAGCCCTAATTTTTGTCTCTTTAATTGTATGAAAGATCTAATGCTGATTACTTACAACTTCTAAATACATGCCTTTGATTAGTTATCTGTCAAGTGTTGTGAGCAACTGAATATTGACATTGCTTGCACCAGGAACTTTTTATGCAAGAGGTACCTGACCACCTATATGAGTAATTACATGATATTTGTGATAGATTCAAGTTAAAATTCAATTTCAATCAAATATTTCTCTGGTGACAACACTTTATGTCAGTTGCTTCTTCAAATCATTATTTGTCTTGTAACATTTTTCATGTACATTACCTTGTTGATGTCAGACATCAACATTGGCTCTGTATGTACAGTTCCTAGGAAGGAGCAGTTTGGAGTGAGAAGGGTGTTAAGTGTGTACAAAATGATATGAGTTAATGCCCTTCTGGCTCTGACCAGACGATATTCAGTCATAATCCATCTGTATATGAAATATACATGAATTACTGAATTTTCATATGCCTGCAGCCTTGATATAGAACAACCTTTTCAAGTGTGCGTGCCTAATGGATCATATTTCCAATACTGCAGCACACAAAAGAATTATAGCTGCATGATGGCCTCAAAGTCAATCAATCATTCATATTTCCTAGGTGCTTTGTTTGAAGCAAAAAGATCAATTATTCAAAATTTACCAGAAAATATCCTTAGACATTATGCTTTTTATTACAATATAGAGAAGTAAGGATTTGATTCTTATAACAAGGGATTACATGGACTCACAATTTGCTTCTGAAAAGAATATTGTTGAGTATATTGAAACTGAGAGAAACTGAGAGTCCATGCTTCCTGAAGGGCAAGGAATTTTAAAATGGTGACGTCCATAGTGAAAACAAATTGAAGACATTTGCTTGTCAAATCCTTCAGGTATAATGCTTGTGCATCTGTCGAATGGTTTGACAAACAGCGTGTATTATTCAAATATATTGTGCCTGCATGAACAAATGATGTGCAGGAAAAGCTGGTTGATTTTTTTTATGCAGACAATGCGAGGATAAAAATATGTTAGGCCTGTAGATATAAAGATACAGACTCTGAAATAGATACATGTATATGTCTTGAAATGTATATCCACTGGCTGTAAATGCACTTAAGTGTGCCCAAGGCATGCAGCAAGGTGCTTGTCATCGATTTTCACATTATTTTATTTTAACACTGACTAGAGATGAAAGTCTGTAGGTTTACCACACCCAGGTTTTAACACACATGTATCTTCACATCACAGTTGCAATTTGCAATCTTTATATGCCCAAGGAAGACAGATATGATGAATTACTTATTCAAAACATGATTTATTAATTTGCACCCCTGTTGTTAATAAATATTTGAAATCAACAATATTTCATATGTGTAGTATAACTGTTATCTAAATGTAGGTTCTAGAAAGGCTGTGCCCTCAGAAATAAAATTGTGAAATTTAAATCAAAAATTGTTTCAGAAGCAACTTGTAAATGTTAACTTTGACAACAGAATATAGCTGTCTAGTGAAATGGAATATTTCTCACTTTGCCTTAGAGAATCGTCTGCAGGCATGTTTGATTTGAAGTAATTTTACAATAACAGCAACAAAGAAAAAAGAAAGAAAGAAGGAAAGAAAATGAATCACTTCTGTACTTGTATCTGTGCAACATGGACCGAATATACCCTTTGTTTTCTCTCTTTTGAAATTGAGAACAATGCCTTGCTGAAATTGTCACTCATTTGCTGTGATATGCCATGGTAATAACCTCAGGGTATGTCTAGGATACATTGTGTTATGAAACTTGAGACTTTGGTCTATGTGCTATGCTGAACAAATATGGAAAATGAAAAACATACATGATCTTGATTTCCCAAACCTTTTGATCATTGGGTTCTCTGTTTACAATGTAGATTTAAAACAAAAACAAATCATACCCAAATGAAGCAAGACAGAAAAGATGACACGTGCAAGTCACCTGAACCAATTGTTTCTGGTACATCTTGGGTAGATATGGAACAAAACTATTGGTAATGTAGGAGTTGTAAGACATTTAGCACTAAAAGCTGTAGAATTGCTTTTGGAAAGGAGAGATATGGTAAACGAGCTTATCTTTCTTTGTGTTCATTCCATAAGTTTTTCAGTGAAAAGGTTCTTCATAAATGTATATCTAGATGCTTTCCAAAGAGACCTGAGCAGATACAAGTGGAGCTATAGTATCTTGAATGGTACACCAACGTACATGTTCATCACAATAGATCAGATTCTTGTCAAACCCTTGAAACAGTTTGAGTTACACTGTTATCCCATAAACAAACATGGTCATGCTTTAGAATCAATACATTGACACAGCTAAAGTAATAATCACACCCAACCCATCTAGTTTGAAAGATCGCTCAAATAAACCCACATTCCACTCTAGGATTAATCATCTGTAAATATTGCGGGCAAATTAATTTTGTTTTCCCTGTGGAGCTTTATGGAGGGCAGAATGCTATTTGAAGGGCCATATAATTAGGAAAATTAAGTTGTTTTAATATAAAATTATCCATAATATCAATGATAAATCATTGTATTGTCAACTGTAAGATTTATTCCCTGTTAAAATGACCAGTATAAGTATAAAGCATTCATAACTCTTTGTGGTGAAACTTTTAAAGGTTGCATTGAAAATATTTTTTTCAGTAGTCAGTAGGCTTAAACTACTTTTTTTTTTTTATTCCCAGATTTGTGTGTAGAAAAGACTATGACAAACTTGATACATCGTCGCTAGATTCTTTTGTGATGTCAAATACCTCTAAAAGATTTCTACATCATCACGACACAACGTCATGTAGTATTCCGTGTAACCACTCTGTGCCATCACTATATGAAATCTTTGTTTTTTTATAATATGCTATCCTTTCTGCAGAGAATAATTGAATATTTTGGGTGTTGTGAGGCAGAAGGGCGTAAATGTTTTGTTTAGTCAATACTCTTGCAAATGATGTATGCGTTAATTACTACCCTTCTACTACATCTCAGTGGACAATTTGATCATCGTAATCAGTGTTCGGTGTTATTAACGAAATGGTCCAGCACCATTAGTATAATGCGTGTGTACAATGTATGTATGTGTATGTGCGTTACAACATGTTGTGTGACATTGAAATATCATTATTGGCAACCAGTATCCCATCATGAGTAAGGATACAGTGACTATGTGTGGTCTGTTGAGCACTTGATGAAGCCATGGAACCAATTAGCTTTAATGGTGCACTCACACTTCAAAACAGCAGCCCCGTTTATGTGCTTAACAAAATGAACGTCACCGATTACATTCTGTCACTGGGTGTGAACGCTTAATAAATCAATGAAACCAAATTATCGGTTTTGGGAAAGTGCATTCACACTTCTCAACAGTGCAGAGTGCAGAAAGTAACTCATTTTTATGCATTTTTGTATGTGAAGCTCTGTACTTATGACAACATTATGGATACGTTCCTTGGCTAAGTGTGAACACCTTAACTACAGAACTGTTAAGATATTTTCTGATGAGAGCCAGACTGGTGTTAACCATGTGTAGAATCGACATGAATTAGCACCTTTCTGGCGTTTCTTGCTCTGAGCAGACATACAGAAAACAGTTTATTTTCTTGACTGTGGACAGTGTTTGTGCTTTGGTTATTTTGAAACCCATATAGGTATTGACTTATTACCTTCTGGAGCTTCGAGGTCCCTGTATTAAACCTATGTAGAATATGACAATTTAGTATGCAAAAGATTAAAACACAAGGGGAATTATCACTTGAGAAACAGAAAGGCAATTTTACACTCTAAAAAAGGATTGGTCAAAATAACCAATGTATTGGTGAATATGTGTCTGACCAGAAGCAACCAGAATCAACCAAAATTTTGGTACATTTTAACCAATAATTTGATTATATTGACCACCATATTGGTCAATCTTGACCAAAGTTTTGGGCAGACACATATCAACCAAAGTATTGGTCATTTGGACCGATCTTTTTTAGAGCGTAGTTTTTTCAAAAAAAATATGTCACACTGTTAGAAAGTGATAAAACACTTTTATTTCACACTATTGCCTACTAAATTATGTACTTATAACATCAAGGTCAAAATATTCCAAAGTGTGAATATACACATGTCAACTGCTCCCATAGATTAGTTTATAGGTTATTACGCATAAAGCTTCCATACCGACTCGACTTATCGTGCATGAACGTTAGGTATTGATGAAATATCTAATTAACTTGATCCTCATTGTATAAGGGCAAGTAATGGGTATGGGGGAAGTATTGACGACAGAGACGTGGCATGTTGATCGATAAGTTTTCATAATTAAGCGGCCATGTACAGATTTGCCTTTGACTTTACCGCAGAAATGTGCTATTAGGCAATATGTCTGTAGGCTAGACTTTCACTATTAGATATTAATTTCTCTCTGCATCTGAAAGCCAAGGTAGGGATTTGGTTAGACCTGATTGTGTGTATACTTGATTGCCAATATGTTTGTATGTTATAATGTTAGTATGTTTATTTGTTAGTCTGCTTGTCCATCAGAATATTATTTAGATATGAAACATCAAACACGGAATTAGACAATATTGATAAATCATTTCAATGCAAGAAATTTGGTTGTACCTCCTTTACATAAGTGATAATCTTCTTTTTTTTTTTTTGGGGGGGGAGTATGAATCATTACGAATAATCCCTCGTTTAAAATAGACCCCACTACTTTAGCATATGATTCTATGCATCTTAGGTGGGGTATAGCTACCCGCTATCCAAATGACACGTTAAAAGTCTTATCAGTACTAGCATCTTCGCACAAGAGGTGGTGGTTTTGAATTACGCTTGCACTTCTCATCATCTTACGTAATAGTGTTAAGAAACTCTTAACACCGCACTTCCTGAAAGGAAATGTGAAGTAGGAAATATATCTTTCACCTGTTTTAAGATATTGCCATGTCCAAAAGTCACTCATAATTTAGATGAAAACCAAAATTAAACTTCAAACGAAGCAAAATGACCCAGAAATTGCGATTCTAGCAACATTTTTAACTCCATAAACCAGCCCGTCGCGCATGCACTAGGCATGTGTAGCCCCAGCGTGCTTTTCTTTCTCCTTTCCTCTCTCTCGCTCTCTCTCTCTCCCTCTCTCTCCCTCTCTCTCCCTCGCTCTCTCTCTTATCAAACTGTGAAGGTCGATCGTTTCTCCGGCAAGGTGATTAAGTTGTTCAGCGCTTTTTTTTATTTAGGCTTACTGCAATCTCGGTTGTCTAGAAGTTGCAAAAATCAAATCGGGGTTTCAGTTTTAAACGATGGGTTTTCGTTATGATTGGTCATATATGATGGTACCATTAGTCATGACTCATGTTGTCTGTTCAGAGCCAGAAGGGCATTAAGCCACATCATTTTATACAGCCTTAGCACCCTCCTGGCCCTTCTGGCTCCAAGCAGAAGATGTGTTTTGTGATAAAGTCATTTCTTGTCCCATCGGGACCTCGATAGGCCTAGATACTTTACTCACTGACTAATGAGTTCTGACATCAATACATGATTAGAGCTAGCAATTTGTAGGTTAAGTTTGCACTAGCCAGTGATATGATATTTGTATATGCATTCATGTATATAATGCTGTGTGTATATACCCCACTCAACCTGTTTACCAATATAATTGATTTCAAGTAAGGTCTTAGTCTCACAGCTAGGCTTTTCCCCAGTTTTCTCTCCTTGCTTCCTTGTAAAAATTCGTTCATTTTAGAGATATTTACAAGAAGTTGTACTGGTATGACTTTTTAGACCACCGCAATCACTCTCTCCTTTGTTAAGAGAGGAAGGCTAAAGTTCAGCCTCCCTCTGCCCCCCCCCCCCCAAAAAAAAAAAAAAAAGAAAGGAAAAGAAAAATAAGAAAAATAAAAATAAAAATAAAGATAAAAATAAATAAATAAAATGAAAGGTTTTTAAAAATAAGAACAAAAGAAAATAAAAGAAATTAAATGAAACAGTCCAAAGTGCCTTTAAATTCTTTAAAGGTACAAAGCACACTTCCTTCTCTAGTGATACTTTTTTGTCCAGATATTGAAGGACATGCTCTTGTTAAGTTGTAAGTTTGAGGAATCACCACTTTTCATTTTATGTGATGTTGTATGATCCTCCATTTAAACACTTGGATCTACCATTAGGCAAGTTCTTTTATAGTAAGGAAGCACTCATCCTACATAGAACCTGATGTTACTTTGATATTTTTGTAGTTATTGACTTCTAAAGATTTTTAGAATTCATTTTAAAGGTGAAGGATCATTCTCTTTTCATCCTGTATTGTTTTGAATGATCCTCTGTCTACTAGCCTGGTATTTACCGTCTTTACTGTGATGTGTAGTTGGCAGTCTCTCAATGAACTGGGGGGGGGGGGGGGAGAGGGGGGAGGGAGAGCAAAATGGTTGTCATCAATAGCCAGTGGTTAGATGATGATCCAAACGAACAATTTAGTTTAACAAAAGCAATAGTTGTGGTCACAGCATTGAATTTAATTGTTAAAACCACAACTTGGCAATTATACTAAGTATGGGGATGTAAGTGAACTTAATGTCTTTGAGTTACATTTGGGTGTCACTACCTATCTACTTATCCAGCAAATTTTCATTTTTACTTGAAATATCTGACATTTAGAGTGATCTGAATTGAAGTTATTATGGGAATTATATCAGCTATGTAATCTGTGTTCTCCTGTCACATCAAAGCCAGAATGGCATTAACTTGTTTCACCTCACACTGAGTTAATTCCTTCCAGCTCTCAACATATTCAGTAATTTATTTTAAAAATTCTTGTTCATGAACTTGGTGTCTTTTGCTTGATATTAAGAGATTTTCTCATTTTGTGCGAAATTTAAGGACTTATTTGATACAGTGAAAATGATTGGACAGATTTTTCTTGGGGTAGAGGGAGTCGTCGGAACAATTTTTTGTTAACATGACCACTAAGTGGCTGGTTTTGATTGTAACCTGAAGCGGGCTAAGTAAGTTTGAAAAAAAATCCCCCTGAAATATTTTTCCATCTTCTTTTGTGCTCACTTTAATGAAAACAGTAATGTAAAGAGGCCGATGGGGAAAGTGATTGCCCAGGTCATGCATTGGAGATGACTTGTGGTTTGTTATAATAACTCACTACCTTTTGTGCCTTTATTTGAGCTATGACTAACAGTACATCCAGGGGTTTATTGACTTTGTAGCCCCCCATTTATAGTACCCCAATCGTCTTGCTTCTCTCAGAAGCAGCAGGACTTCCATTGGGGAAATGTAAACTTCCTGGCTTTGACAGAGGAAGAGTATGGGACAAGCCTCACACCAGCCTCTTGAAAATAAGGACAGTAAAGATAATATGAAATCCATCATCGGCAGTACATGTGTAAATAATACTTGAGATTTTTTTTTGCAGAAATAACACAATATTTTCACATTAGTAAAGTTACAAATTCACACTGTGATCACATTGTGGCGAATACACTTGCAGTTTCTCAGGGTTCACTCTGTGACACAGTGTTAACACAGTTTTTCAGCAGTCATCACTGTGGCAATGTCCTAACCCATTCTTTAAACCACACTGTGGTACTTAGGCCCTTGGTTTGATTCTTTCTTCTAGGTATGTGCCAAACAAAATTGTGAATGATCGTTCTTACTTTGAAAGTGTTCCAATCCACTTAAGTCACACTGTGGTGTGGATGCTTTTTATGATCCTCTCTATAGCCACAGTGTGTCCTACTTCGTCACATAGTCTGTAAGCCGTGTGAACACAAGGGTATTCTAACTCAGTTGTTAAAGGTAGCTATATACTTCACTATATAGCTTCTTTTTCCTACTTTCAATGATACGATACAGATAGTTTAATGCATTCTTATATGATGCAAAAACTGACAAGCTCTACCCAGTGGGCTCTTCTCTGCCTTTAATGGATTATTCACTATCACAGGTATTGAGTGAATTCCACCTAGGTTCCTGGCTCTGTCATGGCTGCCATCACTATTCTACCATCAATGAATTACTCTCTAACACAGGCATTTAGTAAATTCTAAATTCTTGAGAAACTGTCATGCATCTACTTAGCCCATTGCCTGTCAGAAGGTAGCTTTTTCTCCCTTGCCATCTCCCCTACCATCAATGAATTACTCTTGGGTATACCGGTATTTAGTAAATTCTGAATTGGTGCTGAAACCGTCAAGCATCTAATAGCCCATCGGCTGCCGGTGGGTAGCTTCTCTTTACCGTTATCCATCTTTTCTCTCCATCGTCCATCCAACACTTGACCTGGTAGAAAGCCTCCGGTGTGCTCATCTCACTCACTCTCTCTCTCCTGCCAAAGATTGCTTTCATGAACTGGGTACAGCTGCGTGATTGGGTGCGGAGCTACCTGGGAAATCTTAAAGCTGCATTGTGGTATTTGTCGTGGTTAAAGATATTATTCAGCATTTTGACATGGATATAGTAATGTACTGGACAATTATAAAATTTACCTGTTTGAAGCATATCATGACTGCATTTGCATGAAAACTACATGCCAGGCAACCAGACTTTCAAAAGAAAATTTTCTGAAGTCTGCTAGGTGGCTGTCTTGATTAAGTGTGAAATTCTTAACCGCAAGATTCAATTGAATACCAGAGTTGGCTTAAATTGCTTCATCTCAAAGAAAAAAAAAAAACGCTGTTTGTTGTTGTATTTTTTAAACAAAAGCTACACATATTTGACAACAGAATGTAACATAGATTGATAATCTATGAAATAATTTTGTATACATTTATTGAAGAACTATCTCGACACCATAGAACTTGATGCAATTACGATGAGAGTATTGTTCCGCATCGTTTAGAGAGATTGTAATGTTGTCTGTAGATGTTTGTTGATGACGTAACTGACCATTCAGTCTCGCAATTTCATCCTCTTTAGTTTGCAAGGTTCCAGTAGTTTTGCGTCATTATGCTCAACTCGCTCCATTGCATCTTCATGAAGCTTTTTTAACTTGGACAGTCGCTTGTTGAGTTTGGTTAATTGTTTTCGTAATGCCTTTTCGACCGCTTTTTCGACAGCATTATAGTATTCATCACTTTGTAGATAATCCCGTATTGTGTTAATGGCTGCTTCTTCAGCCTTAGTTTTGGCCGTAGGCATATTGCAGAAATATTGTGTCTCACAGATGCAAACAGATGAAAATATAAAAAGTATAGTATTGATCGTGGGGCGAGGATATAATAATTGGATTAGAAGAAGAGTTACTGCATGTTTAATGTTCACCAATACATTTTCACAGTGAAGGTGTACAATGTTTCAAAACATTGTTGAAAGTTCCTCACTTAATTATGTAAATAAGAACAGAAAAGAGTATGGTAGCTTGTGATTTACCAGTTTTGTCGGACTTCTTTAACAGATAAGGAGTCGATGAATGTCTATGTGTAAAAGCACTGAATATATATGTAGCATCAAATATGTTGTCACCGTATATGTATATAGTCACTCGCATTTCACAACAAAGGTATCACGCGGGACTGTAGTCACTCACTTCATGCACAGTAACAACAATCTGGTCATCCACTTTCATATCCTCAAACTCCAAAAATCCATGTTCAAGGTTCCAAAATCACGTTTCGAATATCCACGACAATATCCACGATTGTCACATAAAACACAACAAATAAACAAGAATCCTTTGCATTGTGTTTTAATGTTGATGTTTGAGACTAAATAACTTTAACCTGCATGCCCACCTTGGACCTATCACAGCCGACAATTGCAAAAAAGATTTGAACATTCCTTTTAAGATGCCTCTATTTTCTCCCACACTCCTTCAGCATCCATAATGCATTTCTCCTTCTCATGTTACTCCGGATGACCTCTTCTCTTGCCTCTTCATTGAAAAAAAAAAATCATATAAGACGAAAAGTGCTGCAGGTGAAAAATGCTTAAGCATAAAACAAAAAAAAAAGATAAAAAGATGCAAAAGCTGAAAAAGGCATTCTTCCGATGTTAGCCGGTAAAAAGACATTTAATAATCAAACGGAAAGTTCTGGTAAGGGAAATCGCAAAGTAATACAGAAATGATTATTATGGACTTGTTGGATTGTTTGCACTTACAGAAGACAAGTTGGTAACAAAAGCATGCCTGAAATCACATGAATTCCTATGAAAGCACAATCCATATTTGCTCATAAACGCCATACATGATCATAGAAGTGGTGCTATTTTCTTGTCTTTTGGTGTATATCACTCCGCGAAAATACATTTTCTACCAATTGTCACTTTCGTACATTTCATTTATTTGTTGTACTGAAATTTCAGTTTAAATTTGTTTTCGACCTCTTATATTAATGTCATGGTGCGTAAAGAACGTGTCCGGAACGCAAAATGAAAAATTAGAGCAGCTTAAATGTAACTAATCATTAAAGTCTTTAAATTGGCAACGCAGTGAATATTATATAATCCCTATTTCCGTGTTCAAATTGGCATTTTCCGCTTAAATTTTACAATCGTAATTCATTTTGGTTCATGTTTTATCTATTTTTTTTTTCAGACTATGTAAGAGTTGAAAAAATAATAGTTGTTACCAATTTGTGGATTGAAGATGATTAATTTAGACCTCTGAAAAGCTCTGTACTTCTATGGGTTAAGAAGTCACTACAGGGTCATGCTCAAACATTTTTCTGCATACATTCATATTGTATGCATGCATGTATTAAAGATAACTTTTAAATTAAAGTTCCCTTAATCTGTTATTTTAGCTCCCGATGTTGTCATCATTCCAACATAGCTCTGGAAATAGAATGATAGGTTTTTCGGTGAGTCACATGTTATTCCTATGAGACTTACATTGAAGCTAGCATTATGATTTGGCCCCTAAAACATAAAACCTTGAGCTAATAGTGTATGATTATATAAAACTTTATGTTCCAACTGCTTAGAGACATGCTATTTCTGACTGTTTTATTTTTAGAGTAAAGGTTAATATGACTAGTCATAATTTTGTGACTTTTCACAATTATTCAAACCTTGAAAATATAGTAAGCTAAACACTATGTACAGTACAGACAAGTTATAGTTTCGCAACTTTTCACAAGTACTTAAGTCATTAAATTCCTTATATTTAATTTGGAAATTTGTGAAAGATTTGTGTAC
Organism: Echinometra lucunter; assembly: GCA_029962745.1. NCBI lineage: Eukaryota > Metazoa > Echinodermata > Echinoidea > Camarodonta > Echinometridae > Echinometra > Echinometra lucunter. The sequence continues at coordinate 12,201,494 of CM057165.1, read as the reverse complement.
AATTTAGTAACAAAGTGTTAGACCACAGCTCTGCAAAGTTAAAGATGGACTGACTGTAAAATCTACTGCCAAGCAGTATGCATAAACATTTTAAAACATAAATATCTGTCCAATTTCAAAAGGGGTTTATGTCTAAACCGTGGTTTAAGGTTAAACCATGGTTTAAACCTCCATAAGTGTAGTATACACTCTTATTTGTGCAGAGTCAAATTTGACTCAGAATGGAGTCAGCTGGGATTCAAGTCTATTTGGAGTTAAAGTGACTCGGATTTCTGAATTAATTTGACTCGGAATGGCACAAATGGAGTTACTTTGACTTGAATTTAGTCGATTCTCAGTTGACGCAACACCATTCCGAGTCAAATTAATTCGGAAATCCGAATCACTTTTACTTGGAATAGAGTTGACTCCCAGCTGACGCCACTCCGAGTCAAATTTGACTCCGCAGAAATTAGAGTGTATACATGTCCGCTTTGTGCAATTGTCAGACAGTCTGCTTGTGAACACGTATATATGCTTACTTTAGTCCATAGCAGAGCTTTAAACCGTGGTTTAGGCCAAGTTTAAACTAAACCTCTTTTGTGAATTCTGGCCATTATGTTTGTGGCTGTTTTTCAAGAATGCCATTTCCTTCTTTTATACTCTAATGGTTTTGCTGCATATCTTTCTAGTTGACATTTACCAAAAGGCAAAAAGTACCTACATATACTTGCTGCCTTGGGACTTCGAGGGGGAAATTCTTGGAAATTAATTGCAGATTCCCTTTTTTGTCTATCTACACTCCATTATCTGATAAACATTCCTTTTAGAAGTGTAAGATAATGCACTAGGTGCTTGTAGATTAATGTACTACTCTTAATGTATAATGCAGAAGCAATTATACTTTGGGCTTACCATGTCATCCCTCTCTTGTCATTTTAAGTGTATATCTCTTTTCTGCGAAGATGCATTTTCAGCAAAATAGAATGACAGTTTAAGCAAAATTGAATGCATTTAGTATTGTCAGTGGTCCATGTGTTCATGTCAAAGGCAAGTGTAGATGTAATGGTAAGTTGGACAGTCTGAATTTGTATTGAACTGTTGAATTTTAAACACACACCTGTTTTTTTTCTTCTTCTTTATATTATGTGCAAAGTACACGTACATGTATCAATGTAAAAACAAGAAATAGTGCTTTATTTATACTTTTTGTCTCGCCCACCGGAGGTGAAGGCGAGACTAAGGGATCCAAATGTCGTCCGTCCGTCGTCCGTCCGTCGTCCGTCCGTCGTCCGTCCGTCGTCCGTCCGTCGTCCGTCCGTCGTCCGTCCGTCGTCCGTCCGTCCGTCACAAACGTTATGAAAGATAACTTGGCAACCGTGACTCACTTTTCAACCAAACTTGGGTTGTAGATGCACTAAGGGGACCTGCATGTTATGGTCCAGTCAGAGGTCACATGGTAAGGTCAAAGGTCATTTCAGGTCAAACGTTAAAGTTTACGTGCAAGACTCTCTTATGACACAAAACTCTGCAACCGTGACTCACTTTTCAACCAAACTTGGGTTGTAGATGCCCTAAGCGGACCTGCATGTTATGCTCTAGTCAGAGGTCACATGGTAAGGTCAAAGGTCATTTTAGGTCAAACGTTAAAATTTACGTGCAAGACTCTCTTATGACACAAAACTCTGCAACTGTGTGACACTGTTCAATCAAACTTGGGTTGTAGATGCACTAAGGGGACCTGCAGCTTATTGTCCAGTCAGAGGTCACATGGTAAGGTCAAAGGTCATTTCAGGTCAAATGTTAAAGTTGACGTGCAAGACTCTCTTATCACACATAACTTTGCAACCGTGACTCACTTTTCAACCAAACTTGGGTTGTAGATGCACTGAGGGGACCTGCATGTTATGGTCCAGTCAGAGGTCACATGGTAAGGTCAAAGGTCATTTCAGGTCAAACGTTGAAGTTTACGTGCAAGACTCTCTTATGACTCAAAACTCTGCAACCGTGTGACACTTATCTATCAAACTTGGGTTGTCGATGCACTAAGGGGACCTGCATGTTATGGTCCAGTCATAGGTCACATGGTAAGGTCAAAGGTCATTTCAGGTCAAACATTAAAGTTTACGTGCAAGACTCTCTTATGACACAAAACTCTGCAACCGTGTGACACTTATCTATCAAACTTGGGTTGTAGATGCACTAAGGGGACCTGCATGTTATGGTCCAGTCAGAGGTCACATGGTCAGGTCAAAGGTCATTACAGGTCAAACGTTGAACGGTTAAAGTTTACGTGCAAGACTCTCTTATGACACAAAACTTTGCAACCGTGTCACACTTTTCAGTCAAACTTGGGTTGCAGATCACTAAGGGGAAGTGCATGTTATCATTCTGTTGGACTTCACATGATAAGGTGAAAGGTCATTGGAGGTCATATGTTACAGATGTTTTCAAATTCTTGAATTTGCTTTTCCTCTGTCATTTCTTGTATTTCAAACGTTAAAGTTTACCTGCAAGACTCTCTTATGACGCATAACTTGGCACATGTTGCTGCAATAGCAACCAAATTTGGGTGATAGATGCACTAGGGGTACATTCATGCTATTGTGCTGTCAGGTCACATGGTAAGGTGAAAGGTCATTTTAGGTCAAACTTTACGACCTGCAAGACTTTCTTGTGACATCAAACTTGGTTAGGGCAAGGGATGTACTTGGGGAAACTTTCGTGTTATTTAGCCACGGGTGGGCGAGACACAATCTTCCTATTGGCTTGTTAATTAATGTATCATCACTATGTAGGTGCAGGTCGGGAGTCATAGTAGTGCTTTAGAAATGCCATAAAGTTTCACTCTGTTTCAAGAATATGCCATCCATGGTTATTCTACATGTAGCATGTGTGGATCATTCTCCCCATAACATTTTGCTTGTTGAGATGTAGGCACAAGGGCTGAGGGCTCTGTAACCACCAAGAATACCACAAATCATAAATATTGATTTATTCAATCCCGTGGAGACATGTTGGTCTAGGGGTAAGGAATTCACATTGGAAAATTGGAACACTGTGGTGGAGGAGAATGTCAAATCAATTTCGATCAAATGTTGATCTGAAATAGATATCTCATAGGAAAGCAAATTGCATTCAATTCTCATGGTGAAATGTCTGAAATAGGGTGTTAAGTTGTGATTTCAAGATTTAATTCCAGTTAATGAGATATGTCCATTTTTCATGTTTGTGGTTTGTTGGATAAAGGCAAAATGGGGAAAAGAACTTTTTATGTTAGAGAGAGAGAGAGAGAGAGAGAGAGAGAGAGAGAAAGAGAAAAGAATTTTGTAAAAATAAAAAATGAAGGCCATCTATACTTACCTCTCTTTCTCCCTCTTTACCTTCTTCCCTTGCTCTCTTTCACTCTTTATTTCCTTTCTTCTCTTTCTTTCTTGCTCTCTCTCTAAATTAATTCTTCCTGGAAGTCTGCTAATATAGATATCTTTGGTAGATGTGGACATACTGACATTGATGAAACCTTTTTGTGTGAATGCACCAAGTTTTTGACAGTGCGAGTTGTATATCCTGGGCATGTCTCAAAGTAGGCTGCAGTAGGTATTTATGGTGGGTTTTTGTTTGAACACACCCCCACATGTTTGCTGTCCTTAGGTCCACCTTTATCAACTTGTTTACAGTTTTGCGTGGTCGGTTTTGGAGTGAATGCCCTTCCTGGGCATGTCATGCATAAGTCGACATGTATCACCTCTTGTGCTGTACATAGTAGGCGTTCGTGTTCATGTGTCAATAGTGGTTCTGTGAATGAATGTCTCATGTTTGTCTGACATTAAGCCCATCCATACCTGTATCTTAATCTGTGCAGTGGGTGTTAAGGATCCTGTACTGATGTTGCTGTGGCTGTTTACAATCTTCTAGTGGTGCCTTCTGTGAACGCACCTCCAAAGTATGCCCCCACTTTTTTTTTCAAAGAAACACACATGAACACATTGGTATCATTATGCCTATAGCATGATAATTTATTTAATGTACGATAAAAGAGCAATGTAGATAAAATGCCTTACTCAAGGGCATAAGTGCCGTGATGGGTATGTCTAACATGCATCAGTGATCAAACTGCATCATGAAGGTCAGTGTGAATGTTGCTATGGCCGCATCTGTACTCACTTGCTGATCAAGTCCTTCAATTCTCCTGCCTGTTGAAATATTAATGGAATGTCAGACCTGAGCTTAGGCTTACTTTCATTCTACAATAAACCGTGACAGTGAAGATAGAGGTGGTGGGAGAGAGAGAGAGAGAGAGAGAGAGAGAGAGAGAGAGTGAGAGAGAGAGAGGGAGGGAGAGGGGCAGAAAGACAGACAGATATGGAGATAGAGTGAGAAAGGAAGATACTGAATGTGAGGGACAGAGAGACGGATGCAGAGAGACAGAAATGACAAACAGAAACAAGAAAGGTGCAGAGAAAAGGAGAGGTCGGCAAATTGCAATACACCAAGTGGGAGATAGATAGATAGAGAGAGAGAGGGAGGAGATCAATTAATTTCAGGTGTATTTTGATCAGTTTGAATGAAAGTGAGATGAGTACTTAAGATCTTCCAATTTCATGTTGTTGTTATCATCTTGTACAAGGCTGCAAATTGAGTTAATTTGATTAATTTCTGCTTATTATGCACAATGAAAATGTTTGTGTACCATTATACAAGTTTAACCTCTTTTGTATTTAAATTTATGACTACTCAGATCAATGACAGGACATTATTGTTACCATTACTGTTATGATAATAATGATAATATATATATTGCATTTATAAAGCATATCATGTGAATACTTCAATACATTGTACAATGTTACCATTATAACCCCTGATCACTGGATTTCTAGCTCGCACACGAGTGTGCACTATTTCCACTTCTTAAGGAGCATTCCCATCATTTTGCACAGGTTGAAAGTATCTCATGAAAACTTTATTTCTCTGTTTCCTTCTTTCAGAGTATTCTATGTATCACACGATTCCCAAGATCTCAAGATATTCAGCTATATCGCCAGGGATGGCCAAACCAATGTATTCAAGTGCAATGTATTCAAGTCACACAGAAAGGTAAGATATATTCCTCATAGTTTGCTTCTACTCTTCTTCATTACAAGTCCCATCTGTATTCATCTCATGCTATCTCTCATCCTTTGCTTCACTTGCCTAATTTGATTATCTGTTTACATATTTTTTCCTCATTTCTTCATTTCCTCATTTATTTTATGCTCACCATTCTGTTTATTCATGTTTTGTTTCTTTCCCTAATCTCTTCCTTCCTAATATCTAGCTCTCATTTCTATTTACCTTTATTTTCTCCTGACTTTTCTTCCCATCTTCTATTACTTCCTTCCTTTTCAAAGTTCTTCTATGCCTAGGCATATTAGACAATCCCTAGCAACAATGTACAATTTTGAACATACAAGAAAATGTAAAACAAGCTAATAATGTAACCTGACTAACTGTCTTTGGCATTTATGTTATGAATATGTATTTGTCTTGTTATAAATTGTTATACTGTGAAGTCAAAGATAGAACCTAATAAAGATGTTTCTTAGAAGAAGGAGAAGAAGAAGAAGAAGAAGAAACGAACCTGTCTTTGGCGTCAACATAATGTCGCAGTCACACCAACGAAACCGACTCCAGACCGACCAATGGTATGTCATTGAAAATAACGTAATAGTTTGATCGGTCTGGAGTCGGTTTCGTTGGTGTGACTGCTACATAAGCCCTGAACATCATAGATCAAAAACTTTCTCTGGGACTGTCGCTAACCTATGTTTTACACATGAGAGCGCTTATTGAATTTGAAGGCTGAACTGTGAGATCTTCACAAATACATGGAGAAGCAGACTTGTTAGTACAGATGGTTGAACATTCCACCTCCAGAATGCCATGTTCACACTGAATAATGGTGAAGTTAAAAAGGCTGCATTCACGTTGTGAGATCTCCACAAATGTAAGGAGAAGCAGACTTTTTAATACAGATGGTTGAGCATTCCACGCATCTTCTCCTACATTCACACTTACATTATTTTCATAAGGGAGATATATGTTGTATCCAATAGTTTAGTTCATGTGGCAGGCCAGGGATACAGGCCTTGTGAAGACAGAAGTCCTATCTTTGACATCATTTCCATTGCCTATCATTTAGGTGTATTTCCTCACCCTGGGAAATGTTATATCTCTAGGGTGAACAGAAAGACACCATTTGTATTTTGAATTTCACGGCTTTACACATGTGAACAAGGCTACCTCTTTCTCATTCCTTACCACTGATTGGATTTTAGGCTGCTTTAGTACCCATGAGAGAACACCCCACCGTATTGTGAATGTCATGGTTCAATATTTGAATTAGGCCATCTCCTTCTCATTCCGTAGTATTGATTGAGTTTAAGTCTAATTCAGTACACATTCAAGGACTGTGTGTATGTCATGGTTTAATATGTACATGTGAAAGAGGCCATCTCACTCTCTTTTTAAGTGGTATGATGAGATTTGGGGCTGCTTCAATACCGGTGGGAGCCCTTCTTTGTGTATGTCATGGCTAAAATATGAATGTGAACTAGGCTGCCTTTTCTCATTCCAATTTCATTGATCAAAGTGGATGCTGCTTCAGTAACCAGGGTTTTATCATGGCTTAATGTTCACATGTAAACAAGGCAATTTCATTCTCATTCCATAGTGTTGATTAAATATAATCCATTCAGAAACCTTCATTGAATTAGTTACAGGTATCAAAACATTCTCAGGATTAGAGGCCACTTCAGTAGCCATCCAAGAACATAATCCCTATGTCATGGGTTAATATACACATGTGAACAAGGCCATCTCATTCCCATTCCATAGTATTGATTAGATTTGAGGGTGGCTCAGTAACCCATGTAGAGACTTTCATTGAATCAGTTACAGGTATTAAAATGCTCTTGATATGCACAGAGGTGAAAATAGTCTAAAGCGCGTCTGAGAACTAATACTCGGTTACTAACATGGAGACAAAGAATGACTGGCTAAAGAAATGGGTCAATAGATGGATATGATATAGGATGGATGAATAAATGAATATATACACAGGAATGGAGGAATGATTAAAGACATTGGTTAACATTGTTATGATTTTAAAAAAATCTTGTTTTGTTACTTGAAAATGGGATAAACATAATGGTTATAGTGTAAAAATACCAGTCTGAAAGTTTCAAAGTATAATATCCACAGGAAGTATTTCTAAATATCAAAAATGTGAACGAATGTTTGAAAAATATACGAGGGTTGGTTGCACAGAATAGACATAAGGAGTGCGCATGCGCGTATGACTCACCTTACCGTACTATGTGTATTGGCGTATCACGCGGCGGGAGGCACATAACGGCATTTTCAAATTCAAGCAAAGTGGTCCTCTTAGTGATTGTCTCGTGAGACAAAGGATAATAAAAATCGCCGTTTGCGTCTAACTTACACTTTATCATTCCAAATTATGGTTGGTTTCAGGGTTTTTGAGTACAAATACAAGTACTCATACACATGTTTCATCTTAGTTTGAGAATTTTTTAAATCAGCTACTCATAAAGTTAGCCAATGCCTTTAAGTGAAAGAATGAATGATCAATGAATGAATGCATGAATTCTTAAATAAATGAATATCTGAATGAAAAAAAAAAGCCCTCCCTTGTAAAAAAAGTACCCAGAGTACAACCACTATTATTTGATGTTTCATATTAATTACCATGGTGTACCATCAAATTACCATGTTGTACTACCAAAAAACCATGCTTGTACCACCAAATAACCATTGGTGCACTGCCAAATAACCATGCTTGTACCACCAAATAACCATTGGTGCACTGCCAAATAACCATGGTGCACCACCAAATAATCATGGTGTACCACCAATTAACTGTGGTTGTACCTGGGTTCTGTGTTCCTTTTTTTTTTTTCAAGGGCTCTACTTGGTATGGAATGAGGTGGAGGTGTTGAGCTGTATTCTGATGATTGAGTTTTCCAACTTTGCTCACAAAGAGGGACTTGATTGAGAAAGGGAGAAGGCATTGCTGAATTGATCAGGGGATTGTTGGGTTGACTGAGGGATACATTTTTCAAATGAATGAATGAATATATGGATGAATGAGTAAGTTCATGAATTACAGAATATAGTGTCTTCAGATCCAGAAAGGCATTTACTCTGTGTTAAAGCATATGAATGAATGCCCTTCTGGCTCCAAACAGACGAGATGGAACAAATGAATGAAGCTGAATAAACAAGAATTTGATCTCTTGTTTGATAAGGTATTAGAACATGAAGACTGGAAGCTCTATCAAAACCTGAAGTGATGATAAGATTATTTGAAATAAATTTCTATTTTCTTGCCTCGTGCAAGTCTAAAGTCGCACCTGTCACCCTATATTATCATCAGAGGCCGAAGTTTCATCCAAAAGAATTATGCATGAGCCAGAGGAGTAATTATTCTACACCCAACACCCCTCGAGACAAAATTATTTGCATTTGTGTAGTGATTCATATCACACCCTCTTAATGCCTTATCGAAAGCAATCTTCATGCATTACACTTGGGGTTGGGCACAACTACTGATCTTATCATGTGGGACCAATGATCACAAAAAGTAGAAAAACCTCCATCTGAATTGGCATTTCAGGACTATAACATCTGTATTGTGCAAGAAAGATGTTAATTCATATCATTTGACATAGGAATAATGCCCTTTTGACTCCAAACAGATAAGAAATAATCATGGGGTGATAAAATATGAAAATTGCACTTACCTTGCACTTACAAGTTTATTTCTATGACAACCTAATCAGTTCATTGGATTGGGCCCGTGCTTTGAATAGGCATCATTCAGGGATATTGGGTGTACGATCGGGAGCAGGACGAGTGTCTATGCACCCCTTGGAATTCCGGAGCAAATATTGAATTTGGTCAGCTCAAATCAATTCAAAATTAGATAGAATGCTATCCTCAGATAGGTTGTTATCCAGACTTGGAGAAGTCGACTGCTGTACTATCTGCTTTAAGATGAACTTGAATTCTGGTGATACAAATTACAATGTGAAAGAAACAAGTGTGAAAGATTAATTAAGTAATACATAAAAATTGATTTACATTATACCTTGAGGTTTTGAAAACATCAAATGATAAGAAATCCACTTGACCTTCCTGAAAAGCACATGAACTGCACATAGAAATGAGTATGTGGGACTACACACAAGTGTATGGGTCAAGCACTCGAGCTGATCTTGTCATATTTTTAATATGAGGGCATTTGAAGAGTAATCCTTTTCATGAGATACTTCTTATGTATGAAATTCTTCCGAACTGACATGAAAGTGATTTAAGGAAATTAAGGCTAACAAAATTATTTTCACCTTTTTCTAGAATTCAAGCTTCTCTTTAAGAGCCAGAATTGTATTTCGCTTGTATCATTTAACCTGTTGGCTACTGAAACTATGTGCTCCCTGTACTTAATCTAAGGAAATGGTAAAATTCAGTAGTCATAGTGTTAAGACAGATTTAATGCCCTTCTGGCTCTCACTGGATATCTGAGATATTGATCATAAAGTTAGCAATGACATTTCATATTTTATTAGAATTATGACTGGGAGAGGATGATAAAGAAAAGCACCCTATTGAAATTCATACTGCTACTGTGCTACCTCGTCTCACACGTGGATGGAATTTGATCTTGTGCACTAGAGAATCTGTTCAAGCTTTTGCAGAATAATGTTGGTATATTAGGTGTTTTGATAAGAAGAAAGGGTAATATTCTTTTTCATTGCTTGGCCTTGAGAGTATTGATCATATGGTGTCCAATTAGTGCTGTAACATCACGGTTATTTCCAATTCCGTTTAACGGGGAGTCAAAACCGAACGGTTTTCGGATAAACAAAAACATCACACCTTTGCCAAAGTTGCCGCATATTGAAAGTAGTGCTGTCAGCCGGTCTGGGATCGGGATTAAATCCCGGCGGCCTCAGGCCCCGAGACGGTTCCAGTATCAATCGATTGAGACCGTATCCCGGCAGAAAATATAAATAAACAACTTATTTATTTAGGTTGTAAGCTTTAGTAATTGTACTTACAAAATACCGTGCGAGAGAGCTCATGCATAGATCTATTTGGCTTTCACTGCGATTGTATTGCGCTATAATTCGCTGCGCGGTATTCGTGTTCGTTTTCTACACATAGCTGAAGACACCAGCGAACGTACATGGTGTAACGGTTAGCGAACGTTTTTCTAGTGCTGTGGTAACGGCACTACGAAATTGTTGCTTATTTCAGTTGTCAGTGAAAAGTTGCAAAGATGAAATCCCATAGACTAGTACAGCATTTTCTCTCGCGGAACTATTCTTTTATACATGCTGAAGGTATCGATCATTTTTAATTCTCAATTTAAAGAGTAAGTACTTTTGCTGCACATCGAAAGTACATGTACCGATAGGACATATCAATGATTAATTAGGCGATCTCTATGGGCGATTCCCGATCTTCAAATTGGCTTCGAAAGCTCTGCTCATGGTACTTTTTGCGGAATGCACATATTTTCGTGTTGGAGGGCGATCGCGAGCCAGTAAACAAGTGCGCGTTATGTTACTTACATCCGAGTGTATCGCTTGTGCAGGGGCAATGAGAGGCGCGCATACGTGTTTGAAATACAGTACGGAGGTGCTGCATCACCCCCGTGCGCGCCACGACGTACGAGTGACGTGAGGGACCAATCTTTCGGTGAGCTTATCAATGGTTAGCTGACGTAGTTAAAGAACTTTGCGTTAAGAAAGATCACTAGTAAAGACACAGATCGTAAGTCTTGGAGTTGATTTATGATGACAATTAAGTCAGAAAAACTTGAAATATTACACGTAGCTACACAAACAATGTGTAATCCCTGGCTGACAGTAAATCCCCGTTTATCCGAAACCGTCGAATTGAAAACGGTTAGTGGCATGGGCGGTCGTTTACCGGACGGATAAACGTTTGACTACAGCACTATGTCCAATCATAGACATATACCGGTAATAAATTTACTAGACGAATAGCAGCGTGAATGGCATTAGGCCCCGCCTCTTTCGGATCATTTGAAGGGGCCGATAAGCACCCGTTATTGCCATGATATTGATAACACTGTTGCATTATTCTTATCTTTTTTTGTATCAGTTTTATTGTGATACTTTGATTTAATGCGTATTTATTGTGCATTAACTGAGCACGCAGTAAGGTGATGCGTGTAATGTTTCATAACGTGTACAAACAAATGCTACTAGTTGGAAACATCTTACAAAATGAATAATTCACTTTTGATCATGAATATTAATGGTGCTTAAGTTGGCCTTCTTATGGATCTGGACAAAATGACGGAGCTTTAGGGGCCTGTGTCCAATTGTACTTAAAAGTGGTACTGGTAGTATTGAATATATCATAGAAAAAGAATATGAGAAAATTACAATGTGCTGATTGGGATTCGAGCCCGGGACCAGTGTTTTACAAACTCAGCTATCCAGTCACCCGTCGATGAAGCAACACTATTACATTTAGCGCATCTCTTTCCATCAGCGCGTTGGAGTATCTCAGTTTGTAGAACGCTGGTCAAGCCAGGGTCCCCGGTTCGAATCCCAGTTGGGGTATTGTAATTTTCTCGCATTCTATTTCTACAAAGAAATCAAAGTTCTTTGGTTAAGTTAGGCTGTAAATAAATGTAAATTTAACAATGAAGTGGTCAGAGAAAAGATGAGGTGAAAATACCCTTGTACCATGTGTGCCCATGGTACATTCTTGTAAGATGACAGTATACCACTGTAATTTTACCATGTCTTACAATGGGTGCTGTGGTACTTTCTTTTTTACCAAGTCATTTTTTTGTTTTATAAATAATTATTTATTAAGCATAATAATGCAAACGGCATGATTAACAAAAACAAAAATCAAGAGAAAATCCAGCAAATTACAAGGAAAAATGAAGTGACTTAACAGAGACACAAAGAATAAAGGTGTAGAATAACAAAATAAAAAATACATGTCAAAAATTAGGGCAAGAAAAACAAGTATCATATTTCAAACCTCTATTTACGAAAATGAGCAGCTAATTTACCTTTCTTTTTGGAAATTCTGTATTCTGTTTTGAATTTGAGCATCATATCATGTGGTTATTGACTACACCTTTATGTTATTCATCCAGTTCAAAATAAATTCCTGCACTTTTCCAAGGTCGGCAGGTTCACCTGCAACGACAACAGAAGCTAACACAAAGATCTTTTGATGAAGACTTTCCATGTTGCACTTCACCTAACAAATAGACAGTCTGGTTAGATGCCTTAAAAGGTCAATATTTGCTCATCGTTTAGCTTTCCTCCCTTTCATGAGCTTTGTAAACATGGCAATTCAGACAGGGAGCTTATATCACAGATTCACTGTCATCTACACATAGCACATGCTTGTAGGAGAGAGTGTTGTTTGCACTGCCATTTATTCCCTGGGTGCATGTTTGCTTCACATGTTGGGCAGAGCCCCCTTGCATTGTACATATTCTGTGAAGACCAGAACTGAATATTGTTGTAAGAATGTGACATTGTTTCTTTTTCTCTTGATTGAACAGGACTGTTTCCATTGCTGAAAATTCTTCTTTTTCAAGAAATACTTTTAGCTAGTTAAAACAAGTACAGCAAAATTTTGTAATTTATCCTCTGCCTACCAATTTAAGCCTATACTTCAGCTTGTATTGTGTATCTTATATAATTATCCAAACCTATCTTTACAGGACAGCAAGATAACACTATGAGCATGGCGGACAAAGAAAGCGGACAAAATAAACAACCTCTCATTCTACCCTTCACAGTGATTCTGGTAGTCAAAAGAACATCCCTTCACGGCTATTATGTTTAATCATGTAGTTCCAGGTGAATATGCATGTGATGCCTGTTCCACATATTTTAAACAATAGCAGTGAAGGGATGTTCTTTTGACTACCAGAACCATTGTGAAGGGTAGAATGAGGGGTTGTTTATTTTGTCCGCTTTCTTTGTCCGTCATGTTCATAGTGTAAGTTGCATATTATTCTACACCTAGGCCCTTGTAATTCATTACTCTACGTGCTAGTGTGTGAGTACCCATATTTATTATCAGTAGTAATGGAGAAAGGATGAAATAGTAGAAATCACATGACAATAGGCGCATTCACACACAAGAGGAATTGAAATTTGAATCGCGATTTGAATCGCGATCCAAATTTCAGTTTTACTGCTTCCATTCACATGCAAGGAAAAATCAAAATTTGGACTGCGATTCAAATTCCGATTTTATTTTTGACCATTCGCTCACACGAGGAAGCAACGGAAACAGGCGGGAGAGCCCACAAACTTCTGTTTTACACAATCTGGACGGGGAAAAATACACATCGATATTAAAAGGGCTACAGACAGTACAGCAACAGACTCAATAATTAAATACTAAATAATTATATACTATTATACAAAAAATTTGTTTACTATACGAGATCAATGGCGTCAAGAAGCGTGCAGTGCATCCATGCTTATACAGTGCATGCATCCTGTAACGTAACACACACTGCATACACTGCTTACTGCATGCACAGGCCATCGATCGCACAAGCGCAAAGAATGATGGGATAGATAAAACTGATTTTCTAATCGCGATTCTGTTCACACACCTAACACACGGCAAATAATTGCGATTATTCTGAAAAATCGCACTTCTTACTGCCAGTTGAATCGCGATTAGAATCGTGGTTATTAGTGAGATTATTCTGTCCACACACAAAATAAAATCGATTTTCTAATCGCGATTAAAAAATTGATTTTTGAATCTCACTTTTTATCTTGTGTGTGAACACCCCTAAGATCACAATTTTCAGAACTTGTGGTATACATTGAAACATACAGAAAAGCAATCATATATTGGCAATGTGTTACGTGGCAGTCCTCAGAACTTTATACTTTTAGTAATGCTGGTGTGAAAGAGCCTACATTCATCGTTAGCAGCAGTGTAGAAAAAGTTGATCAGTAGATATCATTTGATGATATCAAAACTCCGATTGAGCTCTTTGTCACCATGCATGCATCAGACTGAGATGAATATTCTGGTCACTGAATTACAATAATGACCAAGCCATTCTGCCCATGTTTGAGCAATTGATTCATAGCGGTTACGCATATTGTGACCATTCCACGAGTTGCTGGGGGAAGAGATGAAACTTTCACCTCCTTGTTCATGAATTTTCATGAGAAAAGATAGCTTTTGTGTGAGAAGATCAAATCTGTTGAAACATTTGAAAGAATTTGCACAAACATGCATCATTCATGTACCGACAAGTAGCCTGTCATCGACTAGGCTCAGAGGGAATATTCATCCAAATTGTCTCATTTGCTGTGAACATACAGACCCACACAAACAAATTCTCATGGTATTATTACTGTTATTATTATTATTTCATCTGGCAAAGGAGGTCATTTGAGTGAACCTATAAAGTTATTGAATGTAATTTAAGTAAAATCACTGACCAATTGTCAAATTGGCACAGCAGTAAATTGAAATGAAATTGCCTGTGTTGGGCCAGAAGGGCCTAATGCTGGGTCAAAGTGTATTGAGTTAATACCCTTCTGGCTCCAGACCAGTTGAAATCCATGTCCTTTTATTTGTGGGCTCATGAAATCGGTAGCCCTAGCCATTCGACCAAAATGATCTTGATAGTTTCAAATAAAGTCAGGAGCTGCAGAAATGACCCGGCAGGAAGTAAATAAAGCATCACAGTGTAATGAAAAGCGAAATGCCGTGGACAGTTTGACGTCATGTCGTGATACTTTCATCCTTGATGTTTGTCAACAAAGAGAGATATTGGGGACACAGTATTACCTCTTGCAAACTGCATAGGAAGAGATATTGAGATAGCATGCAGAGGGAACAAGACAAATGGGAAGATAGACGAATAAAGTGGAGATGGAGATCTAGAAGGAGGATCATCGGAGAAGGAAAAATGAGAGGGGAAAAGAGAATTGGAAGAGAGAGAGAGAGAGGGGGAGAGAGAAAGAAAGGAAAGGAGAGAGAGAGAAAAAAAAGAGGGAGGGAGGAAAAGAGGGGGGAAAAGAGATTTGTACAGATAGAAAGAGGGAAATGAAAAGGAAAAAATTGAGAAAAGGGGAGAGCAATCTTACCAAAATCTCTGTTTATAAAAAATATAAAGGTTCAGTCGGTACTTTGAAAAGCTGTTCTATTTCTGTACTATTATTGTCAGTTTTGGATTGTTTTTGAAATTAGTCAACTGAAGAAAAAAAAAGTTGTTCAAGTGTGTCACATGAATGTCTTCTTTGTACCATATTTTTAGTTATATTCTCTTTTTATTGAGCAATGTATGGTACCCTTTGAAATTGCTTGAATATTGAACGTGATGCCGTTGAACTCTTCTCTTTCCCCTTCATTGGCTGTTCATCACGTTTTTCTATTCCTGCATATCTCTTCCCCATGGCCGTCCTCTCTGTATCCTTCCTATTCTAGCGGTCGTGTTTGTCCATCCTTAAATAGCTGGTCTAAAACAGTGAGATCATCATGAATTCCTAATATCATGCTTCCTCTCATCCTAGCATCTGTCTCACAAACTGTGCTTTCACCGCTACAAACCTTGTCAATTTTTTTTTTCCTCTAAACATAGCTGAAATTGAGCAATTTTCTTGTTATTTTGTACGGCTTTCAGGTCATTCGCTTTGTTCCAATTTCTCTCCAGTAAGCACAAACTTGCACTGTCATGTATGTTGTTCCCTTTTAAATGTTAATCATTAACAATTAGTGTCTAAATGACCAAGATCTGCCACTACTTAGCCTTCACTGGCTGATAATAAATTAACAACAGATTACATAAATATGTGAAAATAATGAAACATATAAAAGAAGAAAAATCATGCACATGCTACATGAATACATTGAAAATTTCAAAATTCAAAAGACGTGAACCTGTCGAAGACAGTGAAAAGAACAAGAAAAGTGGTCTGCATAGTCAGATGGTCCTATTGATCTATGTGTTCCTTTGATACAGGGTTTTATAAAAAGCACTCTTCGAGGGAAATTAAAATTGTGATCTTTATAAGGCAGGTGGTCTTTCTATACAGATGGTAGCTAAAATATGTCTTACTGATGAAAGAAAGTAGTTTTCATTATTGACAAAGTTTTCTGAGTTACAACATGTCTTCTTTCAAAGGAAAAAGAACCATGAAATGGCTCATATTCATTTGAAAAATGACATAGTGCAACCCTAAACTTTGCCTTCAGTGAAGTTTCTCCACCATTAAAACTATTGCTGATATCTCCCATGAAAGTATTTTTGCAACTAACTTATACTTCATGAAGAAAGATGGTATTCTTTCAAGGTATTGTGCTTTGTTCTTGTTAAAAAAAAAAAGTTGCTGTATCAAAAACCTGTTGAATTATCAGTATAAATGACGGATATTTTGTATAGGATTAACTGCATTTAAGCCTATAAATTCTGTACAAATGATTACCTAGTCCCTGATTATGGTGTATAGCATTATCAGAGATGAGATGAATTGCAAATAGCAGCCCACTCATCCTCCTCCTCCTCCTCACCCCTATCCCTCATCCGTCATCATATTTTCTTACCTCCGGTTGGAGCCATGATTTCCCTTTCTTGAGACGGCAGTCTGCTTCAAGGCGAGAGAAATCAGACCACACACAATTTGGACTTATGTTGTTGTGTAGTTAAGTTGTTTAATTACTAGAATGGGGATGCAGGTTATGGGTTCAATCCCAGTGTAGCACTTTTGTCCCTCCATCATCATAGCTCCCTTTTGGAGCCATAATTTCCCTTTACATGAGATGTGGGTTCTCAGTAGAACAAGGAGAAACAGTCCTTGTATATAATGTGGACTTGTCGGAGAGATGTTATAGTGTAGTGGGGTTGTTTAATTGTATGGTTAGGGATATTCTGGTCATGGATTCAAGCCCCCGCAAAGCACCGTTGCCCATCTATCATCATATTTTCTTGCCTCTTTTGGAGTCATAATTTCCCTTTACATGAGATGTGGATTTGCAGTAGAATGAGAAGGAAAAAGTCCCTGCATATAATGTGGACTTACCATAAAGATGTGATAGTGTAGTGGGGTTGTTTAATTGCATAGCTTGGGATATTCTAGTCATGGATTCAAGCCCTCCCCCCCCCCCCCTCCCGCACCGTTATCCATCCGTCATCATATTTTCTTACCCCCTACTGGAGCCTTGACTTCCTTTACTTGAGATGTAGGTCTGGATTAAAATGAGGAGAATGAGGCCCTGAATCATTCTGATTTGTATAAGAGAAGTCCTAGTTGAGCTTTACTCAACTTGGAATGCAGAAGTTTTGGGCTCAAAATTATGTCCCCATGCTTATGTTCTTCCATTATCAGATTTTATAAAGCAATAAAATTCAGCATCCAACGATTAAAGGAAAATTCAACCCAGACATCAGTGTGCTTCCAGTGAATGAAGAAGAACAAGAAGAGTAAACAGTGAAAGTTTGAGCAAAATCGGACAATCTGTTCAAGAGTTATGAACTTAGAAAGTTTTAGTAAATCCCTATTATGGGGATCCTTGAGTTGGCAACTTTGCGAGCATCTGTGATGTCATCATGGACAACTCTCCATTCATTTTGTACACAGAATTTCACATTTTCTTCATTTTCCAGAAAAATAGAAATTTGTTTGATTTATTGTTTGAGTATGACATGGCTACATCAATTCTGCAAGCATTTGGAGAAGAATTATGTTGATTCCTGACTTGAAATTTGATATAAATCAATTTTTTTTTTAAATTCATGCACAAAATGAATGGAGAGTTGTCCACGATGACATCACAGATGCTGGTAAAGTTGCCAACTCAAGGATCCCCATAATAGCAATTTACTGAAACTTTCAAAATTCATATCTCTTGAACAGATTGTCTGATTTTGCTCAAACTTTCACTGTTTCCTCTTCTTGGTCATCTCCATTCACTATTGGGCACACTGATGCCTGGGCTTGATTCTCCTTTAAAGATGTAGGTTTCTACCATGGAAGGACTCCCTGTTAGGTTGTTACAGTTGTCAATCTCAACTCTTATTGTCCCACAAGGGTAAAGACAGAAATTGAAATTACAATAAAAATTTTCATAGTTGCCCAAAATGTCTTTATCATGAAGAACACTGCTCCTATCACTCTTTTATAGCACAGATTTTCCTGCAAATGATTTTTTTAAAGTTACCATAGTTGCATTCATGAGATTTCAAATAGTCTGATTTCAGTCAAATGTGTTTTATAGGCATCGGCTAACTTTGTGATGAGCTGATTTAAAAAATTCTCAAACTAAGATGAAACATGTGAATGAGTTCTTGTATTTGTACTCAAAAACCCTGAAACCAACCATAATTTGGAATGAAAAACTGTAAGTTAGACGCAAACGGCGATTTTTATTATCCTTCGTCTCACGAGACAATCATTAAGAGGACTACTTTGCTTGAATTTGAAAATGCCGTTATGTGCCTCCCGCCGCATGATACGCCAATACACACAGTACGGTAAGGTGTGTCATACGAGCATCCTTATGTCTATTCTGTGCAACTGACCCTCGTATATTTTTCAAACAACGGTTCACATTTTTGATATTTAAAAATAGTTCCTGTGGATATTATACTTTGAAACTTTCAGACTGGTATTTTTACACTATAACCCTTAAGTTTATCCCATTTTCAAGTAACAAAACAAGATTTTTTAAAATCATAACAATGTTAACCAATGCCTTTAAGGTATACCTTTTCATGAGTTTGAAATCATTGATGTTCCAGATTGAAGTAACAATATAGTCAACTGTGGAAAACTAAGCCAAGATGGCTCAAGCTGTTGGGCTGGAATCTTCTGGAAAATGTACACAACACCAAAATAAAATCATATGGGTGAAAAAGTCTTATTCTGGGCTGGAAAAAAAAAGAAATATCTGATGAACACTGCCTGAATCAGGCAGGACGTGCACTGTTTCGTAGAACAATCAAGATCACAGGGGACCTGACATTGGCATTTAAGGTGTTCAGGATGTGAGTCAACACAGGCAGCTCCCAGTGCGAACATCAAGAACAATGTATGCACATTTGACATGAACATGTGGTGTTAACCTTATGACTTTGATGGGGTCTGCTCACATTGCCACTCCCAGTGAAGTGTAAACAAAGAAATATGATTTCTGCTAGGAGGCTTTTCACATCACTGTTTTCCATGCAGAGATGTATACAGGTACCAGTTCATCATGAAATTGTGGTGTTAATCTTATGACTGCATATCCCATGGAAGAACAGTCGTATTTTGTTATTATGACTGTTATGGGATATCCGTCGTTTATATTCTAATATGTGTATAATTGTGTGGTATATTGCATTTAATAGAAAATAAAACTAAGTCTCATAGAGGTTTGTTCACATTGCTTCAGGGGGGGGGGGGGGGTAGGATGCATGTACATGCTGTGTTAACCTTATACCTCTGATAGGTGGCCTGTTCACATTTTTGCTTCCAGTGTGAACATCAAGAGCGATGTATGTATATTTAACATGAACATGTGGTGTTATCCTTATAGCTCTTGTGGGTGGTCTGTTCACATAGCTAGTATTTTCTCTGGTGATATTTCATTCAAAATGTTCAAAATGCACTATGTATTTCTATATATGTCATGCAGTAAATTTCCTTTGGAAAACTTCACTGCATTCCTTCATGTAGATTGAAAGAGGGTAACTCAGACAGAACAGGCTTATAATTTTGCTAACATTAAATGGCAGATGTATTTCTGGAAGAAGTTTATCCATAATATTTTTCATCTTTCCTCTTGGACCCCCTGTGAAGAATTAATGTGACCTTAAATATGACAATCAGATCAATTAAAAGCATCAGGTTACATCCCAAAATACTGGATTTGTTTCGTCCAATCCTCCCAGTACCCTTTTCCAGCCTCTGATATATTTGACCTGCTTTTGGATTACCAAGGCCAATATCAATAGGTTATTAGTGGATTAGTTGCAGACATACCCCATGTTCAGATGCAAAAAAATTTATAGTAGAACTCGATAAGGAAACGACGTATAAACAATCATTGTATAGCTGACAGACCGTCCAAACGCATAATCTCGGCCCTTCTGGAAAACGTTGTATAGATGCTTATGGTCATGACGTCAGCCCTAGCCCCTGCTGGCCTTCCACGAATCACGGGTCACCTTTCGCGCGCGGTCACATTAAGCCCCGTCCAGTTATACCGTTCTATGGTCGCCATACGTTCAGACGTACACGGAATGCTGATTCGTCATCGAGTTCTAGTTCGAAACGATGCTCTGACCGTGCTCTGACGCATAAATTCATCGTATAGCTATACTGTTCTAGTATAAATTTTCAACGTCTGAACACCCTGATAGAATGAACTATCAGGCCTCTTGAACATTTCATATGATGAGACAAAGATTTCAAAATGATAGTTCCAGCAAGATTTCCTACCTAGAGGCTGACACTTTAGTTAATATCTCTAAGAAATTGGAACTGCAAGGCATTTGAATTGAGATGCTCCAAGGAAAGGTGAATTTCTTATTCAAATACAAACCACTGGAGGAGTTTGGATAATGTCATCTGCTATCTTCTGTGCCATTTTCAATGGATAATGATAAGGCAAATTGACCTTATTTCCTATAATCTTTTACAAATTGACCTCTTCTAGATATGTCCTACAAAATTAAACTCAGATCTTCAATCTAAAAAAAAATAGGCCTATGAATGCTTGAAACAAATTTACATAGAGGCAGGGCACTTCTTACCAACCACACCAGTACCCAAGGCACAATTAGATTGGCCTCAAAATGAGAAAACAAGCGAAGTGGTATTTCATTCACCCTCATCGGTATGACTTGGGTATAAGAGAAAGCCAGTGGTAACAGACCGTAGTTTTCTCACATTAGTCTATTCCCATGGCAACAGCACCTCCTAAACTGTCAAATGTGTGAGAGTGTTGCTTGTAATGAGGGAGGGGGAGTTGGAACTCACAAGTTTCGCCAGCCGATCCCAGTTTTTATTAATCATCATGTGAATGTGCTATGTGGTTAAGACATGATACCGTAAAAGAAGGGGCAGAAGGTCTCATGATGGCTGTATAACACTTGCTTTGGCAACAGTTGCTTTGAGTCAGTTTTGTACACTCATTGAATACTAGGTGTCTACCCTGGATTGCAAACTATTCTTAACCCTAACCCTTACCCTTACCCTAACCCCAATCCTTACCCCTACCCCTACCCCTAATCCTCATCCTTTATACCTTATCCTTATTCAAGAAAAATCTTAAAGTTTATTTGTTATCCTTTTGATTTCATTTGTATTTATTCCTAAAACCACTCAACTTATAGTTTATACTATGTGAGAGAGAGGGGGAATGGGGGGGGGGGGGGGGTGATAAGGTGTCAAGTCCAAATACATGTGCCATTCATTATCATGTTAACATATCTGTGTATTTAGTTTGTTTATCTTGGACACCTGCCATTTACAAGCTTTTTAAGCTTTCTACAGGTGCTCCTTTTTCCATTTCTTTAATCTCATAGTTTATCTTAAAGGCATTGGCTAACTTTGTGAGTCGCTGATTTAAAAAATTCTCAAACTAAGATGAAACATGTGTATGAGTACTTGTATTTGTACTAAAAAACCCTGAAACCAACCATAATTTGGAATGAAAAACTGTAAGTTAGACGCAAACGGCGATTTTTATTATCCTTCGTCTCACGAGACAATCATTAAGAGGACCACTTTGCTTGAATTTGAAAATGCCGTTATGTGCCTCCCGCAGCGTGATACGCCAATACGCACAGTACGGTAAGGTGAGTCATACGCGCATGCACACTCCTTTCTGTGCAACCGACCCTCGTATATTTTTCAAACATTGGTTCACATTTTTGATATTTAAAAATACTTCCTGTGGATATTATACTTTTAAACTTTCAGACTGGTATTTTTACACTATAACCCTTAAGTTTATCCCATTTTCAAGTAACAAAACGAGATTTTTTAAAATCATAACAATGTTAGCCAATGCCTTTAATTTCATGTTGTTATGCTCGTGTATTTGATTTTTTTTTCTTCCTCTGTATATATATTTGAACTGTTTGTATTTATGATGAATGTATATATTTGAATGTTTTTTAATGGAAATTAATAAATGAATTGAATTGAATTGAATATCCCTAATCTTAATCCTAACCTAATACCCAACTGCAACCCTTACCCTAACCCTATATCTTTGACGAAGCTAAACCACAGGAATTGTGCGAAATCCTGGGGAGGCCAGTCAAAAATATTGCTGTACACATGTGTGACACGAAAAACATGTGGAAAGGATAGTTTCTACTGATTTAGGAACGTCACACATGTGACGTGATGTCAAATATACTAAAATTAGGAAAAAGGACATGTTTTTGTGAGTTTAACAAGACGAAAGAGACAGAGACCTAGTTTAGGGGACATGTTTGAGGAAGATAAACTCATTTAGGGGTAAATCTTGAAAACCTGTGGTCATGCGTGTGTACAAGAATGTATACTGACCAGCCCCCTTGGGTGACAAATTATGTCAAAGTTATGGTGGCCCTGAAGTACGCTTGACAACAGGTCATGTGCGACATGAATTTCGCATCCCAGGTCCTGAACTTTGCATCCCAAGTCGTGAAATTCACGACCCGCGGTGCAAAATTCAGGACCCATGGCGCGAACTTTGCATCCCAGTCCTGAATTTCGCACCGCGGGTCGTGAATTTCACGACTTGGGATGCAAAGTTTGCGCAACGGGTCATGAATTTCATGACCTCGGATGCGAAGTTCAGGACCTGGGATGCGAAATTCACGGCGCACATCACCTGTTGTCGGGCGTACTTCAGGGCCACCATACAAAGTGCCCGATGATACATCTAAGAATATAGGGAAGGAGGAGTAGGACATGTAATGTTAGACGATTCTTAATCATGTCTGGTCCGCCTTGTTGATGTAGGCTTGGCTCGCCTTGCAGATTAGTTAGTCACTCTTGACAAGGTTGTACAAAGTTCGGAAACCTGGGATGGTGCCAGGCATGTATCATCCCTTTTGGAAAATCATGAGAAGCAAATTTTGAAGAAGCATAATGAGAGGGGGGAAAAAAAATCACATTTTATCAATTTAAGCTTGATGATTTGCTATTTTAAAATGAGTTGAATATTTATGCTATCAAAATATGCCTTTGTGAATGTGAATCAGAAAAGCTGAAGTTTGGTAAGATGTAGGTTCCTTTACTATTAATCATATGAAATTGAAAATCTCTGCCTCAAAGGAGCATATTTGCAGTTTCAGTAGGACCCTGGTGGGCAGATATTTAAAACAGTTTTGGCAACTTCAAATCTTGGCAGGAGCTGCCACCTAGTTTTATTTTTGGTTTGGGGAGGAGGGTATAAATGTGTGGGATGTTGAAAAATGTAATAAAAGTTATTAGAAATAATATTTTACTGATCTAGTTAAGCTATTAACTTGACCCCAAGCCTAAGAGATGACAGTGTTGGTAGAGGCTTGTCTTACTTCAGCTATATAAAGCCCATCAACTAATTAGATTATGAGTAGTGACACCATTGCAATATGAATCTTAAAATATGTGTTGGAAGAATTGAGAACATTAAAGGAAATTACTTTTGTTATTTCAGGACTAAATCTCACTTTCCTGATCAAGATTCAGAATATGTACAGATGGGTTACATTTCCTTTGTAACAATCCTTTGTCAGAAATGTTCCTTAATCACAAATTGGCAACTTCTGAAATGGCACTGAACGACATGCTCCTTTATTTTGTTTATGATAAAATGCACTGCAATTTCAGCGCACCATAATTGCAGTGCTATATACTATAAATGTTTGAATGTTTATGATAGTCAAATGATATTTGACCCCACTGGGAGAGAGTAGTCATTCACATTGTGTCCCTCCCGTTTGCTCACAATATCTCAGAGCCCCTATGAAATTACTGCTGTTGAAAATTATCAAGCAAATCATAATCGTCACCCAGAAAAGAATAATGAATATTTCCTGTCCTACTTACTCTCCTTTCTTTGGCCTTACACTAATACCCTCAAGCTATCAAGATATTGCTAATCTGACCGATTTGTGGTGTTGAAAACCCGTAAGCAGGGGCTTGTGATAAGGGGATACTGTATTTGAAATGAAGGAGCTGTAGAAGGAAATTGTTTTACTAAGGTCTGACCAGTATGCAGTGGCAATATCATATTTGATTACTGGCGGATTAAGGGGGCACCACTAACACCTAACCCCTACATGTACCTATATAAAAGTCCAAGTGGTAGACCCTAAGAACACAACTTTATAAAATGAACCCCACCCCCTTACTAAATTATGTACCCCAAAGGGTACCTGTGAAATTGAACATCTTTTTTCATGTCTGTTCTAGGAATTTCTGAATTGAATTCCCCCCTCCCCCCTTTGTTTTTAAGAAAGTCCTGGATCTTCCCTTGTATTCTGCATTTATATCATAGCTGTTTAATACTGGTGTTCTACTGTTCTCTGCCTTACCCTTTCAGTATACGTTTTGGTATAGCTATACAACACATTTTTTGTGTCTGAACATGGGGTGTGATAGATAATAGCAAGGGATCTATTTTGATAGTATTGTATATCAGGGATTAGTAGATCTATTACAAAGTCAGTATGTAATCTGTGAGCTTAAAAATTAAGCTCTATAGGAAGAAGGGTTTTGGGAAGAAGTTATAGGTCAATTTTGGCCAAGTTGTGATCATGACGCTAATAGGAAGTAATGAAAGTGTCATGTTTCACTACTTTCACTGCATTTTCTTGTGATGTACAAGGATTAACAGTTTCATAGAGTATTGCCCTAGTTAATTAACAATATACCTGTTTTAAAAGATCTTTCACTCATTCATGACAGGCATTATTTGAATTCTTATTTGATCTGTTTTTTTCTTGAAATTGGCAACACAAGTATTTTTGTTTTAAAAAGTCATGTTTCTGAAATAGACATGCGACCCGTGCTCAACATGGCAATTTTATGTCATGTAAACGGGATCTGTGTGACTTGCGAGCTGCGTTGAACACCGCTTTTTTGATCTGCCAAAATCGCAGGTTTCAATCCGTGAGCCGAGTCAGACTCGTCTATTTTTTCGTGTGTAAACAGAAAGCCAGGTCAAACCCACTGACCTAGGTCACTGGCAAACTTGACAAGTCATCACAAGTCTACTTCCGTTCATGATCCGCGGGCCGTGCTGAACTCGCCTTTTTTGTTTCCGTATAAACATGATCACAGTTGCCCTCTTTGTAGCGTTCAACCCTGCTTGAGGATTCAACACTCGACCCGAGTCACTGTGTTAAACACGGTATAAATGATTCACTCTCAAGCTTACAGCAATGTATCCTATGACAGACAAGATTTATCAGTTGATCCCTTTCTTCAGGTGAATGGTATTGTCATGGTGCAGTGGTTTATTCACTTGACTTTCAATCAAAAAGATGAGGGTTCAAGTCCAAACTTCACATTCATTTTCATTTGCAGGAGGTTTTAAGCTTTAGTTTCAAAACTTCAGTGACATATAGTACAGTGACATTAAATTCTTCAGTTGATCTCAAAAGCTTGTCTTGCATTTGTATCATCATCGATGAATTACTGAAGGGGCAAGATAAGGTTTTCCTGGACAGAAGGTTTCCACGGCAACCTCAATTAACAATAATTTCCTTTACGGTAATGTCTTAATCTTGATTAATTTGTCTTGATTGGAGGATTGTAACCTTATCAATGCCATGGCCTCTCACACATCCTCATTTTAAATGGTGAGAAAACATCCAGCAAGTTCAGCTGTCTTATTAGGGTGAAGGAGAAACGTGACAGTGCATGAAATACTGGAGGTGTCCAATTTGAAAGTGAGACATAGCTTCATGATCTGTAATTCTTCTGTGTTCATGTGTGCAATTCTGTTTACAGAGTTCATACCCTCCTAATTTTAGCTCTCAACAGATGGTCTGCTTTCTTGAGAAAATATTGTCTAAAGCCTGGAATAAGAATATGATTTTTTTTTTGGGGGGGGAGGGGGTTAGGGTCTTTATCTTAGAATGAAACTTATAAAGGAAATATTTTCTGAGAATTATAAAAAGTTTGTGATGTTTGTGTCCTCCTTTTTGTCTTTTCTGTTGTCACCTTCATTATCATCATCACTATCACTAATATGTGCCATTATCAACATTATCATCCTTCATCACCATCACTATCGTCACATCATCATCATCATCACCATCATCATCATCATCATCATCACCATCATCATCATCATCATCATCATCATCATCACCATTATCATCACCATTATCATCATCATCATCCTCATCATCATCATCATCACCATCATCATCATCATCATCATCATCATCACCATCATCATCATCATCATCATCACCACCATTATCATCATTACCATTATCGTCACCATCATCATTGTCATCATCATCATTATAATGATCACCATCATCTTCATCATCATCATCATCATCATCACCATCATCATCATCATCATCATCATCACCATCATCGTCATCATCGTCATCATCATCATCATCACCATCATCATCACCATCATCATCATCATCATCATTATCACCATCATCATCATCACCATCATCATCATCACCATCATCATCATCATCATCATCATCATCGTCACCATCATCATCATCATCATCATCACCATCATCATCACCATCATTATCATTATCATTATCATTATCATTATCATCATCATCATCTTTATCATCATCATCATCACCATTATCACCATCATCATCATCATCATCATCATCACCATCATCATCATCACCATCATCACCATCATCACCATCATCACCATCATCATCATCATCATCATCATTATCTTTCTTCTCTTCCTCCTCATCACTTTAATGTATCGATCTCTTGTGTCATCATAAACCCATCATTTCTCATGATTTAATTCTAATTTTCTCTCTCCTTTTTTCTTCTTATCCGTTTAGAGCCACGCAATGCGGATTGTCCGGAGTATTGGTCAGGCGTTTGAGGTGTGTCATAAGCTGAGTCTCCAACATGCCCAGGCTGCAGCGGATGGACAGGCTGACGGGGAGAGTGACAAAGTTGGAGATGAAGTCTTAGATACAAGAGAAGGTATGATTAGAGATGTTGTAATGATAGGAAATAGTAGAAATTTATTGATGGTAGTAGTGGGAGTGGTATTGGTTGTGGTAACGGCTATGGTAGTGATAGTGGTAATAGTAGTGGTAGTGATAGTGGTAATAGTAGTGTTAGTGGTAGTAGTACTAGTCATATTAGTGGTAGTGGTATTAGTAATGGTTGTGATCTTGATACTTCATTTTAGTAGTGGTAGTGGTAGTGGTAGTGGTAGTGGTAGTGGTAGTGGTAGTGGTAGTGGTAGTGGTAGTATTCGTATTAGTGGTAGTTAGGTGGTAGTGGTTTGAGTAGTGGTACTAATCTTGTTTTTTTTTTTTTATTATTAGTGGTAGTGGTAAATGTAGTAGTTGTAGTGATAGTGGTAAAAGTAGTAGTAGTGATTGTGGTAGTGGTAGTCATAGTAGTCATACTAGTTGTACTGGTATTAGTAGTGGTAGTGATCTTGGTATCTTGTGTTAGTAGTGGTGGTGGTAGTGGTAGTTGTCATTGTATAGATAGTGGTAGTGGCACATACAGTTGTAATGGTAATGTAGTGGTAGTTGTAATAGTATTGGTATTGGTAGAGGTAGGGATAGTGGTAGTAGCAGTATCAGGATTATGGTAGTGGTAGAGTTTTCAGTGGAAATTTGAAAAACCTGTTTGTGTAGTAGTTAAGGAAAGTGATCAAATGTGCTGAGAGATATCTAAATGAACTGGAATATTCATTTCATGCTTGTCAGTACAGATTTTGCATTACATGCAGGAATTCATTCTTAGTAGCATTAAAAAAATTAATGGAACAATTCAGAAATGAATTTACAAACATCAAGTATTTTCATTTTCATAATTAAAAAAAAAAAACATCTTTGTTTTCATGTAAATACACTTTGATACAAGCCTTAACGTATATATCCACGTACATTTTTTGCTTTAGACATTTAAATATTGATTCTCAAACCCTTTTTTACCTATCCCAATTACTTTGCTTATCCAGGATATTTCGATTATAGAGACTATAGATATTTTGTTTTGAATCCAGGTATGTTGAAATATTTCACAAAATAAATCTGTAACAGAAAGTCTTTGCCGATGTTGGATGAAGTTTTTCACCTGTTACCATTGCACTTAGTATCATTAATGTATATCACCAAAAACATATTAAAACCTCAGCTTTATTTATTCATTTGGCAGGTTTCAGAATCTGTAACATTTCCCTTATATCACAATATTTTACTGTCAATAGAGTGAATGGAGCAGTCACTTTCAAGGTTCACTAATTATCGCATGCCCTTCTTTTCCAAAGTTGATTTTAACTCTAATGATATCGTTTTTGAGGGAAAGGGAAAAAAAGAGATGTTTTTTCATTCTATGCTCCAATAATTTCTTTTGTTGAATTGTAAGTGTATGTAGGAGTTTGCCTCTATATTATTGGTTTGTTTTGCTTCCTGACTACATTCACTACTGAGGGCTATAATTGGGTTCCTTCTTTGTACATAAGAGTGAGTCATAAAGAGTGTTTCCATGGTCATCGACATATGAAATGTTAGGGAATTATGCACACTGACATATCTGGGTAGTGGGTTTGATTTTGTGTGGCTTGCTGTGTTTCATATTAACTATATTTCTTTGGAGACTAAGCCATATAAATGAATAGATGGATTAATCGAATATAGAATGTATAATTGGGTTTGTGTTCTTTTAATATTGAAATGGGAAAGAACGATTTATTCCTGTGATTCAATAGAACTACCTACAAAAGATGTCAATAAGATGGAAAAATTTATGTAGAAATACAAATTAATAATTTAATCGATTTAAGTAATTTATGTAAGGATCACATTCCCAAGTTATTGATTAAACCACATTTAACCCTAAGAACATGGTTTTGGGTGTGATTGCTAGACCAGGGTGCTGTTAGAAAGAGTTTTAAAACTTATGAAGTGCTTTGGAAATGATTTTTTGTAAAAGAAAGGCAATCTTTTAGGAATGGTCACTTTTACCATGAATTCTAAAAAGGCCTTCCATGAACTGCCATTGGTTTTCATATATAGGTATCTTCTTTATCTTTCTGGGTGGGCTTGGTTTTCTATACACAGTATTATAATCATTGCTACTTTCAAGTAAAAGAATTGATAAGATTATCAAAATTCATTCAACTTCTGTTTCACTTCCTTTTTAAATTTCATTTTGCTCTGTACAGTTAGAGGAATAGATGGTGGCAACGAGATGCAATCAACCGGATCACAGAGGATGCGAGAACGAGATGAGACAGACGGAGTCTCGGTAGAACCTACAACATTAGAAGGAAGGTCATCAAGCAAGAAGAGGTCTCATCTGAACTCATCCATCCACTCACAGAAAGCGAAGACAAACTTGTCCATTCGCTCACAAGAAGTAAGAAATTATTCAGTCTTTTGATTATGTATATTGGTTATTGGTTTGTCTTTACCTGACTGCTGTGAAACCATGCATGCTTGTAAGTAAGTAACCAGAGGACCAACAACTTTCAACTCCTCTCTGACGGACATGGTGATGAGGATGAAGGCTTTAACAAAGGGCACTAGTGCATCAACTTGGTTTGGAACCAGAGTCAACAGATTATGAGACCAGTGCTCTACCAACTGAGCTATTGCACCTTCTATATAAGCAGACCTGGGGAGTGTTTCATGAAGAGTTTGTCGGTGAAAATCACCGACAAATGTTATAAGCTACTGAAAATCCTTGCATCTGATTGGCTGAAAGCAAATTTGTCAGTGAAAATCACCGACAAAACTCTTCATGAAACGCTCCCCTGGGCCGGTAACACAAAACTTAGCAAATGATTGTAGGATTGTTTTTTTACGATTAATTGCATTGATCACTATGTGCAATCAGTCGTAAAAATCAATCGTACGATCAGTCGCTAAGCTTTGTGTTATGGGGCTACATTAACAGGGGTCTGGTTTACATGGAACCTCCAATTTTTGTTCTTGACCCCCCCCCCCCCCAAAGTTATGAATTTAAACAGGAGGTTATGCATAAAGACCTTAAAAGCATCATTCTGGTTCCTGCGTGAAAGGAAATTAGTGCAGAACCCTCATTTATATATGAAACTTGCAAATACTCTGCTGAAGTAAACGGGAAGAGAAGTAAAAGATGAATCATTCTTTGATTATGTGTATAAACAGACCTAGACAATAAGGGTCTGATTCATGTAGCCCCATATTTTTACTCCCAACCCCCAGAATTAAGAATTTTAATCCGTTGAACACTAAGTCCAAGATAATTTTGGGGGTAGGGTCTATGGAAAAGGCAGGTTGTACTGGAATCAGATCGTGCTCAACGGGTTAAATAGGAGCTTTGCACAAAGACCTTAAAACCTCATTTGTGATACCCTGCGAAAGGAAGCTAGTATAGAACCCTGGTACAAATGAAACCCCAGTTTTACTTCGCATAGGTGGGTGTGAAGTTGGTTAGCTATTCAGACAAAGACCTATCAAGACACAGGTCATGGAGAAGTCGGGGGAAACCAACTGCGAACAGGTTGTCATAACTCATACTGACTCATGAGCCTTTGTGACTTTACAAAACGTTCTTTAGTTTCTGTCAGAGATCATACAGCTCAGGACCCTATGTAGCTTGAGGATTATTGGTCGTCAGCTCTCTAAGAGTGGGAGATATGGTTGAGAAAAAAAAAATATCCACTCACAATTAACTTCCTTATAGAGGCTCAAGAAATTTTATTTGTCCTTATTTGTGGAAGTTTATATAACCATGTAAGGACTCGGTGACATAGGGTCTTCTACAGCTGCGTAGCGCAAGTTCCTTCCCCTAGAGCCTTTTATATGTCGTTCTCAGTGAAGTATAAACCAATCAAAAGCACATTACTCCTTTGACTGTGGACCCAGACATTGTTATTAAATCATGAAGGGTTTCCCAATGTGCATTAACATGGAAATCATGGTATTCAGTGTGAGTCAACACCATATGTCACTAGCGTGGCTGCTTGGTTTGCTGACGAGTTGTGACCTGGCCGGATAGAGTGATCTCATTTTTGACTGGGGACCCTTTCTCGAGGGCTCTCAGATTCTAGGAAGAAAAGTTCAAAAAAGCTAATAGTGTGCATTACATTCCTTTGTGACTGTTACCAATACTAGATTTATAATGCTTTTTTCATCATGCCCCTGAAATACAGCTTTTGCTCTTACAGTCACTAATATGTACTTGCTTACTTAGTAGCCAAAGAATATACATTCATAAGGAAAAAATGTGAATGAAAGTAAAATGCCTTTCTTTAAACAAATATAACTCTTTTTCTGCTTTGGTTGTCTAATGAAACATGCAGTAGGCTACTGTGGTCTACTTTTGACATGCATACAAAG
This sequence comes from Echinometra lucunter, assembly GCA_029962745.1. NCBI lineage: Eukaryota > Metazoa > Echinodermata > Echinoidea > Camarodonta > Echinometridae > Echinometra > Echinometra lucunter. Next base: position 12,169,912 of record CM057165.1, on the reverse strand, counting down.
TTTGTGGAGTACATATGTATTAAGTACTCTTAATTTGGCAGTTTAGGATTTACTTTGTATAAAGAGTTAAACAGAACTGGGCTGAGATATCAAGATCACTAATGACTCTCGTTTTCCTTTTGGAGGGCTTAAATATGGGACTGTCAGCTTTTTATGAGTCAGCATCATGTGTCAGAGTATGCAGCCAGGTTGCTGATGACGACTTGCGATTGCTTGGGGAACGTGATCTATTCCCTGATGGGGGACCTGGTCTTCAAGGGTCCTTCGATTCTAAGAACTCCTGCCCTGAGAATTAGAAGAGATCACTCCTGGAAACAATGGCATCACATTTAAAGCTTAGAACAGTTGTTCCTTAAATTTGAGCCAGTTTCCCCCTGCCTTGCAAGATGCCAACGCCTACCACTTCTTATTTCCTCCCCCCTCAGGTGCCTTTCGGAGAGTATTCATGCTTCAAAAGTGCAACTGTCTTTCCCATGGGTACATTTTGAATTGTTCTGTGTTCACTGGTCCAATCTGTCCTCCTTCACAAGCATTTTGGATAGATGTGAAAAGGGTTATGTTCATTGTACCCTTTGTTGTAATTGGACCCCCATGGGATATGAGTCTAAAATTCTGGACCTCCTGGCTGGAGCTGTTCATATGTGCTCCTGAAAACCTCTGAACCACAGAATCTCTGTAAACTGGGCCAATATCAACTGGATCATCATATGTAAAGGGATGGTTTTCTGGACCTGTTGATAATGAACTTCTGTTTGGTTTTCTTGAGGACTACACCCTAACAGAACTCTTCAAACTGGACCAGTGTATATTGGATCACTGCTGTGTGTAAAGGAATACATGGAACTATTGCTTTGATACTTGTCAATAGCCTTTCTTGAAGACCATTATAGATCTGTACAAACTGGACCAACGTTATGAAGATTGTCATTTATTGTATAGGAATATCATTCAGGACCTATCGAATTAAGGACTTGATGGATTTCCTTGAAGATTACGCTTTTATATTCCTAAGGGATTGATGATTTGATCATCATCATTTGTAAAGAGCTAACATTTTAGATCCATGGACTGAAGACTTTGTTGATAGGTTTTCTTGATGACCATACCATGACAGATCTTTATAAACCACTCAAAAGCAAATTTAATTCCAACTCTATGGGAACATCAGAAGAGTCGACCAAAGGAGTACGGTACTCTTGGGTTAATCCAAATGGAACATATTTGAAACCAGGAGAAGGTATGATGTGAGTGGTCCACTCCTGGAGAGCATGGATGTCATCTACATGAACCAGCTTGAAGTAAAAGGTGTACGGAAGGTAATCTTCAAGAATCTGCAAAGGTTACCTTTTGAATGAGACCTAGTCTGACCACCTCATATGGAGACTTAATAAAATGGTGTCAATCTTAGGTCATATAGTGAAATTAGTATTTCACGATTCCCTGCAGATTATGGAGTTGCATTTGTAGCAGAGTGGGTGTAGTAGGTTGTACAGGTTACTAGAGATTATGTTTGTCATGAATCCCAACACCAGGGGGGTGTTTCACAGAGAGTTAAGTTGCACTAGAGTCATGTGTAAGCGCCAATGCGCAACCAGTATTTAACGCATAATCTCATTGACAGACTTTCCAATAGCGCGAGGTCTTCTGAGCATGATCTGACCATTGCGGTGATGCCTAATATACAGCACACATCTAGGAATTGAGGACTTAAGTCCAACTTAACCTTTGTGACTGACCCCCCCCCCACCCCCCCCCCCCCCCCCCCCCCCCCCCCCCCCCCCCCGGTCTCCATCATGAACATTTTTATCAAGTTTGCTTTCCCTACCAGGAACAAAAATGTAGGGGACTTCATATGTCTTTGTTGGAGATAAGATGCTCTCATCACCATCATGAACTTTTTCATGGTTTGTTATTTGGAACATGATATTAGTGTAACCATTTACAAAAGACATTGTTACAGATAAATCCTGATTTTGCTTTGAAGTTGGAAACATTGTTTGTATTAAAGTTATTGAAATTGGTTATGGTATTTGGCTATTTTGCAGGGTGTCCAGCAGAATTCATCCATTGGGACTCCTGATGAGCCTGGCATGCCCTCTCTCTCAGTCTCTACCATCAACGGCAGGCTTCTCCAGCAGCAGTTACAGCAGCAAAGAAGCCCAGACACAGGTAGCCCTGGCCCAGGTACAGCTTCTGAAGGACCAGCTAGCTGCAGAGACCACAGCAAGATAGAGGCACAGGTAAGCCACATGAAAATGGCAAGGTACATTACTTGGGTTGAACATTGTAGTGAACTAAAGGAATTAGAGGCCTTGACCCAGGTACATCTCCTCAAGAACATAGCTTCAGCAACCATAGCAAGATAGGGGCAAAGGTATGCTTTACAGCAAACTTGTTGTAGGTACCTTGCGTTAGTACATTAGATTTAGGGTCACTGTAAGAAGACAGTGTAAGGCAATGATGATCCCCAAGGCATGACTAAATTCAAGAAACCACAGCCAGACTGGAGTGCATTGGTAAGCTCTATGGAAACCTCTTGTTGTTAGGCACATAGATTTTCTCTTTGCAGGGGTTAAGGTCAGCTTTAGCGTGAGGCCTAGACTGAAGTAATTCTGGTCCAGGCCTCTAGAAGGATCAGTTAGCTGCAAGACCACTGCTGAGCTGGAAAATACCAATAAATTGTACTGGCGATCCCTTTTCTGATGTTCAGGGACCGTGGGAGAAGGTCTATGCCTTCTTTATGTTTAAAATGCATGTATTTTTGCTTTTTTCAAGTGATGACAATATTCTTTTCTTGTTAAACATTGACCTCAGTTGTAGGTTTCATGGGTACCCAGATGGAAGAAACCCAAGATTGGGGGATTCTTTGGTTCAACACCAAATTTCTGTACACTTCTGCTCGTGGGTATGGCATGAATCCTCTCTTACGTAGGTTGATTTTATCAAAATCATTATACAGCCCATCTAGGCTTTTCACACACTCTTGGCTTTGGATTCCTGTATAGACCGCACATAACATCTGCAAGTGTGAACACACCCTCAGCGTCCTCCTCACCTTCCTGCGTGGTTGGGCTGTGTACAGCGCTAGCTGTGTGGTAGGCTGTATAGAAAGTGGTAGTTTAGGGCGTGGCTCTTACTCGACATCGCTGCACTTCTCAAATAATAAGATTTTCCATCAACAGTTGTAGTAAATGCAAACAAAATTTGTTCAGCTAATGGACGATAACAAAATAGTTAATTTGAACTTGCTCTGTGAGAAGAATCTCTCCTATGGAACAAAAAAAAGCAGTGGAAATCGAGAGCTATCGAAATCACATGTCTTCCATTCTTAAAGCTTGTGTGACGTCTCTCTTACATAGTTCATGAATCCTCACTTACGTAGTTCCTTTGAAGGTTGTCCCATATGCATGCTCTCACTGTTGTGCCCCCTTCACAAACTAAACTGAAGTCAAAGAACAACATCTTTAAAAGTTTGATTTTCCTTGTTTCCAGTGCTGTCAATGCTATATATGAAGAAGATTGCCTTGAGGATTTTGCTGCTATAGAACTGCCATTGTTTCATGGGTGCCCTCTATGAGGTCACGGGGGTAATTTCTTATGCATCAAGTAGCCATCCCATAGGAGCCCTTTGCACTAGAACATTTCAACTGGTTGTGGGCATGATGAAGTCTCGAAAATGAAAACTGAAACAGTACCCACGCACCTGTGTGCTCATCAAAATAGAATATTTCAGTTTTTATTTGTGTTCAGCAAGTTTGGCAGAAGTCTTTTCCTTTATAAATTTTCTATGTACAATAACCAGTATGTGCATACAGTGTTAGGTGGAAAATTGATTACAAATCAACGTATGACCGATTATTAATTTTCAGGTTCTTGAGTAAAATCTTCATTTGACAATGTTTACTGCTGAAATTTCCATGAAATGAAGTAGAAGATTTGTTACCTCTCACTTTTTTGGGGAGAGTTTTGACAGAAATTTCTCTTCAGGAAAGCAAGGATGTTTTATAGGGTGTTGCAAAAAAAAAATGCACAGGTCAGTGAGTGACTGATTGATAGAATAAGTGGAATAAAGTAGATAGTTCAATAAATCACTCTTATATATTTCTAGGGTGGTGAAGGATATAAAGTTTGATTTAGTGTTTTCTAAGTATATTGTGGATATGTGCAATGGAAAAAGATCAAACTGTACACTGTACAAAAAGTATAGGACATTTCTTAAACATCTTTTCATTAGATCAGTAAACTGTTGAAAGGCTGATTCAGTATAGTAACTTTCCATTTCAGTGCTTTCTTAAAGTGATTAACAATGGTAAAAAACAATTTGATTAATGATTGAGAATAGAATTCTAAGAACAATAGCATTGAAAATTTGATGACTTTCAATGGAAATCAATGCATTTTGGCTAATTTTCTCATAAAAAGTCAAAGAGGTGACCAAAAAATTTGAGTATGAGGTATGACGTCAAAGTGGGTACCAAGCTTCATGCATTGCAGTTGTGCTGTGCGCTAGACTGTACAATATGTATATACCTTGCGCGCATTTTGCTTGAATTGTGCGACATGGTACCCACTTTGACGTCATTTTGACGTCAAAAGTGGGTATCCAGTGATGAAAACTGGGTCACAGCTGAGGGGTCAAAATATCCTGAAATCTTACCACATTTGGGGGTTCCTTGGCAACACAACTTTTTAAAAAACTTTAGGCAGATGCTTTTCTGCTAATGAAATCATGCTCTCTTAAATGAACTAACATTGTTTTCTGCATTGGGTACCCCATTTAAAGAATGATAATAGTGTTGCCAAGCCACACATATCAGTAATTTTTGTAACCCTCATAAAAGTTTTAACAGATAAATTATGTCATTTAAGTTCTTGTTGAGGCACCATGTAGTAGAGGATCTGCTGGGGACACAGATTTCTCTTTTGCATCTGGAATGAGAACTAAGGCCAGCTGCACTTGGACCAGGTCCAACTTCTGGTCCAGGTTGACGTAAATCCTGCCATAAAACACAATCCCTGACCACTCACTATCCCTGTTTTTTATGTACATTTTTGTTAAACATATATGTACTTAAAAATTCTCTCAATTCCCTGGGTTTTTGTACAGGAACTACCTAGTTGCTGTA
>CM057165.1:12114930-12164286 GCA_029962745.1 Echinometra lucunter | reverse complement strand
AGTTATGAATTTTAAACAGGAGGTTATGCATAAAGACCTTAAAAGCATCAGTCTGGTTCCTGTGTGAAAGGAAATTAGTGCAGAACCCTCATTTATATATGAAACTTGCAAATACTCTGCTGAAGTAAATGGGAAGAGAAGTAAAAGATGAATCATTCTTTTGATTATGTGTATAAACAGACCTAGACAATAAGGGTCTGATTCACGTAGCCCCATATATTTACTCTAAACCCCCAGAATTAAGAATTTTAATCCGTTGAACACTAAGTCCGAGATAATTTGGGGGGAGGGTCTATGGAAAATGCAGGTTGTACTGGAATCAGATCGTGCTCAACGGGTTAAATAGGAGCTTTGCACAAAGACCTTAAAACCTCATTTGTGATACCCTGCGAAAGGAAGCTAGTATAGAACCCTGGTACAAATGAAACCCCAGTTTTACTTCGCATAGGTGGGTGTGAAGTTGGTTAGCTATTCAGACAAAGACCTATCAAGACACAGGTCATGGAGAAGTCGGGGAAACCAACTGCGAACAGGTTGTCATAACTCATACTGACTCATGAGCCTTTGTGACTTTACAAAACGTTCTTTAGTTTCTTTCAGAGATCATACAGCTCAGGACCCTATGTAGCTTGAGGAATATTGCTTGTCAGCTCTCTAAGAGTGGGAGATATGGTTGAGAAAAAAAAAATTATCCACTCACAATTAACTTCCTTGTAGAGGCTCAAGAAATTTTATTTGTCCTTATTTGTGAAAGTTTATATAACCATGTAAGGACTCGGTGACATAGGGTCTTCTACAGCTGCGTAGTGCAAGTTCCTTCCCCTAGAGCCTTTTATATGTCGTTCTCAGTGAAGTATAAACCAATCAAAAGCACATTACTCCTTTGACTGTGGACCCAGACATTGTTATTAAATCATGAAGGGTTTCCCAATGTGCATTAAAATGGAAATCATGGTATTCAGTGTGAGTCAACACCATATGTCACTAGCGTGGCTGCTTGGTTTGCTGACGAGTTGTGACCTGGCCGGATAAAGTGATCTCATTTTTGACTGGGGACCCTTTCTCGAGGGTTCTCAGATTCTAGGAAGAAAAGTTCAAAAAAGCTAATAGTGTGCATTACATTCCTTTGTGACTGTTACCAATACTAGATTTATAAATGCTTTTTTCATCATGCCCCTGAAATACAGCTTTTGCTCTTACAGTCACTAATATGTACTTGCTTACTTAATAGCCAAAGAATATACATTCATAAGGAAAAAATGTGAATGAAAGTAAAATGCCTTTCTTTAAAACAAATATAACTCTTTTTCTGCTTTGGTTGTCTAATGAAACATGCAGTAGGCTACTGTGGTCTACTTTTGACATGCATACAAAGTCCATGGAGTACATATGTATTAAGTACTCTAAATTTGGCAGTTTAGGATTTACTTTGTACGAAGAGTTAAACAGAACTGGGCTGAGATATCAAGATCACTAATGACTCTTGTTTTCCTTTTGGTGGGCTTAAATATGGGACTGTCAGCTTTTTTATGAGTCAGCATCATGTGTCAGAGTATGCAGCCAGGTTGCTGATGACGACTTGCGATTGCTTGGGGAACGTGATCTATTCCTTGATGGGGGACCTGGTCTTCAAGGGTCCTTGGATTCTCAGAAGAGATCAATCCTGGAAACAATGGCATCACATTGAAAGCTTAGAACAGTTGTTCCTTAAATTTGAGCCAGTTTCCCCCTGCCTTGCGAGATGCCAACGCCTACCACTTCTTATTTCCCCCTCAGGTGCCTTTCGGAGAGTATTCATGCTTCAAAAGTGCAACTTTCTTTCCCATGGGTACATTTTGAATTGTTCTGTGTTCACTGGTCCAATCTGTCCTCTTTCACAGCATTTTGGATAAGATGTGAAAAGGGTAATGTTCATTGTACCCTTTGTTGAAATTGGACCCCCATGGGATATGAGTCCAAAATTCTGGACCTCCTGGCTGGAGCTGTTCATATGTGCTCCTGAAAACCCCTGAACCACAGAATCCCTGTAAACTGGGCCAATGTCAACTGGATCATCATATGTAAAGGGATGGTTTTCTGGACCTGTTGATAAATGAACTTCTGTTTGGTTTTCTTGAGGACTACACCCTAACAGAACTCTTCAAACTGGACCAGTGTATATTGGATCACTGCTGTGTGTAAAGGAATAGCGTGGAACTATTGCTTTGATACTTGTCAATAGCCTTTCTTGAAGACCATTATAGATCTGTACAAACTGGACCAACGTTATGAAGATTGTCATTTATTGTATAGGAATATCATTCAGGACCTATTGATTAAGGACTTGATGGATTTCCTTGAAGATTACGCTTTTACATTCCTAAGGGATTGATGATTTGATCATCATCATTTGTAAAGAGCTAACATTTTAGACCCATGGACTGAAGACTTTTTGATAGGTTTTCTTGATGACCATACCATGACAGACCTTTATAAACCACTCAAAGCAAATTTGAATTCCAACTCTATGGGAACATCAGAAGAGTCGACCAAAGGAGTACGGTACTCTTGGGTTAAATCCAAATGGAACATATTTGAAACCAGGAGAAGGTATGATGTGAGTGGTCCACTCCTGGAGAGCATGGATGTCATCTATATGAACCAGCTTGAAGTAAAAGGTGTACGGAAGGTAATCTTCAAGAATCTGCAAAGGTTACCTGTTTGAATGAGACCTAGTCTGACCACCTCATATGGAGACTTAATAAAATGGTGTCAATCTTAGGTCATATAGTGAAATTAGTATTTCACGATTCCCTGCAGATTATGGAGTTGCATTTGTAGCAGAGTGGGTGTAGTAGGTTGTACAGGTTACTAGAGATTATGTTTGTCATGAATCCCAACACCAGGGGGGTGTTTCACAGAGAGTTAAGTTGCACTTAGAGTCATGTGTAAGCGCCAATGCGCAACCAGTATTTAACGCATAATCTCATTGACAGACTTTCCAATAGCGCGAGTCTTCTGAGCATGATCTGACCATTGCGGTGATGCCTAATATACAGCACACATCTAGGAATTGAGACTTTAAGTCCAACTTAACTCTTTGTGACCCCCCCCCCCCCCCCCCCCCGGTCTCCATCATGACATTTTTATCAAGTTTGCTTTCCCTACCCAGGAACAAAAATGTAGGTGACTTCATATGTCTTTGTTGGAGATAAGATGCTCTCACATCATGAACTTTTTCATGGTTTGTTATTTGTAACTGATATTAGTGTAACCATTTACAAAAGACATTGTTACAGATAAATCCTGATTTTGCTTTGAAGTTGGAAACATTGTTTGTATTAAAGTTATTGAAATTGGTTATGGTATTTGGCTATTTTGCAGGGTGTCCAGCAGAATTCATCCATTGTGACTCCTGATGAGCCTGGCATGCCCTCTCTCAGTCTCTACCATCAACGGCAGCTTCTCCAGCAGCAGTTACAGCAGCAAGAAGCCCAGACACAGGTAGCCCTGGCCCAGGTACAGCTTCTGAAGGACCAGCTAGCTGCAGAGACCACAGCAAGATTAGAGGCACAGGTAAGCCACATGAAAAATGGCAAGGTACATTACTTGGGTTGAACATTGTAGTGAACTAAAGGAATTAGAGGCCTTGACCCAGGTACATCTCCTCAAGAACATAGCTTCAGCAACCATAGCAAGATAGGGGCAAAGGTATGCTTTACAGCAAACTTGTTGTAGGTACCTTGCGTTAGTACATTAGATTTAGGGTCACTGTAAGAAGACAGTGTAAGGCAATGATGATCCCCAAGGCATGACTAAATTCAGAAACCACAGCTAGGCTGGAGTGCATTGGTAAGCTCTATGGAAACCTCTTGTTGTTAGGCACATAGATTTTCTCTTTGCAGGGGTTAAGGTCAGCTTTAGCGTGAGGCCTAGACTGAAGTAATTCTGGTCCAGGCTGCTCTAGAAGGATCAGTTAGCTGCAAAGACCACTGCTGAGCTGGAAATACCAATAAATTGTACTGGCGATCCCTTTTCTGATGTTCAGGGACCGTGGAGAAGGTCTATGCCTTCTTTATGTTTAAAATGCATGTATTTTTGCTTTTTCAAGTGATGACAATATTCTTTTCTTGTTAAACATTGACCTCAGTTGTAGGTTTCATGGGTACCCAGATGGAAGAACCCAAGATTGGGGGATTCTTTGGTTCAACACCAAATTTCTGTACACTTCTGCTCTTGGGTATGGCATGAATCCTCTCTTACGTAGTTGATTTTATCAAAATCATTATACAGCCCATCTAGCTTTTCACACACTCTGGCTTTGGATTCCTGTATAGACCGCATAACATCTGCAAGTGTGAACACACCCTCAGCGTCCTCCTCACCTTCCTGCGTGGTTGGGCTGTGTACAGCGCTAGCTTGTGTGGTAGGCTGTATAGAAAGTGGTAGTTTAGGGCGTTGGCTCTTACTCGACATCGCTGCACTTCTCAAATAATAAGATTTTTCCATCAACAGTTGTAGTAAATGCAAACAAAATTTGTTCAGCTAATGGAGGATAACAAAATAGTTAATTTTGAACTTGCTCTGTGAGAAGAATCTCTCCTATGGAACAAAAAAAGCAGTGGAATCGAGAGCTATCGAAATCACATGTCTTCCATTCTTAAAGCTGTGACGTCTCTTACATAGTTCATGAATCCTCACTTACGTAGTTCCTTTGAAGGTTGTCCCATATGCATGCTCTCACTGTTGTGCCCCCTTCACAAACTAAACTGAAGTCAAGAACAACATCTTTAAAAGTTTGATTTTCCTTGTTTCCAGTGCTGTCAATGCTATATATGAAAGAAGATTGCCTTGAGGATTTTGCTGCTATAGAACTGCCATTGTTTCATGGGTGCCCTCTATGAGGTCACGGGGTAATTTCTTATGCATCACGTAGCATCCCATAGGAGCCCTTTGCACTAGAACATTTCAACTGGTTGTGGCATGATGAAGTCTCGAAAATGAAACTGAAACAGTACCCACGCACCTGTGTGCTCATCAAAATAGAATATTTCAGTTTTTATTTGCGTTCAGCAAGTTTGGCAGAAGTCTTTTCCTTTATAAATTTTCTATGTACAATAACCAGTATGTGCATACAGTGTTAGGTGGAAAATTGATTACAAATCAACGTATGACCGATTAATTTTCAGTTCTTGAGTAAAATCTTCAATTTGACAATGTTTTACTGCTGAAATTTCCATGAAATGAAGTAGAATTTGTTACCTCTCACTTTTTGTGGAGAGTTTGACAGAAATTTCTCTTCAGGAAAGCCAGGATGTTTGTATAGGGTGTTGCAAAAAAAAAATGCACAGGTCAGTGAGTGACTGATTGATAGAATAAAGTGGAATAAAGTAGATAGTTCAATAAATCACTCTTATATATTTCTAGATGGTGAAGGATATAAAGTTTGATTTAGTGTTTCTAAAGTATATTGTGGATATGTGCAATGGAAAAAAATCAAACTGTACACTGTACAAAAAGTATAGGACATTTCTTAACATCTTTTCATTAGATCAGTAAACTGTTTGAAAGGCTGATTTCAGTATAGTAACTTTCCATTCAGTGCTTTCTTAAAGTGATTACACAATGGTAAAAAAACAATTTGATATATGATTGAGAATAGAATTCTAAGAACAATAGCATTGAAAAATTTGATGACTTTCAATTGAAATCAATGCATTTTGGTTAATTTTCTCATAAAAAGTCAAGAGTTGACCAAAAAATTTGAGTATGAGGTATGACGTCAAAGTGGGTACCAAGCTTCATGCATTGCAGTTGTGCTGTGCGCTAGACTGTACAATATGTATTATACCTTGCGCGCATTTTGCTTGAATTGTGCGACATGGTACCCACTTTGACGTCATTTTGACGTCAAAGTGGGTATCCAGTTGAAACTGGGTCACAGCTGAGGGGTCAAAAATATCCTGAAATCTTACCACATTTGGGGGTTTCCTTGGCAACACAACTTTTTAAAAAACTTAAGGCAGATGCTTTTCTGCTAATGAAATCATGCTCTCTTAAATGAACTAACATTGTTTCTGCATTGGGTACCCCATTTAAAGAATGATAATAGTGTTGCCAAGCCAACATATCAGTAATTTTTGTAACCCTCATAAAAGTTATAACAGATAAATTATGTCATTTTAAGTTCTGTTGAGGCACCATGTAGTAGAGGATGTCTGCTGGGGACACAGATTTCTCTTTTGCATCTGGAATGAGAACTAAGGCCAGCTGCACTTGGACCAGGTCCAACTTCTGGTCCAGGTTGACGTAAATCCTGCCATAAAACACAATCCCTGACCACTCACTCTACCTGCGTTTTTATGTACATTTTTGTTAACCCATATACGTACTTAAAAATTCTCTCAATTCCCTGGGTTTTTGTACAGGAACTACCTAGTTGCTGTAGGCATTGGGTTAACTTATTGATTCCCAAGCATGACAATCCAATTCACAATTTGAATATCATTTGTTAACATATCATTTCTTTAATATTTTGACTAAAAGGTCTAGCAAGGTAAAAAGGAATGAACTGTAATGATTTAAGAGGGCAAGAGTAATGGTGATTGAAATTTAAGTTTTGAAAACAAGTTTTGTTGAGATCTTGTCAGCATAGAACATACATGTAAATGCTTTACATGTATGTTTTGAGAATTTTCTACCTCAGCACAAGAAGGATGTGCGATAAGTCTTGCATTGCCTATGGATAAATTACTTATTATGCTGTTGGACATAAGTGTCCCAGGGCACACTGGCATGCCTTCTGCTTGTAGTTCATGTGTTTCATAAAGCGGTGTTTAAAGTTAAGCATGATTTTAAGAACAACTTAATTATGAAAAGCCAAAATGGAATGCCCAATGTTTTTCCTCTTGTTTTCACTGAGTGTGACTGTATTTTCCATAATCTCAATTTAAATTGTTGGCAGAAACTATACTTCACATTTAAAATGTTTTGTTAATAATAATGATTTTGATCTCCATAGATATTTCAACTTCAGCTTATGCAATTAAATATGAGAATCCCATTTGGCTTTCCATATTCAAGTCATTCTGAAAGGCATGGATAACTTTGCACACAGCTTTGTGAAATGCTCTCCATAAGTATGTATCTTTCTGTGCAGGTACATGTATCACTGTTTCTGTTTCTGGTACACATTTTGTGTCAAACCTCTTGTAGGCCTCATAAATCTCCTTGACCAGATCTCCTAGACCTGCTCCAGGAAGAGACTCTTGTCATACCTGGGCCTTGTGTCATAAAACATGTTATCAATAACAATTGCAATAACTGTTATAAGCTACTGAAATCCTTGCATCTGATTAGCTGAGAGCACATTTGTCATAAAAAATGTGACAGTTGTTATTAATAACAAGTTTTATGAAACGGGGCCCTGGTACACATTTTGTATCATTATCAGACCTCTTGTGGGCCTCGTAAATCTTGATCAGATCTCATAGACCTACTCCAGGAAGAGACCCGTGTCATATGTGGTATGAATATAGAACAACACTAGATTAATGATAACATGCCCTGTAGCTGTTTAGGTCTGTATAAACAGGTGGATGGTATGGATTAGACATCTCTTCGTGGGCAAACTATCAATTGCAATTTATTCTGAGATTTGCTCTAACAATGTTATCCAGATTGAATCCCTAAATACTCGGTTTTTTTGTCGATATCCCCTTTTCATTGTTTAATCTTGAAAAGTGCTATGTATGCAGAACTTTTAAAGATGCACTTGACACTATTCCTTTCAAGATCCTTTCCAGATCATGAATTACAAGTGAAAGCTGTGTGCCCTTGGGCAGAAAGAGCTTTCGTTGCATACAAATGAATTCATTAGGAAGGACATCATGAAGATGGAAGGAAGGGGAGAGGGTGAACGAAAATATTGAGACAAAGAAAAGAAAGAAGAATGAGAGAGAAGGAGAGAGAAGACAGGGGGGATAAGGGAAAGGAGAGGAAGAGATGGTAGGGAGGGGTTTAAGGAAGAAGGAGGGTAAGATTAGTCAGATAACATTGATTTTTAAAACTGACAGGCTCGTGGGACGGCAAACCAATTATTAGAGGATGTGTTCTATACATGTCTTTTAAGTCATTCTTACCTGTCACCCATACTGCATTGCACAGACCCTCAGCATGTATTAGTCTTCAAAATTTTTGAGCTTCACAGTATTGTTTACTTAAGTTTTTCTTAAGTAAAACTTGATAACTGTATAAGAAGATCAATACAAGGACCTGATATATTGCATTTCTACTTTAAAGGGAGATTATAACATAATCCCCTCCTCCAAGAAATAACTGTCCATCAATTAAACTACTATAATTTTGATGTGAGATTCATACTTAAGCTATGAGAGTAAATTGATAAATCATTGCTATCTATTGGTAATGAAAATCGTATTCATGGGCAATGCATGCCATTACATTGTATATTGAACATTTTCTCTCTTTAATTCTTTAAGGATGTTCTGTGGTTAGTCTCCCATTGGAATTAGGATACAGTGTACCTGGGATTAAACTTCATTTAAACCCTGTGAGGTCATGTTCCTCCCCCCATATAGTCCTAGGCACCGGTACATGTACTAGGAGGAATCAGAACCCATGTACTTATGAAAGTCCCCCTTGGTATGCCCCAAAGACATATGATAAATTTACTAGACGAAAAGCAGCACCGCGGCTATCATTACGCAAATGGCATTAGGCCCCGCCTCTTTCAGATCAGTTGAAGGGGCCGCTAAGCACTCGTTATCGCCATGATCGGCCATGATATCGATTACACTGTTGCATTATTCATATCTTTTAGTTTTATTGTAACACTTTGATTTAATGCGCATTTGTTGCATATTTATTGTGCTTTAACTGCGCATGCGGTAAGCCGATGCGTGTAATGTTTCATGACATGTACAAACAAATGCTACTAGTTGGAAGCATCTTACAAAATGAATTATTCATTTTTGATCATGAATATTGATGGATGCTTAGGTCGGCCTTCTAATGGATCTGGACAAAATGGCGGAGCTTTAGGGGCCTGGTATGTCCATACCTATCCTCAATTCTTCAGTATCAAATATAGGTTTAAAATCATAAATTCAGTATTGTTTTTTTCTTTTTTTATATATCTGTAATGTAACACGAGTATCCATATAGGCTGCAAATATCTATTAAAGAATTCTAATTTTGAACTGTAGGGTTTGGACTTGCAATATATCTATTTTTTTTTTCTTCCTGGAACCAGATTTACGCAATTGTGAAATTTGTATGCTTGAAAAATATGTCGTAGGCTTCCTATTGATAAAATCGAGATTTAAAGGTCATATAATTTTGGTAGCAAAAAGAAAGTTGGCATGAAACTGATTAAATGTAGTCTCACATTGTCAGCCTTGCATAAAAAGATACATGCGTGAGATGATGTGATATTCCATTCATGTATTTCAGTGTGAATATTTGAAGTAAATGTTAAACTATGTCCTATGCTAGGATACCGACCACTCCCAACATAACGATCTCGGTGCTTTGCTATACTTGTCATGTAAACCAAACTCTCATTGATATTACACGTCTGCAGGCACCGAGTGACTTTATTTCGCTGACCCAAAATCAAGAATATATTTCGCCTTTCATTTGTTTGATAATCAACTTGAGAAGAAAAGAAATTCTCAGTCTCTTAGTTTAATTTGCTTCTGTCTTGCTACTGACTAGCTGAAAGCTAGGATACCTAAATTGTACATAACATGTAAATCATAAGATCTGCCCATAGAATGTTCATATTAATCATGATTATCAAACTCAATGACCAGTGTAGAAAGTAGTTTTTATGGATAGGAGCTCGCTTGGGATCTGCTACAGGAAGTAAAGGACTTTATTGCAAAAATTGTTCAGAATTTTCTCATTTTAAAAGAACTTTAATTTTCAGAGGCCCTTTTAGATCTTTCAAAGCTTTGTTGCTCACTGCTCTTGAATCAATATTATTGTATTTATTTAATTCATTTATTATTTTTTTTAATTAATTGATTAATACATATGGTATTATCATCAGTATTTGCTCCTGAAGGCATGAAAGGATGAAATAGCTTTTGAGAACAATACACCCACCTTTAAGATACACACAAGACATGGCAGGGTCGTATCATTATGCCCAGGAAACAAAGAGGATGTTAGTCAGTGCTATGAGGGGGCTTGGTAGGGGGTAGTCGAGATGGAGGTTGCCTAACCTCCTGTTCAGACTACTAAATTCATCGTATTGCTATACAAAAGCGATTAAATTTTCAAAGTCTGAACATTGCAATAGAATAATGTCATATAACAAAACTCATGTTTGAGCATCGTTTTAATGGAAAATTCGATAAAGAATCAGCATCCCCTTATAGCCTGAAAGTCTTATTGTATGAAAATTCATATAACTTGGCGGGGCATATCAGTGCATGTGCTCATATGACCAGTCAGCTGAACTTTTGCATGCTCCACCGTTGACTTTGACATAACCTGATAGGAAACATACATGTATGGTTTCACCTAACCTCCCCCTAAAATTGTGTTTCTATATACACTACCCTTTTTTTGACAAGTGTGTACACCCCTTCAGCTGTATGATGTTGCTTTATACATTTTTTTAATAGTCTGAACAGACACTAAGACTTTTGGCTTGCTTCACTCTCCTACACAAAATGACGACCCTGAGCGTCTTTCAAGAAGAAGGCGGTAATGTTGAATTTCTTGGAATATAGCATCAATATCTCGTTTCCAGTCCACCTAAATTTAATGCGCAATTTTGCAAGGGGGCAGCAAGTTTTAGAAAGTATTAAGGTTATCTTGCTGAGGACATTTCCTAAATTCTGTAAGAATTTGGGATTTGGGTTTTAATTGAGTTCATTTAATGATTGATTAAATGTGTTGTAAGTACCTGGAGGTGTAAGTGAGTTTGTATGGACAATCTATTAAAAATAAAGAACAGAACAAAATATTTTAGATCTTTTTTTCAGTCTTGTCAGGATTTACTTAATAGTTTGAAAGATAGCATTAGAAAAATATAAAGAATAGAATAAAGGGTGAAGGACGGAGGAAACAAAATAAACAAACCAAAAGTGATTGGAATTTTTTTTTTTAAAGCTGTAGAGATGAGACCAAGGAGATAGGAAAGATAAGAAAAGGCTGTTATTTGAAGGAGGATGTAAAGTGATATACTCTTCCCTAAAATTGACAACAACTGACCCTACAAATCTGATTTGAAACACACCAGGCCTGATCTCCTGGAAAAAAAAAAACACAAACTTGTCGGTAAGATATGATTGACCTCTATTGAGGGAAGACATTTGAATTTGTGATCTATTAATATCCATCCAGCAATTTAATGACTAGATGTTGAAGCAGTTGTGTGGGGACAAATCTTTGCACATATGCAATTCAAACTTATAGGGCTGGGTTTAGCATTGATCTTGATGTTCAATTGAGGGCAACCAGGATATTAAAACTTAACAGTAACTTTTTATTATTACTGGTATTAAGGCAATGATTATTTGGAACATTCATATTGGCAGCACATGTAGGCAGCTGCAAATTCTCCTGTAAAAATAGTTTGTAAAATTCATAAACTCTCATTTCAAAGCACAAAGATGTTTTGGGTGAATGAGGCAGCAGAAATTGTATTGTGTTGCCAAAGTGAGGAAAAAATAATGATTCACTCAGCACTAAAGGAAGAAATTGAACCAAACGACTTCCTTGGTTATCAGTCAATGTTATTAGTTTATGTAATTTCCTTTGAGTGGTTTCGAGGCTTAAGTTTCATCTAAGCAAAGAAAATGCTTGCTGAAGATGGAGCTAAGAGTTTTGAAGACTCACAAAGCTGCTGTACTTGGACAACAACCAAGTTAGGAGTGTGATCACAAAGTGGAAAACCTCTTTTGGCCCACTGGCAGAGAGTACTATTTCTGGAAGATTCTTTTAGTTGTCATTCTTATGGTTTGATTTGCAAATTACCCTTGCTGTTTTCTCTTTGTATGATCCTTTTAATGGAAAATTTATGGTCAGGAATTTCAAAGAAATTTATGGACAGTGCAGTAAATTTTAGTTTTGTACATTTCTGTGCACAGTGCTTTTTAAAGTGATTTACACAGTGGTATTTTTTTTTTTTTGATATATGATCGAGAATAGAATTCTAAGAAGAATAACATTAAAAATTTGATGATTTTCAATCGAAATCCATGAATTTTGGCTAATTTTCTCTTAAAAAGGCAAGAGTTGACCAAAAAATTTGAGTACGAGGTATGATGTAAAAGTGGGTACCCAGCTTCACACATTGTAGTTGTGCTGCGCGCTGGACTGTACAATATGTATTATACCTTGCGTGCATTTTGCTAGAATTGCGCGACATGGTACCCACTCTGACGTCATTTTGACGTCAAAGTGGGTACCCAGTTGAAACTGGGTCACAGCTGAGGGGTCAAAAATATCCTGAAATCTTACATTTGAGGGTTTCCTTGGCAACACGACTTTTAAATAAAAATTGGACAGATGCTTTTCTGCTAATGAAATCATGCTCTCTTAAATGAACTAACATTGTTTCAGCATTGGGTACCCCCTTTAGCAAGATAAAGTTGATACATTGTCATTGTCAGGATTTAAAAACCTTGGGGTATTTACCAATTTTTATTTACTATGTAATCAACCTTTCCAAATTGTTTTGAAACATATTTTTTCTTTATATTCTGATAGCATGTCCAGAGCTAAAGTTTATCTTTAACAACAGTTGTGACTTCATGCTGATATAGATGTAAAAGGGATTATTTCAAGGTTTTCCTGCTAAACTTGTCATCACAAAGATTTGCCACAAGGTGCACTTGATCTTTTTCCATTGTTCAGACCTTCAAGGACTGTCATGTTCAGGGTTTCAGAATACACGAGATTAGAATGTAGTCACGATCTGTGTGTCAGCAAATCTTTTGATCCACAAGAAAGTCAAAGTGTCTCATGTACAATCCTCAAACCATATTGATTAGCAAAATTGATAATATGATCAAGGTAAGACAGGTACCTGTAGGAGAAAGTTAATCTGTGAAAATCCTACCTCAGGATTTTTGCAACACATGCTCCATATCAATGTTGTACAGGAAGTGAATTCTAAACTTCAGTTCTGACCGAAGGTTACACCTAAACCTAACCCTAACCTAAGACCCAATAACCATCCTAATCCTGTGACTTTGCTGAAATAAAGCCTTGAGCAATTGTCACCGAAGAATGTGTCAGAGGACTGTCTCGGGTTCTTCATTGTTAAGGTATAATTTTAGGTTTTGTGCTCAGGATTTCAGAATACATAGGTAAGAATTTTGCATTCTTGGTATAATCAAATCTGTTGATCCAGGAAAAAGTTTGAATATTTGATTGAAAGTCCTAAGACCATGTTGGTTAGCACATGATACAAACGAATAATGTATAATAATCTATCAATGTTGGAATGCTTCAAGGAAGATTTCTTCATTCCACTTTGACCTTTCCTGATCAGAAGGCTTCATGAGGATGAGTTTCCTGTCTTCAGAGAGATTGATACAGGCACCTAACTTCTTTAAACTATGCCAGTAGAGATTAGATGGGGTTACCTCAACTAAAACAATGCCTCTTGACATAGTCGCTTATAACAAAGGCTCCAGGGTGATTATGATGTTAAAGTCACCCTTCATGCTGGTGGAGAAACGGCATATGATGAAAAATTAGTCTTTTAGATTTTAAACTTTTTCAAAGAAGTCGTTTTGTGCTGTTCATCATTCTATAGCTTGGCTGTTTGTACCAACAAAATATATATTTTTGAAAAGATATGCAAACTGATTTCTCGTGCATAAACGGTTACTAGTATATTAAAACCACCAACATAGATATGCATATTAGGGCTAACATTGTATTTTTAAAAAGTGTAAGTATGATTATTGTCCATTTCAAGAAATTCTGTTTTCACTGGTTAGTACAATGCAAATATTATGATACAAACATGTGATTGGTAGGATGGTACAAGTTACACAACATAATGAAAGGTAGAAGTAATACATGCACAAGCCATAGAAAGTAGGAAAAGAATTCATTACATGGGATTTCATTTATCCAAAAAAACAAATTTATATCATCTTAATTAATTGCACAGGAAATATTATCAAGAAATATTTAGGGGGTAGTGTATGTAAGAGGTGCTTCATGATCTTTTTAAAACATTTCATGACACCGGAAGTGAGTAAAATGGGGTGAAAATCATTAAGCCCATTTACTTTCTTTCCTTTTGGAATATATATATATATATATATATATATATATATATATAGATAGATAGATAGATAGATAGATATAGATAGATATAGATATAGATATAGATATATTAAAGATGTTTTCAAGAGTTGGGATATTTCCCTTTTCAAGTGAAAGTTGGAAAAGCTCAATAAATACACCAGCTACATGTAGTTAATCCTTAAAAAGCCTTAGAACTTTGTTACAAATACCATTTTAGGCCCTGGAGCTTTGTTAGCTTGAAGAGGTTTGGATAAGTAGACATATTTCCTAATTTTCATACCCCATTACTTAGTACATATTCTGTTCAGTTCCTGATGTTATTGGTAGCCTGCAACATAGTATTCAGTGTAAAGTTTTAGTAAGTTCTATGAGAATTTTATATTATCACCAGATCTTTTCCGTCGCTACGAGATCTAAGAATAGACCTTTAATGTCGTCCTCAGTTGATACTGTCCCCAGTTGAGACAATAAGAAGGGTGATGGTGCCCCATAGGATTGTGTCTGTGTCTGCGGAGAGACGTGGGTGGCATTGGAAGGGTTAAGAAATGCTTGAGTCATGGAGGAAGGGGAAGGAAATGGTGAATCAGGCAAGTCAATATAGAAGACACCATGTCTTGCCTTGAGAAAGATGGCCCACCTTCAAACAGAATGAGTTGGTTTGGCCCTGGTACATAAAATTTCTTATCAGTAAACAGGTTATGATATGAGCTTCTAATATTATTGGATTAATTGGATGAGAGTGTATTTGCTACAGAATCTTGGCAAATTTTTATGTGTAGCTAGCAAGGTTTGTTTTAAGTGGTGCTGGAGAGATCGTAAAGAACAGAATTTCAAGTGACAGATTAAATTTCTGTCTTAGGCATTTCCAACATTAAAGTAGTTCGTCTCGGTATTTAGTTTACCTATAGATGTTAAAGAAGCAAATACATGGATGTTAAGTATCTCTATGCACTTCCAAAGGACTTTAGATATTAGTACCCCAGCTTTAGCTCCAGCATACGTGGCACTTCCTGCATTCAAGGAATAAATCCTGCTAGGTGCTCACTTACTACACCTGGGTCAAGTGTGGCAAATGCAGATTAATGTCTTGTTTCGAGATATTAGTGTGCAGTACTGGTTCACTGGCTGGAGACTTGTCCTCTAAACCAGAAAGGAACAGAAATAAAGACAGACCTGCATTTATGAATTTTTTTATGCCTCCTATACACTGAGTGCAACCCTGATGGTAAATGACCTGTCTGATGTAGATTATTGTTATAAAATTTTTTTTAAATAAAGAGAAGCCCATCAGATAGAATTCATTGACATTTTATGAGCCTGTTGGATGTCTCATTATGGAACACCTTTTAGTTTTTCTTTATATTAAAACCCCTTTCTTTTCTCTTTCTCTTCCTTTCTGAACTTATACAGACAAGAGTTCATCAGCTTCTCCTGTACAACCGAGACCTTCTCAGCCATCAGCAAGAACTGGTGGCACACATCCAGGATCTGGAATCCAAGTTTCATGGTGCGATGCCCCACAGTCCAGGCAACCCCTTCACCATCCCTCCACCTCTACCCCTAGGGGCAGACTACGGTCTCTCACCGCATGGTCTTGTCCTGCCAGAGTTCCCTGCCATGGAGGATACGCTCCTAAACGGAGGCATAGACCATAGTCAGGCTGTTTATGAGAATGCCAACTTTGGGCGTGGCATGGGGGTAGGTATGGCTCCCATGAATATATCGACAGAGGCGATGCCCACCATGCAAGGGGCACAGAGCGTGAGCAGCATGAGTGATAGTAACAACGAGCTCAACAATGACGGGCAGGAGAACCAAGGGGATGACTTCACTGCATCTGTCGATGAAGAGGGCGCTGTTATGAATCTGAAGAAGCTGAACATTTCAGAGGATAATGCAGATAGTAGAATGTCACAGGGTGCTAATCTAGATACGTCAAGTTCAAGTATACCATATGCAGGATACGTGGATTCGAGACAGTGTGAATCAAACGGTAACGGTGACATCCGCATCATCGTTCCTTCTCCTATGCAAGACGCAACTGCCAATCCTCTGGAACTTGGTAGCAACAAGACTGAGGCAAAAGCCACCAACAACCAGCATAATTCAGCCCGAAAAATGTCAGCACCACATCGAGGGTCTCTCCCTGTTGAGATGAGTGCCACGCCCCCTTCCTATGAGATGGCGGTAGAGCTTACCTCCAACTCTGCCCCACCCACCCCTCAACCCCCGATGGATGACAGCCTGTCTAATGTCGTAGAGCCCATCGATAAACCATCCAAACGGAAGTCAACATCATCACGGGAGTCGAGAGAAAGCTACCAAGCACGAGCAAGCGTCCACAGTGTTGAGGCAGTGAAGGAGACCAAGAGGTCTGGTAGCATCGAGGAAGAAGAGATGTCCACCACCCCAGATTCCAGTCTCCAATCGCCCCAATCTCCCCAGTCCCCTCAATCAGAGCTAAACATCCCAGACACCAAGCTGCACATCAGCTTCAGTGATGATGAGAACACAGAGAACTCTGAAGACTCTGGGGTTCCAAGACCTCCAAGGGCTTTAGAATCAATGACCTTTGAAGAAATTGAATCCCTTTAGATGTTTTCTGTAAATGTCCAGAGAGAACTTGGAAGACTGGGGTTCCAAGACCTCCAATGGCTTTAGAATCAATGACCTTTGAAGAAATTGAATCCCTCTAGATGTTTTCTGTAGGTGTCCCTGAGTGAGTTACACACTTCAAAGGTTTTTAGATACACCATGTAGTAGCCTTTGTTGAATGATATACAGTAAAACCTGTGTATGAAGACCATGCAAGAGAGACAAGAAGCAGGTGGTCTTTATGTACAGGTTACTTTTAGTAAAGGTTTCATTGAGAAACACTGCTTGAGGATGTTAGAGAGACAAAAAATGTGATCTTTATAGACAGGTGGTCTTTCTATACAGTTGGTTGCTTAAGCAGGTTTCTGTGTTTTATTCCACATCCTTTCCAAGAAGGCCCTCACATGTAGTGCTGTCAAAAGCTTTCATTTCAAATTCATTCGTAATGAATTGTTCTGACGTCGGTGTTCTGTCTAGGAGAATAATTTTTTCGCACTATCCGCTTGAAATCATGAAAACCATCAAACATTTCTACGAGTCTGTCAGTATCATAGATCTAGTCATCTTAGCAAATTAAGAAACGTTTTGATATAAAGAGAGCTTCTTCTCCTTTATATGTATATTTGTATCAAAGAGAGTGTAATTATGCATGACATGATGTATCGTATTTGGCAATTTCTTTTCTCTCTTTGCATCAATGATGACTTGTTATTAGAGAAGTTGGAGATTGGTGACCAAAATGAATGTCTGTATATTTTGTATGAAAGATGAAATCATTTATGTAGTCCATGACCAATGGTGTATAAAATGTGAAATAATAGTGCGCAGTTGAGCAGATGAAAATATGATAGGTTCTCTCTTAATGTGTTATCATGGTGTATGACAGGCAATTCAATTTGACTCTTTCAAATTACTTTTAGGATTTTTAATGTTGAGAGTGAGTTGTATATGACTTTTCCCCCTCCGATTCAAATTTATCATGCACTGTGTGACTCTTTAATATTTCAAGTAGAGATATACCAAAATAACATGATGAACAATTTGAGATGTCTGCATATTTAGCCAGTAATATGACCATTTTTGACTGATTTCTCTGTGTGAAATGTCTGAAAATACACCCATCTTGATTCTATCTTTAATCAAGGTCTGTTGGGTGTATTAGGTCATTTTTAAATACTGTACCATGTCAGAGAGCTGCATAAAAACTGTATGACATAAGACAGTTACGGTTGATATCAGATATAATTTTTATAAAAATATCAATATTTATTGGCAATGATGATAGACCAGTTTGTATTCACTGTATCAATTCAAAGCACAAGTTTTGTTAATTCACATTAAAAAATACAAATAGGCTGAAATAACTATCATAGGTAGTGTAAGTAGAAATATTTGCTGCTTTGTAAATGTCTTTTGGACTGTGTCATAATTTTGTATGCATGTGTAACGTGATTTTGTTCCTGGGTTGAGGCAAGAAAGGAAATATGTAATTCAAAAGAAAGGTTATGCTGAATATTTTATCATCACGTAATTGACGATGAAAGATGCATTGTGACAAAAAGGAGAGAAAAAGGGCTGGATTTTGACACCTGTGGATTGATTGCAAATTTCAGGACTAGACCTTTTTAGGAAGACCTCCAAGCACGACTTGATCATGTTTCTTTTTGAATGGTTTCCTACAGACAGGTCGAAATGTATTCTATAATAGCTTGTGAATATCCTTGTTAACCCATTCGTGACAGGAATTATTTAAAGCCTAATTTAATCAGCTTTTATTCTTCAAATTGGCAACATCTACATTTTTATTTTATTGCTACATTTTTCTTATAAAAGGTCATGTATCTGAAAGGAATATAAATTGACAGAAATTATGCTGAGAAGTCAAAAAGTTGCCAATTTGCAGGGGAAAATGGAAATTTTAAACTCTCTATCACATTGCCAATTTAGGGATTTGAATGCTTATTTTCCTTTAAAAAAATGTCAGCATCAAACAACGAACAGTGATGCAACCGAAATGGGCCCAGTTTGTGTAGAATTTTTGCTCTTTCTGCTCATGTATTTGGTATGATTTTTAGGGTTCTGCAATCAAAAGCTATTAGACCAAACCACAAAATGTGGACCCTCTGTCACGAATGGGTTAATGAGAACTTGACCATCACAGAAAGACTGCCAAGCCATGTTTGATTATGTTTCACTTTGGATAGTTGCTATAGACAGGTTGCTATAGACAAGTGTATTTCATGATATTTTTTGTGGATATTTCTTTCTTTTTTTTAATATCAGGATTGCATGAATGTGTCATATATATATAGAGCTTTATCATGCTTGTATTATATTGTACATAAGGAATTGCATCCTAATATTGTATTTTACACGCAAAATTCTGTGAAAAATGGACTTCATTGTGTAAATTGTTATGAAAGCTAAATCTGTTGTAAAAAAAGAAAGGAACTTTATGTGTGCACTGCTTCCAGTAGTAAAATTAGTAGAAAATATGTGAATATAAGGAAAAGGCAGATTTATGATATGTTCAGCACTTTATTTTCAGCCAAAAATGTCAGCTTTTATCTTACGTCTACCAGTGCCAGTTATGTGATAGATCTATATATATTTGTGATGAAAGAGAGGATTTCGATGAATTTTTCATGAGGAAAAATTAGAACAGGCGTATACGTACAAGGTATTCAAATTATTTTTGCAGGCATATTTGTTGTATTCGATGATATTGAGGACATGGTAGTGATTTGGAGATATATTTTGTGTGGGTTAATTTTTTTTTATCATTTTTGTGCAGCATTCCATCATGTTTCCAATTATAAATGAAGGTATACAGGGAGTGCAGAGACATTCCTTTACCTACATCTTAAATTGATCTCAAGAATATAATGTTCTGATGCATATTCAGGCTTGGATGTCGTTTATTTTTCTTCTAGAAATATTTGAGTTTTCGCACAAGCAGGGTTCGGGAATGCATAAGTGTACATTGTGTACCTTTTGTTGCAGTTCCTTGCACATTCCTCTGGAGTATATTAAGATGTATATCAGAAGAAATTTTGTAATAGCTAACCATCAAAAGCATAAAGTGGACATTTTCATAAAATTATTATACATCAATTGGGGGGGGGGTAGTCTTGAGGATTAATAATGTTTATAGAAAAAGAAATCTAAGATTTTCAAGCTATATCTGATCATCTTACATTTATGTCTACCAAAAAAAAAATAAAAAAATAAAAAAATAAATATCACATAACAAAAGATTTAATGACTGTGAATGACACTTTAATTCATACTCCTTGAAATTACAGTGCATTATAAGTATACATGCAAAATACCAGTAAAACAGAAGGTTTTATGGCAGTCATAACATTCAGGCTTTTCTTTTACAAAGCTGTTTGATACGGGTAAAATTTCACACAGTTACATTATTTGTAAGTCAAGTTGCAGAGATAAAATTATGTGCTATGACTGGACAGTAAGAATTCACTAAATGGTTTGAAATAACTCAGGAGAAATATTTCACTACCTGTCGCACTGAGGTAATGGTTTAAACTTGTACAAACTCAAGAATTGAATACTGTAATTTCAAGTATGGTAAGAATTGATAGCATTGCAACAGAATTTTGAAGTAGTTATGACATTTGCTAACTAAGAATAGCATTGGATGACAAACAGAAAAAAAAAAGAGGCAAGTCAACTTCTGTATCCAAAGCAGGGATTTTTCCATTCGAATCCATTCAGTCATTCATCTCTTCTGCAGTGAAGAATACATTGTGAATAGACTTTCATTTCATGTGATTTTTAAGATGTTAGGAACATTTTCTCTTACATGTAACTTGTAATATGAAAGAAAAAGAGACAGATAACACTTGGGCAAATGAAAAGCAGAAAGCTGTTGATGAGACTTTCTGTGTGTATTCATATTCTTTTGTCCCTTCAAGACCTTATCAAGTGTAGGTCAAAAAATTGTATTACCGGTATATATATATATATTTATATATATATATATATATATATATATGAAAGTGAAGATTAGTCTGCGTGGCATCTAGAAAATATTTTATTTTTTATGGCATTCTACTACCAACTCTGATTCTTATATATATATATATATGGGCCCAAAAATTTACATACACCTTATAAGGACCTTAGGGAGAAACAGTTTTCCTTATACTTTCACAACTTCACTTATTTCTCCAAGCATTTCTTTTCATGAGGCTAGAGAGCTAGGCTTCTTCTTGTTAGTAAATGATAAAAAAAAAACACTCTGAGACCTTCAAAACTTCATAATAATTGTAATAAGATGTTTTGAAAATGTGAGGAAGACTGTTCATCAACCAGGTGTATCTAAACTTCAGGGCCCAGTTGCCAGGTACAAAATGGTTTGAATATCACACAGCAATGTTTGTTTATCAGTTGTTGAAGGCCATAAAGGCATCAACCCTGTCCTGTGATAAATGATTGCAGTTAACCATTCATGATAGAGGGTCCACACTTTGTGGTTTGGCCTAATAATCTTTAATGTAGAGCCCTAGAAAACATACCAAATACATGTACATGTGTATGCTGAAAACATAGGAAATAAGCACTAAAATCCTGAAATTGGCAACACATTGAAAAGTTCAAAATTACTGTTTATCCAAGCAAATTGGCAACTTTGTAACGCTCAACAAACATTTTCAGTCAATTTATATTGATTACAGATACATGACTCTTTGTAAGAAAAAAAGTAGCAATATAAGAAACATACTGGTGTTGCCAATTTGAAGAAGAAAAGCTGATCAACTTAGGCTTTAAATAATTCCTGTCATGAGTGAGTTAACATCCTTCTTGCTCTCAGCAGATGCATACACATCCCGGGGGGTCACTTCCATTGAAGAGTGGACAGCATCCGCGAGAAAAAAAACGTGGAAAAAGGGTATTTTTTCAGGGGTAGGCGCGGAACGCGAATAGAGTGTCAAAAACGCCCCAAAATGAAAAAAAGCCCCCTAAATCACAATAATCTAAAACGCGAAAAGGGTATGTAATTTGCACCGACTGCGAGACTGACTGTAACAAGACCTGTGAACGGAAAATCCTATAACGCCTGTGTTAAACATCATAAGACAGTGAATTATCTCGAGATAAAAACGGCTCCAAACTTTCAATGGCCCCCACTAAGACACTCAAGATATGAAAATGGGAATATCCTCGTTTAGTGTGTGCAAATCTGGGACATCTGCACAAAATCCGTGTTTACGGTGTCCTAGCGGCTTGCCCTTGAATCCTCGTTTAGGGTGCTTTTTTTAGGACGATTCTCGCGGATGCTGTCCACTCTTCAATGGAAGTGATCCCCCCGGGATACACATAGCAAGATTGTACCACTTTTATCTATTTCTGCTCAACAATAATCAGGATTTACTCTATGATTTACTCTATCTATAAGAATAGTATCACAGAAAATTTAAGTTGCTCCAGTAAGTCAACACTAATCGTGATACAAGGAGAATATTGAATGGTGTTGACCAATAATGAATGACTTTATGTAGTTAACTCAAATGTTTTTTAAATGAAATTTTCTCTTTTAAAAATAAAGTGCTGTTTATAACTGTTTGTGCATAATTTGGTTTGTAAAATTTGCACCTGAAATGTGTGCTTTTAATTTATTCAACTTACACCCAGTGTGCAACATTTATGTCATTGGTTTAGCGATAAAGGGATTTAAGTCCTATTTTGTGTGTCATTAGATATCTTCTTACTCTTGTTCGCATACAATTACCCTATAGAGACCAAATTTGACAAAAAATTGATGAACTATACAATGTATCTGTAATATGATATCATAATTCATGTGCTCATGTTATAATCATTAAAGAGAAAATGTGTCCAAATTTTAGCATTTTAATTCCATTTCTATGCTGGGCATGTTTTATTCTTTGTTTACTGAAGCAGTTTCTTTTAAAGATTCAGTCACATTGCTCATGCATACTTGCATCATTGCTACAGATTTTTATGTTTTAAATCAAATTGTTACAATCATATGTATTCCTGAGAACATTTTAGATGTCTGTACAGTATTCACTATGTGGCAATGCTATTTGTTATGAAGAAAAGTCATGTTTTGTTCATAATTTGTCAGTTAATCTTATTTGTTACTATGGTTTAAGACTATTTTGCCAAACTACTGTAGTAAGACTCTGTTATCTATTGCTCATTTGACGATGAAAGCACATTGTATTCTTGATGAAATCATTACGTGTATGTGTGAGCATGCCATGCCAGCTGTGCTGTATTTTGAAAATATGTATCTAGAAATTGAATAAAAACATTTGCCATTCTACTTAATTACCTGATTCCTTTGACTAATAGTTATGTTTCCTGCATGTAAAGTCATGTAGCAAGAAAAGAATGTGAAGAGAGGGAGATGAGAGAGAAAGAGAAAGAGAGAGAGAGAGAGAGAGAGAAAGAGAAAGAGAGAGAGAGAGAGAGAGAAAAATAGACAAAGACAGGGATAGAATATGGCAGAAGTAGAAAGACTGATGAAATATGACAGAGAGATAGGTAGAGGGAGAGAGGGTGGGGGGGGGGGGGAGAGAAAAAGCTTGGAGGGTTAACCCATTCGTGACAGAGGGTCCACATTTTGTGGTTTGGTCTAATAACTTTTGATACAGAGCACTAAAAATCATACCAAATACATGAGCAGAAAGAGCACAAAATTCTACACATACTGTGCCCGTTTCGTTGCATCAATATTTGTTGTTTGATGCTGAAATTCTTTTAAAGGAAAATAAGCATTAAAATTCTTAAATTGGCAATGCAATGAAAATGTTAAAATTACCGTTTTTCCCTCCAAATTGGCAACTTTATGACTTCTCATCATACATTCTGTCAATTCATATTTATTTCAGATACATGATGTTTTATAAGAAAAATGTAGCAATAAAAGAAAAATGTTGGTGTTGCCAATTTGAAGAATAAAAGCTGATCAAATTAGGCTTTAAATAATTCCTGTCATGAATGGGTTAATAGATGAGAGCACAAAGAACAGCATGCAACAGGAAGGGAGAAAAGGAGAGAGGAGAAATAAGAAAATGAGAGAATGAAGGGAGGGGGGTAAAAATTGAGTAGTTCTCAGAAACAGCAACTTTGAGAGAAAGAATGCCAGAGGAAAAATGGAGGAGGAAGGAAGGAGAGAGAGAGAGAGAGAGAGAGAGAGAGGGGGGGGGGGGGTAACGGGAAGGATAGAGTGAGAAATGAAGGAAATAGATATAGAATTAGAAATAAAGGAGTATAGTTATGTGTGTACAAATCTGTGTGAGAGAGGGAGAGGTTGAGAGAAACTGCAAGAGACAGATCCCAAAAGAGAAAAATACTTAGAAAAAATATGAATATTCATTTCATTATATTAATTTTTTTTTTTTAGACATTCAGGTGCAGAAACAGAGAGAGAGAGATAGATAGATAGATAGAGAGAGAGAGAGAGAGAGAGAGAGAGGAGGGGGGTAGTGTCAGAAAGAGGAGGAGAGAGATCTTATTTCAGATAACCACATATCCTCATCATGTGCCTCCTATATCCTGTCAACACACTTTCAAGGTGATTGATTGATTCATAACTTTCCAGAAAGGAGAAGTAACACTCTTTGACATTTTAGATACATAAAAGTAATGTAATGAAGCAAGCTACCATATTTTGTCTTTAGCCAGAATCATCTAAATCTGTTCTCCTCATGTTGCATGAATCAAAAACATTTCCAAACATATAGGTTAGTCATTCTGAAAGTCTCCTAACTTTATATCGGATTTTCTTCCATATTTCCCCAAACTTGCAGCTAATTAGCTCTGACTCCATCTTGTTTTCATTTCTAATGACCAGGTTCCTGCATACCAAGTTTTGTGCTGCATTCAAGCTGGACAGACTAGAGTCTGTGTTTTCATCGAAACCATTTGCATGAAAGAGAAGCTGCAGATGTAAAAAACATATGGGGTAAAAGTACATTAGAAAGTCGTGTAGGCTCTAGACCCCTTTCCCCTCCCCATCTCCTTTCAATTTTTAAAATAAATTTTTACAGTAAGAGTGAAAGTACTGCATCATAAAAAAACTGACTTATTAAATGCCACATTTTCATCATTGTAAATCTAAATTACATTGGACATATACTGTGATATATTTACATTTACACAATATATATATATATATATATATATATATATATATATATATATATATATATATATATATATATATATATATATATATATATATATATTTGTGTGTTCAATGATTTTTTTTGTTGTTGTGAATCCTTACTTATCAGTTTTACCATGACTTCCCATGAAGAATTTCAAATCTCTCATTCCCGATCCCTTTCCTATCCCCATTTCATATTCCCTTTCCTCCTCTGTCACATCTGTTCATCCCCCCCCCCCCCACTTCACCAACCTAAAAACTGGGTCAGTACCTCACGAGGAGGGGTAAGGGTAATTGGGAGAGGGGTGTGGGATCATACCCTGCTATGAAAGTGGGAGGGGTAAGAAATGCTTTGAGGAGTATTATTTTTAGGAACCTTCCAAGAACTGGGTTAGTGGGTTGTGATTAGAAGGATGTCATAATAAGTGATGAAAGTTTCTTCCTGTTTAAGGTGTACTTCTTTGTGATTTTGAGGTCAGGTTGAAAAAAGGGTAAGATTAAGAGGAGGGGGAAATAGAAAAACCCTACCTTTTTAATAAATGCTTATTACATCTGAAGACTTGATTGCGCAATGTGCGATCTTTTTGTTAAATTTCAAATTTTAATCAAGGCTTAGATGGAATATGTATGAATCACTGAATATTTATAATCAAAGGCCAGAAGTTAAGGCTGAACAACAGGAATTTGATAGATTGTTAAAAAATGGAGCTTTATGTGCTCAACTCAATTGAAAAATTTCCTCTAAAACCTGCTTTCTCTCTTCCTCCTCTTCTTCTCCTTCTATTTCTGTCTAATTGACATCCACTGTTGGAAGCACCACACCACAAACCCTCATCCAATTGCTGAACAGGCTTTGATGAGAAGCAGCGTAGAAGTAGAAGTAAAACTTTTCTCTTAACTTTTGCTTACCATTCTCCCTTCTTATACACGATTGTATAAAATGAGAAAGTCTTATGAGAAAGTCTTTACAATCTTCAGCTGACAGCCTCCAATATTTCTAACTTATATTCAAACTGCTTGTTAACAAGAAATGCATGCATCTGCCCCTTGAAGGTAATATACCTAGCTTAGTGAGTTATTTCATTTCCATAAACAAGCAGGAAACAGACAAACAGGAAGTTACACTCTAATCTAACAGCCGACGCAAATTTCTAAAAATATTCCTCTTTCGCTTTGGGGGACTTGTTGAAGTCATGCAGTTGGTGATGATGACTGAATTTTTTTATGTTTCTGACTGAAAATTTGACGTTTTGCTTCTTTTCTTGACTTCTAAATCGGAAGTGATCACATGAAATGGAGGAGTATTGTCATGGGAAGGCAACTTCCCTACTGGCATAGGGGTTGGGGTGGGGGGGGGGGTGCATGAATTCCAATATTGTGAGGCTTTGTGAAAGTGTGAAAGTTGGTACTAAATGAAGATAAAAGCTCGCAGGGCTAAACTACCTCTGAATCCTTAGGAACAGAAATCTGCTTTCAGTTTTGTATCTAGGACCTGGAAATAATATCATACATGAGCATATAATATCAATCTGCATGCCCCCCCCCCCCTCACATGCACTCAGATGTTCAGTGGCAAATCAAAAAATTATCTAGAGGGCACAACCCTTAAGTGCTTTCATTTTTTTCTTTTCAGATTGTGTCCCTCTCACAAATTCCTGGATCCCCAGCCCCCTATATCCAACAAAATTCTCTAATATTATTCTTCTGTCTTCTTTCTACTGCAATACATCTGCCATATGACGATACGGCTATGACAGTAGGTGCAAGAGATGTTAAATATTTGTTATAAAGCACAAGTGTATATAATAGGTGAATTCTAAAAGACAATCTTGGCCTTTATTGACACTGACTTCAGTTCCTAAGTTCAAAGCTAACATGCTAATGAAAATGGCTGCATTTCTCATTATTCCTAAAAATGCTGAAAAGTAGCTTGTAACAACTGAGCATTTAAAGTGTCCAAAATGTAAAGTTTACTGTGAAATGAAATGAGATATACATTCAAATAAGGACATTCACACAAAATTAAGTTGAAAAAATAACTTTAATTCAATTAAACAACTGTATATAAATTCATATAATAATACACAGTGTACTTGAATTCATATACATTTAGCCCTCATAGAATTACAAGTTTTCAGTACTCTTCGAGACTTAAGAAGGGTCCATGTAAGCATGTTTAATTCTCAAGATCTTCAGATTGACAAAAATATATGGCTTTGAAGTGAGGAAGGAGGTTGTTTTAGAAAATCTCAGCAAAAGTGTAAGTTGAAAGTACAGACTGACATTTTCATTAGTTCAAATTAATTAATACATGGCCTTATGGCATCTCAGAGAAACCATTTGCCAAAACAATTTGCAGTTTGACGGAATGCATGGAGTTGGAAGGGGGAAATATTTTTTTTTTTTTTTTTTTTTTTTTTTGGGGGGGGGGTCCACAAATTACAACACCACTTTTCAGAGGATCCCTCCATTTCCAAAGAATTTGAAACTTTTCTTTTGAAGATCCATCTATGTTTATTCACTTGTAAAGAAAAACAAAAACAATATATACATTATCTTATCTGCTCCATATATTATGATAACTATGTAATGCCAATTTCTTCTTTTGGAAATGGATAAATTTCCAACATAAAAATATGAATTGGAACAAGCATATTATATCTATCATTATTAACCTTGTTGTAACGCTTGTCAAGTAAGAATTTACTCTTGGCATTTGTTTGCTGAAGGACACCATTCTTGGTATTAGCATCAATACATTATCAACTGGCAAGAACCCTGCTATCAAATGATAACTTGAACTCATCATTCCTCAATAATTTTTTGAAGATGCTATCATCTGCATCTTTGATCAGCTACCAGCTCAGGTATCTTCTTACTTGAAACATCCTCTTAAGCTGTATCAACCTCAAGGAATTCTTCAATCACCAAGTTTTTTTCCAGATACTCCAGAGATTTCCTTTTGCTTCTTAAAAGTGAGTCTGTGCTCATCCCTACAACCTTGGATCTATGGATGATGCAGCTCACAGGTATCTTTGATCCAGTGTTGTCTGACCGGCTGATACCCTTAGGGGATGTTGCAAGAAAACTGCTAAATAACAGTTGCAAACATTGTAGCTGACTGTAAAGTTGTGCTTGATTTGTGGTTTATTGCATAACTTGCGTGTGATATTAATATCAAGCACAACTTTTTCTTGCAACAGGATTGATTGTAAGTCGTGATCAACTGCAGATTTGCAATCAATCACATGACTTTCAACAGATTAGAGGGATACGAAATTGATTGCAACTTTCTTGCAAAACCCCTTTAGAAATCTTCTTGCTTGTAGGCTGAATCAACCTACAGAGACCTGGATTCACAGAGTCTTTCCTCACCTGGAAAGAGAAGATTATGTTTGCTTGTTAACCCCTTCGTGACAGAGGTCCACATTTTGTGGTTTGGCCTAATATCTGTTGATGCAAAGTCCTAAAAATCATACCAAATACATGAGTAGAAAGAGCAAAAAATTCTACACAAACTGTGCCCATTTTGGTTGCGTCAGTATTCGTTGTTTGATGCTGAAAATTTTTTAAAGGAAAATAAGCACTAAAATCCTTAAATTGGCAATGTGATATAAGGTTTAAAATCACCATTTTCCCCTGCAAATTGGCAACTTTTTGACTTCTCATCATAATTTCTGTCAATTTATATTCATTTCAGATACACTATGTTTTATAAGGAAAATGTAGCAATAAAATAAGAATGTTGGTGTTGCCAATTTGAAGAATAAAAGCTGATCAAATAAGGCTTTAAATAATTCCTGTCACGAATGGGTTAACCCATTCATGACAGAGGTCCACATTTTGTGGTTTGGCCTAATATCTTTTGATGCAAAGCCCTAAAAATCATACCAAATACATGACCAGAAAGAGCTAAAAAATCTACACAAACTGTGCCCATTTTGGTTGCGTCAATATTCGTTGTTTGATGCTGAAAATTTTTTAAAGGAAAATAAGCATTAAAATCCTTAAATTGACAATGTGATAGAAGGTTTAAAATCACTGTTTTCCCCGGCAAATTGGCAACTTTTTGACTTCTTATCATAATTTCTGTCAATTTATATTCATTTCAGATACATGACTTTTTATAAGGAAAATGTAGCAATAAAATAAAAATGTTGGTGTTACCAATTTGAAGAATAAAAGCTGATCAATCAGGCTTTAAAATAATTACTGTCACGAATGGGTTAAAAGTGAGTCCTAGCTCATTCCTACCACATGAAAGCCAGGGTATATTATTCCTAACTGATCTCAAGATGATACTGATACCAGCATCTCACATCAGCTGCTGGCCAACTTGCCAATGTCCTTGGGTATCTGCTTGCTTTATACATCCGAGTTAGCTAAACTCAACCCTTGACAATTCTTGATTCTCAAAGTAAAGTCTTTCCTCATCTGAAAAAAAGAGATGCCCTTTTACGCGTTATAAGTGAGTCCCGGCTCTCCCTAAGAAGTGATAGTCAGAACTCATTTGATCCTAATTGATCCCATGATGATACTGGGAATAAGTATCTCCGATCAGCTACTGGTTGACTTGCTGGCGCCCTTAGACATCTTTTTGCCTGATGCATCCTCACAAGCTAAATAATTCTTCTCCACATTAAATGTATAGTCTTTTCAGAACCGTAACAAAGATGTTCTTTTGTTTGCTGACCAATGCTGGTTACTCATCATTGAACAGTGGATGACGTTGGTCACCTGCATCTCTGATCAGCTCCCTGCAGACTTGCCAACACCCTTGGGCATCTTCTTGCTTGATGTATCCTCCAGTTCCTTGGCCTTGTAGTAGTGTGGAGCAGCTTCTAGCAACCAGCTGTTCTCTATCTCTATCACCTACAAAAAGAAATACAAGAGAATGAAATGAAAGGCATGTGTCAGCCAATGCTGTAGTGAAGACCTCAAGGTCAAAGACTAAACATAGACCAAGACCGAGATTGGGACCTTGCCAAGTTTAAAGAAAACTTAAATTCGACAGAGTTTTTAGCTGAAGGCCTTAATAAAAATAGTGAGCCAGGTAGCAATATCTTGAGATTACTCCTATTTGTGATTACTTAGTGGAAGAAAAACAATCACTCCTAGGTTTGCATTCTTTTAAGTTGGGTCTCAAGAGGTCTTGACTGGTTTTTCAAGAGCGTGATGTCCAAGAATGGGACTCCTAGATCAGAGTGTCAGCTGTTAATACATTTTAAAGATCAAAATGGGAGAAAAAAAAAAGGATAATAAAAATAGACATTCTAGGTCACTGACCTGTCTCATGAATTCCTTGGTCGTAAAGACAAGTTCATGATAGATAAGCCATCTTGGTTGTTCTTCAAACAGACTGCTATTAGGATGTACCATGACCGTCTGTTGGTGCTTGACTGTCTTGTAATTACCACCCTTACTGAACCGTGCAGTGTGATAGAAGAAACCAGCAGTAATAGCCTAAATTATTGGTACAAAGATAAGGAAGACAGTTATGATCATTCAATCAAATAAGTCCAGTTCTAAATATCATCACTTCTAAAAATTGCCTGAAACAAAGGACTGGAGATATGAAAAAAATATTAACTCAAATAAGAATAGTTGGTTAATACTATGATTTATACAATTTTCATGTTGTCATTTATATAAATATCAAAATAATTTGAAGATCAACATCTTCATCATTTTCATCCTTATCAACAACACTAACACTATCATCATCATCATCATCATCATCATCAACATTGCTATAATCATCACCATCTCCACATCATCAACATCATCACTTTATCACCAACATTATCATTATTATCATAATAATCATCATAAGTGTATAATTAAAGTCACACTATCATCACTGTCATCATCATCCCCATCATTACCATCATCATCATCATCATCATTATCACAACAACCAGCATTATCATTATCATCATCACCACCATCATCACTATCATCATCATCAACAACAACACTATCCTCATCATCATCACTAATATCATCATCCTCATAATCATCAACATTGTCATCACCATAAAAAAAAATTAATCATCACATAATCCTCACACCTATCATCATCACCATCATCACCATTATCATCATCACTATCATCATCACTATCATCATTATCATGAACATTACCATTCCATAAATTCATCAAATTTATCCTGCTCCTCCTCCTCATCATCTTCATCATATTCATATCAATATCTCTATCATCACCTTCCTGATAGCAATGCTGTCCATACCACAGCTCACAATCTCCATCTCCACCCTCTCCATGAGCCCCTGGAGCTGATCACGGACATCTCTGGCCCGTCTCATCGATCGATGCTGGATGAAGTTCTCGAAGCACCACTGAGTTGAGTAGCCAGTCTCCACCCACTGTTAAATAAAAGAAATATATATATATATATATATATATATATATATATATATATATATATATATATATATATATAATCATGATGCATTTTTGCAGAAGTGTCATGGGGATTTTTATCTCAAAATAAATGTTATTTCATTCTCTATGACAGTGATACAGTTAAAAGCCTGACAGTAATTCTCCTTTAAACTTAACCTCCAGTTTTTGAAACATTAGTCAAATTAAATGACCTCAAATAACCTCTAACCATGACTTTGTGACCTGAAATTCATGGTCCACATGATTTATGTTACTTGATAATCCTTTTGTACAATCTTCATGATGATTGAAGAAATTCTCTTTTGGAAAGAGAGTATTTCTTAAAAAGTTGATGCCACTGCCATCATTGGGAAAATGACACCTATATCTTGCTTTTGCTACACAGGCAAGACAAAAACATATATATGTAATTACATGATAATTAACCTCTTACCTTACATATCAAAAGTTTGATCACTTTCTCCTCATACCGATACATACAAATAGTTAAAATATAGTGCCAACAATTAAAACTATCAAATCTTTAAATTTTATGTATAATGACCCCAATAACCTTTGACCTTAAACCTTCTTACCCCCAAAATTAATCAGATTGTCCTCCCATGGTGATGCATACTTGCACTGAGATTAAAGTTTATACATCCAAGATTTCTAACGGATATTGCATTAACAAAACTAAACCTGAAATTTTGGAATTGACCTCTGTTACCTTTGACCTAAGTACCCTCAAAATCTAATCTAAATGTTTTACTTTGGTGATGCATACTACCACCTAGTTTGAAGTACATACTTAAAGTAGTCCTTCAGAAATTATTTTTACAAGGGTAACACCTGATTTCAGAATTGACCTCTGACCTTTACCCTAGTGTACCCCAAAATCTTATTAGTCTTCCTATAATGATACATAGTGGCACCAAGTGTGAAGTTCACAACTCAAATGATTCTTGAGATTCAAAAAAGCAGGAAGGATGGATGGACAGACCGAAAACATAATGCCTCTGGCACCGCCTTCGCTGGGTAGAGGAGGCATAAAAACTCTAAACTTTGCTAACGGCTTCAGCATCTCTGATTACAAAAGAGAAAGTGATGGAACATCCGATATAATCAGCTATGGCTCAAAAGAACATTAACTCAATCAAAAGTACACGTCATGTAATACTTCATAACTATTTTGTATCTTAATAGTTTGCAAATCAATTTCAAGAGGATGAAACTAGCTAAAGCAGGATACACAGTCAGACACCTCATAAAAAGACATTAATTCAGCAAATTAAAGCTTAATGTTTTGATTGATTGGCAAAAGAGAATACAGGGCGGTATTCCAAACTTACAATAGACTCTGTAGTAGTGCAGAGGCATGTTTATGGTGATTACATCATCATTTTTTTCTTTTCTTTCTTTTTTCTTTTTTCTTTTTTCTTTTAAAAAAGAAAGAAAGAAAACTGCAGGGGTGACTTCTATCAGATTACCGAGTCATAGGAAAATAAGAAAAGTTCTTATTCTTGCAAGTTTTGCATTACTCTGAAAACGGTTGAATGTCAGGATATCCCAGATGAGAACCTCCCGTATCTGGTCAGGTTCTTCCTGAGTAAGAACAAACCCTACATGATGTGGACAGAGCATGAAGATGGCCAGGAACTCGTCTGGTCCCAGTTTGACAAGAGTGTGAGGGGAAGCAGGGTTATCAATAATGTTATTCCTGTTTAGAAGGAAGATTGAGCTCTGCTATTGGAGGGCAATAAATAATTTGAGTTTTTTCATTCTTATCATACCCCTTTGGATGAATATCATGGTATAAATATGCCCTGAAAAGGATTGGGCTTCAAAGGCCCTCA
Source organism: Echinometra lucunter (assembly GCA_029962745.1). NCBI lineage: Eukaryota > Metazoa > Echinodermata > Echinoidea > Camarodonta > Echinometridae > Echinometra > Echinometra lucunter. Next base: position 12,130,982 of record CM057165.1, on the reverse strand, counting down.
TTTCCAAATATAGCAAGAAATAGCTCAAGTTTTTTTTTATCGAACACTCGTTTTGCATATATGTGTAGTCCCACCTATACATTTCTGTGTGTAGTGTCAGAGACCGTCAGCACGATTCGGTCAATTTCTTATCATTGTGATTATTCTAAAATCTCATGGTATCCACCAATTTTTATGTACTACATCATCAACATTTCCCACTTGTTTCTATACACTTTCTTTCAAAATGTATTGCTTGACTAGAACTCAACTTTGTAAAGTCTCTCACACGCATGATGCAATAAACCACAATAAAAACAAACAAACAAAGCATAACAAAACCAAGTAAAAATACTGCCCTGACAAATATATAATGAAACAATGGCAGTGTCTTCACATTTCTGTATCTAAGAAGACACCGATCCAACAGAGTATGAATTCTGTCACGTGGAACTATTCCTTTTCTTATTATATATGCACTTGCCAGTCTTTTCCACAATTTTTTTTTTTCAAATGAAGTAACAGGGTTCCCCTCTCCCTTTCTTTTCTGATGTGATTCACTCTGATGTGTCTGTAAAAGGCTTTAATAATAGAAACATACATGTACAAACATAAAATACTGCAAGGAAAGTGAAGAATGTGAGTTTTATCATAACCGCTGTAACTGCAACTATACATACATGTAGTAACAAAAGAATAGTTATGTACTGGCCTTTGTATTTAAATGTGGAAAATGGATGTGTTACCTTAAAGACATTGGTTAACATTGTTATGATTTTAAAAAATCTTGTTCTGTTACTTGAAAATGGGATAAACATAAGGGTTATAGTGTAAAAATACCAGTCTGAAAGTTTCAAAGTATAATATCCACAGGAAGTATTCTTAAATATAAAAAATGTGAACCAATGTTTGAAAAATATAGGAGGACCGGTTGCACAGAATAGACATAATGAGTGCGCATGCGCGTATGACTCACCTTACCGTACTGTGTGTATTGGCGTATCACGCGGCGGGAGGCACATAACGGCATTTTCAAATTCAAGCAAAGTGATCCTCTTAGTGATTGTCTCGTGAGACGAAGGATAATAAAATCGCCGTTTGCGTCTAACTTACACTTTTTCATTCCAAATTATGGTTGGTTTCAGGGTTTTTGAGTACAAATACAAGTACTCATACACATGTTTCATCTTAGTTTGAGAATTTTTTAAATCAGCTACTCACAAAGTTAGCCAATGCCTTTAATAAGCATGTAAACTGTCATAAAAATGACCAATACTACAAGTAGCTGAGGCATATTGATACATTATCAGCATGCAGAATACATTCTTGAAAGAGAAAAATTTCAATCACGTGTAGCAGCTGCAATTGTACATGTTACCTCTTAATGAAATATACAGACAGTCAAACTGCCCGAAACGCTGAGTCTTCTCTCAAGTCTTCTTACCTCTCGCCGACTCAAGCCTCCTCATCTCTTCACCAACTCAATCCTCTCACCTCTTCTTGTTTACAGTCCTTTTTAGGACTTCACCCAGTTCTCAAAAGATACTCTGCCCTCCAACTTTCCTACTTTCTCGCCTCTCTATTTCACCTCCATCTCTATCCACTTTATCTATAGTCCCTTAGGACTTACCACATGGTGAACCGTAAACCCTTTCTAAGAATATCCGTACCACCATGCAAACCTTCAAACATCATCTGCAAGAGTAATTAAATTTGCACACAAATAAAACCTCTCCAAAAATTGAAGCAGTTCAACATGGTGCTACCCGTATGATACTCAAACAAAAGCATCAAGAAATGTCCTATGAAAACAGATTATTAAGAACATTAAAATTGCATTCACTGGAATTAAGGAGAAAGTTTTGTTTAATCACATACGTTGTTAAGGCATTGCATAGACTAATTAACTGTGATGTTGTTAGAGGTAGTGCCTCAGTGAATGCTTGGCACATGGACACTGAAAAATTGGTCCACTTCTGTGCGTGATCCCAGTGGTTGCATTGTTCCTCTATTCATAGCTTTCCAAGACTTTGAGAAGGGCTTCATGTGGATTTGAGCTCAGAGGTGACCGTGGGTCTCCTGTTCACATGGCTTGTAAAGCTGAGGCATCACACCTCCACCAAATGCAATAATTCAAATATCTACAGTATACTGTAATTTGGCTTGTTGGGCTAGTTTTTTTTTAAATTTATGTCATGACTGATGTTGGGTTTCCCTGTCATGTACTAGTATATTTGAACATATGGTTTGTGTTGGATATTGGAATTAACTATTAGGGATGTTGAGAATCTATCTTTATTTTTTTTTGCCTGTATTTAGATACTAGTAACTTAGCTATAATTATATTTACTTATGTCGTTTATAGTTTGTTAAAGTAGTTTGTTCATCTTTTACCATCCTATGCTATTTTAACTATGATTTTTATCAATTACGCTATGATATTTTAAGTTTGCAATACCTTGGAATTGGGACGGAATGCATTTTGCCATAGTTATTGAATTAACTTTTTTTGTCCCCGGCATTCCAAGGGTTGATGTACATGTATTTTATGTTATGTAAATTTGTTGGTTTTTTTTGCCTAATAAATAAATAATAATAATAATGGTAATAATAATAAAATAATAATAATAATGATAATAATAATGATAATAATAATAATAATAATAATGATAATAAAAACAGAAATCATGAATGCTGGACAAAAATACTTTCAAGAAATAGCAAGAAATAATATCTAATGCATTGAGAAAAAAATGAATAAAAAAATGTTACTTATGCATTAAATTGTATCAACTTCTTGTTACTCTTGAATAGCCCCCAAGCCACCTTTACTATCACACGTTTATTCCTTTTTGTAAATCCAAGTGTCAATGTGAAAACAAATGCGCATTTGCGGGAAACCACGCCATTCATTATTTCCTGCAGTAAGCCAACAATTACAGGGAATAAAAACTCTAAACTTGTACAAACGACCTCAGCATTTTGGATTACAGAAATAAAACCATTGGAGCATCCGTTGTATTCAACTATGGCTTTAAAAGAACATTAACTCAATCAAAAGTACACTTCGTATAATAGCCCATAAGTAAGAGCTTTATCAATGTCAAGCAGATAAAATAAGGAGGAGCAAGTCAGATGTTTCATTAACAGAGAATACTCTAGCAAAGTTTTGTTTGATTGGTGATGTAGAATACAGAGTGGTTTTCCAAACTCACAACAGGCTCTGTAGTGATGAGGAGGCATGTTTGTGGTGACTATACCATTGGTTTTTTTTTACAAGAAAAAACTGGAGGGGCAACTCCTATTGGAAAATAGTACTTCCTCTCTGGAGGACTCATAACTATCAAATTACTGAGTCCCAGGAAAATCAGAAAGTTCTGTGCAAGTTTTAAACACTGTATAACTGAAATGACTGTTGAATGTGAACGGTAAGCAACAACTACTCTGTGTGATCAGTTATCTTTTGATATTTGCTTGTTCAAGAAGCTTTGGTTCAACTTGGATACTTTCACTGTTTTGCATTCATACTTGATGAATATTTGTCTGGGATATATTTCAAAGAAGTTTGGGCTTGATTTGGCAGTAACTTTACAAAGCCATGTTCATACTTGACAATGCAAATGTGCTGGCATTTGGGCATTATCATACAAGCAATTTATGATCCTTGACAGTGCAATGTGCCTGTTATTTTTCAACAGCATTATCTGGAGAGGACAGATCTTCTACATTCGGAACCATTTACTGGTAAGATCTGGTAAACGTCATCTACAGAATGAAACAATGTGGTCCTGAAGCCAGTGATTCATGAGACTAGTAGATTACTGTGATCAAATGTGATCAAATGAGGCCAAACAGGAAGTGCAGTATATACATCTACAGAATGAAACAATGTGGTCCTGAAGCCAGTGATTCATGAGACTAGTAGATTACTGTGATCAAATCAGGCCAAACAGGAAGTGCAGTTTATAGTGAGACCTTTCAAATCTTTGAGGGAATTTCTTCTGAATTGCTGACACCACAGAGATCCCAAGCACCATATGATGAGAATATTGTGAAAAATCATTACAGTGGGGAAAGAAAACATTCTTCCAACGAAAAAACTGATAAGATGATTGACTACTATGAAGGAAACCAAAGAGACATCGCTGTTAGAAGTTCAAGGGAATTTCATCAGCAGTGTTGACACCACAGAGATCAAAATCTTCATGTAAGGTATATCCTGAGAAAATCATTAGCTGACAGAAGCAAGTGTGCACTTCAGCAAACAAACAATGCTCATTATTTGACTGCTGTTTAGGAAGTCACAGAGAAAAGCAAGTAGTGAGACCTTATAACTCTAAAGGAAATTTCTTCTACAGAGTTGGAACCTTTGAAATCACTATGTTCAAGTTTAGGATGTCTCTTGCTTCATCAAGGATTCTTCTCTGCTTGTGGGTTGCAAGTGTTTTATTCTTGCTATCTGAGGCATTGCTTGAGAAGAATGTGCCAGGAAATTTAGGCTCCATTTCAACCAACAGATGCCAGCTTATGAAAACAAGCCTAGGCACCAAAGCTAACTGCACCCATTTGCATCTTCAGTCAGTTCCTCAAGATCTTCCAAGCAACACAGTTGTCCTTGATCTCTCCTTCAACCAGATAAAGACTTTATACAATGAGTCTCTTATCCATCTCAAAGACATCATTACCCTAAGTATCCACACAAATCAGCTTTCACTGATAGAAGCTAATACCTTCAAGCACTTGGTTAATATAACAAATCTTTCACTGGGTAGAAACCATCTAGCATCCCTTCCACCAGGCTTGCTCAGTTCCAACAGACATCTCTCAGTACTTATTCTCCATTTCAACAAATTAAATTCAATCCCAAGAAATAGTTTGCCATGGTCCAGTAGTATCACGAAACTTGGGTTAAAAGGAAATAATATTTCCTCCATAAAACCCTCAGACTTTATACCCCTGCAGAACTGTTCATCAATAAGACTAAATCTGGAAAGCAATGCTCTACATTATCTTCCACCTAATGTTTTCTCAAATTTGACCAAAGTGAACCAGTTATTTCTTTCAAAGAATGAATTACTTGAATTTCATATCTCTTCTTTTTCAGGAAACAATGAAATTGGTGAAATATTCTTAATGTCTTGCAAGATACAATCTATAATTCCTCTGAACCAAACTCAAAACCACCAATATATTTCTCCAAAAATACATCTAATAAATCTCTCTATGAACATGTTAAGCTCCTTACAGGACTTTGCCTTTTGGGGTTTAAATCAAACGAATACTCTATTACTTCACCGTAACAACATTACTATTCTATCCAAAAACACTTTCTGTGGATTAGATCAGCTGGTTGAATTAGATCTATCCTACAACGCTCTAATATCTTTACCGCTGGGTATTTTCTCCTGCAATAAAATGTTACAGCAAGTGAAACTGGCTCAAAATAAAATTGCACCCTTTAACACGGGCATACTATCTGGTGCACCCTCTCTATATCACCTAGACCTGGCATATAATGACATCAAGGATGTTCAGAACAGCAACAATATAACCATTCCATCCCTGGAATATCTGGATCTTTCTTTTAACAAATTCACACTAGTCAAAAAATATCTCATACAGAGTTTCACCAATCTCAAAATACTGAACATGTCTCACAATGAAATCCAAAATTCCTATTCTCTAAATGGCTTCACAAACCTTAAGAACCTCAAAGAGCTATATCTCAACAATGAGCATAATTCCATGAACATCAATGAAGCTTTCCGTTACATGGATGCTCTTTGTGTATTGGATGTTTCATTTGCACGGTTGACACATCGATCCAAACTTCAATTCACAAATACCACATCTCTTTTGAAACTGGCCATGCGTGAGAACAGTTTGACAAGCACAGATTTATTTGATAGCATGACTTCTCAATCACTTTTTTTGGGACTCCAATCATTGGTCAGGCTGGACTTGCGAGGAAATAAGCTTGCTGTATTAGAACCAGGAACTTTCAAACCTCTCATAAGACTCCAAATACTGCTCCTCTCTCGGTCATCTATTAGAGTCTTAAGTCCCAGTGTATTTGAGAGTCTGACATCTCTCATAACTTTGGACCTTAGTGACAATGAGATCTCAGCACTTCCGGCAGATTTACTTCAAAGTCAGTCCCGGCTTTCTACCTTTAAGATAGGAAAAAACAAACTCGACTCTATTCCTCAGACTTTATTCAATAGAACCCCATCTTTGCACCATCTTTACATACAACATAACAAACTTATCATGATAAAACCCGGAACAGTGTTTCCTACGAAAAGGATGATTACATTAGATGTTTCACGGAATCCTTTCTCATGCACATGTGACCTGAGTTGGTTTGTGGGGTGGCTAAGATCAGCCAATGTCAAACTCAACCACCCTGATGACACCCTTTGTTCACTCTCTTCGATCAAAGACATGGTGCATTCGCCTATCCTGGCATTCCACCCAGACCAATACTGTGGCATCAACATACTCATTGTCACGGGGGTATCCTCATTAGTTGTTCTGGTAGCCGTCGTGAGTATGGTGGCATATAGAAAACGCTGGTGGTTGAACTACAAAGTCTTCCTCCTGAAACTAGCCATTCTTGGCTATGAGGAAATCAAGCAGGACTTTGATGCCCAAGACTACGAGTACCAGCTCAACCTGATGTACCATGAAGATGACCAGGGTTGGGTGGATCAGGTCATGAAGCCAATCCTACAGGAGAGGTTCCCAGATCTACAGAAGGTGGTCTTTGGTGACAACGGACTCAACCTTGACATGTTCTACCTGGACGCTCTCCACTACGCTGTTGAGAACAGCTTTAAGACTGTCCTCTTGATAACCAACAACTCTGTGGATGAAGCCTGGTTTATGACCAAAGTGCGCATAGCCCTGGAGCATGTCAATGACACCAGGCTGGACAAGGTCATACTGATATTCCTTGAGGATATCCTGGATGAGAACCTCCCGTATCTGGTCAGGTTGTTCCTGAGTAAGAACAAACCCTACATGCTGTGGACAGAGCATGAAGATGGCCAGGAACTCTTCTGGGCCCAGTTTGACAAGAGTATGAGGGCAAACAGGGTTATCAATAATGTTATTCCTGTTTAGAAGGAAGACTGATTGGAGGAAGGGTAATAAATAATTTTAGTTTTCTCATTCTTATCATACCATTTTGGATGAATATCATGGTATAAATATGCCCTGATAAGGATGGTCTTCAAAGGCTCTCATTTCATTTCGAAATGTGGCAAGAAAGAGCAGAAGTGTTTGGACCAAACAGTCATTCTGCATATATGTGTAGTCCCACCTATACATTTCTGTGTGAAGTGTAAGAGGTCATCAGCATGATTCGGTCAATTTCTTATCATTGTGATGACCCAAGATGAAAAACCAGTTGAAACCAATTGAACACCCCCTGAATTTCAATTGGTGTTCAGTTGGTTTCATTTTGTACCAATGGGTCTTAATAGGTTTCAACTGGTCAAAATTAGATTTCAGTTTACATCCTATTCAGAATTCCTACCAGCCATGGGGTCAATCAGTCCAAATTTGTCCAATGGGATTTCAATGGGACAGTTGATTTCAATTGATCCAATTGGGACCAACTGTCGATTGGTTTAATTGGAACAACTGGGACCAATTGGTTTCAATGGGGAACAATTTGGACTAATTGGTTTCAATTGGGACCAATTGGGACCAACAACCAATTGGTTTTCAATGGGGATGACGTGACTGATTTTACCTCATTTGCATATTTGTTCCTTTTTTATTGAAAATTCAACAATTAGAATAGAATACATATGCAGTCATATTTCTTTTTATGTTAATTTATTCTAAATATGTTTGTGAAATATTTCACCAAAAATGTATGACTTTGCATTTCATATTTCAAATAACAACAGAAAGATTGAGTCACTAACCAGAATTTTTGGTTCAATACACTGATCATGCTATACAAGAAATCAGACTGAATGAAAAAGGGACTTCAATTGGTTTCAATTGGTTTCAATTGGACGAATTGACCCATAGTATACCAATTGAAATACCAATTCAATTATGGACCACTGACCCATTAAGAACCTATTGAAACAATGACTTATGCAAATAGATCCCCATTGCCCCCATTGAATGCCAATTGGCAATTGGGAGTACAAGGAAAGTGAAACAATGGGTCCCCACTGACCCATTGAAATTTAGCCATTAAAAACCAATTGGTCCCTATTAGGCTATTGAAACCAATTGGCAATGGGGACCCATTGTTTCATTTTCCATGTACTCCCAACTGACAATTTGTATTCAATGGGGATTTCCAATGGGGATTCAGTTTGATTTTCGTCCTGGGGATCCCAAAATCTCATGGTATATTTACAGCAATTTTTAAGTACTACAAGGAGTGGTCTTCAAAGGCGCTCATTTCAAGGTGTTTGGACCGAAGTCATTCTGCACGTATGTGTAGTCCCACCTATACATTTCTGTGTGTAGTGTTAGAGACAGCACAATTCGGTCAATATCGCATCTTTGTGATGATTCCAAAATCTCATTGTATACAGCAATTTTTATGTTCATCATCAACCTTTCTCCAACTGCTTCTAACACATTTTCTTTCAAATTGTATTGCTTAACCAGGGGGAGGAGTGTACCATAAAGAGACAATCAACCTTATAATCAATTGTAACTCTTTAGTACATATTTTGCCATAGACTTATGATTAATATCAATCATAAGATTGATTGTATTTTTAACATAAAAGGGCCTAGAACCCATCTTTGTAAACGCCTCACTCACAAATGATGCAATAAAACACAACAAACACAAACAAACAAAGCATAACAGATTAACAACATAAGGGCAGTATGCTACATATTTCTGTATCTCATTAGACATAAATCCCCCAAATTCTGTCAAGTGTATTCCTTTCTCATTATACCCACTTTGCAGTCATTTTATACAATTTTTTTTTCAAATGCAGTAGCAGGGTCTCCTTTCTTTTCTGATGTGGTTCACTGTGACGTGTTCTGTAAAAGGCTTTGACCCATTCGTGACAGAGGTTCACATTTTGTGGTTTGGCCTAATATCTTTTGATGCAAAGCCCTAAAAATCATACCAAATATATGGGCAGAAAGAGCACAAAATTCTTCACAAACTGTGCCCATTTTGGTTGTGTCAATATTCATTGTTTGATGCTGAAAATTTTTTAAAGAAAAATAAGCATTAAAATCCTTAAATTGGCAATGTGATAGAAAGTTTAAAATCATCATTTTCCCCTGCAAATTGGCAAATTTTCAACTTCTCATCATAATTTCTGTCAATTTAGATTCATTTCAGATACATGACGTTTTATAAGAAAAATGTAGCAATAAAATAAAAATGTTGGTGTTGCCAATTTGAAGAATAAAAGCTGATCAAATTAGGCTTTAAATAATTCCTGTCACAAATGGGTTAATAATAGGGAAACACATGTACAAACATGAAATACTTCAAGGAGAGTGAAGAATGTGACTTTTATCATAACCGCTGTAACTGCAACTATACATAGTAACAAAAAATAGTTATGTACTAGCCTTTGTATTTTAATGTGGAATATTGTGTTACCATAATAAGCATGTAAACTGTCATAATAATATACAAATAATTCACAGATGTGAGTGTGTAGTGGCGATGCAGTGCACTCAAGGGTATTTACAATGTGCGACAAGCACGAGGCGCTTGCACCAAGTGCTTTTGCATAATATTGTGAATACCTGAGATGCCTGCATCGCCACTAACATCACAAATTTAAATCTGTGCATTATTTGTTTTATAAAATGGGTCGGCATTATGACTTTGTAGTGGAACATTTGTTTAAAAATCCTCCAAATTTCCTCAGATCGCACAGACAAAGAGGCAACATCTGCTTTCTATTATGACTTCGCAAGCGTAGCCAGTGTTATCCGCCCCTGAGTAAGCTCGTCAAAATCCTTGTGCTATACTGTACTACTCTTTAAAAGAACACATATTTCATGGCATCTCAGTTTTTACGCGCTAGAGGTAAAGTGATGCATCCAAAATGCACAATGCTGCACAAAAAATGCACGGCTGGAAGGTTGTGTGGAATTAAAGCATGAACATGTGACATGCATACGTAATCGCTATTGGTTACATCCTTGAACTCGTTTTATAATGCCCAATACTCCATACAAGTACTAGTAGCTCAGGCATATTGATACAATATCAGCATGCAGAATAAATTCTTGAAAGAGAAAAATTTTAATCAAATGCAGCAGTTGCTATTGTTAAGTGTTATGTTGTAATAATGACAATTCCATGGTTATGCATGTTACATTTGGAGAAATATTAAGTAACCTCTTAATCTCCTATTCTCTGACTACTGGTGTTAATACAAATGAGTTTTTATTCACAACACTGCACATGCATGTGCGTATTAGATTAGTAAATGCAGTATCAAAAATTCAAAAGTTGGTTACTCACATTACACTATTTTGGACCAACCTGTGGAATCGCCCCTTTATAATTTACTGCAAAGAATTACTGTGTTATTAAAACATTTAAATGGTCATAATAATGCTGCCAACTTCTAAAGCAGCAAAGGCGTAATGATACCATATACACACATGTAGAATATGATATCAAAATTGGAAAAATATTAATTACATGTAACAGCTGCAATACTTCATGTGTTACACTGTGTTGTAATGTAATATGTCTATGTTATTATGTGACTTGCAGTAATTCTCTTCAACAATTGTAACTTCATATGGTAAAAAAAAAAAAAAAATTGTTTAGCCTTTGTAGTTTAATGTAGCAAATTAGAGTTTTACTAAAATGTGTACATTGTTATAATACCCTACAACTACCCGGTAGTGGAGATATATTGAAATGATATACATATGTACATGTAGCATACACTATCAAAAGAAAAAACATAATGGAGTCGACAATCAAGTACAGTATGATGGAACCTTAATTAGAGTTTCAAAAATTATACTGTATCCTGTTATTTATGTGAACATGCATGCATAACCTGCAAAAGTAACTGAAAGACAGAAAATCGTGAATGCTGGACAAAATTACTTTCAAGAAATATAAAGAAATAAAAATCAATAAGAAAATGTTACTAACATGTAAATTGTATCAATTCCTTGTTACTTCTTGAATAGCCCCCCCCCCCCCCCCCCCACCTCAAGCTACCTTTACTATCACATGTTTTATACCTTTTTGTAAATGCAAGTGTCACTGTGAAACCAAATTTTCCGGAAACTATGCCATTCATTATTTCCCATAGAAAGCCATTAATTACAGGGAATAAAAACTCTAAACTTGTGCAAACGACCTCAGCATTTTGGATTACAGAAATAAAACCTTGGAGCATCTGTTGTATTCAGTTATGGCTATGCAGAACATGAACTCAATCAAAAGTACACTTCCTGTAATAGTTCATACCTACTTGGTATCTTAATAGCTTGCAAAATCAATTTCAAGTGGATGAAACTAGCTAAAGCAGGGTACAAAGTCAGACCTATCATAAATCATAAAAAGTTATTAATTCAGCAAAACTCAATTTTCTAATTGATTGGCAAAATAGAATACAGAGTGGTATTCCAAACTTACAATAGGCTCTCTAGTAGTGCAGAGGCATGATTGTGGTAATAATATCTTCATTTCTTTTAAAAAAAATGCAGGCGTGACTCCTATGGGAAGAGTTCTTTCTCTCTCAAGGACTCTTTTAACTATCAAATTACAAAAGGAAAATAGGAAAGTTCTATGCAAGTTTTGAACACTTCATTACTCTAAAAACTATTGAATGAGAATGGTCACCAACAGCTACTCTCTGTGATCAGTTCTTGTGTTATTTGCATGTCCAAGAAGCTTCAGTTCAAGATGGATAATTTCATTGTTGTGCTCTTACTGGAAAATGAAAATTCATCTGGATTATATGTGTCAAAGAAGTTTTAAGTGAGAACTTTAAATTGCCACATTCATTCTTGACAATAAAAAGGTGCTCGGATTTGGGCATCATCACACAAGCAATTTATGATCCTTGACAGAGCAATGTGCCTGTTATTTTTCAACAGCATTATCTGCAGAGGACAGATCTTCTAGATCAGGAACCATTTACTGGTAAGATCTGGTAAAAGTCATCTACAGACAGAAACAATGTGGTCCTGAAGCAAAGGATTCATGAGACTAGTAGATTACTGTGATCAAATGAGGCCAAACAGGTAGTGAAGTTTATAGTGAGACCGTTCAAATCTTCAAGGGAATTTCTTATGCAGTGTTGGCACCAAAGAGAATCAAATCCTCATATGATGAGGATATTGTGAAAAATCATTAACTAGTGGAAAAAAACATTCTACCAACCTACAAACTGATAAGACTATTTGACTGAATGAAACAAACGGGACATTGCAGTTAGGAAGACCTTTTCAGAACTTCAAGGGAATTTCATTAGCAGTGTTGACACCACAGAGACCAAAATCTCCAATTCAGGTATATCTTGAGAAAATCATTAGCTGACAGAAGCAAGTGTGCCCTTCAGCAAACAAATGATGCTCAGCTATTTGACTGCTGCGTACGAAGTCACAGAGAAAAGCAAGTAGTGAGAGTGAGACCTCATAACTCTAAAGGAAATTTCTTCTACAGTGTTGGAACCTTAGAATTCACTCTGTCCAAGGTCAGAATGTCTCTTGTTTCATCCATGATTCTTCTCTGCTTGTGGGTTGCAAGTGTTTTATCCTTGCCATCTGGGGCATTGCTTGAGAAGAATGTGCCAGGAAACTTAAGCTCCATTTCCCCCAGAAGATGTCAGCTTATGAATACAAGCCTTGGCACCAAAGCTTACTGCACCAATTTGGGTCTTCAGTCTGTTCCTCATGATCTTCCAAGCAACACAGTAGTCCTTGATCTCTCCATCAACCAGATAGAGGCTTTGTACAATGAGTCTTTTATCCATCTCACAGACATCATTTCCCTAGGAATCCAAAGAAATCAGCTTTCACTGATAGAAGCTAATACCTTCAAACACTTGGTTAATCTGACTAAGCCTGAGTCGAATCGATTTTTAAGCCGGTGTTCGATCGAAGACGTCAAACTCCGATTTCGTTTTGATGAATTCGATGCATCGACGAAATTACCAAATTGACTAGAAAACACAGAATCTTTTGTTTGATAGTCCTGTTAAACACAATTTATCTTCATATTTTCAAAACTTTAATTTGCTTACTTGTATTCTACTCTCTTTTGTGAGTTTTGGAGGAAACGCATCAAGAGAACGAACTGGTCGCTCGATGATCGAGCAGCTACAACATACTTGTCTTCGATTCGTTCAGTACGCAACGCTTAGTATATCGCGCAACATATGCACGATGACTCCATCGTAGCCTCACTTTCAATCATGTGATCACTCTCGTTTTGAAAGCGATCACATGATCAATGTTGTACAGGCGCATCTTTTCAAAATGTGTTGACTGTTGACTCAAGACAATGCATGAATTCTTTCATTTCTTTGCATGGTTTTTGACGAGTTTTTTAATGCTTGCAATTAAATTACGGTCATTGTTCCTCCCGATAAAAAGGGGTTTCATCCACATGACGAGTATTATCATTTTATTTTGTGCGTCACATGTTTCATCAACATTTGTCAAGTGAATCATTTCAAATCGAGGAAAAAAATCGTCTATAGAAATTATCATAATGATTCCCATGTAGTTCGTGTTAATGACAGTTGCATCATTTGCATGCTATTTATTTGCAACTTTGCATTACGACTAAAAAAACCCTCATAAGTAACTTTGAGAAAGAACTTAAGCAAACAGTAAAGATAAGAAAGTTATCTTAAGTAAGTTCAGTATACTTTACGTTTTAAGTTGTTCTTTCTTACATTTAGAAATATCTCATTTAGTTCGTTTGTCTGTCATCCGTAATTATGCACCCCTATTGAGAAATGGCATTTTCCACGATAGTCAGTCATGCCGACGTGATGTGATTTTTGGGGTTAGTCTACTCTGTGTAGGGGGAACTAAAAAGTAACAACAAAGAAGTAACGGATCTGGTCAGTCAAACTCATAAAATGAATGATCTAATCCCTTTTGCTTGTATGCAGAATCTGGTTTATTTGTTTTTTTTTTCTTCCGAAAATGGCCTCGCTGGATGTTTTATATGTCTGTGATTTTGTTTCAGATTTATCATTCACCCTGTCCCAAAATGGTTATGTACGCGAAAACGAAGGCCTAGCATGGGAAAGGCTTGCATGCTCGATGAGTCATCATCTCTCCTTGCACTAGCACTGCACACCATAGTTTCGTCATTCAGTCATGAATTTGAATAATTTTGGAAATAGTTCTTCGATTACCAAATTGAACGAAGCAAAGTGGATTATAAATGGTCTCACATATAAAGAAATTACAATTATTGAATTTTGGATCTATGTCTGATGAGGTCATTTCGTGAAAGAACATAACAAAATAAATATAGCTTTATCAAGGTCTGGTAAAATACTAGACGAGTCGTTGACGTTGCCTAGTGACCAGGCCAGGAATGTAGTCCAGTTCATGACTGAAGGACACCTGCGCTGCACCCAGCTAGCTCTCTCCCCGTCTCTTCATGTTACTAGGCAGTATTGGCGCGAGACAAGCATATATAAATATTCATCGCAGGCTCGTACGGTTTTGAGATGAAATGTCCAATAAAGGGTCTTCTAAAATTCATAACTCTAAAATGGGTTGGTCCTGAGACGAAGTAACGAGTGCTCTGATTGGCCAATTTTTTTCTGCATCGGCAGGCGAAGTTTGGGGTCACCAAACTTTCTAGTTTTCTTGTAAACACGGCAAACCACAAAACGTGGACCTATTGTCGCGAATAGGTTAACTCTACGTACGACATACATGTGATGTGATTCTGGATGGGATGTCTTGGATGTGTTTGCATTTAACTTGAAAAAAAAAACGATGTAAGTTGACAAAAGTTGTTTTGAAATAAAACACAAAACGCTCGAGTATATAGTTAAAAATTAATAATAAGGGAAAGAGGACTACGGCGATTGCAGACTTGTAAATAGGGCGTTATCTTGGCTAAATAACCATCAAATTGCGGCAAATTTTCAGCGGCGCGAGAGCTTCAGATTCACCGGCCATGCACCCGTCGATGCATCGATGTTCGATCGGCGCAAAGCCGTCGAACACCGGTTTCTGAAAAAATCGATATGACTCAGGCTTAAATCTGACAAAACTTTTTTTGCATATGAATAGTTTAGTATCCCTTCCTCCACACTTACTCAGTTCCAACAGACATCTGTCAGTAATCGTTCTCAGTTTTAACAAATTAAATTCAATCCCAAGAAATAGTTTGCCAGAGTCTAGTAATATCACCAAACTTGATTTAAGAGGAAATAACATTTCCTCCATAAAATCCTCAGATATTACACTCCTCCAGAACTGTTCATCAATACAATTATATCTTGGAAAGAATGCTCTAAATAATCTTCCATCTCATGTTTTCTCAGTTTTGACCAAAGCAATTGTGTTATCTCTATCAAACAATTACTTCACAGAATTTAATATTGCTTCTGTTTCAGGAAACAATGAAATCGATGCAATGCTCTTAAAAGGTTGCAAAATACATTCTATAATTCCACAGAACCAAACTCATGACCATCTAAATGGTTCTCCAAAAATATATCTAATAAATCTTTCAGGGAACATGTTATGCTCTCTTACAGACTTTGTCTTTGGGGGTTTAAATCAAACAAATATTCTACTACTTCACCATAACCCCATTACTACTTTATCAAAAAAAACTTTCTGTGGATTAGACAAGCTGGTTGAATTAGATCTATCCTACAATCGCCTAATATCCTTACCACTGGGCATGTTCTCCTGTAATAAAATTTTACAGCGAGTAAGTCTTGCTGGAAATAAATTTGCACAATTGATCACAGACATATTATCTGGTGCACCCTCTCTATATCACCTAGACCTGGCACATAATGACATCAAGGAAGTTGAGGGCAATATAACAATTCCATCTCTGGAATATCTGGATCTTTCTTTTAACAAATTCAC
>CM057165.1:12097971-12114430 GCA_029962745.1 Echinometra lucunter | reverse complement strand
GTTGTAGTGAAAGTCATTATTAATTACAGGAGAGTAGGTATAGAGCCTTCTAATATAGACCTTTTTAAGCTCTAGACCAAAATTATGAGATCTAAGAATTACACATAATCCCAGGGTAGTACATTCGATTTGATTATGGGATGAGTATCTAAGTGGCATGAACAAGGCCTGGTATAAGCTTATATTTGGAAGCATATAATGTCTTTAAGTCTGTGTGAACAAGGTTGAAAAATGCTCTTAATGGCATGACTGAAAGGTTAAAGATAGATATTGAATTAGAGAAAGTATTAAAGAGAAAAGTAAAGGGGAGAGAGAAAAAGAAAGAGAGATAGAGAAAGAGAGAGAGAATACTAAATGTCCATATCAGTTTAGCTTTATATATCAGCTGTATTTGATGAAAACATTGATCTTAGATTTATCGCAAATTTACATTGGTGCTGTGGCAGGGTTTGAACCTGCAATTTTTGGGTCTGCTCTCAAGTGTTCAAACCACTAGACTGTGGAACAAGCTAACCTTTCTTTTGAGTGTGAATAGAGTAAAGCCTAAATTCTGAATGCATTCTTTTCTGTGACACAATATAACCTGATTTGTGACTTTTGAGTGGGTAAACCTATTTTTTTTTTTTTAGTGTGAATGGGTCTAGTCAAGTAGGTGATTTCAGGTGTAATGTAGACTAGCATATCTTCACATCATTTATGAGTGTGAATAGGGAGGGGTGGCTTTATCCATGAGTGTGAATGGGGTCTTGTGAAGTAGGGGGGACGGCAGATGTACTGTAGAGTGGGAACTCTTCAAGGTATTTGCCTGAGCTCCTCTGGCGATTTCTCGAACCATCAAGGAGCATTTCAAGAACCCCATTTTGACATGTACGGGTCTGCATGCCTCAATGCAAAAAGAAGGTTTTAGCCTACATTGTGCCAGATTTTGGTGGAAGGCAGGCTAGTTTGGGGAGAGAGGTACTTTTACTGAACTTGGCAGTGCACTCCTCATTTCCTCCCTCCATTCTTCATTTACTCAGTTTTTTATCCTTCCTCACATTCTTGCTCTCTCTCACTTTCTTTGCCATTTAATATGTCTTATAATTTTTATTTTGTTCCTTCATCATTACATTTAAAAGCATGAATTCGGTAGATTTCATAAGGGAAATTTAAGCCAGGGATAATAATGATAATAATAATAATAACATTATTTCTATCACGTACATATCCATACCAAGGGATGCTCAAGGCGCCTAAACATACATATATTATGAAAAAGATAAGAAAACAAACATAGTAAATTAGCTAATAAATATTGTTTTGAAATGTATTATAGAAATTAACCAAAATATTCTGACATGAGATATGTTTTCAAGCTTTTTTTGGAACAAGTTGTAGGTAGGTGACATTTTAATTGAATGGGGCAAAGAGTTCCATAACCAGGGTGAAGCAGCAGCAAATGATCTGTCACCCCAGCTCCTCTTTGTTCTTAGTTCTTTGAGTTTTATGGAGTTGGAGGAGCAGAGACCTGCACAAGCTGCTGAAGAGGGAGGGGGGGGGGGGGGGGGGGATGAAGCATAATTCCCTAAATATCCTGAATTAAAGGGATATTGAATATTTCATAATTTTTTTTTGTGGTCAGAAAGTTTAGGCTAACAAAACAGCCACAACTTTTTAAAGGAGGGCACATTTTTAAGGTTATGTTTAAGATACTTGGGTTTTAAAGGAGGGAGGGGGAGGGGGGGTGGGGGGGTTGGGTGGGTGGCTATATACCTTAACGGAAACAATTCCTCCTGATATATGCAACTGAAACTTTGTTCATGTCCATGAGATGACCATTACCACACTATATCATTATTATATTTCCTTATCATGGTGACTTCCACTATTCATTCTGCATGGGCTTAAAGGTTTACTTTCTGGTTCCCTATATCCAGTGTGATACATGACAGAATGCAGCAAAACTCATATCGCTGGTGTCCTGTTAGGGCTTATGGGATTTCTATTAGATCTGATGTTTACAGGGGTATGATGAGAAAGCCACGCCAAAACACATGAACCGTGTCCATAACCTTGCTGGATGGCAGTGATGGAAGCGGAGGGAGGGGGGGGGGGGATGGCTGACTGGGGAGAGGGGGAGGGGGATGGGGGGGGGGGGAGAGAAGAAAATAGGGAATACAGACAGAGAGAGAGAGAGAGAGGAGAGAGAGGACAAAGATAGGAAAGAGAGAGAGAGAGAGAGAGAGAGAGGATGGGCAATGACTGCATGACTTTAAAGAAAATTGTTTTATTTTTTCCTATCTGTTTGGCATTTAAATGACACAGAAATATAAGAGGTAAATAAGATCTACTTCACAGTTTACAAGTAATATGTCCTGTGCGGTCCATTTTTTAATCGTTATACCACTCATAGTCTTGCACTGGGTTTCCGTTATTTCATTTTTCAAATGTCATGTGGTACCTTTAAATCTGTCACTAATCCCAAATTGTGAAGAGCAATATCTACTCAATTATGATGGCATTAGCCTATTAATCAGTATGTATGGCAAGTTAATTACGCTTCTGTATCCGGCTGACATGCCTTCATTGATGAAACTTATGCAAGGAATCCTCTCTGTTCGTTCATTTAGAGACACTCTTAATGAGAGTTTACCCTGAAGCTGAAGTCATTGAAGGGTTTCCTTGTATCCAAAGTACATGTCCTTTTGACAGTCTGTGAAACAGATAGTGGACATGCCTGTTTACAAGTGTATCATTTGTTGAGAGAGAGAGAATGAATGCATGACGCTCCGGCGACAATTGCTCAGCGTCAGTTTCGTACACTAACTGAATACTGAACTGTAACCCTGGACGAAACGCTATACATAATCCTAACCATGTGCCTGACCTAAAACTCTCATTGCAGTCTTGACCCTAATCATGTATTTTTTGACAAACTAAAGCCTGGAGCATATGTTGGGTCACTGAGAGAGAGAGAGAAGGGCAAATATGGGTCTAACTAAAGTGCTATTAATTGTGCCTTTTTGAATCTCAGTGTTCAGAATCCTTTGTTGAATGTCTGATAATAGGTTATAACTTCTGCATCAGGTCAGATCAGTGTAACATTTCAAATTTTTAAAAAAACTTTCAATTGCTTTTCATATTGTGTGATGGTAAGAAATTTTAAATAGGCTAAGTAACTCATTTTCACTGTAGAATAGAATTCTGTTGTAGCATTATCCTTCTTCTCTCACTCTACTATATTTCCCTACTTCATTACCATTTATTCTGTTAGTAAAGGTCGAGGAAAATTGTGGAAGTACCTTGTAGCTCTTGAAAGAAAATGTTCTGAAGGGCCTGATTTGAATTGTAGTTGCTGTAGACAAAATGAGACATCTTCTTGCTTGTCTTGTCCAGACCAGTGACCCTTCGCAAGGTCACCTCAAACTTCTGTCACCTCCCTCCTTGTTCCCCTTCTCCAGTCTTGGAATGTTGATGAAAGAAATGCCTTGCGTGCCTCTCACTTGTCGGCGAACGGCCGGAGAAAATTACCGGCCATCTTTCATGCAAAGTGAAGAGGAACAGCGGATGTTGTTGTGTAATCATGGAACATTTGTTCATGTCAGCTTCGCTAACAACCCAATTCCTGTCTGTGTGTGGTTTCTCCACTCTCTTGACATTTCAAGGCCCAGTGGAAATTCACTGCAATGGCATTTGTCTCTAAGATTTAGATCAAAACTAAACAGCCATTCCCTTTAAATTTACTGGGTACAGATTTTACTCTTATTGTATAATCTTGAAACATTTGTTCTTGTCAGCTTCTCTAACAACCCAATCTTTATCTGTGTGTGGGTTCTCCCACTCTGTTGGGTAAAGTCCCAGTGGAATTTTAATGGTGTTCCTGTTTCAGGTATAGATACCAATAGAATCATTACACATTCACCATGTGCTGATTTTAATGTGATAGATGTACAAGACAGCAGTTAAACCATATAAATATATATATGTAGTTTTTTGTCTCGCCCACCGGAGGTGAAGGCGAGACTAAGGGATCCAAATGTCGTCCGTCCGTCGTCCGTCACAAACGTTATGAAAGATAACTTGGCAACCATGACTCACTTTTCAACCAAACTTGGGTTGTAGATGCACTAAGGGGACCTGCATGTTATGGTCCAGTCAGAGGTCACATGGTAAGGTCAAAGGTCATTTCAGGTCAAACGTTAAAGTTTACGTGCAAGACTCTCTTATGACACAAAACTCTGCAACCGTGACTCACTTTTCAACCAAACTTGGGTTGTAGATGCCCTAAGCGGACCTGCATGTTATGCTCTAGTCAGAGGTCACATGGTAAGGTCAAAGGTCATTTTAGGTCAAACGTTAAAATTTACGTGCAAGACTCTCTTATGACACAAAACTCTGCAACTGTGTGACACTGTTCAATCAAACTTGGGTTGTAGATGCACTAAGGGGACCTGCATCTTATTGTCCAGTCAGAGGTCACATGGTAAGGTCAAAGGTCATTTCAGGTCAAATGTTAAAGTTGACGTGCAAGACTCTCTTATCACACATAACTTTGCAACCGTGACTCACTTTTCAACCAAACTTGGGTTGTAGATGCACTGAGGGGACCTGCATGTTATGGTCCAGTCAGAGGTCACATGGTAAGGTCAAAGGTCATTTCAGGTCAAACGTTGAAGTTTACGTGCAAGACTCTCTTATGACTCAAAACTCTGCAACCGTGTGACACTTATCTATCAAACTTGGGTTGTCGATGCACTAAGGGGACCTGCATGTTATGGTCCAGTCATAGGTCACATGGTAAGGTCAAAGGTCATTTCAGGTCAAACATTGAAGTTTACGTGCAAGACTCTCTTATGACACAAAACTCTGCAACCGTGTGACACTTATCTATCAAACTTGGGTTGTAGATGCACTAAGGGGACCTGCATGTTATGGTCCAGTCAGAGGTCACATGGTCAGGTCAAAGGTCATTACAGGTCAAACGTTGAACGGTTAAAGTTTACGTGCAAGACTCTCTTATGACACAAAACTTTGCAACCGTGTCACACTTTTCAGTCAAACTTGGGTTGCAGATCACTAAGGGGAAGTGCATGTTATCATTCTGTTGGACTTCACATGATAAGGTGAAAGGTCATTGGAGGTCATATGTTACAGATGTTTTCAAATTCTTGAATTTGCTTTTCCTCTGTCATTTCTTGTATTTCAAACGTTAAAGTTTACCTGCAAGACTCTCTTATGACGCATAACTTGGCACATGTTGCTGCAATAGCAACCAAATTTGGGTGATAGATGCACTAGGGGTACATTCATGCTATTGTGCTGTCAGGTCACATGGTAAGGTGAAAGGTCATTTTAGGTCAAACTTTACGACCTGCAAGACTTTCTTGTGACATCAAACTTGGTTAGGGCAAGGGATGTACTTGGGGAAACTTTCGTGTTATTTAGCCACGGGTGGGCGAGACACAATCTTCCTATTGGCTTGTTTTTCTTTGCTAACATAGTAAACTAGCACTTGTATCCTTTGGCAAGACATTAATCTGTATTTGCCACTCTCCACCCAAATGTTAAGAGGGTACCTGGTAAGATGCGAAGGTCATTGTGGTTTGTTTAGCATGGGGGTGCCTGGCTAGAATGCTCCCCAGGGAGTTGAGAAGGTACAAACATTATGTGCAAGCAAGCCTGAATCCGATGATTGTAAAGTGTTTACAAACATTAAGATTGTATTAAGCACCAGAATAAAAACCCAGAATATAATTATTGTTATTATTGTAAATCCAACATATATTTTGGTCGCTTTTGCTCCGAGCTTTGGCTTGAATGCAGTGAAGGTTTGGGGTTTAACGTTTTACTGGGTGTTTGTTCTGGTTGAGGGTTTAGGATCAAATAATCATATTGCCACTCGAGAATTGACAAATGTTGAACCTGCCTATAATTGTGGATATCTGGCTATTCACAAACTGACATCTGAGAAATCTAATTAACTTTTTGAAGATTATCAAAAGAGAATATGGCCTTCACACTCTCACTGATATCAGATTCTCGGACACAGCAGATGGGGTTGTCATCAGGAGTGACCAGTGAAAGCACAAGTGGCGCCTCAGATTGACCCTTGTCTCCACTGTGTCCATCTTCTTCTTCTTCTTCTTCTGATGGTGATCATGGTGAAGATGCTGGTGGCAGTGTTGGTGGTGTTAATGATTGTGATGGTACTAGGTGCTGGTGATGGTAGGGCTTCTGGAGGAATTTCCATGGGGGGGGGGGGAACCAGAGGTGATTGTAGATGACTCGCTGATAGACTTGGTAATGTATTAAAAATTCACATCTCTCTCCAAAACCCTTGGTTACCAACTCAGAATACCAGCTGAATAGATGAAATCAAGTCTGCATGCATAAGCTATTGCTATGTCAAACAGTCCTCTGGCTAGTTGTCGAGGGAAATTTCTGTCGAAGAAGTATTCATAAAATTAATGAACTACTCCATTATATCATAAACAGTATCATATGCAATTACCTCCCTGTTGGAACAAAATAATATAGTACCTATTTTAATCCATTATCATCATAGAATGTGACATATTTGAGTGGGGGGGGGGGGGGGGGGGGGCGGGGCAAGGGCTTACTCTCCTTAGTGCAAGAGTGGACTATCTATTCTGAGACTACTTTCATAACAATAATGTATAATGTTTGACATGTACATGTAGAACAAGATGTAATGGGATATGACATAGAACTATAACAACAGACGGTACTTCTACCTTGTGCTCTTTGTTGGGGTAAAATATATGAAAGCAGTGGAAAAAAAAGCTCAGAAAAGCTCCTTACATGTATTAGGAAAACTGAATATGTGTTCCAATGAGCAAAAAGTATTTTTGCTCTGAAAATTTACGAATATGTACAAGCAGGTATGACAGTCCGAACCATAACAGTATTCAAAGAAACTTGTTTTAAGTATTAAAAGGAGTAGAAATGGATTCACAAGATGTTAACCAGTTTTCAACTTCTCCAAATTGACTAAACACCTTTCTCATTGAAGCTTATGAAAAGTAATGAATTACAGAGAAGCGCTAATGCTAACTGAAGCACCTCATGAATACCGAGTACAAATGGATAGACGCATGATACATGTAATTATCATCTACAGTGAAATGAACATTCCATAATCGTGATTAGATAAACATGTCTTGCCTGATAAGTATTCTCATATTCAGGGTTCAGTGTACAGGGAGTGTATAGAATATGTGAGTTGGAGTTTTACATATGTAGATACTTTTTGATATAGTTTCTGAGTTTAAACATTTGGATTTTTCACTTATTCCCATGTTAAACTCATGATGATGTTAGCAAGTCTTCACAGAACAGAATTGTAAAGAAGAACATAATTGTTAGAGTAGAAAGTAGAAAGTAATATAATTTTAAATTTTAAAAAATTCTGCAAAGTCAATCATTATTGTCATCATTGTCATCATTGTCTTATCACACACATCATTACCATCATCATCATCAACATAGGCCTAATCACAGCTTTTATCATCACCATCATCACTGACACCACCACCACTTCTGCTATTACAGCTTTTAGTATCATCATCATTGTTATCAGTATTGTCATTATCTATTATTATCATTATTATTTTCATTATCACTCCATGCCACCAGTATCACTGCCATTCATTACAGCTGTGATTGCCATCACCATCTCTTACCTCTAGCATCATATCATCATCATCATCATCATGATCATCATGATCATCACCATCGTCATCTCATTGTCATCATAATCATCACCCCTGAACACCTCCGTCAACACAGACATTACCTCTACCATCCCACCAATGCCATCACCATCTTCATCATTACCATCAACACTGTCACCATCCCCATCATCATCAGCAGCCTCCCCCTCCTTCAACACCACCACCACCACCAGTACCACCTCCATCACCACCAACAACATCAGTACCACCCCATCACCATCACCACCACCCCATCACCACCACCACCACCCCATCACCACCACCACCACCCCACCACCACCACCACCACCCCACCACCACCACCACCACCACCACCACCACCACCACCACCACCACCACCACCACCACCACCACCACCACCAACATCATCATCATCATCATCACCACAAACATCACCGTCACTACCCATCATCACCATTTTCACCACCATCCCATCAAGATCCTCATCATCACCATCCCCACTCTTTCCACAAGAACATCAACACTCCCACTGTCATACTCAGAAAACATCACCATAAATCTCTACAAGGGTAATCTTTGTTAGATATGAACTTTCATCATTTACAATTCAAATGAATGTCTCTTGTTGATAATGAAACAAGCCAACATCCTTATTGTATCTGCAATGAGGGATATCATATGATCTGTTCAGAGCCAGAAGGGCATTAACTATGTGTTAAAGCATATGAGTTAACACCATTCTGGCTCCAAACAGACGATATGTACATTTACACTTGTAATTCTCCTGTATTCTACCATTCATTCACTTAGCTCTTGATATGGGATCGAATGAAATAGGTCACAACATTGACCTTGCAATTCAAATTACATTTTTATCTTACTGAATTTCTTAGTTAATGTATGATGTTTGATATAGACATCTGTTTACACATTCTCACCCAGTAATACTACTGTTTTTTTCACATTTTCATTGATGGCCTTTTGAATCTATTTCTTCATGGTGACTGAAAATCTTGTTACATTCTCAACTCAGCCTTACCATGCTTCTCTCAGTGTCGCTATCCAGTGACCTAAAAACAGGCCACAGGATTGCCTGGTCATGGCCAGATTGCATGGTCAACGAAAGCAGGTCAGCATAGGATAAACAAAACAAACAAAACTGGGCCAACATAATGCTGCGGCCTCATAGAGAGGGCTCTCCTAGCAATGAAATGTTTCCGACGGGATGCCCTCTGACACTCTAAATTCACTAATGGATGGCATGGGATCAGATGGATGCATTCTCTGGTCAGTAAAGAGAGGGTCAGACGTACCTCACTGATGATAAATATAGCTGTAACAGGGCAGGTCCAAGACATTTCATATTTTGTTGTCCCATATGTAACAAACTTTTATGGCATTATTAACATGATATTGACACAAAGTGGATTATTTTCTTAGAGTTCCCGCCTCTAGTAGGGCTATTCTAATACATCTTTTAAAAGATTATCTTAGATTTGAATAAGAAAAAGTTATTAGATCATTTCATCAATACTTTTGGTTTAATTCTGAGGATGGTTTCACATCCAGTCCTGGACGCTTCATCAGCTTATCTAATTTCATCTTTGATTTGGTCCATAAAATATGTGAAAAAAAGCGATCTGCCCTTGTTTATGTGTAAAGGGCATTAGAAAACATTTTCTGGGTCTTGCGTCAATGATATGTGCTAATGAGCCATCATAACAAACAATATTATCTCACTGGGATCTGCCTGCCATGGTTATGTTCAAGACAGACTTCACTAGCTACTAATATGTGAGTCATCATTCCATGGTGTCAGTGTAACAGCAGTCACAGAAGAATGGATGAAAGCATTGTCCCTGGTGTTTAATTGACGGAACCAACTATTTTATGTTGAAGATCAGTGAGGCTTGACCATTTTTCTGTTATCACTGTTGCTACTCAATATGCATGTAGTTTATTATAACTGTAATTACTGAAATCTGTCCCTTCAGATGCCTGCTTGGTTAATGGGTTATAGTCTGGTAGTTTTGCAATACATGCAGCATACAGGAGTCAATACCATCATTTCAGAACTACTTTTGTTGTTATCATTGGCACATTATTTTTTCATGATAATTGCAATCATTAGCAATGAAGCCTAGCTGAGCGGCCCTTTAGACCCCTGCTTGGTTATGGGTAATAGTCTCTTAGCTGTACAAAGCATGCGGCATAGGGGAGTCAGAACCATCTTTTCTTCAACCACTTTTATGTTGTCATTATTGGCAGATTGCATAATTATTAGTTTATTGCCATCACAGTAATCAGTGAAGTCTGACCAGATCTTCAGCCCCTCAGCCTGGTTAATGGGTCATAGCATGGTAGCTGTGCATTACATGCGGGAGTCAATACCATCCTTTAAAATCACTTTTCAGCCTGGTTAATGGGTCATAGCGTGGTAGCTGTGCAATGCACGAGGCATGCAGGAGTCAATACCGTCTTTTTAAAACCACTTTTATATTATCATTATTGGCAGAATGCAGAGTTATTAGTTTATTGCAATCGCAGTCTTTGATGAAGTCTGACCAGATCTTTAGCTGCCCCCCAGCCCAGTTAATGGGTCAAAGCGTGGTAGCTGTGCTATGCATGTGGCATATGGGAGTCAAAACCATCTTTTTAAACCACTTTTATATTATTATTGGCAGATTGCATAATAATTAGTTTACTGCAATTGCAGTCATTGGTGAAGTCTGACCAGATCCTTCAGCCCTCCAGCCTGGTTAACAGGTCAGAGCGTAGTAGCTGTGTAATGCATGTGGCATGCAGAAGTCAAATACCGTCTTCTGTCACCTGGCTTGGATTGAGTCGAGGGTGAGGGTGATAAATGTGAGGTTTTGTTTTGACATCGAAACCGAACATCCATCACCGTGCCGCGTAGGCTGAGTGATCCCTGGTTTGGTCGTTTGAAGTGAACGCGTGTGAATTGTGCATCCTGTGTATCTAGCACAGGGAATGTAGCTTGGTTGTTGATTTTCCTTCTACGCAATGGTAAGATGCAGCACAGAATGATGTGAATTGGATTTCCTTGCGTTCCAATAGGACATGGACTTTTTGGCCTCGACTTTTCAGTTTATCTATGTAATCTTATTCTCTTCTCTTTTTTTTCCTCTTTTCTCTCTCTCTCTGTCTCTCATTTATTTATTTATTTATTTATTTATTTATTTTTTTTTTGGGGGGGGGTATACATTATAGCGTTGCACCATAAAGGCTTATTCCCATATCCAGCAGCATACCCCCATGGTTTTTTTTTTTATTCTACACTTAAATGAATGGTATTTGAAGAGGTGAAACAATGCTGTGGCTTATCTTTATTGCCCTGGGTGGCAAAATTAGAGCAAAATATCATATTACAGATATGATCTGCACAGCTTTTGGCATAACTTTCCTTCAGTTGAGCATTCACTAATATTGATGCTTACTGCATTATTATAAGTGATGCAGTTTACTATGTGAACACTTGTAAAAAAAAAAGGGGAGGGGGGTGCTGGATGTGTTTTTTTGAAATATGTATGCTTTATCCATAATGTGACATGCACTATACAAGAATGAAAAACTGTAAGTGTTACTATATGGTGGGTGTGGGTTTGATGCATCAGCATAGCCAAGGGGCATGGGGGCAGCTTTATGTACTGACTACCGCCCCCCCCCCCCCAAAAAAAAAAAAAAAAAAATCCTGGCTATGCCTGTGTTTGGATGTTACTTTTATTTCAGGAAACTTGTCAAACTTTATGAAACAATTATAGTTGTGTCAGGTAGTTATGAGTAAAACTTAAACTGGTATTATGTTGTTAATTTCTGTAAACGAGAAAATAATTCAGTTGTATAGAATTTTGCAACTTTACATCATTTTGTAACAACAAGGTATGTGTACAGGTTAAAGGAAAGTGGTACATGCCTCTGTGTTTGATTGAGATCATTGGTGAATGAATTAAGAAGAGGAGAGAACGGCACACACAAAAAATTAAAAGTGTATGCAGTAGGTATCAACTTTGAATTATTTCCCAGTAATTTCAATCTTTCTTCCAGTATTTCATTAACACTCCTGTCACAATTAGTAAGCCTCCGATATGAAAAAGTTCTCCTCTTATTCATATATGACTTGTAAGCTAATTAAAATCAGTAGTGTGGGAAGTTTCTAAGAATTCCCTATGACATTTTGATTAGAAATATGTCAAAATGCATTTTGCAACTGGATATTCATTGTTGTCTGGGGGATTATCTGCAAGAAGCATCTTTAGAATGCTGAAACCAGGCAATCCCAAGTCTATGAATACTGATTTGTAGGATTGTTTTGTAGATAGCTTTTCAAAAATGCAAAGGATTGATCAAGTTTCAAATCCTTCCATAACCCCCCTCTTGTTATGAGAATTTTTCCTGATTTGCTTGTCATCCATATAGACTATGCATATGATTTTGCCCTGGGACTGACGGTTAAAGAGTTTCTCTTTTGAAAGTTTTATCATAATCCTAATTCTAATCTTATGTAATGCATAACACTACTCTCGTTAGGCACTTATCAAATTCAATTTTTGTGATATAATTACGTAAGTTTATAAACTCATATAAGTTACAAATAAAAAGTTAAAGTACATACATTAATGTATTATATTGTATATTATGATAAGGTCACAATATATTACACAGGTTTCTTCATATTTGAAGTGGAAAACCCCACAGTACCCCCCCCCCCCACTCCTGCATTTTGTTGTTGTTGTTGTGTGTGTGTGTGTGTTTTGTTTTTTTAAATTTGTGAAAGAGATGAGGCAGGAAAAAACTCACCTATCCAAGAGTCATATTTCTTGACTCCTGGCGGCATAAGGTGTGGACCAATCAAGTAAGCACAAAACATGACATCACGAATTTGTCTGTGCAAGTTTTGGCTGAACTCTCCAGTATGTGGAGTTAAAATTTGAATTTTTTATCTCGAGTGGAAATAAAGTTTGAACTTTGAATGTGTTAATGCATATGGTGCATAGTGTTCACATATGGTTTACCGCACCATATGTGAACACTAAAAAAAGTGGGGGTTTTCTTTTGATATCTGAATTAGCCTTTTTGTATATCACTTGCTATGAATTCATTGTGAAATTTGATATTTGCGTATTATTTCCTTACTGAATTTGCGATTTGCTGGTTCGTAAAAACAATGACTTATCAAAAATGCAGTACATGCAGCATGCTAACTTTACAACATACTACAAAGGCAACAGACCCAGATGTGTATATATGCTATCTTAAAGGGGGTACCCAATGCTGAAACACTGTTAGTTCATTTAAAAGAGCATGGTTTTATTAGCAGAAAATCATCTGCCTAAAGTTTTTTTAAAAGTCGTGTTGCCAAGGAAACCCCCAAATGTAAGATTTCAGGATATTTTTGACCCCTCAGCTGTGACCCAGTTTCAACTGGGTACGCACTTTGACGCCAAAATGATGTCAAAGTGGGTACCTTGTTGCGCAATTCTAGCAAAATGCGCGCAAGGTATAATACATATTGTACAGTCTAGCGCGCAGCACAACTGCAATGTGCGAAGATGGGTAACCACTTTTACGTCATACCTCATACTCAAATTTTTTGGTCAACTCTTGACTTTTTATGCGAAAAAAAGCTAAAATGCATTGATTTCAATTGAAATTCATCAAATTTTTAATGTTGTTCTTCTTGGAATTCTATTCTCGATCACATATTAAATTCTTTTTTTACCATTGTGTAATCACTTTAAAGAGATTCTGGTTTCCAAAGAGATTTATGTATAATTTTTTTACTTTACACTATCAACTATGAATAATAATGATAAGTGGGTTTCATTTACCACTTGTAGGCACTTCACTATTACTGCTCTTCCTGCAGGCCCTGCAATGATTATTATTACCCCAGCATTGCCAGGTACCTGCTTAGAACAGCTAGGTTTGTTCTTGTTGTTGAATTGGGTTTTCACAGACGTGTTTCAATCAGATATGATTTACATCTGGGATCGACCTTTTACGTCACCATCTGAAAGACATGACTCAAGACTCGAATCTGGGTCCAATTAGAGTCAGTTTGTAGGGGAAGACAAAGAGTTGACTGTGGATGTTACCACTAGACCAACTCCTCCCAGAGAGGGATCGACACATTTGAGTAAAACATCTTGTCCAAGGATGTAAGCACCAGGCGAGGATTGAACCCAGGACCTCTCTCATATGAGAGGCAAGATCCTTAACCACTATACCACAGTGCTCCCACACTATGATTCACTGATGAAAAAGTGCTTGGAAATATCTGCATTTTTATATTGAATTTGCTTTCTGCTGAAAGGTCAACTAAAATACTAGTTTTATTTTATGGTTATATGATGTAGTGCATCTGATGTATAGGTTAATTCACTTTGTATGGCTATAAAATCTTGACTCCCCCTCCATACCCTCCTTCATTTTATTATCTCCAATATTAGATGCCATGGCTCTATCGCCTCAAGCAACCCTGCCCAAGCTTACCAAATTACTGTTACTCTTCATAATCAAGCCTGTGCTTGCAGAAGGGGAAGAAGGGGTGTATGTGAGACCCCCTTGTATTAAACTAAAGCTATTCTGAATTTTTAGACTTGTCAAACTGAGCTGAGATGTGCTTTAAAGGTATTTACTTCACAGAGAGTTATTTGTGTGTTTTTTAATATTCTGAATATGATTACAGCTAGGAGGCAGAGAAGAGAATACTCTCTTAAATGTCCATTCTTCTATCATTCTACATCGATCTCTCATATCAGTAGTTTTTCCACTGTTGCCTTTTCTCCCAAATTCATTTTATCCTTCATTTTCTTCTCCCGTCTTATATTCTTCTGGTATTTCCTCCTCTCTTCTTCCCCTCTTTGTCTAATTTCTCTCCCTTTCTCTCCCTTTCTCTTTATATCTTATCTTTGATGTACATCCTGTAATACATAATTGGAGCCAGAAGGGTGTTAAGTCTCTATAAAATGATTGGAGTCATACCCTTCTGGTTCAAAACAGACGATATATTCCTCTCATTTCTACCATCTCATTTTTTCCTTCATTATTAGGCATCTTATCTTTATGTCATCATGCAAAAGAATGCATCTGGAATGCAAAATGGAAAATTATTGAAAATCAAATTTTTCAAACAATGATAATTTCACAGCTAGCATATAGACCTTGTAAATTGATATACGATCTTCTTGTGGTATGATTTTTGCTAAAATTCTATTCCATTATGTCAAAATGGACATTGTAATTTTTGGCGTTTATGTATGTTGCGTTCCGGACGTGTTCCTTCGTGCAACGACATAAAGATAAAATGCCTAAGTCTGTATAAAATGATTTGAGTCATACCTTTCTGGTTCAAAACAGACGATATATTCCTGTAATTTCTACCTTTTCATTTTTTCCTTCCTTACATTTATTAACCCACTTTCTTTAAGAGCTTCATCATTTTCTCTTTTCATCTGTGTATATCCTTACTTGACCAGTCTACTAGTATTTTGCAGTGTGCAATGCCATTAACCCATTAAGCACCATTTGATTTTGGTACAACATGCATTTTCCATAGACCCCAGCCTGAATTATCTCAGGCATAGTATTCAACAGGTTAATAAAAAGTCCTATAACTGAGCTTGCAGAAACCCTGAAAATAGGTCATGCAAAAAAAAAAATGTACAGAAATATACCAAGGCATATCTCATTTGATAGTAAATTCCTCGAGCTCCTACATGTACTTATAAAAGTAATTATGAGACCAAATTATGTGCATTTAAAAGTAAATGATGTTGCATTCAGTATTTTGATGAGATCCATTAATTTGCCCTTGTTATCTTCGTTCCGGAATTCCTTTGGAAATTATGTTTCTCCCTAAAGATGGGAGAGCAATATTCTGTCATGAAATTTTTACTTTGATGGATAATATGAATGACCTTTAGATTTCAAACAAGTTGTATTGTGAATTAGATATTAAATTATAACATCATGATGTGATGCTTTCACATTATATTGACATTCAATAAATGAGTTCATCCTTGTATACTTTGAAAAAGTAATTCTCACTCTAATCACTTATTAGATATCAACCTCTCTGCTCTGTAATAAAGGCATGAATTGAATGATGTTGAAAGGCCATGGTAATTTTGATTTAATATGATTAAAATATGAAAAGCCATAAAAGTCAGATAATTCTTCCTACCCTTGTTTATTTTAAATTCCATGAACATCTTTGATCAGTTCTAGAGCAATTTATTGATTTTTTTTTCATTGCTCACTTTGATGAAACATACATTATTCCATGATGGTTAACTTTACAATTTGAAAACCCATTTTGAATTCTGTGAAGAAAAAGCAAAAAGCAACTCTTCATGCAAGTAGATAGATACATTACAGGAATTAAAACATATGGCTTTAAACTCTAGGAACATAAAAAAGGAACAAATTAAATGAAGATTTTGAATGCAAAAACCAATATATACCGATATTTTTGTCAAATTGTGATATTTGCAATTAAAGATTAGGAAAAATAATGAAAATGATAAGAAATTCATGCTTCTTTTGACCATAATCTCAACAATATACCTTTATATGTAATGAGCAGTGTATCATTTGAAAGGTATTATTTTGGTCAATATGACAGTGAACTTACTTTAACCCATTCGTGACAGAGGTCCACATTTTGTGGTTTGGCCTAATATCTTTTGATGCAAAACCCTTAAAATCATACCAAATACATGAGCAGAAAGAACAAGAAATTC
>CM057165.1:12052971-12092971 GCA_029962745.1 Echinometra lucunter | reverse complement strand
TGATTGAAGCAATGGAATGGTGTCAGGAGTGGGACTAATGAGCTGCATTATAGTATCAACAATATTTATAATACTTTATCAGAGTTCCATTGGACAGTATGGGTGGTAAACACATAGATAATATAAAAATATTTATTACCATTAGTTTTGCCATCACATGGTTCATTCACTGCCTAACGGATGAAAGTTCACACCAGGGTGTCAGAAAAGGAAATTCGTGTCAGGAGTGGGATAAAGATGCTTTAACTCAAATGTAACAATTTTTATGTTATGTCTTCCATAGGAAAGACAGGGTTAGATAAGTGATAGGAGTAAGAAACTTTTGATTAATAGTAGTTGTGTCTATTAATTTCATATATCCATGCTGAAGGGTAACTAGGCGTACATTAATAAGACCAAATTTATCAGAGAAAAAGCAAAATGTCTTAAACCTGTTAGAAAGGAACACTTCATTAAGTATTTAAATATAAAAGCCTTTTAAAAATTGACTTCCCATTTCATTATATGGATAGAAATTATGAGTGCTCTTTATTCCCCTTAGACAGTTTCATAAAATTCCAGATTAAAGGCTCCAAAGGCTACACCTGAAGCATTGTAGTCATATATGCATTTTTCGCCTAAGGAATCATATTATGTCTTCACATTCAAAAACAAAAAATTATGGTGCAAAAAAAAAAGTACTGCAATAGAGCAGTAAAGTTAGATGCTTATGGAGAAGGGGTGAACAAAGAAGGAATAGAGAATGGCTAAGGGAGAGAGAAATTAGAGGGGAAAGAAAAATAGAGAGAGATAGAGAGAGAAGTGGTGGGAGAAGAAAGAAAGAGCGAGAGAAATAGAGAAAGTAGGAGAGGGAGACAAGATAGAGAAAGAAAAGATAAGAAAGAAAGAGACTTAACCCATTCGTGACAGGACTTATTTAAAGCCTAATTTGATCAGCATTTATTCTTCAAATTGGCAACACCAACATTTTTCTTTTATTGCTACATTTTTCTTATAAAACATCATGTATCTGAAATAAATATAAATTGATTGAATGTATGATGAGAAGTCATAAAGTTACCAATTTGCAGGGAAAAATGGTAAATTTAACATTTTCATCACATTGCCAATTTAAGGATTTTAATGCTTATTTTCCTTTAAAAAAATTTCAGCATCAAACAACAAATATTGATGCAACCAAAATGGGCACAGTAAGTGTAGAATTTTTTGCTCTTTCTGCTCATGTATTTGGTATGATTTTTAGGGCTCTGCATCAAAAGTTATTAAACCAAACCACATAATGTAGACCCTCTGTCATGAATGGGTTAAAGAAGAGAGAGAAAGAGAGAGAGAATAAGATGTAGGTTAGGATGATAGGAAGACACCCAGTGTAAGAGTCAAGTGGAGTGGTTTTGCTTAGGGGCTGATGTGGTGACGTGATTGTGATGGAGTTAGATGGCACTGTTCACACTCAACCCACTACGCCTCATATGCCAATCATCTCATATTGATTCTATACACTACATTCTGATGTTTTATACTTCAGCTGAACATATCCTTTCATTTCTTTTATCTGAACCATATTGCCTATTCAGTTACAGTATTTTCATTCTTTATTAATAACAATTAATACATTTTGTTATTAATTGTAAGGTCTTCTGGAAGGATTTTATTTCCAAGTTTATTTATGTACTCATAATTATAGCAATTTCTGAAAGATAAATCATTATTCATAGTTTTTTGTAATAACTAGCACACAGAAAATCATAGTAATTGTGAAACATCTTGGAGAGGGACATTCTAAATCATTTTCTATGTCATATGATACTAACATTTCATTGTATAATTTGTGACAGTCCCTGTTGAAAGCCACTGAAATTATAGGATGCATGTACTGTGTGGAACCTTCTTGAATACCAATGATTCATTCTTGTTTCTTAAAGCCAGGTGGAACATTCCAGTATGTTATTTACATTTTCTACTATATATTTCAAAATTCTTGACCTTGTATTGAACTCGTGAGCATTTTTCCCAACTTCATAATTGACATCGTTCCAATATCGTCTTTGAAATCGTCTCTGACATCATCTTGGACATTGTTTCCAGACTTAATCTTTGATATCATTTTGACATCGTTTCTATATTGTTGTGTACATCATCGTGGACTTTTTTTTTTTATAACTACCTGGATTACACTGGAATGTTATACTGGATCTATACCCATTTCATCGTTTTGGAATAGTTTTTTAGTGTTGGGGCAGTGGACACTTTGTGGATTCTGGATTCTGGATTTGAATTTGGCTTCCAGTGCACAGTAATGTGCACTGGAAGTCATAAACTTGATTGCACTGAAAATAGATTGTATTGCTTTTTATATGTTACCTATTTGGTTTGGAGACTGTAGTTAAGTTTGAATAAAACTTAATATTACTTAATTACATATGAAAAATTTTGTTACTTTCTGGTCGTATCGTAATATATCCCTCTTCTCCTGTATTTTGGCAGGAAATTGAATATCTATATCAATACTTCAATTTGTATGCCTACTCCAACAAGACAACCAAGCTAGCACCTTGTATTATAATGAGGTGTAATTGATCCAGTTTGGTGGCAGATCACAAATCACAAAGTTGGGATTAATCACTGTTATGACGTAGAGGTTAGGCTGTGACTTACAAGTTGATTTATATCAAGTACAGCTTTTATATAAATGGGCTGATACAAATTAAACGGTTTTAATAGATCTTGCTGTTAAATAACAGTACTAACACTTCCATAGCAAGTTGAACATACCACCCTTTACTGATATTCCTTGCCCTAATTCACATGAATCTTAGATATGTGTGTACCGTATGTGATCACCAGTGGCGATAAATAGTGAAACAGAGCAGTTTAGTTAAATATGAGTATTACTGACACAGTACTTGTCTGTCTGGATTAAATCCCAAATGTAAACTGAGCTATAGATGCCCTGAAGAAGTACCTTCATATGAATGATCATCTGTCACATCTGATAGATATGCATGTGTGAACGGAGCCCTAGATTAATAAGTGCTTGGGACTGGAGCAGTGAAAAGAGATAGTTGAGATAACATTTACCCAAGGGCTAAGATTTCGTCAGAAATCGATGACACTAGCTGGGTACACTGTGTTTGGAGTGTGGCAGTGGTGTTGGGACTCTGAATGAGGTCTATGCATTCACACTTTCTTGTAGAATGATGAGACAGGAATTCAAAATGAGGTACAAAAATTAGTAGGTAGTCTTTTTAACTTTATGAAAAGTTGAACAAGATTGATAATTTTGACAGACTCGCAGTCTCTATAGTTTTATGAAAAGTTGAACAAGATATTATTTGAGTCTAAATTTGCCACTCTCCACCCAGTAGTGAATGGGTACCTGATAGGAACTTGTTCCATGAATGCTTTGACAAAACATTACTCTAGATTTGCCACTTTCCACCCAGGTGTAGTGAATGGGTACCTGATAGGAACTTGTTCCATGAATGCTTTGACAAAACATTACTCTAAATTTGCCACTCTCCACGCAGGAGTAGTGAATGGGTACCTGATAGGAACTTCTTCCATGAATGCTTTCAGTGCTTAGGTCAACTGGGCTAAAGCCAGGATGAAAATAGTAGTTCGTGTGCACATTGAGAATCTCCTTGGATGGATATGTGCACAATGTACTTAACGGCTATTATCATCAAGATTAGTAGACTCTATGGCCAGAATTCACAAAGGAATTTTAAACCATGGATAAGGTTAAACCTCCACAAGCATACTAAAATGAGCGTTAAACTAAGTGCACATTGCCCATGTGCGCACTTGCAGAAAACACATAAATTGAACTGGATTCTGTGCCCATCTATGCTTAAAAACTCAGGGGGTGGGGGTTAAATCAACATATGGTTTAAACTTCTTTTGTGATTTTAGGCTTGTAAATTGGATGAAAGTTGAAGACTTATAATGATGAATCTTCATGGAACATATCCATTGGAAGAAATAATTGCAATATCATTCATAAGCTTAAAGCTTTAATTTCAAATAAGGAAAACAAAAAGATAAATTTGGCCTCTAAAAGTTTTATTGGGCCCTACCATACTGAACTCACTGAATAAGTTCACCTTATTAAAGCACACTGCCGGCGTAAGTGGACATAAATTGAATACTGTGCGTGCAAGTATTGAATGCATATGTACGAAGCATACAGAGAATGGAGAACATGCCGATAGTATATTGAATAAATATGAGAAACAGAATTGCAGATTATTGTAAAATGAATGAAAATTGCACTCACTGTTCCCTAGTCTAAACTGAAATGAAAAGACATGTAGATATTATTATATGGAACTACTCATATATGGGTTTATGGGAGAATGACGAACATTGTTTTGATGGAACTACTGAATGGGGGAGGAGGGTTCGGATATTGATTTCTTTCTTGGAATGCCCGATATTGCACTTTTTGGTTTAAAGGAACACTTCAGTCCTGAATTCACTTTTTTGGTTGTTTTAGTCCTGAAACCTAGAAGTATATTGATGATGGCTATGATGATGATGATGATGATGATGATGATGATGATGATAATATTGATGATATTGATGATGATAATGATGTTGATGATGATGATGATGTTGTTGATGATTATGATGTTGATGATGATGGTGAAGATGATGTTGATGATGATGATGTTGATGATGATGATGTTGATGATGATGATGACGATGAAGGTGAAGATGATGTTGATGACGATGAAGGTGAAGATGATGTTGATGATGACGATGAAGGTGAATATCATGATGATGAGATGATGATGATGTTGATGATGATGATGATGATGATAATGATGATAATGATATGATTCAAAGCATTTGTACTGTTCTATATTTCTGTTAATAAACATTTAGAAGCATTATAGGCTTCTCCAGTAAATAAGATACTTACAAATCTACTAAAAAGGCTGTTTTTTTAATCATAGTTACTCTGCAAGTGGTCTGGAAGTTGTTCAGTCATGAATTAAAAATCATGTGCAATATGGGCTCAAAAATATTAAAAGGATTTAAGTGCTTTTAAGTGCTGTGTTTGTTTCTCTATAGTCCCTACATGCCTAGTCAAGTAAAGGTATTTGTTTAAGTTGATATAAGCTTTGATTTACTTTTAGAAGTGTTTCTGCTGCTGAAAGTATATTCAATTTGAGCATTCATCCTGATGACTATGTACCCGTGGGTGGGGGTGGGGTGGGTAAGATGAGGAGTGACGGTTCTCTTTTATACCAATCTCCATTTTCACCTTGGAACTTTAATTACTGTAATGTTCTCAAATCATGGCATGCCAAATCACTCTGTGAGACCTCATATGACAACAAATGATGATTAAATTGGGATAGATGGAGGGAAATCACAGAGTAGTGGTATAAACAAAGCCCTAAGTCTCATTCACACACAGTGTGGTAGACCACCTTAAAAACCATAGCACCACAATGAAAACATTCTACTTGTAAATGAATAGCAATAAGGGTTTGAGAACAGATAACTGCATGCATACAAAATGCTCCTGGGTGTAGATGTACTCTCTTAATGATACATTGTGAGATACAAAAATGTAAAGCATACTTTTTGCATGTCATCTTATTTTGTCCCAGCACTGTTTTCAGTAGGTTTACAGTGACATGTGTGGAGAAGGCTCGACAGTATCGCGTATTCAAGGTCCCCGTACCAGTCATCCGGGGAACTCTTTAATCAACCCTATTCTACACACAAAAGAAAATAACATATATCATTCATATGCTTTCACAGAGGACAATATATCAGATTGAAAGAGAATCCGTGGTGTATATTACAAGGAACAAACAGTGCTCTGAAGAGATTAAATTCAGGAAAGAATCATTGAAATGCAAATCAAGAGAGAGTGATGAGGTAGATGAAATTCTTTTTTAATAGAACCATGAGCATGCACTTTATCAGATTAACTCTATGATTTTGAGCCAGCATTACATGTTCAAAGCAATTATTTGAATCCGATAATGTAATTTGAATGGCAGTTCTTTGCTGCAATATATCCAGCTGGTCATATTTTCCTGTTATGTTACCATATTCTAATGTGAGATCAATTTTGCTACAGTTTATGTGTAATTCTCTCTTCTAAAGTTAGACTAACAATAAAATCTTATTTGTAAAGTGCACATTTCTGTTATAGCACCTTTAGGGCATGCCCAACTATTATGAAGTGTTGATTGAAAAAAGGTTACAATATTACAGATAAGTACCAAATGACAATATTGATATATATAATATATATCCAATGGTATAACTTAGGAAAAGAAGGGTTTTCATTAAAAAGATTTAAAGGTTTCTCTGAAAGACTGAAGTTTAAATGCTTGAATTATGCAGGAAGGGTGTATATAAGACACAACAAATATTTGATTAAAATACTTTTTATTACTTGAACTTTAAAGAGTGTGATTTCTGAATTGGTCAGTGTAAAGAAAACTATTGTTTTTAGAGGAATGGCATTTAATTTGACATTGAAAGTCTCGAATTATTTTGTTAGTACAGAAATTATCAATAATTCTATTTTGACTGATTCGCTTCTGTGATCGATTGCAACAAAATATGAATTTCATGTTTCTCATGCAAAGACTTAAGAGTCTGGAATTACATGACATATGAGAAGAGTGAAGGTTGTTTTTACATGGCAAATGTCCTCTTTCAGATGTGAAAAATGTTCTGTGATACATGCTCTGGCGACAGTGGCTACGTTTCAGTTTTGTATGCTGACCAAATACCAAACTTTATCTATGGACCAAATGCTTTGCATAAATCTAACGTTAATGCTAACCCTAAGCCTAACCTAAATCCCTATTGTAACCCTGAGTCTGATCATATATCTTTGATGAAATAAAGTATATGTTTTTATAGAAGTGATAATTAAGGCTCATATTTTGTTAAATGTAACCATTAGCATACAAACCAAAATATGATTGGTAAACTTTAAACCATGATATTTTGCATGTCATACCATATGCAAACTGTATAAATGGCCAGGCTTAACTATAGGGTTTTCTACTATGAGATGTTTTATACAACCATGTAAAGCAACCATTTTAGAACTCTGGGGGATTTTTTCGTGGAAAGAAATAAATTTCCAAATAGCAATGCCTATTTTTAAGTGTTTTTTTGCAGAACTCTTTTAGAGCTTTCCAGAAATAAATTGTTCTCCTTTCCCAAGTATATATGATACCATTTCCTACATAAACTCATCCATTATGTATGAACCCTTTGTGTTCTGGTTATGATGTATGTGTTTTTCTCTGATGACATACGCTTCACATGTTTTAATCAAATGTGGATGGACCCTTTAATCCTGAAATATGTGGAATATTGTGATTGATGTGTGGTGAACCTGGGATCACTCTCAGATGTGCCTGATTTGCAAAAGATATAGTGGATGGTGAGGTTATCATTAGGAGGGAGGAGCATGAGAGGAAAAAAATGGGAAAAAGAAAGACAGAAAGAAAGAGAGAGAGAGAGAGAGAGAGAGAGAGAGAGAGAGAGAGAGAGAGAGCAAAGGAAACAGCAAGCAGGTTGGTGAAGTGGGAGACAGGAAAAAAAGAGAATGAGATACAGTCGGCAATGAGAAAAAAAAATAAGGCAAAGAAAGAGAGAGAGAGAGAGCAGGTTGGTGGAGTGGGAAACAAAAACAAAAAATGAGAATGAAATACAATCAGCAATGAGGAAACATATAGAGAGAAAGAGAAAGAGAGAGAAAGAGAGAGTAAGCAGGTTGGAGTGAGAGACAGACAAAAATGAGAATGAGATACAATGAAAAAAATAAGAGCAAAAAATAAGAGAAAGAAAGAGAGAGAAAGAGGGAGAGAGCAAGCAGGTTGGTGTAGTGGGAGACAGAAGAAAATGAGAATGAGATACAGTCAACAGTGAGAGAAAAAAAGTAAGAGAAAGGAACAGAGGGAGAAAAAAAGCAGGTTGATGGAGAGGGAGACAAAATCAGAAAAAAATAAGATAAAAATCAGTAGATGTGAAGATACACCTGACCAGATGGCATTCTACATGTGCAATCTACATAAATATTGTCAAATTTTACATCAAGGGCTGAAACATATTTTTGTTTTATAATCCAGACCTATTCACATTTTCCAGTATAGGAAAAGCAGGTATTTTGTGTGTTTGTCCTTAAAACTGTGCACCCCCCCCTCCCCAATTTTATAAAATTTACCTCAATTCCCGTCTTTTTTCAAAAAAGATTTTCCATCATTTTCTTTGCATATCTTAACCCCCCCCCCAAAAAAAAAAAAAAAAAACATGGAAAGAAAACAAAGCAAAAAACAAAAGAAACAACAGCAAAAAAAAAATAAAATACCACCACCAAATAAAAAGAAATGAATAATGGGATGGTTCCAGAATTTTGTCAGCAAAGGCACATTAGCTAATCACCCCTTGTGATGCTGTTGCTACAGTAATTGCCCCTGGGAGAATCAACGTCTCTGATGGTAATGCGCTTCTAATGGGACTCATATTTCTAATGTGAGAGCATCGGTGCATCAAAAGAAAAATTTCAGATATCTGCCCTAAACTAGTAAAGCTTACTTTAATGCAAAATCTCTCAATGTTTCATTTGCCTTTAACAAATAAGTTTGCCAAGTAATTCTTAAGTCAGGTTTGTGTGGCATGGTACTGCCTAGAGAGATAATGATTTATTTAGGCTACTCTTCTGATGATTACGGTGTATTTGCTTTTCTAGCTTTTTTTGTCTAATGGAAAGAACATGGACCGCCAGTCTATTTTCGTCATAATATTGTGTGCATGTACAATGTACTGCAAACACCGCTGCAGTCCTTGGTTTTGATTCATAGCTAATAGAGATGAAAAGGCATCATGCTTTGTCATCTGAAATCACAGTTGTGTTTGCATTCATATCAATTCTCAGAATCTTTTGAAAATAGATTAAAACGTCGAAATGAGAAAACACTGTAAAAGGTTGACTATTCTAACATAGTCTCACAGATATATCATGTTATATATTTATTACTTAAAATTAGGAGCTTCATTGAACTGTAAAAAAGGCCTTTATCAAATCTTTCCATTTTTCCAGGCATTCTATACATTTTTGTTTGGTTTTGGTGTCTTTGTGAAATTATGTAGACTGCAGATCTGTTGAAGAAATACTGTAAAGGTCAGTGCTGCCATCAGTCATGCATTTATCAAAGAATAGTTACTCTGTGCAAGTAAAAATATCAAAGCAATGACTGTAGCTGATGGACAGGCTTTTTGTTAGTGTGATGTTGTTACACCAACTGTCATAAATTGCACCTAGCATATCAGGTATCCCCTGTGAAATTTGACAAATTATGATATTATTAGACAGCTGTTTGTCTCTCTTGAAAGCTTTTTTCTCATAAATTTTGCAGATGGTGCGATCATTGGCGACACATAACATATTCACACCTGGGATATTCTCAGACATTTTCCAACCTGTGCTTTTCTGAAGCTCAATGCATGCATCAATTCTCGTCCATTGAGTTGTCTTCCAGTATTATACAGCATCTCTCCTCTGTGTGTTCTACACACTTCTCATATTTCTAAGATATGTTCCATCTATTGATTTTTGGTGCAGTTTCAAGAAAAGAGTATGTTACAAACTTTTCTTTTTATATGTAAAGGAATATAAATGTACATAAATAACATATATTGTGAAACTGTTCTTGTAATAAGTCTCCCTCAGTGTTCTATTCATTTTGTTTAAAAAGCACACATACAGAGGATGAACTTTTTCTTCGGATTTCTTTGTATTGTTTTTGTTATATTCTTGTTTGACTCCATGCATTCATCAATGTATTATTTTAAAAATAATTTCGTTTTGTAACAATATGATGCCTGCTTTGTTACTTTGGTTTAGTTACATCCTAT
Source organism: Echinometra lucunter (assembly GCA_029962745.1). Taxonomy (NCBI): domain Eukaryota; kingdom Metazoa; phylum Echinodermata; class Echinoidea; order Camarodonta; family Echinometridae; genus Echinometra; species Echinometra lucunter. The sequence goes on along the minus strand of CM057165.1, from coordinate 12,083,068 downwards.
GACTGGTCATTGTAAGAATATTTTTAAGTTCATATGTTTCTTTTATCTTTTTAGTTTGGACCCCTTTGAAAAAACAGCTATTAGCTGTCTCATGGATCGCTTGACATCCTGGACCCCCCTCCCCCGCATTTTCTACTACTGCTATCTCGTTTCATCTTGAAACTAGTTACCCTGCCACAATTTGATATTTGCTAACAGTTTCCCAAATCTCATAAATCCTGACCTCGGCCATGGAATGAATGCGGCGCCCTCAGTGAGAGTGATTTGCACAGCAATACGTGTCGGCAGTCTGCCATGCAATCTGATGCAGGGGATTTGTTTGTATTTAATATCCATGAGTTCTTGAGCAGCGATCTCGTTTTCGCGTCACCATTTTCTGAACGAATGCATTTTCGTGGGTTTCAGATAAAGGAGTTGGTTTGAAGTGGGTGAAATACAGTATTTCACTCTTCATGATTTTTTTCCTTGTTGGCCTATATTGGTGGCTTTTTAAATCTATACTCCATGTTTGATTGTTATGGGGAGAGAGAAAGAGAGAGAGAGAAAGGGGAGGGGAGAATTAGACTGCAGGGAGGGTTAGAGATTGAATAAGAGAGAAGGGGTTAGAAATTAAGGGGATGAGGAGAAGAAGAAGAGCGAGAGAGATGAGAAGAAGAGAGATAAATATAATTTAAAAAGATGTCTAGAGGGAGAAGGACAGACACTGGGAAGAAATCATTGGGAAGGAGAGAGGGAAATAAAAGGAAGGATATAAAGGGAGAAACAAAATGGGATGAAGAGGCATAGTGTGAAGAGGGAGGAAAAGAGGGAGAGTAGGAGTGGAGGGGGGGAGTTGGAGAGAGAGAGAGAGAGAGAGAGAGAGATGGAACTGTCATAATATATTGATGCATTTTATTAGTCCATAAAATTGTAAATGAATGTCAGTAGTGAATCTATATTCCATGAACATTCTATGTTCATTCATTTGGATGTGTAGTGACTCTCACTAAAATTAATTTCAACATTATGATACACATTTGAAAAAAAAAGAACAACTTTGTATAGTGGAATTAAAGTTTGAAATTTCAAATAGAAACATAGCCTTTGCTAATAATATCTTGCTGTTGTTTGGATTGGGTATGTATTTTACTCATAATTCTGTAGTAGCAGAATCATTGGCATCAATCTACCTTTTTCTATTTTGTGACCTATTCAATCTCTTTCCTTATCTCTTTCTGTTGATTACGATATCATTACGAAAATCCCTCGTTTAAAATAGACCCCACCACTTTAGCACATGATCCTATGCATCTGAGGTGGGGTATAGCTACCCGCTATCCAAATGACACGTTAAAAGTCTTATCAGTACTAGCATCTTCGCACAAGAGGTGGTGGTTTTGGTTTACGCCTGCACTCCTCATCATCTTACGTAATAGTGTTAACAAACTCTTAACACCGCACTGCCTGAAAGGAAATGTGAAGTAGGAAATATATCTTTCACCTGTTTTGAGATATTGCCATGTCCAAAAGTCACTCATAATTTAGATGAAAACCAAAATTAAACTTCTAACAAAGCAAAATGACCCAGAAATTGCGATTCTAGCAACATTTTCAACTCCATAAACTAGCCCGTCGTGCGTGCACTAGGCACTGTGTAGCCCCAGCGTGTTTCTCTTTCTCCCTTCCTCTCTCTCTCTCTCTCTCTCTTATCAAATTGTGAAGGTCGATCGTTTCTCCGGCAAGGTGATTAAGTTGTTCAGTGCTTTTGTTTATTTAGGCTTACTGCAATCTCAGGTGTCTAGAAGTTGCAAAAATCAAATCGGGTTTCAGTTTTAAACGATGGGTTTTCTTCATGTCATGTTTTAATTTATCTGTTACTGATTGGTTTATGTGGCCTTGTACTTTTCAACTGAATTTCCATTGCTTTTTTGCTTGGAGGCTTTGGAAATGAATATATATCAAGTTCAGTTCAGTTTAGTGTCATATTCAACTTTTAAAAAATATCATTCTGAATGGAAATACTATTTAGCAATATGAACAGTGCTTCTGTAACATAGTCTATAAGTAGGCTGTTTAAGAGACAGATAGATGTGTGTGTTGCATGTAATTGGGTTTTTACAGACGTTTATCAATCAGATTTGATTATTTACTTCTTGGACCGACCTTTAGGATCAGCATCGCAAGGCGTGACTCAGACTCGATCCTGGCTCCGATCAGACCAGTTTGTAAGCAAAGACAAAGAGATGATTGCGCATGTTACTGCTTGACCAACTCTGCTCCCTAGGCTAAAGACTAGATCATAGTCTATCATAGACCAAATAATCGTCTGTTTGGAGCCAAAAGGGCATTGACTTATATGCTGTAATACATATGCTGTAATACATGTAATACATAGCCCTTCTGGTTCTGAACAGACGATATGAGAGTCCATATCATAAGAATATAGGATATATAGAATAGTGAGAGTCAGGAGGTAAAAATGCTTGAGAACAGTACAATGCTTTCAGCACATATTTGCATCCCTTTTATTTGCTAAAAGATATTAAGAGTTTCATAAAAAAAAAACCAAATGATATATCCATTTTTGTAAATTTGAGATATTTGCCATTGAAGTTGCTAAATCATATGATACTTTGAGTCACAATATCAAACTTTTCCCTCCATATATAAAAGTAAGAAAGGAAATGGAAGACATTTTTGATTTCATACAATGGTGGCATTACTTTAAAGGCATTTGTTAACATTGTTATAATTAAAAAAAAACTCATTTGTTACTTGAAAATGGGATAAACATAAGGGTTATAGTGTAAAAATACCAGTCTAAAAGTTTCAAAGAATAATATCTACAGGAAGTATTTTCAAATATGAGAAATGTGAACCAGTGTTTGAAAAATATATAAGGGTGGGTTGCACAGACCAGATGTAAAGAGTGTGCATGCGTGCATGGCTCACCAGACCAGAAGGGAGGCAGATAAAGTTTTTTTATTAACTCGAGCAAAACGGTCCTCTTATTTATTGTCTCTGAGACCAAAAATAATAAAATCACGGTTTGTGTCTTACTAACAGTTTTTTCATTTTAAATTATGGTTAGTGTCAGGGGTTTTGAGTACAAATACAAGTACTCATACGCATGTTTCATCTTAGTTTGAGAATTTTTTATATCGGCTGCTCACAAAGTTAGCCAATGCCTTTAAAAATGTAAAAATGGCCTTTATTGGTTTTCGCAATCAAACTCCCCAGATTGATGACTTTGTACTTGCAATGTTTTTCAATAAATGGATAATGACAAGACCTTACGGCTGTCTAGCTATAACTTTTCAATTTTGTTTGAAGAAAAAGGATTGGATCTTATAAATCTGGGATGATGTATGGAATGATCCATTAGATGGAAATGTAATTTTCAGTGATGTGAACAGACTCTTTATATTTCAAACCCTTATTAAAGAAATCCTTTGCATGCCATGCATGCATTCATTCTCTTATCGAATTAGAAATAAACAAATAAATGGCAATTTGAATGCTAGTACAGTTCAAATCATCAAGACTGCTAAGTATATCTGTAGAAGTTCATAGTTACCATGCTTTTTGATGCACTTCACTGGAAATACTCTTTAGCTATGTGAACAGTGCCTTGATGTGATCCATCCACATAGATAACTATTAAATGTGTTGTAGACTGGGATACTAGTCAAATGTATTCACAGTGGTGTACTACACTGGGAATATTTTTCAGTCATATGAACAGTGCCTAATACATTCATCTATAAAAAATATATATGTATGTGGATGGGGTGCTGATTTCAGTGCTTGAAACTAGTAATTTTTTGTTTTGTTTAGAAGAAATCCCCCTCCCCCTCCAAGTGTTGAAATCAATGTAATGCTCTAGGAATACTCCCCAGCTATATGAACAGTGCCTAGGTACAATCCATCTATATCATGTAACTAATTCATCTGTTTGCTGATGGACCTACTGATCCCATACTGTATTTACATGTACTGTACCATGAATAATTTTCAGCCATGTGAACAGTGCCCTAATACAAGCCATTTGTATGAAGTACCTATTCATTCTGTTTGTAGAAGGATTATATTTCCATGCGGGAGGACAAAATAACAAATTTGTTTAAGTGGTTCGTAAGCAGCCTGGGGACATTCCTTTAATGGACATTATACTGCACTCTCATTAAAAAAACCTAATCCATCTTACCTGGCTTGTAAATTATTTACTTCTACTTTTCTTTTACATTTCATTGTTCAGCTTTGTCAGTTTAATGCAGAATTGATAGTGTACATGTGTCATAGACTCCCAATTCCCCAATTTCATAAGGCATGCTTAGAATATGTTATGAAAATTGTCTACTGAGTGAAAATAATGTGTCATAATTAGTTTTCCTGAAGCTAAATAGTATGCAATGCAATACATTTCTCCTCAACAATTTATTCTTAATGAATATGCCTGACCCAGGTTGGGGTAAATTCATGTTTTCCAGATTAAAAACCAGGACATTATATTTTTAGGCATGGTGATCATGTTAGGTGAATTAAGGGAAAGGGGGGGGGGGGGGGGGGGGGGGGGGGGGGGGGGCTTTAGCACCAAAATCTATCATTGGTTCCATATGCTAACTTACTTCCCTGAATTGCATGCACTGAATATATAGACACTGTGTGATTTGATTAATAATGCTTTCAAGACGTTTAAAGATTTTCACTTTCTTTTTCTGTTTTCATGTCTGATCACCTTTGTTGATTTCATCGTCACTGTCATCACCACCACTACCAACACTATCATCATCATCATCATCTTTATCATCTTTATTATCATCTTCATCTTGAAATAAAAAGGAGGTAAGTACATCTTTGTGGAATTCTGCCGCAATTTGTTGTCTTTTTTACAACTGACAAATCCCTGCATGGTGCACAGATACTTGAATTGGAGAAAACTCTTTTAAAGATTTAGGGTGTTATTAAGTAACCGATTTTGCTTTCTTTGCATAATGTCTTTTATAAATATGTATACTAAAGGAAATCTTATTACCTTAAATTTAAAATGATTTATATTACCATGTACATTAATGCAGAATAAGAAAGTACTGTCCATTCAAACAAGATTTGATGGTTCTTCACTGTTTTTTCTAAATGTGCATTATATTAAATCACGAATTTGTCAGTTTGTAAAAATGATGATGAATTGTTAAGGAAGAGCTGAGATGAAAAATTGTAATTCTTGGTCAGAAAACATATTGCCGTTTGCATTGCCATTAGGTGAGATTATTTCAGGCTGATTGTTAAAGGACAAAGAATAATTTTCAAAGCAATTTGGTTATTTGTTAAATCTTTGAATGGCTGTAAAGAAGTTGCTATTTTCAGTCTCCATGTTCAGTCTCTGTAGTCCTTGATAGGTTAAGAGCTATAAGCTGTCACCTGCCTAGACAATCACTCTCTCTTTCGATTACCGCCCAACGAATGATTTTCAATTATCTGCTAGACGAGGAAGGCGGTGTGTTGAGGGTAATATGTCATTCCTTCTTACGATTAATCTGTTCTTTTTTTTTTTATTAGGAACTTTCTTTCTCTGCATTTTTGGAGCATTTTCTGTGTTCTGATTCTGACACTCTTTCTCCCAATAAAAAAGGACTTCATTCTCACTTTAGGGGCATCTTCTGTCTATTATCCCATCCTCTTTTTATTAATAGAAATTCCTTCTCAGTTTTTAGGGGTAGCATTTCATGCTAGTGATCTCTCTTTCTCTCTCTCTCTCTCTGTCTCAAAGGAATTTCTTAGTATTTAAGAGGAATTTTTCTGTCAACTGATCAAGCTATTTCGGATGATATTTGATATGTAAAACAAAGGTCAGAAGCTGATGTGTGGGTGTGAGAATATTAGTGAAAAATCCAGCCAAACGTGTAATGGCGGTATAGTGTATGTGGGGAAGAGTGGGTGGAGAGGGAGGAAGGAAGGGTAAATATGTATTTGTATTCATTTATTAAACTTCATTGATATCTATCAATATTCTGTTCTTTATTCATACATAAACAAACATAAACATGATTATAAATTGACATTTTTATAAACGTCAAGTAGATAATGTTAGGTATATATGTTTGTATTGATTTAATTGATTTAATTGTTATGTTAAACGCTTAGAAACAAAATGTATTAAGCGCTATATAAATGTTATCTATTATTATTATTATTATTATTATTATTATTATTATAAACAACAGTGGAAAAAAAGAAAAGAAATTATATTCTCTAAATTCTTTAGATTGGAAATCAATCTATAAGATTGTGGTTGGGGACCAATCCAAAATTAGATTGAGAAAAAGATTGACTTCTAAATCTATTAGATTGAAATTTTCGATCTAATTTTGGATTGGTCCCTCATTGCAATCTAAAGAATTTAGAGATATAGCTTTTAATTAAGAATATCATTTAACAAAAGTTAATATCTATATTCCTTTTTCTTTTTTTTCAAAATTTAATGTATAAAAACAAAAAGAGAATCACTGTAGCTGTTATTTAGCAAAAGTAAGTCAAATAACAGAGGCAACATATAACAAAATAGCTAAACTAAATATGTGTAATAGTAAAGTATAAAAATATGTGAATGTTATATGTATAAATCTGTGTTTGATAAGTATTATGAAGCACATAATCATATTGTACTTCCTCTAGAAGTTCTCTCTCAGAGCAATTATGTTTTTGATAAATAAGAAGGTGTATCTTTGCATCTTTCACATTTCATTACTATATGGAATTTGTTCCCTTCTGAGTTCGTATTGCAGTCTTTACGTAATTGTAGGTGAGCGGGAATTTTTTTTCTGATCTTTTATATCTTCCCTTTTCAATGGGCAATATGAAATATGAAAATGCTTATAAAGAGATCTAAATATACACTTTTGTGAAACAATGTATAATCCTTTGATGCTTATCTTTAAAAATAATTTAATGATGCAGATTGAGTTTGAGAAAAAGAAGAAGATGGAGTCATTTTGGATGGCTAATAAAAAGACTGAAATGAATTAGTAATAATTCTCACACATTTTTGGTCAACTTTAAAGAGAGAGAGAAAGAGAGAAGGGGATGTAAGTAATTAAGCTGAAAGGAAAAGTGATGTAGAGAAAGAGAAGGAGAGAGAAACAAAAAAGGAGATATTAGAATGACATATGAACAAGGACATAGATAAAAAAAATGAGAGATTGAGGAGAGATTAAAGAGAAATAGGGAGCATGATGTCATCTTTCAAAACCCAATATGCTGCCATTCTAGACTACCCGAGCCATCATTTATATTGACATAAAAATTGATAGTTGAAACACTATCCTAATTAGTCCCTCATAAGAAATAAAATAATCTATCTTTCATTCTTATACAGAATCATATTTTGAGGTTCCTGCAGAAAATGCTTTACATTTAACATTAAGGGCAGATTCAGCGTTTAGGGATCCTTCATAGCACTTCATATTGTATGCACGAAGGCCGGCCGACGTTATGTGAAAACATTGACTTAATGGCATATATTCCTTGGCCATCATGCCCTGCATTACTGAGTGATTGAGGATGCAATCTCGAGAAAACTATTTCCATCTTGGCTACTTCTTGATTGATGATGATTTCTTTGATTCGTGCTGTGGTAGACTTGCACTTAGGCAGAAAGAATTTTGTCCTCCTTTTATTGTTGATGATTTATCATTTCAAAAGAAACTAATCTATTCTTCCTTAATTCACTTACTACTTATTTATCCTCATTTAGGTGATGGAAATTAAACCTTTCATTAATAGAAACTATTTTATCCCTATTTTCTTGGACAGATTTTTTTTCTCTCTTTATTGCACTTTAGTTTATTTTCCTTTGAATGGTAATGAGTTTACCTTGATGGAATTTTTGATTCTTGCAATAAACATGATTTCATTCTCTTCATAAAATGAATCTACCCTCCTTTTATTGGGAAATCAGTTGATGTTCCTTTCAGTTGGAATGATTTTATTCTCTTCAGTGAAAATGATTTTATCTCTACATAAAATGAATTTATCCTCCTTTTATTGGGAAATGAGTTGATTTTTATTATTATTATTATTGGTTTGGTGTCACCTGTGCCTGGGAGGGTAAAAGCGAATTGAATCACTGTAACCCTGAGGTCTCTCCTCCCGATATCTACCCTCCTCCTGATATCTACTCTCCTATCAGCGGGAATGATTTTATTCTCTTCAGTGAAAATGATTTCATTCTCTTCATATAATGAACTTATCCTCTTTTTATTTGGAAATGAGTTTTTGTTCCTTTTATTAGGAATGATTTTATATCCTTCAGTGGAAATGATTTTATTCTCTGCATAAAACAGTCCTTTTATGTCTATATATCTTTTATGGAAATATCCTTGTCTGTCTTATAAGGACATTGTTTTGTCCTCACTTCCAACCAAAATAATTTGCTAGAGGAGAAGTTTTTGTGGACAGGCTTTCTTGCCACTCTTGCAAATGAGAGGGAAGGGGATGGAAAGGGGGGGGGGGGGGGGGTTGGGGTGGGGAGTAGGCTGCATGCTTGGGCTCAGAGAAAGATGGGAAGAGAGGTGGCATGATTTCATTAAAATATGTATCATTTTTGCGCCAAATGTGTTGATGGAACAGCATAATGGAAGCAAATGTCTTTTTAAAAAAAATCTGAAAAAAAATGAAATGAAAAGCCTACAAAGTCTCAAGTAAATAGATGTTATTTCCTCTTTTTTACAAGCTTTATTTTCTCTGTCTTCAGCATACAGTTTTTTTTTCCTTCATTAAACTTTCTAGCTTATTTTTTAGCTGAGATATTTTAAAGTAATTTTAAAGTAAGTGAACTATTTAACAATATCATTAATCTTTGAGATTCAGTGAAACTTCGGTTGAATTTTGTGAAAATGCCACTTTCCGTCATTGTCAGACCTCAAATAATTACTACCCTAAAACTTATTTTCCTTGAGGAAAAACTAGGTCTGAATTGAAACTCGCCTAGTCTATGAAATTTGTGAATGGTGCCGATCATATCTAATCCAATCTCCATAAAGCCCATCGCACACTTTACAATCCAACTGCGACCTGATTTTCAAACAAATGGCATTTGCATTAAATATGAAAGATTGAACAAATAAAATTATCTTATTTGAAGTTCAGAATAGGAGTACAAAAATCGAAACTTTGGTTAACTGCAAGCCTTGTGATTGGAGTAAAAAAACAAATCATAGCTGATATTAAGATTGCTATGATGTCACTACGATTTGGAATCGAGTTCACTTTTATTCCTACAAGGAGGCTCGCATAGCCCAGAATTTCAATTGTAATATTCATACGACTATTCAGAACTTTGATTGTTAAGATTTTACATGTTGGAATGTTCATATCAAATGCTATAACAATTTTTTCCAAAATGACATTGCAGACGGATCATATAATGTGCGGTGGGCATAAGGGTATGGATAAATTATTGTTATGGGTATAATCATCCGACTCGTAGTGCTTTGGTCCCCTGAGAGCTTTTCAGGGGGGTGTTTCACAAAGACTAAGATTGACTAAAATCGCACTTGACTATGGCTGGCCATCAAGCCACTGTTTTCTTTCACCATGGATCTCTCAAAGGATTTGCAAATCAAGGTCGCAAATCTACAGAATTGACAATTTTTTATGGTTCGTTGATGAAGAAAACATAAAAAAAGTAAATTCTGCAAATATGTGACCATGATTTGCACATTCCTTGAGAGACTGATGGTGAAAGTAAACAGTGGCATGAATGGCCTGCCATAGTTAAGAGTGATTTTAGTCAGTCTTAGTCTTTGTGAAAGACCCCCCCTGATGCGCTAAGGATGCCTGCCGACTTCAGGGCTCCATTTCATAAAACTTGTTATCAATAACAAGTTGCAATAACTGTTATAAGCTACTGAAATCCTTGCATCTGATTGGCTGAGAGAAAATTTGTCAAAGAAATGTGGCAGTTGTTACTGATAACAACTTTTTTGAAACGGGGCCCTGGTGTATGTTTCATATCACTTCTTTCAGCAGCTTCCGATTTTTTTTCCTTTTCGGATTTGTAGCTCATTTCCGTGCAAAAGCACTTAATGCAGATTACCCATTGATTTCTGGTGGTGTTGAAAACGTTAAGACCCTGGAACGAGGTTGTCAGTATAATGCCCCACGTACGTGATGCACATTCGTGAAATTTTAATATGGAACGGGCATCTTTTCATACCCTCCGACTCAATTGTCTAGTGCAGATCTTATTTCAAGTCTGTTTTTGCATGCTGCTGAGGGATGTGTTTACGTTCAGTTTCTTTTCATCAAGGGAAATGAGGTTTGAGGGGTACCAAAGGAGCTGTCCCTAGCAAGGGAGTAACATTTTTAAGGGGCCCTTAAGGAGTCCTTCCATTTAAGTTGACTAATCACCTGACAACATAATTTATGTACAGCTAGTATATATGAAATAACCTCTAAAAAGACTTTACCTGGCATTCTAGGGGTTAACAGTGAAAGAGTTTGCAGAAAATAAAGAATGACATGAGACCTCAAGGCGAGGAATCAAACAGCAGTTTGATTTTGTAAGTGCCATAATTCATAGGCATACTTGTGCGTAAGTCAAGAAGTTTACTCTCTATTTGCATTTATATCTATTGATTTGGATATATTTTTCTATGGAAGTAATACAGTAATGGCGAAACGATTTTCAAAGTGGGGGGGGGCCAACTTGACGATTCATCTTAGAAATTTTCGATACTGTTACTTTCGTTTTTGCGTGCAGCGATGATAAGCTCTATGTGTATCATCAAACACCGATTCATCTCATTGGTCAATATCAAGCGCAATGCGTACGACTGCCGTGAATGTTTCACATGATGAGAAATGATGTCTACAATCGAGGGCAAACTTGAGCTAATTTTCTGTACAAACATTGGTGCAAATACTTATGACGAGTCATATGCGATATCAATTTTCAATTTAAATTGTGGTCCAAATTTCAGTTTTACTGCTTCCGTTCACATGCAAGGAAAAATTTAAATTTGGATCGCGATTAGAATTGCGATTCAAATTTCAATTTTGTTTTTGAATTCACACACACGAGGAGGCAACGGAAACAGGCAGGAGAGCCCACAAACTTCTCCACTTAAACTTCTGCTATACACAATCTGGACGGGTGAAAAATACACATCGACAGTAAAAGGGCTACAGAAAGTACAGCAAAAGACTCAATAATTGAATACTAAATAATTATGTACTACTAGTATTTTACAAAACATTTGCTTACTATAGGAGATCAACAGCGCTAAGATAGCATGCAGTGCGTATATGCTTAAACGTACATTGTGTATGAATCCTTTAAATTAACCACGCTTTGCATACGTATACACTGCATGCACAGCGCATCGATGCATAGCGCAAAGAATGATGGGATAGATAAAACTGATTTTCTAATTGTGATTCCGTTCACACACTGAACACACAGCAAATAATTGCGATTATTCTGAAAAATCGCACCTCTGACTGCGAGTATAATAGCAAAATCGCGATTATTAGTGGGATTATTCTGTTCACACACAAAATAAAATTGAAATTCTTATCACGATTAGAAAATCGATGTTTTACCTTGTGTGTGAACGTCCCTATGGCTGTTCTCATTCCATTTCGTCCACACATTCTTGAGTCAGGAAAGGTCATGCATGCATAAGTTTTAAGTTTTGCCAGATGAAATAAGCTGTTTGGTGATATTGGATCTTGATAGTTTGACTGAATTGTATCATTGTAGTACTAGAATTGAATCTTTGAACCTTTTCTTTGTCAAAGAAAGAATATAGAAGTTTTTATTAGATACCAGTACATTCAAAATTTTACAACGTAATGACAACAGTGGTACAAATGCTTCACATTGGTGATCAATATATGTAGAAAGGAAGACAAACAGAACAAAACAAATAAACAGAAAGATAAATTAGACATACATATTATATTCTGTAAATTCTGTAAAATTCTGTGAAATAAAAAGTAGAGGGAAGAATGTACTGATACAATATGCAAGTTAGATATAATATCTAAATATTTATACAACACATGTATAGATCCTTGCCATCTGATTGGATGAATGCGGGTCACATGACATTCAGAAGAATCACCTATTGCATGCTCACTCTTAATGGCCGTGCGATAGACGTCTATTGAACGCTCAAGCAAGCGAGCCAGCCGTGCAATAGATCCTAGGACACACAGAACTTGTGTATCGTTCACATAGGTACTGCAATGATTCATGCGCGTACACCCGTTAGCGCTGCCAGCGCAACTGGTAATACCATGGCCACCCCAGGCCCACTGCATAATTTTATCACTTTGCCTATACTAGCAGCGCAGCGTACGTTTTGTGTACGTGTAGGATTGTTTTCATTGTTGAGAGAGTTTTATCAATTTCGGAACAGTCATAACTTTTATTGCTGGGGTTTAATAGAACAGTTGCCATTAGCAACTTGACTTGATGATTTGCATCATTGGAACAGAGACAACGCCAACGGGAATGTCTCTTCTACTGATGAACGAGGTAAGCAAACTTATTACGTTAGACCTTTTTTTTTTTTTTTTTTTTTTTTTTTTACTAGAGCCAGATCTAGATCTAGTCCTCCTAAAGTTAGATAGACTTAGCGTTAGATCTATTTCGGTCAAGACCAGGCCAACCGTTATATCGTGTGTTGTATAAAACAAATATTCAATGTTTTGTCATTCATGCGACGGTTCGAATATTACATTCAGTGCAAGTTGGACCGTTCTATTCAACTCTGCTTCGCACCGATGAATAGAACGGTTAAACTTGCACGCTCATGTAATATTCAGAACCGTCGCTCTCGTAAACATTGGATATTTATAAATATAATTCTTGGAGAAGAGCAAATGTATGTTCCTGAATCTGTCTAAAGTTGCCCACTTTGCTGTTTTGACAAGAGCAAGTATTTGGGGTAGAATCTGCTTTTATTGGACTATAACTGTTCCCAAAACGTAATTTTAGATAGGGTTTTGAGAAATTATTTATAATAAAGACAAATTTAGGTTACATACATACATGTATGCTCTAAACCTGTCTACAATGGTTTGATTTACCACTGTTTGACTGTAATAACCAGTGTAGATTGTAGACATGTTTGACTTTAAATCACTTCATTCATATTACGACAGGGCAATTCCGTGTCGGAAAAACAGTTGGCTTACTTCACATTTATAGTAAAAACAATCACTTTGATAGCCCTGAATAGCCAAATCTTTGAATTAAAAAAGCTGAAACATTAAAGAATTCATCAATCTTAGTATGTGTCGGTATAACGCATGTTTGATTTTAAAAGACACGTTTGAAGTTTAAAAATTGGTGCTTTTTTCTGATAATTCCATTATCGAGGTGTTATACCACAATTTCATGAATGCAAGAATAAAATCGATGGAATGAATGAGCTCACATGAAAGAATAGACACATTTACAGTGTATTAAATGGTGAGAAGGGAGGCAGAGTACAAAAGAGGCACAGAAAGTATGAATATGTTGGTAACGTAATTACACCCTTACCGTGGAATTGCCCAACACAGTATTGATACTTTCCAGCTGCAGCTGTAAGATAAAGATAATTTTGTTTACATCTAGTAGAAGAACGGCTCCTGAGAAAAAAAAAATGGAAAGACAGAAAAAAAAAAACAACCACTAGGTTTCATGTCTAAGAAGTCCTATTTTTTTCTTTTCATCCCAAACTACAATGATATCTAGAGTATGTCAATTTATTAGAAGTGAAAAACACTGGCTTAGTTTCTGGTTAAAAAGGAAACTACTGCATATTGTTGCCTCTGGCCACTGAAACCATCTTTTGTACATCTTATGTCCTTTGCCTATCTAGATAAATGCTGTACAAAGCAATCAGCTGTGTAATTTGAATCAGATTTTCCATCGCCGGCGGAAGAGCTAAAAATAAACCGTGATTTCTTTCAGCATCCATCGGATATGCGTGATACGTATCCATTAGTATATTGCATGGGTATTTAGCTATACTACCGCATCCTTTGTGCCGAAAGATGATTTGTTTTCTTTTTGTTTTGTTTTGTTTGCATTGAATTGTATGAGATCTGGGTTATGATGCTTTGAGTAGACATACATAGTTTATTAGCACAAAATATTAATCTTTGACTCTCCCACTCTCTCCTCATCTGTCATTTTCCATGTATAATTTATTTATAAACCATCAATTTGTCATTGCCATTTTGTCTCTGTTTCTCTTCTCTCTTCCCTAATTTGTGTTCTTTCCATCCCGATTCTTAACCCATTCATGACAGAGGTCCACATTTTGTGGTTTGGCCTAATATCTTTTAATGCAAAGCCCTAAAAATCATACCAAATACATGAGCAGAAAGAGCAAAAAATTCTACACAAACTGTGCCCATTTTGGTTGCATCAATATTCATTGTTTGATGCTGAAAATTTTTAAAAGGAAAATAAGCATTAAAATCCTTAAATTGGCAATGTGATAGAAAGTTTAAAATCACAGTTTTCCCCTGCAAATTGACAACTTTTTGACTTATCATCATAATTTCTCTCAATTTATATTCATTTCTGATACATGACGTTTTATAAATAAAATGTGGCAATAAAATAAAAATGTTGGTGTTGCCAATTTGAAGAATAAAAGCTGATCAAATTAGGCTTTAAATAATTCCTGTCACGAATGGGTTAATGCATCAATCACTACAACATATTTTGTTCTGTTTGTGAGAGGTTAACTGTAAAGGGGGTCAAATATAATTTGAAAAAAAAAAAAGATTTTGCAATTTCAAATATATAGCTGCGCAAACCTATCCCTAATTACTGTAAACAGACATTCTTTACGAATTTTTAAAGAAATGTATAATGGATTACCAGTTAGCTTTCATGTAGACCTAAATCTCTTGCGTTATTTCAAAGTGACCCAGATAAATGGATAGAAGTAACTAGATTAAAATGTAAATTAGAAAAGCATAGTATTGAGTGCTATATAAATGTATCTATTATTGTTGTTATTATAAAAGGCTACATTGGACTTCTGGGCCTCATTTCATAAAACTTGTTACAAAGACAAGTTGCAATAACTGTTAGAAGCTACTGAAATCCTTACATTTGATTGGCTGAAAGCAAATTTGTCATAGAAATGTGGTAGTTTTTACCGATAACAAGTCTTATGAAATGGGGCCCTGGTGAATACACACAAAAGAGTGTTTGCAGAGATGTTTTCACCAGCAAGATACTTGTATTATCCTGTAGGTCGACAGTGCATTCCAGTTGCCAATTTGCATTCAAATACAGAGTTATTGATGGACTGCCAATAAAAAAGATTATAAAAAAAAAACCCCAGTGTGGTCAAACATTACAACTCATTGTAATTTATGACTGTAAGCAAATGCCTAGCATATTTGCTAAATTGGGATTGAGTTATGTCCCAGTAAACATGTAAAATACCAGAGGGCAAGTCAAAGGTATATCTTTGAATCTAATGAGGAGTGGGGAAAAAAAAATTGTGACTAAACCAGCAAACAGACAGCCAACAAGTTTGACAGCCCCAAATAAAGTCTGACAGACTCATTCCATAAACGTACAGTTTCTTCAGATGTGAGTTATTTGATGTAATTGCGAATTTTGCACGTAGGATATGTATTCTAAGCTGATGCCTTGATAAGATGAAATCCTCAAGACTTTTTTTTTCTAACATGGCCCTTTCCTTTTACCATATTTTCTTGGTCTGTTATTGCGTACATGTGTAATTGGATGTGAAAGAGGGCATTGAGATTTCAGATAAGCAGTTGCATTTGCTTCCCAATTGTAGCAACAAAGTAAACTGATTATCCACTCATTCAAACCCCTCGCAGATTACACCAAAATACAAGGCTAAACAAACTTGCAATTGAATGATTCTCTTCATGATGTGCAGGTTTTCTTTTTGAAATTATTAGTTTTTTAGAATTTTATTGATCTCTTGAGTAATATTCACTATCCCTTTAAAGCTGCGGGCTATATTACAACCAAGCAACCCTAACTCTTTTTAAAAGCCTATTTATTTATGGATTTTTTTGTTTACTTCTTGTATGGACTTAAGGGGTTTAGTTGGATTGTAATACGATTCAAACTTTTATTTTTATGAATACATGATAAAATCCATGATGTAACAAACAAATTTACCTCAGTTTAACTGATGAGTGCATAAGGTTTAAGATATCGACATCTCCAAATATCGAATAAAAGATTCAGAGACACAAAACAATAAACATCCCTCACTTGCTCTAAGTACTACATGTATCTATTAGGCAGTTTCTATCATGCTTTTTGTAGACATATTAGGCAGAATTGTCTGGCTTTGCTATTTTTTAGTCTCCCATTCTCTCAGACACCAATATTATGATGGTTATGCCAAATGGATATGTGAGAAATGACGTGGTGATGATTGATGCATTACGCTAATAAAGGGCACCTGGAGACTGTGGATGTTCTCCTGTTTGTATTTCATGTAAACTGCTGAAAGATCATTCACAACATTGATCCAACGTCTGTGCTTGCAGGCTCAAGAGGGCAGTATTCCATTGAGGATTCCGTTGACATTGGTTACTTTGACAGACTCACCTTGTCTGCCAGAATTTGGTCACAAAAGTGACACAATATTTCTTCAGTATTTGTTTCCCTGAGCTTTTATTTGGTCAAAGATATAGTGTTTGATAGGATGTGCAGTTTGGTTTAGGTCAGTTAAGATACTGGTAAGTATTAGGCCTGGGGTTCGGGTTGGGTAAAATGATTACCAATAAACAAGAAGCAATAATTACACGAGTACCAACCAACTTCCTTAAATTGGTTAAACCTGACATAAACAGCTTTGTTATTGACATTTTAAAGTAAAGATCTGCCATTTTAATGATGGGAAAAAAAGGAAGAAGCTATAAGTCTGGTGTGTTAATTGGTCAGCCTTCGTCTTTGATTTCGTGTACTATACTGTTTATGATATTCATTTATGTGCAGTAAGTTGGCTGCACAACAAAATTCACTTGAGGACCTTTGACTATATTTGTCACAAGAGGGCAGCAGGAACTCTAGACCTACATGACTGATCCATTCATCTATGGTAGATATGAAGTCATGATACACTATAGCTTACTGCATCATTGTGCTTACTCTCACCAACAGAGGACAGCAGATCACATCCAATAACCTGCTGTGTAGCAATTCATGGTTGTGAAGAAGATGAGGTACATGTGTTGTTTCTATTGGCAGTATATATTCTTACATGCATTAGAACTTTCAATGCTTGTTGGAAGTTGATTCTCATGTATTTTCAATTTCAAAAGTATTGTAAATTTATAAAGATATGTGAAATGCTTGTCATGAGCAGGGATGTGGCAAACATGGTGGGGAGGGGGATTTTCAGCCGATGGAAATTCACTTTGAAATGTCAAAACATCCCTAATTGCTCATTCTCATTTTTCAGTTATGTATCACTCTATACTTCGGTTCTTTATATATTGTAATAAAGTCATTGCAATTGGAAATGAATCCCAATTAATTGAATAGCACAAATGAGGGTGACAGGGTGAAATGATATTCATACATTGCCTGTCCAACTATTTTCCTTTCCATTTTTGTCTGTTCAGAGCCAGAAGGGTGTTAACTCATATCATTTTCCGGGGGGGGGGGGGGCACTTCCATTGAAGAGTGGACAGCATCCGTGAGAATCGTCCTAAAAAAAGCACCCTAAACGAGGATTCAAGGGCAGGCCGCTAGGACACCCTAAACACGGATTTTGTGCAGATGTCCCAGCTTTGCACACCCTAAACGAGGATATTCTCATTTTCATATCTTGAGAGTGTTAGTGGGGTCCATTGAAAGTTTGGAGCCGTTTTTATCTGGAGATAATTCACTGTCTCATTATGTTTTACACAGGCGTTATAGGATTTTCCGTTCACGAGTCTTGTTACAGTCGGTCTCGCAGTCGGTGCAAATTACATACCCTTTTCGCGTTTTAGATTATCGTGATTTAGGGGGCTTTTTTTCATTTTTGGGCTGTTTTGACACTCTATTCGCGTTCCGCGCCTACCCCTGAAAAAATACCCTTTTTCCACGTTTTTTTTCTCGCGGATGCTGTCCACTCTTCAATGGAAGTGACCCCCCCGGGATCATTTTATACAGACTTAATGCCCTTCTGGCTCCAAACAGGTGATTTGTTAGAAGGAACATTTCTTTCCTAGTCATGACATCTCATCAAGGTTCTGTCAAACTCCTTGCTTGCGTGCACGTCTGCATCGCACAGCTGCGTTGAATTTTGATACACAAGGCAACGCATTCTTGAACTGTAATATAGCATTCCGAGGCTTCATGGAGGGAATAGCTTGTCAAGTTTGATGTTTTTTACCCTGATCAATTGTAGAGAATCATGTCCTTCAGTATCCAAATAAGAGTCATTTGGTTGCTAAGGTATGCAGGGAGGCATACTTGTCAGAAATGCAGATTGATGCCTGTTAAAGGTACTATGTTTTGACTTGGTTTTGAAAGTAGTTGAATTGATCACTGACTTGGTTCACATTGAGAAAAATTATCCCTGGAAGATTTATGGAAATTATTAAGTTTGATAAGAGATAATTAATGTCTTTTCATGAAATATGCAATGAATGCATGACTAAAAATTTTCTTATTAAAACAGGAAAAAAATTGACATGTAATCTAAAAATGAAAAGTACATTATTTACAGTCTAGTCAAGGGAGAATTTTTAAAATTTCCATACATATTTTCACATTGTTAATCATAAAAGTTAACACAAGCCTTGAAATGTATTTTTGAATGATTACATTTTTGAGTATTGACATGATTTAAATTTGGATTTACTTTTCTGTAATGCAAATATTATTAGTTTAAAGATGATAAAAATGATAATAAGATATTGCCATATGAAAACACGTATGAAAAAAATGTTAAAATATCCTGATGAAGAAAATCATTTTCCCGCTTTTTTCCTGGCTAAAATTAGGCCATCTAAATACATGCTTTTGTTGGCTTGTCTGTATAGTTATTTGCTCTGTTGACAGCTGTGTGTCAGGAGAATTTGAATCTGTGCAGTTTGACATTTCTGTTTTTTAATTAATTTCTCACTTGCTTGTCTTGCAATGTCTCTTTCATGAGTTTATCTTTGTCCATGTTTCTGTGTGGATGTTTTTATGATTCTTGTCTCTGTGTTACAGGGTATAAAGAGTGATATTTCATTTCTTACACTTCGATTCTCATCTTTCCATCCATCCACATGTTCATGTTTCCTCTTATCCTGCTGTTCTTTTATTGTTATCATAGCCCCAAGCTCAGTTTATATATGATATTCTCATTTTTATCTCTCCATTGCTATCATATCCTCAATATCTCTATTGTATTTTCTATCTTCCAAGCCTTTTGACATCTCTCTCCCCCTCTCTCCCCCTCTCTCCCCCTCTCCCCCCCTCTCCCCCCATATATTACATTTCTCCAACTTATATCCTTCCTATATCTGTCCATCCTCCATTTTCTCCTTTCTACTTATTCTCCCATCTCTCTCCAATGAACCCTTCTATTTCATCCTATCTATTCTACCTTCTGTCTTTCCATCATCTTTTCTCTCCATCCTATACAATCTACATAATCTTTCCTTCCCTCTTGTCATCATTTCATCTGTTTATTTTCCTATCTTTCCATTTCTGATATTTTGATTTCCCATCCCCTCACCAATATACCATCCTATTATGCAATATTTTCTCACACCTTTCAATTCTTTCATCTGTCATCCCGCTTTCAACACCCCATCTTTATTATCTGTTTCATTTTTTTTACCCTGTTTCTCAAGTCCAATTATTCTCCTTTGTTCTACATCCTCCCACTCTAGTCCCATTTAATATTCGATCGTCATTAAATCACATTGCATTCTATTTCTTTCACTTTTTTCCTTCCCTCTTTCTCCCAATTCTCCATCACCATCCCAAATGACGTCACGGCATCGTCCATGGTTACCAGGGGCAACCAGATACTGTTCCTCTAATAATGACTCCCCATCGAGCATGGAATTGTTGGGATTGTTCCCCTTGAAACTTTACTCAGACAGGGTCAGCCCGGATCAAATATTCCTTCTAACTTAATTTTCATTAGAAAAGTAACTTCACGTATCACAAATTATCAACTACCTTTAAGCTGTCCTTACACGAGCAAAATTCTATTTCGGTGTAGCGCTGGGGTGGCATACTGTATGGATTAGGTAATGTTTATAAAGACATGAACTGTATGTTCACTTTAGCTTTTGATATGTTTAATCATCAATGAAACATGAAGAGAAAGATGCTGTGCTAGCATTACAAAAAAAAAAAAAAAATCTCCAAAGCTATATGCAAAAATGCAGTTTCATTTTCTTACTATGCATTTTGGTTTCATCCACATAATCTTGGTTTAGTTGTGATATCCATCTCCTCAGTGTATACATTTTGAACTAACAGTACAAAAAAGTTTTGAAAATGGAAGAATCTTTTGGGATATGAGATACTTGCCTTTGATACTGAATGCAAATGAATGTAATCGACATGCATATCTGCCCGATGGTAATATTAGCAACTGTGTGCGACAGTAAAAGTATTAGTTATCATAATCTATTTCTGTTTGATACTACTCTGGGAAAGGGGAAAAACTATAGTGACGTTTGTTGGAAGTATTTCCTAGAGCACTGCATTTGTTCTCTCCTAACGTCCAGGGAATTAGATGATTATCGTTGCAAATTCTCATCTTTTAAAGAACTATTCATTTAAAAGAAAGAAAAGCCAGGAAGTAGGATCCTTAGATCACGATGTTTATTTTGGCATGGTATTTGCTTTTGTATGCTTTAGTAATGTGAATGAGAAAGAAAGAATTCTTCTCCATTTGTTTAGTTTTATGTGTTTGTCTGAGGGGAAATACGCCAGAGATGCTTGCCTGGAGATTAGGTTGCTGATAGTTGGACAGCAGCATGACGTGAATGAAGTGACCTCTATTTGACCTGAGTGGGCACAAATCATAAAGCTTGTTACTAGTTTGTAGGCTAAAAACCCTTGCCAGTTGCACCGTGTACTGCAGGGTCTGATCTGCAAGACCAGACTACATTCTTGACTACATCTTGGACTATGTAGGCCCTATATTTCAATTGCTTGTGGTTTCTCCTATTCAACTATGGTTGGCAAGAAAAGTGCCTTTTGTCTGAAGATTGTACTCCCCCCCCCAAATGTACACACCAGAAAAGTGCCTTTTGTCTGAAGATTGTACTCCCCCCCCCAAATGTACACACCAGAAAAGTGCCCTACTTGCGTATTGCAGGAAAGAAAGTTTTTTTGTGTGTGATCTGCCCCTTTAACCTTTAATTAGAAAGAGAAGTGCCTTGACTCTAAAGATTTTGATACCAGTCTGCCTTCCCCCACAACTGAAATAAGGATATGGTGTGCTTTGAATTGAAAGGAAAGAAAATTTTAGGATATAGTCTCCCCATTTAACTCTCAATAGCCAAAGAAATGCCTTTTCTCTGAAGACTTAAATGACCTTCTGCTCTCAATCAAAATTAAGAAAATAGTTTAATTCAACTGTAAGGAAAGGGTTTTTTGTTTGATCACCCCCTTTAAACTTTGATTAGCCAGAGAAGTGTCCCACACACTGGGATGATAATTGTCCATTGGCCTCCTGACAGGCTGCGGCGCCTTCACGGTCAAAGTGTGATCGATGCAGAAGATCCTAGACGCCTTGGAAGACTCCATGCTGTTTTTGAGGGGTCCATGACTCGGTGCCGTTTAGAAAGAGGTCTACATCAATGCCATAGAGAGCCCACTATAGCAAACCACTACACAAACACTTTTTATTTTACACCCAATCATTTATGTATCTACTAACATTGATGTACAAGATCTCAGACGCCTTGCGCTTCTCCATGGCTGTTTAGGAGGGGTTTGTAAAGGGATCCCCTCTAATCCCACAGGGAGCTCACTCCAGCAACCCACTGCATATATTTACAATAATTTCTTTCTCTGTATCCTTCCACTCTTGGTCTGTATTCACTCTGCCTCTCTGAACTTTCGGTTCTGCAACGCGTATCCTACTCAAGATCCTGGATGCCTTGTAAGAGTCTCCGCTTGTTTTAAAGGGGTCTACACCAATGCCATAGGGAGCCTACTTCAGCAAACCACTGTGCACTATTTAAAACACTGCTTTCTTTACAGTCATCTATGTATCCTTTAAGATTGATGAACAAGATCCTAGACGCCTTGCATGACTCCATGCAGTTCAGAAGGAGTCTGAAAGAGGGTCCGATTCAACGCCACTGGGAACCCAAACGGCAGCATATATTTTACAAACATCTCTCTCTCCCTCTCTCTTTCTTTTTCTCTTTGTCTCTATTCAGTCTCCATTCACCCTTTCTATTCAGCAACTGTGCAATTGAAATGTGCATGCTTTACTCTACAAACTGAAGTTTTAGATCAATATTTAGAAGGGCTACTGACATATGGCAGTGTCAAAATGGTATATTATTTCAAGTCATAGTCATGTTAAGCAATGGTAAGAGAGGGGAAAGATAAATACAGTGAAGAAAGGCACACAGTTGATAAACCCTTTTGTATCATCTAGTTTAAGAACAATCATAAATGTATACTTCCAAGAGTTTCAATTTTTGTTCAAAGCTCTTTCCATCATTGTCAAGGAATTATGAAACTTGAGACTTCAAAACCTGGATTTGGACTTTCAATTTTGCTTTTTCGGTTCCAAGACATTTGCTCCGTTGATAGTCGTTTCCATCGAAAATCTGCATGTTAAGTAAAACATAAAACCTTATCCCAAACCTAGCACTAAGCTTAATCCTTATCCTCACACCAATAGGAACCAAAACCACTTTCACAACCCTAACCCTAGTCCTATGTCTTCGGAGAAATTAAGACAGGAGCAATTATCGCAAGAGCAAATGTCGTGTCACCACTTTTTCATCAGTGAAAAAACTCTTTGACTTTCACAAAAAGCAGAATAAGCAAAAAAAGCATCAAAAGCTTTCTTCTAAGGGATATATGTCTTCACATCATGAGCAACTGGTCACTGATGTGAAGTGGGAAAGTTTGGTAAAGTAACTGATGGGTGATGTGGTTGTCATAGTGATGAAGATGTTGGCACCTTATGTCTATAGCAAGAGATTCTCAGCAGGTCTAGCCTGTCGTGATGTTGCATCTCTGTAGTTCATCCTCCCCCAAACAGCTGTCTAGAATCACGCTGTGCTTTGGTTAGCATGAAAGTGTCGCGTCTTGATACTTGAGCAAAATGCAATTCGGGTAAGTGTTTTGAAATGATAGTACCCCCGATGCAAAGGAGGATAGCTGACAATTAGAATAACCAATCTTTTTTTCTAACATTCATTGTCTCAGAATTGGGGATGATTATCATTCAGAATATAAGAGCATTGATTTAGGAAGACGACTTCTGTATAAGCAGTGATATCATTTTATTTCATTCATTTGAAACGTAATGCATCAGATATGAAATGTTTAATAGTGCATTTCTTTATTCTAAAAAAGGGAACCCGATTTTTTCGAGAGCAAGGTCTCATAAAAAAACATAGCTAAACATAATGATAATCCGTTAACCCAGGCAGCCCCATCAACTCTGATCTGGGTCCTTTCTTTATCTTGTATGTTCCTGTAATTGCTGTAATTTTGTATTGTGTATTGTTCTTGTATTTTGAAATGCCAAATATATAATAACATTAACAATAATAATTATGTAAAAGGAAAACTTTTCTTCTTCTATATGACACCACATTTGCGATGATGGAGTCACAGACAACTAAATTGATCAATTGTAAACTAGCAATGCCAAAAGCAATATGGGCACAACAGTAGTGATCAGCACAATGAACAGTCATCCATTGATCCTCCCTTTACTTTATTTGCACAGACAGACAGGGGGAGGGGGTTATGTGGAAGGGCTTTGGGGCTAAATATGGCCTCTGTTCTTATTTCAAAATTGCAAGAAATGTTGACTGATGGATAAAAAAACATCATGAAAGATCACCTATCTTTGTCATTTGTCTTTATCTTGTGCTTATTTTGTTTTATTTCAAGTAAGTGTAATTTGTTCATGAATAGTGCACACACTACTTTCGACATTAATGTTTGACAGAATCACAGCATACTTGGTATCATATGAAAGTGGAATGATTAATCTTTTGCATGAGTTATACAAATTTATCAGGATATGCTCATGTTTTGAGTTTTCATTATTAATAACCTAGCATGACATTTCATCTTTTTAAAACATGTTTTTGTTAGACATAAATCTAAGCCTGCTTCACAAATATTTATTCAAGCTAAATTTGTCTGGGTGGTAGCTCGGCTTGCCTTTAATTACCCAGCTACTAAATCACTGATTGAGTCTCTAAATTACAACCATAATTAAGACGGAAAATTCAAAGTAAACTCTCTTCTTTTGAGCTCCTGACAAATTTGATCTCCAAGTCTCTTTCCAAAGGGAATTTTAGTGATGACATGTTTAGTTGAGATGTTTGCGGATTGTTTTGGAGTGAGGTAAGGGGAGGAGGTATTTTTAGCGGAGTAATCTCTGCTGCCATCTGCCAGAGTTGGGAGATGAGACAGGGACCGTGGTAAAAGCTAAGAGGGAAAGATGATGGGACAAGTGGATTGATGTATTACCAGGGCTAGGATTATGGAAAAAGGGATAACAAGAAAGAAATGGAAACAGACAGATAGGCAGAGACAGAGACAGAGAGAGAGAGACAGAGAGAGAGACAGAGAGAGAGAGAGAGGACAAAGAAAGAATAATTAAGAGAAAGCAAGAAAAATACAAATGCCCTTGAAGGATATAAACAACATGATTGCCAAAAGCAATAGACATGGCACATAGAGAGATAGAGAGAGAGAGAGAGAGAGAGAGAGAGAGAGAGAGAGAGAGAGAGAGAAGGGGAAGAAAGAGGATGAGAAGGAGAAAAAGAAGAAGCAATGGGCATGGGGATTAAGGAAGCTGAGCCAAAGTAAAATGATAGTGTCCATAAGGGACAGTACCATTATTTTTGGTTGTGTAGGAAAATTGTGAAAATATTTGCAAGCCTTTCAGGCTCTCATTCACTAATATTGCTTCTTGACATGCATGGCAACTGCTGTACAATGAAAGCACTTGTTTTGTAGATGTCTTGTGAGATTTTTTTTCCATCAGAATTTATTTATTTCCACGATGATTAAAAGAAAAAAAGTTTCAAAAATGCAACTAAATCAAAACAGGACAGAATAGGAAGAAATGCCTCGTATCATTGTGGATATCTTATAAAGGAGGTTTGCCAAAAGTGAAGCAGACAAGCTTGTGATGTAATATTCAGTGCTAACTTTAAACGGATTTGTAAGAATTTGATAGGTCAAATGGGTTGCATCGCTTGTTGCCAGGAGGCAAAAAAAAAAAAAAAAAAAAAAATCTGCCTCTATCTTTAGATAGTTTATTTACTTTTTGAGTGGAATAGCGGCTAATTCCGTCTTCAGAGCATTAGCTGGCTAATTTCTGGGATCTTTTTATTTGAGGAAATATCTGCCCCATCTGCATACCATTCATTCCCCTCTAAAGAAAAACAAAAAGAAAAAGAAAAACAAAAATTCAGCAGGATTTTTCTGTTAGAACTGGTTGCAAAGAGTGGGGGAGGGGGGGGGAGCATCATGCTCCATCTCATCAAGCCTGGCTGACCTATGAGGTCAAAACGGCAGATACCACTTGACCGGAACATCACAAATTGACAACTCTCTTGAGATAGCTGGAGCTCAGCTGCCTTGTTTCCTAAAAATACCCCTATTAATCTTCTTATCTGGCTTAAAGAGTCTGTACCATACGTCAGCTACCCTCTTCCTCCCTGCCATTTTCATTTCTTATCTTTTGATGTCCTTTCCAGTTTTTCTGCCAGTTGTACTTTCTTGTCCGACTTTTTAGGTGCTTTGAGATAATGTTTGTATCTTCCACTCTCTGTGATGATTTATACCACAAAGAAACTTTCATTTCCTCACTAAATTAATTTCAGTTGCTGTACTCTTCGAGGATGGATGATGAGTTTTATTCATAGAAAATCTGATATTTTCTCTCTGAATAAAATTTTGAATGGTAGTAATTTTAGATTGAATTTGGATTACGTCTCCCCTCTTATCTATAGAAAATCTGATATTTTCTCTCTGAATAAAATTTTGTGTGGTAGTAATTCGAAATTGCATTAGGATTATAACTCCCCTCTTGTCACTTTTGACAGTTAAAATGTTCTGCACTAATATTTCATAGAATATCTAGGTTAGATGTGAACATGATCTTGTGGACCATTAGAAAGAAAGATAGAGAGGGAGGAAAAGAGATAAAGTAAAGAGAGAAGAAAGAGTTAGGAAGAGAGTGGAAAATAAAGAAAAGAGAGCAAGAGAGAGAGAGAGAGAGAGAGCAAAAAATAATATGGAAGGAGAGTTTTTAGCGAGAAGTTGAAACAAGAGAAATAGTTTGAAGTAGAAAAGGGACAGCAAAATGAAAGAGTGAAAGAATGAAGAGATTGCAACATTGAAAAGAAAAAAAGAAGAAAAAAATATAGCGGGAGAAAGACAGAGAGAGAGAGAGAGAGAGAGAGAGAGAGGAGAGATATGGAGGGAGAGAAAGCGAGCAAGGCAGCTGTCTGAATTGCCCCCATATTCTTCTGCCTGATTGGGTTTGTTTGTTTTTTTTTTCTTTCCTTGGGTGCAGTAATTGTGCCCCTTACTGCTTAACGGCTGAAGGAACCAATAGAAATACCCCACCAATTACATGCATTTTGATCATGCTAAAAGCAATTTCTATGTTAAAAATATATGTGCATGACTGTAGGTACAATGCCTGCCACAGAATAGTGCCTACATGTACATTAAATACAACAAGGCGCTAGTCATTCTATGTGCATATAAATTGTTGTATCTTTCCGCATTAAGACTTAAAGGGTAATTTGTGTTTGTATATGGGCAGTTTACTCCATTCGGATTTACATGAAGGGTTCCTATACTACATGGTCCACAGATAGGCATGGTGGCTTTCCTGTTGTAAAGTTGTTTTTTTTTTTAATTCTGCCTCTCTTTGAGCTGAGTATCTTGAAATCAACTTTCACAGTGCTCCTTCTTGATTGTTTTGTGAGCAGAGAGGTTAGTTTTCTTTAGACATCTTATGGATGTCACTTGAGAAAATATTAAGACAAGGATTTATCCTTTTTTAATAGTAATAATGATGATGATGATGATGATATATTTCAGTGTCTTTGGGGATTTTCCTTGATAGGTCTGTTGGCCTTTGACACTCCCTGCACATTTTGATTATGTTTTATCGGTTTTCTCTTTTGTAAATGACTCTATCTGCTTGTTTCTGCTGTATTTGATTTAATTTGTGGAAAAATTAAAAAAAGAATCTTTTATCTTGAATAGTGAAAGAAACCCACCACTTTCCCTTTTTGCCAATAAACCTTAAAGTTATTCATGTAATTTGATGTAAATAACACACATGAAAGCTTTATTTCAACCCTGAGATATATGAAAGTTATTCTGAAAGATTGTTGTGTAAATTTTTGGCATATTTCTTCCACTTCTCCCGTAAGTCTCATTCCACATAAAGACCATCTACTACCACCGCGGCAAAACTTTTGGCGTACACAAATGACAAGAACTAACAGTGGGGGTGGGGTGGATTGGGGATGGGGTTAAAAAACATAGCAACATTTCCCCTGTGCATACACACTGATCTATGTGTTATAAGATGCAGAAATGTGAAACTCTATACTTCCCCCATTTTATATTGCCACTGTAATTTTTTTACAGCTATTTTCTCCCCCATGTCTTGAATAAACCACTAATACATTCATATCTACTCCTGACTTCAATCCAAAATGATATTAGTAATTTTGCTTGCAGTTCTTCATGACGGCCTTGCAAATTGACTG
The DNA here is from genome assembly GCA_029962745.1 of Echinometra lucunter. Classification (NCBI taxonomy): domain Eukaryota; kingdom Metazoa; phylum Echinodermata; class Echinoidea; order Camarodonta; family Echinometridae; genus Echinometra; species Echinometra lucunter. The sequence goes on along the minus strand of CM057165.1, from coordinate 12,055,114 downwards.
TTGCCAGATCCCCTTTACACCTTGCCTGGGTCAAGTGGACTAATGTGAGTAAAACATCTGTTGTCCAAAGATATAAGCACCCAGGAAGGATTGAACCCAAGACCTCGTGTTTAAGAATCAAGAGCCTTCACCAGTATATTACAGTGCTCCCGAAAACAAAACAAAACAAAACAAAGCAAAACAAAACAAAACAAAAAACCAAGCACACATACACCCAAAAAACAAACAACCTTTTACTAGTAGTTTTGAGGGTCCTACAAAGATATATCCATTAACACTCATCCGAAGCAGATACTTTGTTTCACTATAATTTTATACCACTGACAGACAGTAGAGAGAGAGAGAGAGAGAGAGAGGAGAGAGAGAGAGAGGGGAGGTGGGGAATTACCACAATCCCATTTTGTTGAAAGGACCTGTAAATATATATGCATCGACACACATCTTCTACGCAAGTGTTACTTCCTTGTGTTCATTTTATTCTATTGAATCATAGTATAAAGAGAGAGAGTGAGAGAGAGAGGAGGGGGGGGGGGATGGAGAGGTAGTACAATTGGAATTTGAAGTAATGTAATTGGAGACTTTCTCTTTAAAAAAGAAAATAAATTTATCTGTTATGACAACTGCCTGACAGACATCCTCAGTTGCACTTTCATATTGAAAGTTCTTCACTCGATTCCAAGAAACAGCCAAAAAGATTCAATACTTAACCTTTGAGTCAGTTGATTTCTAAGCATTGGTCTGTTTGGCTTCGAACATGTAGGAATTGCCCGTGAAAGTGAAAGTGAAAATTAGTCTTGAACAGCATCTGGACTTCGTGAATGCACAAACATAATTTTCTTCTGTACAACATCTTTGTTCCAAGTCTAAATGAATACAACAATTATCAGCATAATTATACATGTCAAAACTACTATACTCTTGATAGAAAAGTTTAGGTTAAGTAAAGTCTTCCATGTTAGCAGGAGTGTATGGAACACGTTGGAATCATGGGTGTCAATCTGTTTACATTTTTTATTTTTATTTCATTTTATTTATTCATTTATTTCTTTGTTTGGAGGTGACATAATGCAAAAATTTGCTGACATATTGTTTTCAGGTGTCTTTTTTTCTAAAAAAAATTGGGGGCATACCTTAGATGTCCTTTTCCCCCTCCCCCATTTTTTTTGTTGTTGTTGTGGGGGGGAGGCATACCTTGTTGTGTCCCCTACTCCTAATTTTTTCTTAATGGGAAAGGGGGGGGAAGAATGTGTCCCCCTCTCCCCCCTTGATTAATGCCCATGATTGGAATCCCCTCCCAAAGAGAAAAATAAACTGTCTACAGTAGAATGTGGAAAATTGTAATCCATTTTTAAAAAGAACTATTACTTTGTTCCAAACCAGGTTAACTGACAAAGTGAATACCACAGTCTTGCATATCTACATACCTTAAAGGTAGGAGATCCCTTTTGCAAAATCTTCAAAAATCCATACAACTTGGCAGGAGTTAGGATATGCCCTTCTGATACTGTTTATTCAATCTTACGGTCATACAAAAATGAAAATCTGGCTACCATCCTTGAATAAGCAAGTCGGATCAGCTCACCGGCAGAAGCAAAGCCAGCTAGCTAGCTAGCTCAGCCGTGCGCAACTCGCGGCCTCCACACGTACGGCATAATAGCAGCGCTGTGCTGTATGTAACATGAATCCTTTTGTTGTGCACTATCTAAAAAAAAAATCCGCTGAAATTTTCGGTCCGAAATAAGTACAGAGTTATAAAAAATGTTCATTATTCAGTTAATTAGCCATGTACAATCCATTTTTCTTTCACAGAAGTTTTTAATAATCATTCTCTTATAATTGAACACATATTCACACATCTTAATATTTTAGAGCTGCAAATGGGATCTCCTACCTTTAAGGCACAATACTCTTCATGAAGTATAGAGTAAAAATCTAGTGGGTTAAGTTTGTAAGCATGGGATTGTTTGACCTGGGAGATAGTGAGATCCTTGTAAGTCTAAAGTAAAATTAAACAATCTTCAAGGACATTTGAACTTTATGTAATTGATATCTCATTTCTTCTTAACCCACTGTGTAAGCAGTTGAGTGTCCCCTGTAATGGTCTTACGGGAAATAGAGATTTCAGTACTCAACAGATTAAGAT
>CM057165.1:11785471-12050471 GCA_029962745.1 Echinometra lucunter | reverse complement strand
CTGCTCTAGCTACTGCTACTACTGCTACTAGTAACTTCAAACTGAGTTATATTTCTAATGAACTCAGAGTAGTAAATATATCTGAACCTGTCTGTCGACTACCGATTCTCTTAACTCCCATATTCAGTCCCAGGCAGTGGGTTAACCATTTAAGTATGATTTGGTTACAGTATAACACATTTTCTATAGATCCCAGCCAGAGTTATCTTGAGCTTAGTATTTGACGGATTAAATGAAAATTTATTTGGGGATCCCCTGACACTGAATTTCTTATTTCTTTCTTGTAAATTTTTGGCTACGACAAATTATATCTTGAAAGTCCCCAGTTTTCCGGGATACAGAAAACAGAAAAATTTCACGGAATTCAGGAAAAACAAACAGAATTCACAGAATTTCACGGAAAACACGATTTTACAGGCCAAAAGAAAATTGATTTACGAAAAATACAATGAAAATCATACAAAACAAAGCAAAGTCCAATAAAAAAAACAGTGCATCAGTGGAAAATCTGGATCAAACCTGTTCGCAGTGTTTAGCGTGTGTTCGCCAAGCTTTATCTGCATACTGCAGTGCGTGTGTATTAGGGTAACTTACGTTTTTCTACGATTTTTACTGTTTACAATTACTGAATTTGAAGTTTAGAACACCGAAGAACACAGAATTTTCATTTTAGAAAATGGAAGTTTGGGCTTTTATCATATCTCATTGAATTTTTTACGGTATGGGTACGTGGGGGGGGGGAGAGGGAGGGGCAAAATTTGTAAGCAAACTCTACCATAGCACACGGCCCGGGCAGGCACTCATACTGACCAATCACAGAAGGCTATGGATATCACATGACCTTTTCAGCATGGCTTATAAATGTCTTGATTAAGAATTACTGTGTTGATGTAATGATTAGGGGTTGCCAGGCAAATGACACTTTGCTTAGGCTGAGCCAATCTTGAGATTGGGGTGATGAAAGAGGATATCTTCTAAAGAAACAGAAGGGTTTTAACCCGTTGAACATTATGCCCTAGATAACCCGGGCTGCCATCTATGGAAAATGTGTGTTATACCAAAACCAAATTGTGTTCAAGGGTTAAAACTAGAGTAAATGGGCATCTGTTGGAGGATTGAATTGAATTGAATTGAATTGATCAGGTTTATTAAAAATCAACAAAACAAAGCAGCCGTGAGGCTGATACAGTTTGCTTTACAGAGTCACATATCATAAGATAAAATCAACATTAAAAATAATACGTGATAAAAAAGCATGGAGCTACATACTAATTCAGGTATACAACAATTATACATGTATGTGAAAATTAACAGTTGAAAAATTAGCAATTATAATTGTAGACGATAATTCATATCTAAGGAAAACGTGAGAGCCAAAATGAGGAATAATTTCATTATTAATATATGTTTAATTAAAGTAATGTAGTTTGGGTGATATCATGAAGTTGAAAAACAGAGGAGGAGATAGGGGAATACATGCCCCCTTTGTTGCACTGCAAATATATATATGTATATATATATATATATATATATATATATATATATATATAGTGAAACCTGTGTATAAAGACCAATCAAGGGAGACAAGAAAAGTGGTCTTTACAGGCAGGTGGTCTTTATGGACAGGTTTCCTTTAGTACATGCATCAATGAGAAACCACATTGAAGAGAAACAGAAAATGTGGTCTTTATAGACAGGTGATTGTTATAGACAGGTGGTCGCTAAAGCAGGTTTGACTGTATATATATATATATATATATATATATATGTATATATATATGTATATATATATATATATCGCTGAAGCAAATTAAATGAATGAAATGGAGGGTGAAGAGAACATGAGATGAAGGTAATGGGATGTTTTCCCTTGTTCTTCCCCAATTTGTTTAGCCTTTGTAAGTTCGCATTTCATGTACTTAGATTGGAAGTGGATACTAGGGGAGCGTTTCATGAGAAGTCTTGTCGGTGATTTTTTTCCGACAACTGTTATAAGCTACTAAAAATCCTCGCATCTGATTGTCTGAGAGCAAATTAGTCGGTGAAAATCACCGACAAGACTTTTCATGAAACGCTCCCCTATTCTGCCGTCCAATGACAAAGGAATCAACTCCGATTTTTTTTTTCTTCAAAACTGGCCTTTTCTTGATTTAGGGTACTTTTTTGGTATGCTCTACATGCTGATGAAGAAATCAAGGTCACATGACCCCCAATTTCCGAAATGTAGACATTCAAATGGAGAAACTCCATAGATTTCCATATAAAAGAGTGACATAATTTCTTCATTTACTAAGAAACTCATTCTATAGAATTGCTTCCTTTTGTGATTAGATAGCAGCAATGACCCCAAGGTCCAATACTGAGACCTTGAGGTCTGAGACTGAGATCTTATTAAGTCTGAGGATAATGAAACCCAACAGACATTAGTTGATAGCCTTATTAATACTTGTGAGCCAGTTAAAAATGTTTTGAAAGTACTCATATTTGATATTACTTCGTGAGAAATACAGTCTCTCCAAACTTTCCGGTTTTTGAGTGGGTTCTTGAGAGGCTTTTGCTTAGACCTTGATGCTTGAACTGAGACCATGAGCCTCTGAGACTAGGACCAAGACCAAGGTCTAGACTGAGACCTTTAGGTCTGAGACTAAGACCCTATAGACATGTGTCTCAAGATGTCTCAAGATGTACCACATGTACCGATACAGAGGTAGCAGTAACACGATTGTGAGAAACTTTAACAGAAACAGACAGAAACAGAAACAAAACACTACTGCTCCTGATGATCAAGCTATAAGATCTGCCACATCTAAACTTTTTAGATAAATTTTCTTGATAAAATTTGTTACTATTCTTGGTGTGTATTGTGGACAAAGATAAGGAATTGACGAGGAGATACTCTAAAAGTTTTGATGTGTTATTGTTTTTTCACGACCAGGAGATCTTCCTTGATATTTGACTGCAAATATGCTACTATTAGGTTGAAGTTCACCTGTATTGCTGAAAATGGCCTTCAAGATGCAGGATAAAAGGGCAATCAATTTTGCAAAGATTCCACCCCTCGTCTTTCCAATTGTCGGAATATCAAGCAGGATAGATTGTTTCACTTTGAAGTCACCATTTTGAATCATACCGTGTTGTTTCAGGTACCCAATGTTTTTTTGTCATGTGATGACTTGATCAAAATGACATACCCTTTGCAAAGAAATTTAGACTATGTAGATACCTATACATTTACCATAATGCATTTTTAGTCTCTTGATTGATGATGTTATGATGATGAATTCTCTCAAATTCTGTTAGTTGTGAGGCTTCTTAGTTTAATGTCGTTGTGCGCAAGAATGCGTGCGGAATGCAAAATGTGAAAATGCAAAAATTAAAATGTCTATTTTGACACATTGGAATTAAATTTTAGCAGAGATCATATTTTGATTTACAAGGTCTTCATGCTACCTGTAAAATGATCAATAATTATCATTGTTTGAAAAATATGATTTTCAACAATTTTCAATTTTGTGTTCCAAATACGTTCTTTCACACAACGACATAAAAAACTAAGCTGCCTAAGATATATTGATATTTGTAAAGGGGGTTTAAAAATTTGTCTTACTTTATCTTTAACCATAAGGATATCAAATCAGGCAATTTTCAAAGAAGGGCACTAATTTTGAAACTGTATTTAATGTCTATTTGCTTCTTAACCTTGTACAGGAATTGCAAAAAGGACTGAATCTTTTTCATGTAGCACACATTTCCAGTTGGTGTCCATGATGAGTCAATAAAAGCCTTTGTGGGTTTCAGCTTACAAGTTGATATAACATCTTATACTGTATATTAGTACCAGTAGTAATCTGCAGGAATGTTCTAATGATGGCTGTCGTACATTGACGAAAATTGATACCACATTGAGAATTAACATGGAGTTCATAATGGCCATATTGCAAATTTGACTTCATATGTCAGATGACTATTTGATGAATATTGATAAGTGCACTCGTGCATTTGAAAAGTAATCTCGCTAATGCATATTTGATTTTAAAGCAAGCTTTGATTTCCTTTACAATTTTAGTGGAGCACTTAAGATGTTAATTATCAAGAGTGCTGTAAATGTCATTGCTTTATTATTAAACCATTTCTCTAAACATAAATCATGACTTTCAGATTCAAGGATGAGTTCAGTTAGCTGTGCATCAAATGTTTGCAAAGTGAGGATAGAGAAGAGGGGCAGATCTGGGAGGGGGGGGGGTGGGCATGGGCCGCTTGTGCCCCATGTGATTCTGTCACCAGTGAGAAGTATAACCACACACCCCCCCCCCCCCCAAAAAAAAAATGCTCCTATTGTCTTTAAGATCTTATTTTTAAAATAGGAAATACAAAAAGCATGCAAGTGTTTGCTCAAGTTCTGGGGCCTTTTTTTAAAGGCTTTCATCAGGAAACATAATTGTTTGGTTCATGATACTGGTTAAGATCTTATGTAGCAGTCACACCAATGAAACCGACTCAAGACCGATCAAAACTATTACATTATTTTCAATGACATACCATCGGTCGGTTTGGAGTCGGTTTCGTTGGTGTGACTGTGACATTATTCATATCATTCATTTATTAATTTAATTTATTTCCAATTCTCGTAAAATATCTTTAACAATTTACATTCAGTAACAAAAAGTAATACATATACAACATACATAAATACAATTGAAAGAATTTGGAGGAGTCAGCAGAGGCCATCAGCCTTTAAAAGGCTTGGCTCCTAAAACAACTGTAAGTTGATTAAAATAAAAGAAGCTTCAGGTAGCTTCAAGTAGCTCCATGTTGTTATATACCGAGTGCTAGATTTGGAAAGTTTGTCTATGATTAAACTTGCATTATTAACAAAAACTACTGTAATCTAGTGGTGTATTTCGATCCCGTGAGTTGAGATGAATGCACAAATTGAAATGCAGAAATGTATTAAATTATTAGTGTAAAGAGAGCCTCTTTGCATGCCTTTAACATTTCAAAGCCCCACAAGCTACGTCAAGTTCAAGTTCAAGTTTGATTTATTCTTTCTCAATCATAAACTAAAAATGACAATACAATTTACAGTGTAAAATATACGTACACTTGCATCTATGATTGAAGAAAAGGATACTACAAAAAAGTTAGAAATACTTGTAAGACGCAGCTCCCTAGATACGTAAAGCAGACACATCACAGAAAAGCAAACCAAAGTACATGTAATAAGAAATATACATAAAACAAATTGATATGTAGATACATGTACTTACAATTCAATATAACAGTCACACAAACCACTAGCAGACACCAACAAACATAAAGGGCAAGAGAAGGGGCACAGGGGGAGGGGAGGACGTCTGGCTTTAAGTTCCACATGTGAATGGGTCGTCATCCTAAGTGGACACTCAGATAGAGGGCATGCCGTCTGCTGTGATTGTGCTTCCAACAAATGAGTGTAGGCAAATTGACTCTATCCATTCCAGGCCTCATTTCACCTATATCAACTTGTCCATTTGCCTCACCTTATCTCACATCCTATGTCTCTCTTGCGTTCAAGAATCCATCTGCTTTTACACAGAGATACTGATCGATGGTGTAGTAATTCACTTTGCCATTTGACTTAAGTGTACCACTCACTTAAAATATGACATTATAAAACATGTGTAGGATATCTTAGTATTTGTAATCAACTTCAGTATTGTCCTAAATAAAAATGTAATCTTCACATATATTTTGGCTATGTCAACCTGTCAATTTGTGTCTCCTTACCTCACATTGTATGTCTCTCTTGTATTTAACAATTTGCTTGCTTTTACACACAGCTATATATTGATGATACCCTGTAGTATAGTGCTGCCATTTGGTTTAAAAGAATTGGCTAATTTTGTGAGCAGCCGATTTAAAAAATTCTCAAACCAAGATGAAACATGTGTATGAGTACCTGTATTTGTACTAAAAAACCCTGACACCAAACATAATTTGGAATGAAAAATTATAAGTTAGACGTAAACTGCGATTTTATTAGTTTTCGTCTCAGAGACAATAAATAAGAGGACCGTTTTGCTCGAATTAAAAATTACCGTTATCTTCCTCCCGCCGTGTGATGCACCAATACACACAGTACGGTCTGGTGAACCATGCGTGCATGCGCACTCCTTATGTCTAGTCTGTGCAACCGACCCTCGTATATTTTTGAAACATTGGTTCACATTTCTAATATTTAAAAATACTTCCTGTGGATATTATACTTTGAAACTTTCAGACTGGTATTTTTACACTATAACCCTTATGTTTATCCCATTTTCAAGTAACAAAATGAGATTTTAAAAAAGTCATAACAATATTAATCAATGCCTTTAAGTGTCACTTGAAATATGACATTTTAAAACCTCTGTACATTACTAAATATTAGTGATCAACTTCAGTATCGTTTCGATGAAATTTGTAGACACGTGCATTTTGGCTATTTCGACTTGTCCATTTGCTTCCCTTATCTTGCATTGTATATCTATTGTACGCACTCATACAAGCTTTTACTCAAAGATAATGATAAATGATATGATGGTGTAGAAATTCTCTCTACCATGCACTTTAGGTGTACCAATCACTTAAAATAAGAAATTTCAAACATTTGTACATTTTAATATTGTACAAATGAAAATGTAATCTTCACATAGATTTTGGCTTTGTCGAGTAGTTGATTTGTTTCTATCTCACATCGTACATATCTCCTGTGTTCAACAATTAGCCTGCTTTTACTAAAAGCTGTACTGATTGATAACAACCTAAAGTATAGTGATACGCTCTGCCATTTGACTTAAGTGTACCGATCACTTGAAATATGACATTTTAAAATGTCTATGCACTGTCTAAATTTTAGTTGTCAACTTCAGTATTTATTGAATATATCAACCTGTTACACTGAAAAAGTGGAATCCACAAAAAGTTATAGCTGAAATCATCTCTCATAAGTGGTATTTTTTTTAAAAATTACTTGTTTGAGATTGAGTTCCATTATTTTGAGCTTTGATTTTGGAGCATTGATTTTTGAGCACTGATCTTTAGATTCCAAAATCTATTGATCTCTTATATGAGTACTCCAAGAGTGGATAAGTGATTAAAGGAGAATGCAACCCAGGCATCAATGTGCTCTTAGTGCATGGAGATGACCAAGAAGAGTAAACACTGAAAATTTGAGCAAAATCTGACAATCTGTTAAAGAGTTATGAATTTTTAAGTTTCAGTAATCCCTATTAGTGGGATCCTTGAGTTGGCAACTTTGCCAGCATCTGTGATGTCATCGTGGACAACTTTCCATTCATTTTGTGCATAAATTCTCCAAAAAATTGATTTATATGAAATTCCAAGTCAGGAATCAACATAATTCTTCCAAAAATGCTTGAAAAATTGATGTAGCCATGTCATACTCAAACAAAAAAATCAAACAAATTACTGTTTTTCTTGAAAATGAAGAAAATGTGAAATTCTGTGTACGAAATGAATGGAAAGTTGTCCACGATGACCTCACAGATGCTGGCAAAGTTGCCAACCCAAGGATCCCCATAATAAGGATTTACTTAAACTTTCAAAGTTCATAACTCTTGAACAGATTGTCTGATTTTGCTCAAACTTTCACTGTTAACTCTTTTTGTTCTTCTTCATTCACTGGAAAAGCACTGATATCTGGGTTGCATTCTTCTTTAAATTCACAATTTTCATGGCAGATGTTGTGTTCTATTTTTCAGTCCTGCTGCAGTACATATGATCTTGATGTCTTTTTGTGATAAATTTGTTGGTGTTCTTTTATCATCTATGTGGCATTTATGAGGATAACTTGCCCATATTAAAGTCATTAAGGTTGATGCTTTAGTAGCAGATGTTACTCTCTATTTTTAACTCCTGCAATACATATCGTTAAGATGTCTGTTGCAACAACTCTTGTCGATCCTTTTCTTCTTTCTATGGCATTTATAATTATAAATTCCCTAAAATATAAGTGATTAGAGTTCATGTCTTTAGCAGATTTCATTTTCTTTTTCTCAGTAAGTATTGTTAAGATGTCTTCTTGAGGTAACTCTCACAGTGCTGGACTCAATCTTTTTTTATTTGATGTTGATGAGGACACCAAAAATAAATGAAGTGCAATTGACGATGACTGAAGTGGTTGGAAGTGGAATCTAAATTAGCACTTTGGCCCTGGAATTATTCACTTTGGGTTTCCTCTTCACTGCTTCTCCCGACTCACCTCGGCAAACAAAGAGCCATTGACCGTACAAAATAGACCCAAGGAGGGGACTTTAATAGGCCAAATGGCCTGGGGGGAAGCCGGATGGGGGGGGGGGGGGGGGACAGGGAGCTACTTTCGCATAGAGCATGCGGCAGAGGATATGTTGGGGAGTTACAGAGAGATGGGAGAAAATTGCTGGGATTTTAGATTGTTTTATACAACCAAATCCAGGTGGCTCGTATAGAATTTAAAACATGGTGTTATGGATTGTGGTAATATGTAGCCTGACTATAAGATCGACCTTGCATTATTATCAACCTCACGATGTATGGCTACGTGTCTTGAAACCTGATGCAGTTGGCTGCGAATCGCAAAGCGATGCTGAGTATTGTGCATTGTATCCGTCTTCTCTGAAATTGAACAGGGAATTTAGAAAGTATCCAAGCTTCCAACAAACGGAAGTCAGAGTATTCAGAATCTCTTGTTCAGCCCCTAGAAATGATCTTATTTCCATTCAGTATACATATTTAATGGACATGAACTTGAGTTTTCTGGGGCTTAGGAATACTGCATTTCATCTTTTTCTTTTAATAATACTTTCTTCCTCTTCAAGGCTTTCTATTCTCTCTGGAAGCTTTTATTTATTATTATGTTATTTCTTCTGCCCAGCTTTTTCAATTCTATCTTACATGTAGTTTCTTCAATTTCCCTATCCCCCTGAGTATGATTCCTCTATTTCTACTTCTCTTTATTTTTTGAATCCATTTTCATTTAATATATCAAGTAGCTTCTCTCTCTCTTTCTCTCTTTCTCTCTCTCTTTCTCTCTTTCTCTCTTTCTCTCTCTCCCCCTCTCTTTCTCTTTCATCCTACTTGTCTTTAATATGTTTTAAAACCATCTTTTTAACCCTTTGAATACTGAATTCTCTCTTTCCCATAGACTTTACACAGGTCAACCGGTTACAGTAGCCAACGGGCTCAAAAGAATTAACATTATTTCTCTTTTTTCATGCTTTTTTTCCCATCTAATTCTTATTTTCATGCAGTATAATGGTTAAGTAAAAACTCAGTTCCCTTTCACTTTTAACTTACCGTATTTGCAAGCCACTTTTTGTCATAATCATATTACTTTTTCTGTGACTGCTTTCACTAGCCCTTCATGTCAAACTCAGATGTTATCAAATTATGACCGGACATGCAACTTCATGCAAGCTGCCTCATTCTTGTCTTCAGTTCTCCCTTTTAAATCATATTTATTCACAACTGCCCCCCCTCTCTCTCTCTCTCACACACACACACACACACAAACACTTATTATACAACTCCATGTTTATTCTATTATATTATCTGTACAGAGCCAGAAGGGCATTAACTCATATAATTTTAAACATACTTAACGCCCTTCTGCCTTCAAACAAACAATATCACCTTATTTCATTCTACTGGGTGTTTAAAAAAGAGGAAACTCAAATTTGAAAAATTCTTGTAAATTGGATATTATATTTCCAGGTATTGAATTTCTTATCATATAAAAGAGTAATTCATAAGCTTTCCCATGACAACCTCTTTAGGTTTTATGGGTCATGTATGCGTGAACACCATTGCCTTCAAAATTTTGTGTAGAATCCCAGGTGGTTCATTTTCTTAAAAAATACAATAGGCATTAATAAGAGGCCTTTTGTCATAAGGCATTGGTTCTTTAGTTTTATATTAGATATTTTGGGGTCAAATTGTGTTAATGAGATGTTATCTACCTAAGCTTCAGGATTCTTGCTTTGTAATTTTTTTTTCTGATATGAAAAGTTATGCAAAGAAGACAACTTTGGCTACCAAAGAATCAATGCACACTGATAGAATGGCTTGATCCCAAAGTCATGCACATCGAAGACAAAGAGGAAATTAAAAATTCATATTTTTGTTATGAAGATTTGACCTTGCTGATATTCACAAATGTCTGTTCTCATTGAAAATTAGTGGAAGATGCCTGCAGCACTAGAGATGCTCTGTGTTCTCTCTTATTATTTTTAATGAAGTAAATGAAGTAAATTTAATGGAACAAGTTCTAATAACTCACAATCTTTAGATAAATGAACATGCTCTGTGTTCTCTCTTATTATTTTTAATGAATTAAATAATTCAATTTAATGGAACAAGTTTTAATTACTCAAAATCAGTTTCCTATTATTTGTATTGATGATATCTAACTTCCAGATTCATGAACCAGTTCTAAATTTTGACAAAAATATGTCCTTATTTGTCTGGAAAAAAAATGATACAAGATATCCCACCCTAGGGCAGCCTAAAAATGCCTATGGCACAAAAAGAGTGAATTGCATTTTATTCTTCTTCATGTTACTCTTAGGGGATTTTTTGCAATGGTTTAATGTTATTCCATATATTGATCTTTTTCTTTCTCTGTCTCTGTCTCTGTCTCTCCAACTTTTTATTCTCTGTTTGCTGTCTCCAGTTCTACCTTTATTGACTTAAATATCACATTTCCTCTCGATATTATGTCTCCTATAATTCTCTGTGGATGTTTTATGTCTTTCTTCTCGTTCGATTTGGATGTTATACCTTTGTGAGATTATATCTTTATATTATTATCATCTCCCCCCTCTCTCTCTCTTCCTTTTTCTTTCTCTATCTTCTGCTGTCTTCTGCTGTTTATGTTCCATTTTCCTTTCTTTGATTTCTGTACATAGTCTTCTCTGATGATTTAGATTGGATGTATTCCTACTCTGATGAATATATCTATAGGACAATGTCACGTCTTTCTTCCTCTCTCTTTCTCTCTCTCCATCCAGCTATCACTGTTCACCTTATGTTCACCTCCATCTTTATTTCCTTATGTAAAGCAAAGTCTCTCTTCTATATTTTGTTCCCTACAATCTCTATGGATGTTTCCACTCTATTCTTTCTGTCAGACTTGATTGCTATGGTTATATGTCAATAACATTATTACCCTCTCTCTTCTTTATATGTCTCAGCTTTATCTTTATTTCCTACATGACCCTTCCTGATATTTCTTTATTCTTTCTAAAGATATATTCTCCTAAGATGTCTTAACTCGTCCGGTCAGACTTGGATGTTATCCCATTGAGTTGAATGCATCTCTGTAACAGGATTAGATAGATTTGTGGCACTCAGGATCGGAGGTTGACTTCAAAAGAGACTTCCATTTAAAAGAGGACAGAGAGATAGCAAAAGGAAGAATAAAGAAAATGTACACGTGAAGAGTTTATATACAAAACACAATAAACGCCATTTTTTAAAAAGTCAGGTCACCGTCATGTAGTACAAAATAATACTTTTCAAATGATACATTGCTGATTACATATAAAGGTATATTTTTGAAGTTGTGGTCAAAAGTTGCATAGATTTTTCATATTATTTTCTTTATTTTTCTCTTGATCTTTAATTGCAATTTTCTCCATTTGACAAAAATGGATATATCGGTTTTTGCATTCAAACTCTTCATAATTATGCACACACACACCATTGATATCGTCATGTGCATTGCACGAGAGCACAAACATGAAATTTTATCAAATTATAAACTGTTTTGTTTAGTTGCTTGAGTTATGATAACACTGCTGTCATACAGTTTGAAAAAAATACAGATTTAAAAAGATGATGTGAAAGAAAGATTGAAACTTTGGAATGCAGTTTTATTGAAATTGCCTATCTGTTTTTGCCTCTGCCATATGCACAAACGGGAGATATTTTATGGCTTTTCATATCTATATTCATATACAATTTGAAGATAAAATAGAGTAACAGTGATAGAGTAAAGATAAGCAGACAGAGTGATGCAGCTCTGGACAATTGGCTTGGACAAAATTCTAACCAGCTGTCATGACAGCAACGAGCAAATTCTTTTTCCCCCAGATATCACCGCGCCGACCCGATGATCCAGAATTTCTCTTGTAGGATTCGTTTGGCGACAGGTTCTGGGGTAAACATTTGGTCTGTACCAGCTGAACATTTTGTCCGCTAAGAGGTAGAAGGACGTAGGTCATATAAACTAACATAGCTGTAATGCCTTTCTGGCTCTCTACTGGAGGATTTGTTTTGTCATGAAATAATTGGAAGAGTGCTATAGAGATATCCCCAATGATCATATTCAGTGGGGTACTCCCATCAGGGCAGCATAGTGGCTCATGCCCCTGATTAAATATAAAAAAAAAAAGAGGAAACAAGAATAAAGAGAGAGAGAGAGTAAGAGAGGGGGAAAGAAAGAGGGTGAAGCAATTAAAATAAGGTGATAGGACCCCTCCATTTCCTACTTTATGTTGATGTCTTAATGTGGCATTTCATTTACTGATGCCCCCCCCCTCCCCCATTATGTCAATGTCCTCCCATCCCACAATTTCAATATTAAGCCACATTCCTACTTATGTTGATGTCTTAATGTGGCATTTCATTCACTGATCCCCCCCCCCCCTCAGTGGCTGTATGCATTAACAACATGCTTTAACGAGACATACTTTATTTTTGGAGAATGCATCAAAATATATTCTACACCATCTGATTGTCTCCGATTTATATATCACCGTTCTTTGGAGTTTGGACTTCACTCTTTATTGATATTCGTCATTATACTACATTGATTTATCGCAAAGTGAAAGTTATCATTCTTTATTGATATTCCTCACTATACTAGTATTACACTGCTTTATCGCAATGTGAATTGTTATCATCGTGTCATATCTTGCCATCTTATATACTTTTCGTCAAAACGCATTGCTTTACCTGAGCCAGTATTCTACATTCTCCTATACCTTTATGAACTTTTTATGAACTTTCTTGGCTTGTTACAACACTAATCGTACAGAAGGCCTATACACTGTGCAGATTTGAAACCCAGGGTCCAACAGCTTCTATTTTACAGTTACACTTCACAATTACCTATCAACATGCCAGAAGGTTTGACCCAAAATAAAATCAAATCGATTACCGACGATGCAATTAAGAGCTACATGAATGGTGATAAGTTTCTCGATACAATTCGCCAAGTAGTGCGTGAAGCCGTTGAAGATGCTTTTCACAAGATCATCGGCAGAATTGAAGAGAGCGAAGGAAGGTTACTGGACCTCGAAAGTAAGCTTGCAACTAAGGACAAAGAGATCGCTTCCCTATCAAACACCATCGACGGTCAACGTGAATCTCTTCGTATGCTTCAACGGACAGCGAATGACCAAGAACAATACAGTCGGCGTAATTGTCTACGTTTTTATGGCATCCCCGAATCTGAAGGAGAGGACACCGATGACCTTATCTGCAGACTTGCTCGTGAAAATTTGAATCTCTCAATACCCAAGGATGACATTGAAAGATCACATCGTCTGAGCACAAAGAAATCGTCAGAATCGCAATCAACTAGAGTGACTCGCAGCAGCAAGTCTTTGACTAGGCCACGGGTCATAATAGCAAAGTTTGTCTCCTATCGGACTCGTAATCTCATTCTATCAAAACGTCGTAACCTCAAAGGAAAAAAACTAGGAATCGACGAAGATCTAACGAAGCAAAATGCAGAGCTTCTGAAAAAGACTAAGGCTGCGACAAAAGTCCTAGCTGCTTGGACTTCCGACGGACGAATTATAGCTCTCCTCCCAGCGAGTGGAGGAAAGACTATTAAACGTGTCATCAAAGACGAGAGTGAATTGGACTTGATATAAATCCTTTTCTGAATGATTGTCATGCTCAATTCAGTATGACCAATGACTTTTTATGCATTGATGCATTCTTCTTTAATTGTATTAAAATCCAATAATCCTGTAAGTTGTTGTTTTTGTTTTTTAAATTTGCTTTTGATATATATATATTTGCATTGTTAAATGGTTAGGACTTTTTCGTGTGTAAGTTGCCTTAAAATTGTAAAAAATAACCATAGGGCATTACAGTGCACAAAGTGCAAAAAGTGGGTTCATATATGTTGCACTGATATAAGTATTAAAGCTTACAATGATCCTTCTTACCATTTCTTTAATTGGGAATGTTCGAAATGTCTTTTTAACCATTTACCCTTCTTTGGTACTGATGATGACTTTTTAAATGATATTCAAAATGTTCATGATATATCTGATTATGATTCCACCCATGTAATGAATATTCAAAATCCTTTAAATGTTGACTGTTTGAAAGGAAAAGGCCTTAAATTTGCTCATCTTAATGTCCGGAGTCTTCTCCGTAATATAGATGAAATCAAATTGTTTCTACATAGTAACGATATTCATCTTCTTGCATTAAATGAAACATTCCTTGACGATTCTATTTTTGACAGTGAACTAAATATTGATAATTTTAACCTTGTTCGAAAAGACAGAAATAGGAATGGTGGCGGAGTGGCCGTGTATATACGTAATTCTTTGTCTTTTGAACTTATTAAATATGATGTTGTAAATTCCTTAGAAATCATCCCATTAATTATTCGACCAAAATTCTCTAATCCAATCATTTTTCTTACTTGGTATAGACCACCTAATAGCAATGTTAATTTATATCTTCAATATGAAAATTTGTTATCATTCTTGGATACTTTTAATTATTCAATTATTGTCATGGGAGATACAAACTGTGATTTACTGAAAATATCTGGATCGTCCGATTTAAAACGTTTAAGTGATATACACAACTTATTTTCATTACAGCAAATTAATACAACAGATTATACCAGGATTACAGCAAAAACAATGACACTCATTGACCATATGTTAACTAACTCAATTGAGAAAATAAAATCACATGGTGTTTTGCATGTTGGAATGAGTGATCACTCTTTAAGTTATTTAATATGGAAGTCAAAGACTGAAAATTCTTCTCGAGTTATTAATTATAGAAAATTTTCTGGTTTTGATTTAGAATCTTATTTAGATGATTTAAGTAATCAACCTTGGCATGAAATTCTTGATTGTACGTGTATCAGTGAAGCAGTCAGTAAATGGGAGGCTTTACTTATGAATGTTGTTAACCAGCATATGCCTATCAAGAGCAAGAAAATTAGTAATAAGAAGTCTCCATGGATGAATTCATATATTTTTGAATTGATAAGAAAAAGAGATAAATTAAAGCGAAAAGCTTGGAAAAATAAAGATGAAACAATGATGAAAGAATACAGAAAACTGAGAAATAATGTTACTTTTGAGATAAGGAAAAGAAAGAAAAAATATTATTCGGAAAAGATATTGAAAATAAAAGAAAATTCTGGTAACACCTGGAAAGTATTGACATCTTTATTACCACGCACCAATAGTAATAAAAATATAATTCAAACAGATAGTGAAAGTTTGTTCGAAAAAAGTGAAAAATTTAACGAGTATTTTGCAAACGTTGGCAATCATTTAGCATCCACAATTCCTATTACAAATGAATCCATATCTAATCAAGAGTACCAAGCCGTATCTTCTTTCAATTTTAGAGTATTATCAGAGGCAGCTGTTTTAAAAGAAATAAATCTCTTGAAAAACAAACCTTCTTATGGAATTGATGGAATCACTGCACAGTTTTTAAAATTATCTTCTGCTGTTATAGTTCCTTCTTTAACTTATCTCTTTAATAAGTCACTACTAGATTGTGTTTTTCCTAATCAGTTTAAAACTGCTAAAGTAATACCATTATTTAAATCTGGTAACAAAGATGACCCTTCTAATTTTAGACCGATATCAATTTCACCAACTGTTTCGAAAATTCTTGAGAAACTTGTTAGTAATCAATTGAAATCTTACATGAAAGAAAACAATATACTTTGTACCCAACAGTCGGGCTTCAGAGAAAAGCATTCGACTGTAACGTCTTTATTGAAAGTTACCGATGATTGGTTGAAAGAAATGGATAATGGCTTTTATACTGGTGCTGTGTTCATCGACCTGAAAAAAGCTTTTGACACCGTAGATACTACAATACTTATTAGAAAACTCTCAAGAATTGGCGTTTCGACGGACGCCTTACACTGGTTCGAAAGTTACTTGTACAATAGGAAGATGTGTACTTTAATAGATTCTGTAATATCAAATATATCATATATAAATTATGGAATTCCTCAGGGCTCCATACTTGGACCAATTTTATTTACAATTTACATAAATGATCTCATAACACAAGTAAAAAACTGCAAATTACATTTATATGCAGATGATACAGTGTTGTATTTTTCTCATAGAAATGTTGATATTATTGAAAAAAATATAAATTTTGATCTCCGTAAAATTCATAACTGGTTATGTTGTAATAAACTAAGTCTTAATGTTAATAAAACCATTTGCATGTTATTTGGAACTGGGAAAATGCTATCTAAATGTGATACTTTAAATGTAACTATATCTGGTAAACGTATTGATCAACGAAATACTGTTAAATATCTGGGAATGTACCTTGATCCAAAGTTAAAATGGAATATACACATTGACGAAATGTGCACTAAAATTAGTAAGGTAGTCAGCTTTCTGGCCCGTCTTAGACATTTTATATCAGAATCCAATCTTAAGATAGTTTACAATTCTATTATCCTTCCACTTTTTGATTATGCTGATATTGTTTATGATTCGGCAAGCAAAAAACACACTGAACGTTTGCAAAAATTACAAAACAGGGCTGGACGTCTCATTTTAAAAATAAATCCGTTTAATCACGTTTCAAACAATGATATTCATATAAAACTAGGATGGCAGTCTCTCAAATCAAGGCGTAAATCACATCTAAACATAATGGTATACAAATCCCTTCATAACTTAGCCCCACCTTATTTAGAAGAGTCTTTTCAATATTGTAATCATTCGTATTCTCTCCGATCGCAAGGAAATATTAAAATTCCCAAACCCAAGAGTGAATGCTGTCGAAGAACGTTCTTATATAGAGGATCACAAGAATATAATAACCTACCATCTACAATAAAATTGTCAAATAGCCTTTTTACTTTTTATAAAAATTTAAATCAGTTAATTCAGTCTTGCCCTGACCTTTAAAAGAAATAGTAGCGACAGGTGGGTGGGTGGGGATGGGGGGGGGGGGGGGTCGCGTTAAGGTATAGATGTATTCTCTTGTATTCTTTTTGTTGTTTTTCATTATTGTTTAGCCCAATTATTTCTTATGTTTAATTCTATAATATATGTCATGTACAGTAACTGTTGTTATGTCATATGTTATGTACAGTAACTGTTGTTACATATTTTCTGGACCCCAGGGAAGAACAGTTTTGTCACATTAACAAAGCTGAGTGGGTATATCCAGCCATCTCACTTTTGATTTTTTATTATGTACATACATTTACATTGTATTGCTTTTTAACATTGTGATATGGAAAATAAAGACCAATACCAATACCAATGCTATGCCACTGATTTAACCATATTATTATGAACAAATTCCATCCCATGTTAATGATAATCAGTGTGTTGGCAATTGCTTATAGAAATTTGGGGTCATGTGACCTTAATTTCTTCATCATCATGTAGAACATACAAAAGTACCCCAAATCAAAAAGTCAATTTTGAAATAAGAAAGCAAGAGTTGCTTCCTTGTGTCATTAGAAACAGATTTTACCT
Source organism: Echinometra lucunter (assembly GCA_029962745.1). Taxonomy (NCBI): domain Eukaryota; kingdom Metazoa; phylum Echinodermata; class Echinoidea; order Camarodonta; family Echinometridae; genus Echinometra; species Echinometra lucunter. The sequence continues at coordinate 12,032,709 of CM057165.1, read as the reverse complement.
GCACAATCATAAAGAAAGAGAAAATGACATATTTAGAGTAAACCTGTATTCGGAAATTTACATTCAAAGGAGCAGTGTTTCTGCCTGCAACACTGAGATTGTGGAAAAACCCTTGGGAGTAAAATTAGCATTGCATGCTTCTGGAACTTGACAAGTTTTTTTTTCCATTCAATCCTAGAGTTAGCATTCATTAATTGTATTTGTAGAGTTGAAGTCAAAAGGGCAGAGTTTAAGTTCAAGTGAGGATTTCATGCTTACAAATGAAAATGTCACATTCCACTTCTCTGCATCCTAGATAGAGGCCCATGCAACATTTTGAGAGGTGTGTTGTGTGTTTTCTTCTCTTTTTCAATTAAGCATAAGTTTAAGAAATGCCGTGCTTGCTTGTATTACATTAGAGTGCATGCTGCAGGGAGAATAGGAGCCCATCTTATACATTTCCAGAAATATATTATGTATTTTGCCCCTATTTCCCAATGAACGTTAGTTTTGACAACATTCTTTGGCATGATTTACTACCAAAGGCATAGAAGGTAAAAATTGTGAATTTGAGTTAAGGTAGCAGTAATTCTCATTACATTGAGAAGCACAAACAGTGTAAGAAAGTTGAGTTATCAACATTGAAAGATGACATAATCTGTTCTTTCCAGGGCCCCATTTCAGAAAACTTGTTATCAGTAACAAATTACAATAACTGTTATAAGCTACTGAAATCCTTGCATTTGTACTTGTTCATTTCCATTTATAATCATGTCTATTTTCTGTTATCATCATCATCAAATTGTCACATTTGTAATTGATCAATTATGTTGTATACTTATTACTATTGTTGTATATTTTGTATTATGATTTGACAAAATGCAGAAACTCCTGAAAAAAAAGGAAAAAAAATCCTTGCATCTGATTGGCTGAGAGCAAATTTGTCATAGAAATGTGGCAGTTGTTGCTGATGACAAGTTTTATGAAACGGAGCCCTGAATGTAATACACATCTAATCCCACATCTGCATCCCTCTATCTGTGAGGGCAATTCCGTGATGAATTATGAATTCTTCATGATTTTGTTGACATTTCCCTTGTCTAAACAAATGACTCCTAAATGCACTAGCCAATCAACAATTCTGGATGACATAAGACAGTGTCTCACTGAAATTCATGCCTAAAACTCATAAAAATTTGAGAAGAAACATGAATGTTTCTATATTTTGCTGATGTTCCCCAATAATTCTTATTCCGGTGCTCTCACTGTTTATTTCTTTCATGTTCCTGCTATCAAGAAACAAAGCATAAATCCTCATGAATGGGCTGTTGTATGTCACAAAACATGTGAATGGACAGGTATTTCTTGAAAACCAGTCAGAACATTTATCTTTTGCCATTTTGTTAATTTCAGCTTGCAACGACACAAATGTTTATATTCATGTCTGGAGCATCGTTTGTCATTGTGTGATTTGGGCTCTGTCAAATCTATAAATAGCTCTCTCAACATTGCTTATTCCAACTGACCGTAAATGCTTATGCCTCAGTTGAAATATAGCCTTGCAACAAGGCTGAGAATTTACTGTGCTGCAAACATGCAACTCATGCATCACAAAACAATTTTTTGGAGACAGGCTTTCAGTCCAGTTTCTTTTCACCACTGTCTCATGATACCTAACTTAATATTTAGACACTAAACACTTAGATTGTCAACGTATATCAGGCATCCAATTTTTGGTGCAAAGAATAAAATGAACCATTCAAGTTTAAAGTGTTAGTTTTTTGCATTGGACAATCATTTGTTTGAGTGTGTTCTTGATATCTTCTGTCCATGTGTCGCTTTGTTTGATTATTTATTGCATAAAATTGCATACATTGTTTTAAAATGAGAACAATTTCCATATATTATGGATAATAATCTTTAAAACCTTTCATGGACCTAAAGTGCACATCTTTTTTCATTTGAGCCTGGAATGAAGGCTATCTCACCTTTTACAATTTGGAATATCTTCAGCTGTCAGATGGCTGGTGCAGAAAGTCAATCTCTTCTGTGGACATGTCTTTATCTCATTATCTTAGGGAACATTTTTGGAAATTTCTGGGGCTGTAATTTGTGACATAGTTTGATAAAAATAGCATCTGATATTTTGCTTTGATCTTCTGTCTGTAAATCTTTTGCTGATCCTGCCAGGTGGGATAGATATGTGGAAAATTAGATGGTGAATGAAGCAGCTAAATGACTGGATTTGTTGCAGGAGGGTGGGTGGGATGCGAGCATGATCAATCATTGAGTTGACTGGATAGTGAGTGATGGTAGTGTGAAGAAAGCAGGAGAGCGAGAGAGAGAGAGAGAGTGAAGAAAAGGGGATCGGAGGGGGCAGTGATGGACATAGAGGGAAACAGTATATTGAAACAAGAGAGAGAGAGGGGGGAGAGAGAGAGGGGAGAGAAGGGGCATGTCAGAAAAAGAAATGAGAAATATCAGGAGAAAATTGTAATATTAAATGACAAAGTAAAATGTAGAGAGAGAGAGAGAGAGAGAGAGAACAAGAGAGTGATGGCAATGTGAAAAAAGCTTGGGGGAGAGAGAAACTGAAAGAATGTTGAGAAAACTAGAATAAAACAATGGAAGGGAGACCAATATTTCATTCAAAGTAGTCAACATCACTGATTTGAAAAAAAAAATCTCAATTTTTTAGGCTATACTTCTGGGGAAAAAACCCTGAGCTAGAAATACCATTTCCCCTACCTAGTGCTTATCTGTGATATTCTGCAAAAGTCACGCAAGCAGTAATTGGAGACTCTGAACTCTGTGTTGTCTGTAGCTATGTCTGATAGGGCTCCCTCATTGAACAATGTAGGGACAATGATGGTGGGGGGTTAGAGGCTGAGGTGGGTCCATTCATTTTGAAAATTTTGCTTTATCAAACTATAGTGGGTATGTTTTTAAACCTAGTTATTCTATATCTATGTCATTCATTTAAGTAAAGTATTGATTTCAAATGATTTTAAAAATGCAGGAAATATACTGAAATGAAATAAGCTGTATGACTTTTCCAACTCTCGCCATTATCATCTTCATAAGATATTAACATATTTCATAAGTGATTTGCATTTGTATTTATATGTTTAATTAGATTGAATTAGAATTTTGGACTAGGAAATAATAAATGCTTACCTTTGATGATAATGATGATGATGATGATGATGATGATGATAACAGTCCTATTGAAGATGTAAATAGTTCAAAATCTATCAAAATATTAAGAAATTTGTTTCATGATTTGTATTATCTTCACGTACATTTCCTCATAAGTTACCACCCCCAGGTTTCTTTTTCATTGGCTGATAATATCGGTGGTAAACTGCTAGAGTGATCATGTTGCATTTGTGAACTGTACTTTTCATTATCTGGCATAGAAGCATATCTTGAAAAGTACATGTGTGCCTACACTTTCAAGCCTCTTTCCTTTACAGATTAGTTAGATTCAATTAGCCACCCACCTATGTATGCAATTACTGTAATGTTATAACGATTAGTTGCTCACGATTGTAATTCAAATTGCACAAGCAGGCTTGAGAAGGAAATAATGGTGCTTATTACAGGATATGCATGCAAACACTCCAAAAGTATGTTACATGCATGGCACGTAGGTCCCCGCGGTATCTAAGTCTTGTTATCAAATTCTCTTGCAGTGTCTGAGTCACATTATAAGACAGAGACATGGTTGTTTTCAGTCAGCTACTACACTGCAGTGAGAGTAGTAGACTGCTATAAAGTTTGTGAATTATTGAAATGATTAATTATTAAAATCAGTAATTTGAACTGAAACCCCGATTTGATTTTTGCAACTTCTAGACACCTGAGATTGCAGTAAGCCTAAATAAACAAAAGCGCTGAACAACTTAATCACCTTGCCGGAGAAACGATCGACCTTCACAGTGTGATAAGAGAGAGAGAGAGAGAGAGAGAGAGAGAGGAAGGGAGAAAGAGAAACATGCTGGGGCTACACATGCCTAGTGCACGCGCGACGGCTAGTTTATGGAGTTAAAAATGTTGCTAGAATCGCAATTTCTCGGTCATTTTGCTTCGTTCGAAGTTTAATTTTGGTTTTCATCTAAATTATGAGTGACTTTTGGACATGGCAATATCTTAAAACAGGTCAAAGATATATCTCCTACTTCACATTTCCTTGCAGGCAGTGCGGTGTTAAGAGTTTGTTAACACTATTACATAAGATGATGAGGAGTGCAGGCGTAATCCAAAACCACCACCTCTCGTGCGAAGATGCTAGTAATGATAAGACTTTTAACGTGTCATTTGGATAGCGGGTAGCTATACCCCACCTATGATGCATAGGATCATGTGCTAAAGTGGTGGGGTCTATTTTAAACAAGGGATTTTTGTAGTGAGGAAATAATACTTATATTTTGATTTTAAACCTTTTATGGTGATATACAGAAAATCTAAAGGAATTATTCATATTTTGATGAGCTCTTCTTGATTATTTTCAATCATCCATACATTGTATTTCTTTATTGAAAATATACTTGATTATGAATGTGGAAGAAGTGCAGTGGAAGTAGTAGACTGCTTTAAAGTGTATGAATTAGTGAAATAATTAATTATCAAACTCAGTAATTTGAAATAGTAGTTTATTGTAACATGCACAGGAATAAATCATTAAACATTTTGATTTTAAACCTTCTATGGTGATATACAGAAAACCTAAAGGAATTATTCATATTTTGATGAGCTCTTCTTGATTATTTTCAATCATCCATATGTTATAGTTCATTATTACAAATATACTTGATAATGAATTTAACTATGAATAACTTTGTTCACTATAAAATTTTGTTTTCAGTGAATGCATAAAACTTCTAAGGTATTACTCCTTTTTTGGTGAGATCTTCTTAATTATTTCCACTCATCCACACATTATATTTCATTATTACAAATATACTTAATGATAAATGTAACTGTGAATAAATATGTTCATTATAATATATTAAATACATACCTTCATTACGCATAAAGGTGTTTTCTTATTATTTTCTTTATTTTCCTTGATCTTCAATTGGAAATATCCCAATTGGACAAAGAGGGATATATCATATTTTGCCTTCAAACTCTTCAAATTTGCACTGGGTGGTGAATGAAACACAGTTATAAACAATAATCATGAGACCTATAACTCTCTACAGAACCCTTGACATTTTCATGTCCAATGAATATAAATGTTATGGTCATCTGTCAGTTGGCCTATCCTTGTTATTGATAGAAGAGTGAAATGGATGGTGATTAAAAAGAGGAAAGTGATACATTATGTAGAAGGGTAGCGATTCTCCTTGATCCTTGTATCCCACATATCAGTGGGAAATATCATAGTAATTATGTAGGAAATTAGGGATTATCTTCTCTTTTTTAGGCATTAGCAGCTTACAAAATGGAATGTATATTACATTAAATTATTTCTTAAATTTGAATTTGATAAATTTGAATGTGAATTTAAAAGTTTTACAAATAAAGTATATTTCATTGGTGCTGAGATGATCAAAAGTACATTCAAACTCTTGTTTGCTTAAAAGCATTGGCTAACTTTGTGAGCAGCTGATTTAAAAAATTCTTAAACTAAGATGAAACATGTGTATGAGTACTTGTATTTGTACTCAGAAACCCTGAAACCAACCATAATTTGAAATGAAAAACTCTTAGTAAGACGCAAACACCGATTTTATTAGTGTTGGTCTCATGAGACAAATAGCTAGAGGAGCACCTCTCTCCCTGTACTATAGTCATGATATGCATACACACATACACACACCACCGTACTATACATGGTATGCATACACATACACTGTTCAGGTGAATTCTGTGCACATGCACGCTCATTATGTCCAGTCTGTGCAACCAACCACTATATTTTCTTCAAACATTGGTTTACATTTTTAATATTTAAAAATACTTTCCATCGACTTTATACTTTGAAACTTTCAGACTGGTATTTTTAAACTATAACTCTTGTGCTTATACCACTGTCAAGTAGCAAAATGAGATTTTTAAAAATTCTCACAATGTTAGCCTTTTACTTTAAATCTCCACATTTGTATTAATAACAAACTTCAGAATTCACATTCAAGTTCAAAATCACTTTTTCTCCATGCAGTTTGGCTACTTTTTAAAAACTTTTTTTTATCAAACTGTCAATTGATATTCCTTTCAGATGTGAAACATTTGATTTAAGACAATGTAGCAATATGAAAAATATACAGCTGTTGCCAACTTGAAGAAGAAATAGAAAAGCTATTCAAATATTCACATTGGGCTTTGAATATTTCCTGCCGTAAATGGGTTAAAGGAGTGGGAGTGCATATGAGAGATGAGAGGTTTACAACAGGGATTACCACTGCATCTGCTGTTTGTCTCATTTTCTCTACAGTGTGCTGAAGAGTGAGAAAGTAACCCTCAATTAACATCAAGTGGATCGGTAATCAAGGGAATGGAATACCTGGACTCTAGCGATGAGTTACATGGGTCCTATGCCAGTTGCTCTATGTCATCGGCTTGATGCCTGAGACTAAGCAGAGACTCTGTAGGAAAAGATTGATTCTGTGATAATTGTACAGTGACAAATGCTCTCTGACACCAAACATATTCCCCAAATCAAATAGCAGACCAGACCAAACTTCATACCTTCTCTTATCCCTAAACATGAAAGCTAATTTAAAACCCAAGTGCATACAAAATCTTAACCATATTTCACAGTATATTTTGGAACAGAATTACCTAGAGAAACACTTTTAAAGTTATTGATTGTGTGAGACGTCAATTTTCATGGAATTTCTTAAGTGCACATTTGATTCACTTTCCAAGATTCCAGAAACTCGCTTGAAAATTTTCTGTATTATCATTAGCAACCACTAAGCAAGAAAATTTTGTTGATATATATGTCGTCTTACTTTAGAGGTGCAAGGCCTGATTCCTGCTATTTGCATTCAAAGAATGTGTTCTGAAAAGGAATTAACTCAGTGTCTAAACGGACCAATCATGTTCTTGCTTACACCCCTCAGGGTATTCCCTGGCTTGTAATTTGTATCGATGACTTCCAGTAGCCTCTCGTCTTGCTGGCGCCGGCTTCCGTATGCTCTCGAAACAAGAGGACGACTTCCTTGAAAGTCACCGGGCACTCATGTGTGAGGTGCTCCTTGAAGATGGGGTGTGGGGGGGGGGAGATTTATCCCCCTCCTCAAGTGGACAACTGCCCTGAAAGTCACCAGGCACTCATGTAATGCGCTCCTCAGAGATAGGGGATTCTGTAACAGGGTAGGGGTGGGGTGCTCCAACATTTCTCCAAAAACAATTGCTCTGGGATATATTTTGTTAAAAATATAGGTTCATTGGGTTTTAGGTTAGGTTGGATTTATGCACAATAGTAGTTTTTGGTTCCTGTTGATTTTAGAACTGTGGTAGCATTGGATGTTGACTGTGGAGACTGTCCACATAACATTTATCATGCAACTGAGTTGGGGTGTCTTTAACCCCCACTTCTCCCCTCCCTCAGTCACTACCACTTCTGTGGGTTAAGTACTGTGAGAATGCTGTGACTTTTGATATTCATTTCCTCTTGAGCTCACATGAGCTGCTCATGGGGGGGGGGGGGGGGGGGGGGGAGGGGGGGGGGTAGAGGAGCTGTGTGGCATGGGGTTATAGTCTCCTCCTTCTACCCCTCACCCTTAACCATTACTACTCCAACCATTTACTGTGGGAATGCAGTGTTTATATCTTCTTTTTTTTTCTTAATTTCACATAAGGTTCTCTTCTAACGGTTTTAAGGAATGAGATGGGCCATGTAACCCCCTTCTCCACCCAGGACCCAATTTCATAAAACTTGTTATCAATAACAAGTTGCAATAACTGTTACAAGCTACTGAAATCCTTGCATCTGATTAGCTGAGGGGCAAATTTGTCATATAAATAATTGTCATGTTATGATATGAGATATGTTTACGCATGCGCGTGGTTGCTAAGTGGTTGCTAGGGGTTGGGGGCAACGGGACATTGAACCAGAGGTAAAGAACTACGGCTCCGAGTTGTGTAAATAAACTTTATATTTTGAGAGTTCAATCAGATCATGTGTCCATCTCAGTGATATACAGTGTCATTTCCACCAACGTAACATTACATGGTGGCAGCGAGCGGAACTGAACTCATGTCAGAAATGTGAAATACTGGACATTTGTAATGTTAGGTTGGTGGAAATGACACTGTATATCACTGAGATGGACACATGATCTGATTGAACTCTCAAAATATAAAGTTTATTTACACAACTCGGAGCCGTAGTTCTTTACCTCTTGGTTCAATGTCGCGTCGCCTTCATAACCCTTCGCAACCACTTAGCAACCACGCGCATGCGTAAACATATCTCATATCATAACATGACAAAATTATGTGCTATAAACTCACGAACTTTGTAAACTCTTTTCATCGTCGGCAGCTCATGTTACCGCTGCACCCTGTCACGACGCAACATCGGGATAGCTGATGACATCGTTGTGTTTGGTCAAGACCAACAGGAGCATGATAAGAATCTTGTGAATATGATGAAGGTGTCACGAGAATTTGGTCTGGTTTTCAATCCAGACAAGTGTGAGTGTAGCATCCCATCAGTGAAGTTCTTTGGGTGTTACTATGATGCTGCAGGTGTGCACCCGGACCCTGATAAAGTGGAAAGCATCAAGAGGATACCGCCTCCAGACAATGTGAAGGATCTTCAGAAGTTTCTAGGAATGGTCCAATATCTCTCACCCTTTGTCGCACACATGGCGGATCACACTGATGCACTCCGTGGTTTGCTACGCAAGGACAGTGATTGGCAGTGGAATGCCACACATCAACAAGCTTTTGAAGCACTGAAAGATAGGATCAGTGAATCTACAACACTGACATACTTTGACTCTCGTAAACCAACAGTGATACAGGTTGATGCTTCCTTGAAGGGGGTAGGAGCGGCACTTTTGCAAGACAACAAGCCTGTTGCTTTTGCTAGTAAAGCACTCACTCCTACAGAGCAGAGATATGCCAACATAGAACGGGAACTATTGGCAGTCGTTTTTGGATGTACCAGGTTCCACACATATGTGTTTGGTTCTAGTTTCGTTATCCAGTCAGACCATAAGCCTCTTGAGAATATACAACACAAGAATTTGGCTGATACTCCGCCGAGACTCCAGAGGATGATGTTGAGGCTGCAACCTTACGACTACAAGGTTGTGTACTGCCCTGGAAAGGACGTGTTGTTAGCTGATGCTCTTTCCCGCCTGAACCCTACCGAGGAGCCTACCTTGGATTTTGAGCTCACCATCCACTCAGTTCGATATTCTGATGATAAGCTAGAGGAAATCCGGAAGTATACGGATGCTGACGAAACCCTCAGGAAGCTAGTGAATGTTGTGACAGAAGGTTGGCCAGAGGATCCAAAAGAGTTGTCCAAGGACATTCGAAAGTTCTGGTCCTGTCGCGACAAACTATCAGTAGAGGATGGCATACTCATGAAAGGAGAATGCGTATTCATTCCTGGTCCACTCAGGCATGAGGTACTTCAGATGATCCATACAGGACATTTAGGAATTGTGAAGTCTCAGCAGAGAGCTAGGTCGTGTGTCTACTGGCCTGGCATAGACAAAGATGTCGAAGACATAACACGTGGATGCCACATTTGTCAGGCCAATCAGAGACAACAGCAACGCGAGCCTCTTCTTCCACACGATGTGCCGGAAGGACCATGGGAGGTAGTGGGGACAGACTTATTTTGCTTCAACAACAGAGATTACCTGATTATCACTGACTATTTCTCAAAGTGCCCTTTCGTAAAGGAAGTTAGAGGAAGATGCACCAGTAGTGCGATTATACAGCTGACAAAGTCTATCTTCAGTGAACACGGTGTTCCAAGCAAAGTTGTCAGCGATAATGGGCCTCAATTTGCCAGTGAGGAGTACCAGATCTTCAGTAAGACTTGGGGTTTCGCTCATGTAACTTCAAGTCCGCACTATCCCAGAAGCAATGGTCTGATAGAAAGGTCGATACAGACCGTTAAGAGGGTCATGGAGAAGTGTCTAGGACAACAGGACATTTATATGGAACTACTGTGTCTGAGAACCACCCCTATTAGCAGTGATATTCCTTCTCCATCAGAGATACTGTATGGCCGCAAGGTTCGAAGTAACCTCCCCTTGATGAGTAGTTCTTCTGATTCAGCAAGGGACGTTCGCCGTTTACTCATTGAACGGCAGGAAAAGCAAAAGGAACATCATGACAGACATGGAGTGAAGGCTCTTCCCGATCTTCATGTCGGCCAGAAAGCTACAATGAGAGATGTACGTACTGGTACGTGGGTGCCAGTCACAGTGACACGTGTTTGCAAGGAGCCTCGTTCCTATCTTGTGAACACCCCCAATGGAGGAACATTGAGGAGGAACAGGAGAGAACTCCGGAATTTTCCAGAAACACAAAGGAGTTCTAATCCAAAGAACTATCAAGGACAGAACTGCCACAACCTTGAAAATGATCAAGGTACCAACCAACCACACTTTTACAGTACAAGAAGTGGCCGTTCTGTGAAACCTCCGAAACGTTATATTGAAGAATTTTGAACAAATACTCTTGGCAGACAAAAGACTGAAACAAGTATGAGATTGATTTTTTGTTTTTCACTTTTTCCATCGGTTTTCATTGAACAGGCATTTGATGGAATGAATCATTACAATCATCACTTAATGATATGATTTGGTTACAGGTTTTGAGGAGTAATCATCATCAATATAATAATACATGATTATTGTGGAAGACCGTTCTTAATCCACATTAACTTCATTTAGAATTCGTACTGGCAGATTTTTATAATACATTTACAAAATACATGTAAAGCCATTTGTTGCTGGTATGTTAAAATTGTTGGAAAATAACTTATACGTACTGGACAAACGGTGTTTTCAGATTGTCAGATGTATATATGTATGAATATTTCCTGTTCTTTTCAGGTTGCCAAAGGTGTATGTTGATATAGAATATGGCTATCTGTTCTGGTGCTAACTTTGCTGCGCATATGGCATCATGGATAGTTTTAGGTTGCACGTTCTTTGATTTGTACAAGGTTTGGTGATGTAATTCCAATTGCAAGTTGTACAAAGTTGGTGATGTAATTCCAATTGCAATTTCAAAACATGTTTCTATTATGACTTTTGGAGCTGTGTCAGTGAAAAACCATTTCTTTATTTCGAAATTGCAGCCAATGTCCATTTCATAATAAGACAATTTTTACAATGTTATAAGGCTGGAAGAAATATTTAGATCACACATTTAACTGGACAGAGTTGATTCTTTCATCTTGAATTCTAAACTGATCCTGTTTTGCAATATTATGTACTGTTCTGCTTATGGCTAAAAAACTACAGCGAAAATGTTTTTGTTATTTTCATGCTTCTTTAAAGAAGGGGGATGTCATGTTATGATATGAGATATGTTTACGCATGCGCGTGGTTGCTAAGTGGTTGCTAGGGGTTGGGGGCAACGGGACATTGAACCAGAGGTAAAGAACTACGGCTCCGAGTTGTGTAAATAAACTTTATATTTTGAGAGTTCAATCAGATCATGTGTCCATCTCAGTGATATACAGTGTCATTTCCACCAACGTAACATTACAATAATGATGATAATAATAATGATAACAATAATATTCCCTTCTTGTATAGTGCATATCACATTATTATCTAACGTCTCTATGCGCTGCCAAAGGACTTTGGATATTATTACCCCGACTTTAGCCTGGCAGCCATTACAGCGCACAAGCATTTCAAGGAATTTCTGAATTATTGTTACTGATAGAGAACAAGTTTTACAAAACAGGACCCAGTTCTGTCATGTGCAGTGAGAATACAGTGTTTTGCTGCATCTACTAAGGCAAACCTATTCAACTATACAGTGAATGATTCCACTATATTTATATGAATTGATTGAAGGAAGTATTCTATTTGAGTTTTAAAACACATATTCTGAATCACCTCCAAGTGTGCTTTTGTTTTTACTCACCATGATTTCTGTTTTCATGAAAAATATTTGAAATGTACTCATAATTGCTAATGTGTTATATTTTTGTTTGAAATATTAAGAGCTTGCAATAAATTTATCTTTGGTCTCTTTTTTTTCTCTTTCTTTTCATGCTACCACTGGATTTACAGGTAAGTCAACTTTTATTTTTCCTTTTCTCCCATTAAAAGTATCAATTTTTGAAATCTCTGTATTGAGGAATAAATAATAACGAGACATTTGAATTCGTCACATGACGAATTAGGTGGTCTGTCGGCATCTTTTAGGTTTCGACATGGATTGTGATAAAGTCGTTGGTAAGACTTTTGATAAAATTTTCACGTCTCGATAGGAGACTAACGTCATAGAAATTGGATGATTTGATATCGCAGCATACTGAAAAGATGATCCAAAGCTTTAATTCACCTTAACTAATCAGATTTTCTATAGGGTTGTACATAAACTACTGTGCACTGCATTGCAATTGTCATAACGGGCCAAAATCAGCAGTTAATTTCATTGACTGTGACTTTATATGTAATTTTATATTTAAAAAGGATAATAATATAACATGTGAAAAGATAGCAAAAGCAAAAAAATTGCCCCCTTCCCTCCGGGACTCGAACCAGGGACCTTAAGCATGTGAGGCAAGTGCTTTAAAGGTATACCTGAAAACACCTAATAGAGATAACACGTAGATGGAAAACGGAATTCTAATATCAGGTTTTCCAGTCAAAATTTGGATATGTTTTCAACATTTGCTTAAAAAACCTATGAACGCATAAGATAGAGAATTTTCTCAGCTGCAACATACTTAAAGAAGGGCGAAAAATCAAGCAGAAATAAGGGAGATGTTGATAAAAGAAGACGAGAATGTAGAATCAAGAATTACGTAAAGGTCATGTCCCATAGAGAATACACGTAAAATGAGAAAAATTGACATTGTACCTTTAATCGTGAATTTAGACCATGATAACGTCATTAGAAAGAGCAACAATGAATAATATATTTGTAGAGAATTGTCTCAGCTGCAATATATCGAAATCTCGGCGAAAATTGATGAATAATAAGCGAGATAGTCTCGGTTAAAGGCAAAAGATATAACGTCAAAAATTAAAAATCGAAATTTTGAGTTCACATAAGAATAGGATGACCTCATAATATCGATAAGACAAATTTTTGTCATGGATTCACATCTACAACTCATAACCTTTCAGAATATGTAAAAAAAATTGGGGGTATCCATGCATTTTGAGAAGCTATGGCGGATTTTAAGGGGACATGTTTTTGCGTGTTTTTACATTACTTGCCCAATAGACGCGCACACGAATTTTGAACTTTGACGCGCGTGCGACCTTATGGTTAGTTGAAATCAGTTCTAAAATGGTGGAATTGTTAAGAAAAGTGTCAGGAATGCAAATCAAGTGAAAAAACGGCGTTTTAACGTCATTTGGGACCTGCGCGCGCGTATAATTCTTGAACTGCTTAAAATGGCTTGAAACGTGTCCAAAATAAATTTGAAGCGATTCTGAGCATTTTAAATTTTTGCGTGCGCGCCTGGCTATCTGAAATTTATTGGATTAAAATTAACTTTAATCATGCCAAACATGAATGAGAAATGACCATCCGTTATGAAGATATGACCCTAAGGTGATTTTCACAAAATGGCGCCTGGATGACGTCACGATGACCCGATGAACATGAAAATAATTGGAACGGCGAGATCTTATTACGATTGATAACTGACCGAAATTTCATGCAATTTGAACGAGCCGATTCTGAGATTTCGAGTGCACAAAAAAGTGGGTGGAAGAAAGAAAAATAAATAAATAAAGAACGAAAATTCTGACGAAATTAAGAGGTGATCTGTCAAAGATGACAGACCACTTAATAATAGTATGCAACATTTATATAGCACTTAATACAAATGTTTCTAAATGCTGCATATCATTACCCCGGCTTTAGCATGGCTACCCTGATCAGGCGCTCGAGCATTCAAGGAATTTCTTCCTACCGGGTACCCATTTACTACACCTGGGTGGAGAGTGACAAATGTAGATAAACATCTTGCCAGAGGACGCGAGTTCAGCGGTGGGATTTGAACCCCGGACCTGTGATTGAAAGTCCGGAGACTTATCCACTGATCCACAACACCTCTACATACCATATACAGATGTACTTATTATTACTTCATTTAAATATTTTGTAGATGTATGGAGGTTTTTACCGGTATCCTTTGGGTATCCGTATTTTCTTACAGTGGGCACTGTTCACTGTTTCTTTCTGAAAATTCAGCCTTAATCTCTCTTTTTTTTAAATGGAAGAATTACCCCTGTGTCCTAATATTCAATGCTACATACTGAATGGGAAGAGACTGCAGTATAGCAAAAAATACTTGTAGATTGAAGAAGGTTAGCCTGTTGAGTGCAATTCAGTTTTGGTTTAACATTCATTTTTCATTGACTCCAACCCAAGTTGGTTTAGGCTTAGCACCGAACAGGTTAAGTGAATGAGAGATAAGTGAGAAAGAGATAAAAATAGATAGTTCCAGTAGGGAATTTCACCTTAAACTCATTTGCCAGTTGCCAAATGGGTGTTAACTCATTAAAAATGTATATGAGTTAATGTCCTTACAGCTGTCACAGCAGATAAACTTTACACAGAGGTAGATAATTATGATGGAGTAAGCTGGGGGGGGGGGGGATGTAGTGATGGTGGTGGAGAATGGAGAAACGAGGAGCCAATATAAGGTAGAGCAAATATCGAAATGAAGACGCTAAGCCGCAGATTGACCCCATTTTGCACGTTTAAGGTTCTTGAGATGCAGGGGATAAAGAGGCCTAGATCCCATCTTAAGTAGCATCTGACACCGTCCCTCTCTTCCCTACTGTCATGTTTGATCTTGGGTGTGTTCAGATGATTCCAGAACCCAACCTTGAGATGATGAATAAAAATAATCCGCTATGATTCTCTATAGTGACCTTTAATACTGCTCTATGTTTAACCTGTAGCCTTCTGGAACCGGATGACACCTGTATTAAACCTGTGGGAAGGAGAGAATTCAGCAGTCACTGGGTTAATCTGGTGTGTGTTCAGGGGAGCATTTCACAAAGTGTCTTGTCAGGGATTTTTTTTACTGACAACTGTTATAAGCTACTGAAATCTTTGAATCTGAATGGCTGAGACCAAATTTGTCAGTGAAAATCATTGACAAGACACTTCATAAAATGCTCCGATGGTCAAACTCCACCATCCATTCCCTGGCTATAAAACCTGACAGTTTTTATAGTGTTGTGTATGATCTGTTGAGTGCTGAGAAGGTTCCTGAAGTTAGCGTAAGACCATGAAAAATATGTTTATATAGTGTTTTAAGGGCTGGTCACATTAGGGTTATGTGTATAAATGGCACTGGATTCATGAAAACATCTCATTAGCATAGAATAGGTTAGGTAGCTTCTCAAAAGGCGCGTCCATCGGTTTTTATTGGCTTCACATCAGCTTTTCCGATCCCTGTTATTTGTCTTCACAGGGATGGGAGGGTAACAAGGGATTAGTGAAACAAAAGACACTGAGCGAGATTCCTGCTCTAGTCTGGTTTAAAGTGGGCTCTAACTTATGATAACAAGCCTTAGCCACTCTGTCAATTTTCATTTTACACGCTGACCAATTTTATCATTGTGGCCATCGGTGATAGGTGACCAGTCCCTCTCATATCATACTTGGGGGGTGTTTCGCAAAGACTTAGATTGACTCAAATCGCTCTAAACTATGGCAGGCCATTCATGCCACTGATTGCTTTCACCATCGTTCTCTCAAGGGATGCGCAAATCATTGTCACAAATTTGAAGAATTTACATTTTTTTTTTCTTCATCAATGAACTATGAAAAAATGGCCAATTCTGCAGATTTGTGACCATGATTTGCAAATCCTTTGAGAGATCCATGGTGAAAGAAAACAGCAGCATGAATGGCCAGCCATAGTTAAGTACGACTTTAGTCAATCTTAGTCTTTGTGAAACACCACCTTGATGTATCAAATGTTCAGATTGTTCTTAAGCTAGGCATCCAAACCTGAAAACAGATATTCCTGTTCAATACCTCATGCCGCTTAACCTCTTCTGTATCATCAGTCATGTTTGTTCTGTAGTGTGTTCAGATGGATCTAGAATCCAGCTGTCTAACCTTAATTAGTGATTGTTAGTGTCATGCCTCATGTGGCTTTGCTGCTGCAGAATCATGTTTGGTCTTCCGATAGAAACCGTGGAACTACAGTTAACCGACTTCTTACCTCTTACTTGTGGAAATTTGCTCTTACACTCCATTTAGAACCCATTTTTGTTGTGCATTTTGAATGCTAGATAAAAAGGGTTCTATAAAGGGTTCTTTATATTTTCAAGAACCCTAAAGACCCCTTTAGAGCCCTTTAGGGAATCTTTAATGGTTGTTTGAAGAACTTTTAAAGGTTCTAAATGTGGGACAAGGAAAGGTTCTAACAGCACCATTTTGAACTCAGAGTGTATTACTATCATGGTATAATTATTTGCTCTGCATAGTGTACTGAAAGATATAGCACTGTTGTGAAGAGCTTTCAGTATTGTCTTCAATTTCATGCAAGTATAAGAAACAGAATCATAGAAATAATTCTGAACTGTAAGTAGTTCCCATACGATATGTTTCAAAAGGAATTATTCTGAGGGATTTTCTTTTGTCATCAAAAGTTATGAATCACAATCACAGACTTTTAGAAGGCTGTTCTATACCCATACCCATGTATTTAAAGAACTCTTCATGGTTTTATGGTATCTTAAAGCTCCGTTAATATATGAAGAGGGAAGCCCCTGTGGTTTGTTCAGATATGGTGTTGTAAACCACACCACTTATGGTATTGAACACATTGATGCATCAACAAACAAAAGAGATTTTTTGCCCAAAGTTGCGCAAACCTACTCATGACATCATATTGTGCGCTAACTTTTTAAGAATCTGATTGGACCACAGCTTTTTGCCGCCTCATATCCCTGGCATTTAATACACAAAAAAACCATGGGGTTTTTACCTCTGGGGTTTGCCATGTTGTATCTGAACAAGCCTTTATGATGATGTCATTCCTCTAATATGATGTACCTTTTCCTTGTGACAACCATGACAGTTTGAAACCATAGGGGCTTACCACTGGGGTGTTCTGCATCATATCTGAACAAGCCTTTATGATGATATCATTCTTCTAATATAATGTACCTTTTCCTTGTGACAACCATGGCAGTTTTAAACTGCGGGTGTTTACCACTGGGGTTTGCTGCGTCATATCTGAACAAGCCTTTATGATGATATCATTCTTCTAATATGATGTACCTTTTCCTTGTGACAACTATGACAGTTTGAAACCATGGGGGCTTACCACTGGGGTGTTCTGCATCATATCTGAACAAGCCTTTATGATGATATCATTCCTCTAATATTATGTACCTTTTCCTTGTGACAACCATGACAGTTTGAAACCATAGGGGCTTACCACTGGGGTTTTCTGCATCATATCTGAACAAGCCTTTATGATGATATCATTCTTCTAATATGATGTACCTTTTCCTTGTGACAACCATGGCAGTTTTAAACCGCAGGGGTTTACCACTGGGGTTTGCTGCATCATATCTGAACAAGCCTTTAAGATGATGTCATTCTTCTATTTTCCTTGTGACAACCATGACATTTTAGATTTGTCCAAAGGCACACTCATCGCCCCTGCAACCATAGCATATCCATAGCATTATATATTATGATACATCAGGCAATTATGACACACATTGGGATATTGTATATATCAAAATGTCTTTCCTCCTCTCATCACATGCTAGAGAAAGCAATCTCTATGGGATGTAAAAGTAGAGCAAATATCACAGTTCTACAGGCCATTTATCTCTGCAGATCTACCTTTAAACATATGTTTCTGTTAAGATGAAACGGAGAATTTGATTATAAATTCATAACCTTTGGTGTTTATTATCTGTGTAGTATTTGTGGTCTGCTATAATTGTCCAGATTGTGTATGTGTTGATCATTGATTTATAGATGAATGGAAAACAGTGGAATTTTTTCAGACTCTTGCTTTTAAAGGTCCAATTTCTTTAAAAAAAAAAAGAACAGATATTTTTATATCTATCTCTTGTTGAATTAAGCGGTGATGATCTTGCCATATACATGTATATAGATTTTACAAGGCTACATCTTTGAGAACAAAAGAGTATTATTATTATTATGATCATTGTGATTATTCTTGTATCTGTTCATCTCTAGTGTACATCTTTCCTGATCACATTGCCATTTCTCCCTGTGTCTCCTCTTAAATTCACCATTACTTTGTCTCCATTGAGAGATATTGAAGAGAATGAACTCTGAGTCACTTGATTTATGAGATGATAAACCCTGGCTTACAGCCAATCACACATATATCTAATTTCTTCCTGCCCCGAATTAGCCCCCAATTTTATGTCTGCATCCTTTTTCTTTTGATCATTACCCCTTTCCCCCCATCCCTCCAGTAATTTCTTCCTTCTCTCATTTCCTCTCTTCCAGCCCAATCAGCCCATCCCTTTGTCCGGGGTCATCCTGCTCTCCTTTCTCTCGGTTATTTTCCTTGAATTAGCCAGGCCAGGTGGTGGTTGGACTCGAAACTCTTTCAATCTCGTCAGATCTAGAACACAGTTGCAACATAAATCAAGCAATAGCCTTGTTCACACTCATTCACTTTTGTCAGATTTAGACCACACTTGCAACATAAATCAAGCAATAGCCCTGTTCACATTGATCGCATTGACTTGTTTAGTTAGGAAATGATAAGGTTAGCTATGAATGAAATTTTGTCCCTGGAATGTGTGTCTGAAAATTTTTCAAATATCTTTATACATGTAAAATGTTGAAGTTTTGGGTAAATTTTATGTGCACATGATAACTTTTTAAAAACTATCTTGACTATCATGGACCATCACTGTCATCACCATCATCATTGTCAGCATCTTCACCATCACCACCAACTTTGTCATCATAATTACCATCATCATCATACTCCAAATTATTAAATAATAATGATAAAATTTCTATCATCATCATGACCACAAACCAACCCAATATCATCATCATCATCATTGGCATCGTAATTATCGTAACCACCACCATCATTCTTTTCAGTGAAAATCAGTATTGTATCATCTACTCAAGATATGAATGTACTCTTTACAATGAAAAGGACAATAAAATCACTGCATTCTATGGAGTAATCTTTTCTTTAGCATCACATTTGTAAAAAAAGAAAAAAGAAAAAAAAGAAAAAAAGAAGCAAATACTATCACCAGCACCATCTTCATCATCATTACAACTACCATCAGCATCATCATCTTCATCATCATCACCACCTCAGCATCATCATCATCATCATCATCACCATCATCATCACCACCATCATCTTCATCAATATCACCACCATCAGCATCATCATCATCACCTCAGCACCATCATCATTATCATCATCACCACCACCACCACCATCATCTTCATCATAATCACCACCATCAGCATCATCACCTCAGCATCATCATCATCGTCATCATCAGCATCATCATCACCACCTCAGCATCATCGTCATCTTCACCACCACCTCATCATCATAATCATCATCATCATCATCATCGTTATCATCATTGTCGTCTCTATCATTACCATTGGCATAGCATCATCTAATGAAGATGTGAATGTATTCCTAGTGAGGGAGAGGAAAATAAGTCCATAGGGTAATATTGATCTGCCTTTTACACTGCCCACTATCCCAGGAATTGCGTGATGAGAATAATCCTTACTCAACCCATTCAGTTTAGATGGTCAATACAGAGGATGCAGTTAATCATGCAGAGTCTGGTGTGATATTTAGTATAAGGCAGGGAGTTCATAATGTTGATTATGAAAAGATGAAATTATTACTGGACTGTTGCACTGTCCCACATGTGCAAATCCATGTTGGTGTTTCTTGACTTATGATGCAGATATTTGCAGTTTTTCAGTTTTTTTACTTAGGTCAACAAAAGGTCAACATTATTGACTTACACCTACCTTTATATAATGCAGGGGATGCACACAATTCTTAAGTGAATTATTGAGCTTTGAGCATGCAAAACAGCTACATGTGTATACTTTTTAGCACTATGTATGAACTTTTGAACTTCACTGCCTTAGTACTTTTATTTTACAAGGTAATCAAGTAGTTAGTCCAGGCCAGTCTCATATTTCATGCTGTCTTATGAATAGTTCATACTAGTTCATTGCAGTTTTCATGGCTTTTTATTATGAGCCGAGTGATTAAGTTTGTGTAAAAGAGAGGAGTTAACCCACCACCTACTGGAACTGGGTGGCCCCTGTAACAACACTTACACATGCAGGCATTGTAAGAATTCAGTAGTCTACAGGTTAATATGATGATGCTTCACTAGTGTGTACATTGTCAGTAGCATTTAAGTGCACAGAGTGTGAGGTTTTCACATGGTGCTCATTGCTCTTTCTCCCTCTTGCTTTGCCTCTTTTTCTCTTTCTCTCCGTCCTCTCTTTCACTAACTCTATATTTCCTTATCTTCTTTTCCTCCTCTCTCTTTCACGTTTTGTATTTTCATTACTGCTCTCTTTCCCTCTTTCTCCTGCCTGCATATCCTTATTATCTCTCTTCTCTTAGCATGTTTTCTCTCAATATTCCTATTTCTTGTCTGTCTTTTTTTCTTCCCTCCTTATCTCTTTCTCAGAACCTTTCAATCTGGCTTTCTCATCTTTTCCTTTTCTCTTCCTCTCTATCACTTTCTTTCCTTCACTCTTTTTTTTACACCATTTCCCCCTTTTTATTCCCACATTTCCTTCCTTTTTTCTGAGTAGATTAAAAAAAATCTCTCTTATTTGAATATTCTACCTGTCTGGATACATTTTTACACTAAGGTTTATATAGCAACTACTCTCACATTGTTCTCTTTTCTTTCATATTAACAAAAAGAAACCTTTAGAATAATGCTGTGCAAGGCCAGCTTCCTAATTTAGGCCCTTTGGTCCATTATCAACATTACTCTTGCAATATTTGTACTTTATTTTACTATCAGATGGATAGAAAGGAAAAGAATCAATCCAATTAATTAGGGTGTTGATTGTAAAGTTCAAACTATTGTGATACTCCTTGGATGAATTACTTTGCATAACTTTGCAAATTATTGTGTTGCTACTCTATCTAATTGAGGCTTTTAGAATGCTTGGACGTCATTTTCCCTAAGAAATATTGAATGCCAAGGCCAATATTCATTAGTGGGTACCTTCAGTCATATTTTGGGGGTGATTAAAAAGTAATTACAAATTAGTTAGATTAGGTGAAACACTGTGAATGGATTCAATTGTTTTGTATAGAAAAGTGCTCTTTTTCAACTTTTTATTGAAAAAAAAGAAGAAGCAATGTTTAAGCTTACATTGATGTTGGGATTCTCTATGAAATACAGTGATGCCAGTTGTTCTTTTAGGCATTAGTTGTATTTTTCTTAAGGGAAAATAAAGTTTTCCCTGAAATTTAGTATGGCTGTAAAGTAGGATATACTCTTTCCCACTCATACTTTTTCAGACATAGCATATTGCAAAAACTTGATAAAAGATTGGCATCTCTGGGAAAAGGGGATCAAAACTCAGTTTCTTATCAACATTTAACCTCTCTTTACCCAGGTGTAGTATAGAGGGAACAAGACAGGAAAGAACTTCCTTGAATACTGTGTGCCAGTGCTGTGCTTTAGCAACTTTATTTATGAAGCTATGGTTCCTGAAGTTGAGAGTTTTAGTTCTGTATTTCAGATATCAAATTGTGAAAAATGTTTAATTACACATCACATGAGAGACACAAAATAAACTGTTTCTTATATGATAAGGTTGCTCTGATACATACATGCAGTTCTTCATGACTTAGATTGAAATATAAGTAGAAATTAATGAAACATGAAATCAAACATTACTCTTAAGATAAATGATTATATAACTAGTTTTGTATGATACATACTTGGAAGTGTTGAATTGGTTTACTCTCCACTTTTGTAAGCAATGTATGAGGCAGTCGATGGATAAAGAAGTCGGTGTGAACGTGGGTTTTAACCAAACATTGCGGTATTTACAGCTGGCTGCACCAGACTCTTAACACTTCTCTAATTTCAGAGCAAAGAATACAAGCTTCGGTTTCATCCTCTCTCTACTACCCCCCCCCCCCACATACTCTCTCTCTCTACTCTTCTTTATCTCCCCCCCCCCCTCTGTGTATAGTCTCCACGCTTTAATGCCATTGTCCCATGCCTCCTTGCTGCGATACATCGCCACTCTCTCATCTCTAAGCCCTTCCATTTCATCCCAATAGAGCAGGGATCTCCTAGTGGCATCCCCGTAGTAAATCCTGAGCAAGGTTTTCCTCCGAATTGTTTTCATCTCTCGTTTCATCTCCCCGATGTACGTATGCTCTCCGTCTTCTCCGGGACTATGCGTTCCATCAGCGGAATTGCTTGCCTCAATACAGGTGTTACAGTGGAGTTTTTTTTTTTCCTTGCTTGTTCGGACCCTACCCATTGCTAGGCTTGCAGATTACTGTGTTTCAATCATACAGGAGTTCTACCACCAACCTCTTTCCATCTCTCACATCATCCGATGCAGTGCAAAGGTCTTTCTCCTCATCAAACGTGGAATATACAGCCAGATAAATTTTTATTGGATCCATTTTGGTGATGAATCAGCAAGCTGATGAATGCGTAAGCCCATTTCAAAAAGTTTACCTTCACCATTCATTGCAAGGCTACAATGCAAGATTGGAATTGGCTGTATTCTGGTTATTGTCAACCAGTGGGAAAGATTTCACAGTGGATTGGAATGGTGTTGTGTCAATGTTTGTGAAGAGATTAAGGCGGATTTCATTTCATCTCTTACTGGATTAGTGTCACTCACAATCAGAGTCAGTTGGTCTGTTAGATGTCTATTCTCTGGAGCATTATATCTCTTTGGATTATTGCTGCTTCAATTTTCATAAAATTCCACTTTATTTCTGATTGCATTTCTTTTTCAACATTTTCTTATCTTACTTGCAACTCCATGAAATTTAACACTATCACTCTAATTTTTCTTGTGGATATTTTTCTCAATTTTGATACCATTACTGACTTCAGTTGTAAATATATGTTGATATTTTATCAGCATCATATGGGAGAGAATGTGTTTTTGAAAAAAGTGGGTTTTTTTTTTTTTTTTTTTTTGGGGGGGGGGGGGGAATCTAGCTTATAATCAAGGGAATCTAGCTTGTAACCATGTTGTGATGTATACAAAAAGTTATTCTGTGAATATCCTATGACCATTTGCACTGTTCAAATTGGTCTCCTCTGTACATGTATTTATCATTGTGATTTTAATTCTTCTTAAGATGTTACAGGTGCCAAATGATTTACAACTGATTTTACAAAAAGGTTAACATTTGTTTTATTGCTAAAATGTTCTGTGTTTCATGGCATACAGAGTCTTCTTAAGACCTAAATCAATCAGTTTTCATTCCTCAAATTGACATCAGTAATAATTCACACATACCTTGTGAAAACTAAGCACAAACTGTGCAAGAATGGTAAATGCCTTCATTGTCGTTACGCATTCAGAGAAAAACTTCTCTGAATGATGGACTTTGCCATTTTTTTCAACACTCGCATCCCTCGCAAATTGTTCCTGTGCCCTGTGAGAACCCACTTTCACTCTGTGTTAAAAGTACATGAGTTTTCACCTTCCTGACTCTAAGAAGACTGCATTTTTTCCCCCACCAGTTTGCCTTTGACCCCTTTTTGTAATCTACTTTATGTGTTGAAAATAGCACATTTGGTTGTGTCAGGCAATTACTTGGTGCTTTGGTCGATTGGAGACGATGATTATAATGCATTAAGTGCGCTAAAATGTCCATCTTTGGTCAGTTTTCCATCATAACACCTTGGCATCTGTCTTGCCATATGAAGTAGAACTTTGTTGTCCTGTTATCCGCTGAGAAAAAATTTCTTGTAGATAAGGCTTCTTAGTTGGGCGTAAGAACGTGTCTAGAACACAAAATGTAAAAATGCAAAAATTAGAATGTCTGTTTCGACACATTGGAATAAAATTTTAGCAAAGATCATGCCACAATAAAATCGTATATAAATTTACAAGGTCTACATGCTACCCGTGAAATTATCAATCATTGTTTGAAAAAAAAAGGATTTTCAACATTTTTCCATTTTGCATTCCAGACCCTTTCTTTCACACAACAACTTAAAACTAAGATGCCTCAGGAAACATGAAAATGACTTTACTATTTGAAATTTAAAAATCTTGCTTCCATGGCTCAAGTAATGTATGTGGCATGTGCTGGTGAGTTTTCTTATAAATAGCATAATGCATGCTCCTTTCACACATTTACACAGGAACATTCTGGGTTGTACTATTGAGGTTGATTTACAAATAATCTATTTTGACATAATTTTGAAATTATATATTCACCGGCTAGTATACTGGTCGAATATAGGTGCACATACATTGACCTTAGTGCAGTAGGCAGCTTAAACCACTCAAAGTTGAATCCTGTATTAGTTTTTTTTTTTTCAGTCTGTGAAAAGCATGTCTCTCTCTATGGCATTGAAAGGGGTTTATGAATTGTGAAGTCATTATTCACAGGAAAGTACTTTTAACAAAAATAAACTGCAAAAAGGGTACCTTGGTATATATCTTGCTTTAAAAATAGGTTTGTGATTCTTAATCATAAACTTTTTGGTAACACAAGGGCTAAAAACAATCTTCCCGAGACATGTAGCGTTTA
Source organism: Echinometra lucunter (assembly GCA_029962745.1). Taxonomy (NCBI): domain Eukaryota; kingdom Metazoa; phylum Echinodermata; class Echinoidea; order Camarodonta; family Echinometridae; genus Echinometra; species Echinometra lucunter. The sequence continues at coordinate 12,007,787 of CM057165.1, read as the reverse complement.
GGCCATTTCCTTATCAAAGAGCTTTAAGGCAGTAAAAACTACAGGGATTTGGTTAGAGTTACAATCTTCTGCCAGAATTATTCATGCCTCAGAGCAAGTGGTTAAGCTAGAGCCTTTTTGTATGACAGTAATCTTCTTATGTATACCTTTGGAGAAGACTTAGCTTTTTTGTCTCAGCTTGGGTCTTCACATTAAACGTCTTGTTTAAGAGATTTTGCAACATTCATGGATGATATTGTTTAAAGAATTAATCAAATTGTTAAGGCCATGATAGAGGAGCTTTATTGTTAGTTGTCAAAAGTAAGTTACTATGTAATCATAAGTGCCCTATCAGCTCCCCCGAATAGATTAAAAGAAATAAGACTATTGTATAAAGATGTGAGATACATAATTAAGTCATCCCCAAAGTTATGTGCAACTTATTTGGGTGGCAATTGCAGCATATACACTCCTGTCTTGCTAGACATGAAAAGGACTTGGGGCTCTTTCATACATGATTTGCTGAAGAGCCATCTAGCAAACTATCTAATATGTTCAGGGATAATGCATTCACAGATTGCAGTTATGCAGGCTAGCTTGTAAAATGGTTAAATAGTTGGTTATTTTACCTGACTGCTAAGAAAGCATATGTATGCTTGTTAGTAAGCAACCAGGAGACAGACGGTTTTAAGTCCTCTGCAAAGGACTTGGTAAAGAGGATTAATACCTTACCAAAGGGCACTAGTCCATCCACTTGGTTTTGAACCCTGGTACTCCTGGTTACGAGATCACTGCTCTACCACTGAGCCACAGCACCTCCTCTTGTAATAATAACATCTTGGTAAGATATGAAAGTATCCTGTCTGCACTGTGTGCTTGGTGTTGAGACTATCAATATCCCTTTTTGCATGTAAATTCTATTATTAATTCATTTCATACTCATTATAAATTGTCATCGAGTACAATTTATAAGATTATGCATGTTTGATTAAACGAACTATTTAAAATTAATTAGAAGCATCTGCAGGAGATGTAGATGTATGATATAGCTTGATTTATTTATACTGTCATTTGGACTGATGAACATTTTAATATTTTTCAAATAATTTGTAGTTTTATAGTATTTCATACTACTTCATACAACTGTCATGCTGATAGAACTTAATATAGACAAAGCATGCTAAATTTTAAACCCACAGGACTGTATTATATCATCTGTTTGGAGCCAGAAGGGCATTAACTCATACAATTTTAAACAGACTTAACGCCCTTCGGTCTCCAAACAGACAATATCTTCTTGACATTCTCCGATAAGTTCTTAGTGGTGTTGGTGAGATGATTTTCATGCAGTGCTATGTTTACTTATAATTCTATTCTCCATTACCCAGCGTGTGACACCACTTAGCCCTCTCTGGACCCCTATTGACTGTTAAAACATTCAAACCACTTACGCTTGGTGAGAAGTACTTGGCTACAGCATGGCAGGGATATGTATTGGGAATAAAAATATACATGCACTCTGCAAGGTTAAGGGATGATTTTATATCGATCCTTCACAGGGGCAGATTTAATGGTTAATTGACCCTTACCTATCCTTTTAAAGCATATTCTTGCATTCTTTGGGGTACAAAAAAATTATATGCTTCTCTTGATTTTCTTTATGTGCAGCCTCTTTTGAATTTTACACCAAAAGAAAACTAAGCAAATCTGTTGAAACTGTTTTAAAATTTCATTTGTCATTAAAAAAACAAAAACGTTAGCACAAACAAAATGTAACAATCTTATTTCTCTTGTCACATTTTTTTAAATGTCCCCCTCCCCCCTCCCCCCTTTACAAAATGCACAATCTGCCTCTGGTCTTTTGCACCACCACATAATCTGAACGGTTTCATCACCACAATTCTCAACATTACAGAATAATTTGGGACAATTTTTTTCATTTATAGACACTTAGTTTCCCTGCATGTGCTCAAGTCTTGCTTTGAAATAGGTCAAGGCACTATAACCATTTCATGATGAATAATAAATTGCTTGTATCATGACAATGAATTGATAGGTAATGCTGGCAAGGACAGTCAATATTACTCACCTTGCAATTTTTGTTACCAAATAACCATCAGGATTTCCCTTTTATGAGTTCCAGCAAGGATAAATGTGCTCTAGCCAGCTTCCCACCCCCCCTTCAAAACCCAGTTGACACACATCACATCCACATTACAATTTTGCCATGTTAATTGTGTAATTTTTTCAGGAATGTGCCCCCCTCCCCTTGTTAAAAAATCCTGGATCTGCCGATGATATAAGGTGTCATGTAATTTAGTACAGCATGCGTGGCAGATGCCTCTTTTCTCCTGTAATGTGAAGTTATGTGAGACATCCTTTATTACTTTGGTATATTTCATTTCACTTGTTTATTTCAAGGAATGCCCAGGGGATGAGGGAAGACAAAGTCTTTGTATGTTTATGACCAAGTGCTAGTTAGTATGAAGCGGGACATTGTATGTATAATAGCAAGCTGTAGTGTAGGCTGGACAGCATTTTGACCAGAAGGTTTTTTTTTCATGCAGGCATTTGGAAATGGGAGCCATGCTTTTTTTTGTAATGAATGTAAGAAATATCTCATTAACAAATTCTTCTTACCTTTTTTTCTGGTTTAAATAGTAGGTTGAGTGTCTTTGCCTGTTTAATGCACTGCTGAAGTACATGTATGAGGGAATCATGATGGAAAATGTGGATGAAAAAAATAATAATAAAGGAATGCATAAAAGAATGGGGCTATAGCACTTTAAACATAGGAATATAGAGGAAATTGCCAAGGGACAAAAGAAGGAATAAAAGCAAGATGAAAAAAAAGTGTTACAGATGCAGAAGGAGGGAAGAGATGGAATATATGAAAATGAAAGGAGGAAAATAAGGTTGAAAAAGAAATTAAATTCAACAAGTGGAGTAAAGGAGTAAAGGAATTAAAGGTGTAATCAATATTTAAGGAGTAAAGAGAAAACAATTATAATTTGAAATATAGAGTGCATAGGGAATATTATTGTCAATATCATAAAAAATAAAACGGACACTGTAGGCCTATATCAATATGAAGAACAATAACAAATGAGAAATATAGGGATACAAAAAAATGGAGTTGCAACTTAAAAAATAGAAATATCAGAGGAGACGTTTTGATGTGCCATTGAGACTCCTCTATGAATCAAATCATCCGCTTCATGTCACCTTTCATTCAACTGTTTGTATTTCATTCCGTTCTGTTTGGAGACAACGCACCCCATTTATCCTTGAGCAAAATTGATACCCACTAAAAGTGTAAACATTGTGGATAAAGTCCCTTTGCATTGGACCACACTCAACTGGTTTAGGCCGTTCACATTGTTTCTGTTTGAAGGTAAAATTAAAATTAGTATTTGTGCACCCAGGAAAGAATACTTTTTATGGTAAACACACAATGCATATCTTTTTTATTTGATGTTGAAATTAAAATTGATGCTTGCTTTAAGATAGGGTTCTTACTGTGTAGGATCATTTCTGTGGTAGGTGCATTAGTGGTATATTTTCTGCATCTTTTTATATTTCGTATGGAATTAAAATTGCTACTCGCTGAAAGTGTACACGGTAGGAAGCAATCAGATATATTGCCCACTCTTTGCTTGTTTTTGTCACCCGCATATGTTATTGATGATGAAATTGTGTTTAGACATTGAGATGGACCTTGGCCAATAGTGGATTATGTGGGAGTATCCATCTCTATATAATTGGCTTAAATCAAACATTTTGCTCTAATTACAGCTGAGAGGTGTTTGGATATTGCAGAGGAGTATATATTGGGAGATATTATCGAGATGGGTTGCCTGGATTGTTAGGAAGGTGCAGGAGAATGCGAGAGGATGCCCTCCTATTGGTGTTATCTTAATCCATGGACCGCATCACTTCTACCAATCTCTACTTGGGATGCATCAGAAGAAGAGGGGGGTCCTTAGTTGACTTAACCCACCTGGTTGATAATAAAATCTGTCTGCATCCGGTACAATCTTTTTAGAGATAGGTCATAAGACTTGCTGCCTTGAGAAATTGGCTTCCTTTGAACAGGAGGAACAATAAAAACATGCATTAATTTGGAGGAATGTGTTTATTTGTGTCTCTACCCTAAGGTCATTCCTTTGTCAGAGGCTTCAATTATAATTCCATCATGGTAATGATTCGTTTCCCATTTCTTATGGGATATCCTGTTCCTTTGTAATTGCAGCGTGTTCTTACAGCGCGTTGCGATAAGTCTCTGGAGGACCCTCGTACAAGGTCTGGAGATATCAGGTTATGGCGTTCCCTCGTCCCAAGTTTCATCTCTAAAATGGATTATAATAAAATTCAATACTCCAAAGGCTGTTGTTGTGCGAGAGGTCTGTGAGAAATTGATTCTTCCCGTGTAATGGGTTCATCGTTGTGTGAAATGCTTCAATCACACGTTTGCATTGTTGAGCGTGTGAGATTCTCCTTCGCGGAATATGGGCCGGATATTCAGGGTTCATGTGGCCATGGAAAACCTAGAAAATTAATGGAAATTAGAAATATTATATTTCTAAACATGGATAAGGCAGGAATAAAAGAAAATGATACTGTGTTATGGATAATTCATATTTCATCTCTATCATTGAACAAAACATTCATGCATACATGAACATTACACCCACAGGGTCAGAGTTGTTGTAAGTTGCTTAGAAAATAAGATGTCATGGTCAAGGTCATGAATTATTTATTCTGTCTTTAAAAAAACATGAAAAAGTCATGGAATTTGTTTTCTAGGAAGTGCAGGAAGTCTGTTCTTTAGTATATTGTAAATTGAAATCATTTTGCTCAAATTCATTCCCCCCCCCCAGAATAGAATGCGAGGTCAGTCTTGAGTTGCAGTGATATCTTTTGCTTCAATTTGAGATATTTGTATTGTTGAATTAGCTATTATGTCTAGTCCTGAAGTACTGAAAGTGCTTGACAAACCATTTTGATTTGTCATTAGGTGTCATGAGGTGTTTTACCCATTGATCATGATTTGATTTGGTATGACACTCATTTCTACAGACCCCAACCCGAGTTATCTCAGATTTAGTACTCAACTGGTTAAAAATAATGGAATTTATGCTCAGTGAACTGATATGTATGGAAGAAATATTTGATACAGGATGGATGGGAAAAAGATATTCATCTGAAAGATTTTATCAACTATTTATTGACATCAGTAACTTCTCTTGAGAGCTTAAAAAAGTGTTAACCCATTGAATACTGAATTCTTTAATAGACTTAATGCAGGGGCCACCCAGACCCAGTAACCAGTGGGTTAATCATATTAAAAATATGTGAATTAATGCCCTTCTGACACTGAGCGGACATCATTGCATCGTGATTTAGATTGATGGTGTCATGTCATGCATCTTCAGGATTCAATGTAAGGTACTTGTGGAAAAAACTTAGTGTCTCTCAAAAGTGGTACTATTCCATTCTCTTTGACTTGAATGAATGGTGTATTCACACCAGTGTATGTTGCATTCTCTGCATCAGAGCCTGAAATATATACATTCATCCAGCATGTTAAGAGATGTCAGCATGTCGTGAGGTGCCAGCTAGGGTTCATCCGAGTACTGCTGCGGGCTGACCACAATGCCTGTTTTCTTGACCGATTTAAGTCTCGCCTCAGACTCTCAGCAACCTGTTCCTGCCACTCAAATAAGTACAAAGTCAAGGGGTAAAAGCGAAACATGATTCAGGTCAGGTGATTTTCCTCCTTTTGGTCTCTTTTAATACAAGAATCAAGAGCAGAAGTCCTCCTGTTGCTGGGTACAAGACTCAACATGAGGCCTTTCATGTATATTCAGTTGTAGGAAAGGCAGTGACTGATATGTTAAATAAAAGGAAACATGATTTGGGTCAGCTGCAGGTCCCCCCCCCCTGTATTTTTTCTCTCTTGTGGTAAAAACCAGCGTTAGGAGCTTCCTATTTCCTGTGAATACTATCAGCTTGAGGTCTTTGATCTATATTCATTTGTAGGAAAGGCAGTGACATGATATATCAAGAAACAAAGTAAACCAGATTAGGGTCAGCTGTTTTCTCCCTTTGTATCTTTTTCCTCACATGTTGCAAGAATCAAGGTTGAGGCTCCTGCTTGCTATGAATACCATTCGCTTGAGGTCTTTGATTTACATTCATTGGCGGGGGGGGGGGGGGGGGGGGGGGGGGCGGGAAAGGCAGTGACCTGATATGTCAAGAAACAAAAGGAAACATGATAGGGTCAACTGTTCCCCCTTATTTTTCCTCTCTTGTTGCAAGAACCAAGGTTAGGAGCCTCCCGTTTCCTGTGAATACTTTTCACCTTGAGGTCTTTGATCTATATTCATTGGCAGGAAAGGCAGTGACATGATATATCAAGAAGCAAAAACAACGAAACATTATTCCGGTCAGCTTTTTTCCTGCTCTATTTTGTTTTCCTCTTATTGTAAGAATCAAGGATAGATGCCCCTTGCTGTGATGTTTGCTATTCAGCATGAGGACTTGAATGTATGTATATTCATTTGTAGGAAAGGTAAGGAAGGTCGAGTGGCACAATGTGTTAAGAAGGAAAAGGGGAAACTAAACAGTTTTGTTACTTTTTTTTTCAAAGTTCTGTTTCATTGCAAGATTTGAGGCAAGATGTTTCTCCTGCTGTATAACTTATTCAGCAGGAAGGATTTATATTCAGTGGAATGAAAGGTAAAGAGATGGATGATGTGCTGTGAAGATAGAGTGGCATTTTTTTACAGCATAGAATTTTCAACTGGTTTTGTCTCCTTTTATTTCCAATTTGACTTTTGATTCAAGGAGAAAAGCTTCTTTATTCTGAACTACTAAAAATGAGTCATTTAAATTCAATTTCAGAGGAGGCAGAGACATGCGATATATCATTCAAGGTAAAACTGTTTAAAACCTAATAGCCATATATTCTTACAGTTCTTGCATGTATAATCTGTGGCTGTGTGTGTTTTTTTGTCTTCATTTTTGTTTTCATTTGCAACGATAGAAGGAAAAAACCTTGTAGTCATTTGAGCTATTTAAGATAAGTCATTGAAATTCAGTTTCAGAGATATGTGATATACCATTGAAAACCGAGCACTCCTTTAAACGTCACTGCTGTATATTCTTACAGCTTTTATTTGTAGGGATTTGCAAGCACAAGACCAAGGTGTAAACAACTAGGGCCTGTAACACAAAGGTTTGTGATCAATCACAAATGTAAAAAAAACATCCATTCTGATTGGTCCAGGGTCACTTTTTGAATGGGACGCGCATGAAACAATGGTCTTGATTGGCTGTTACAAATTTGCGATTGATTGCAAATCTTGTTACAGGGCCCTGATGTTTCTTTGCTTGTTGATAGTCTCTGCTATAAAGAGACTATTATTAGAATATAAGAAAGAAGGATTATACATGAAATATATAATATCTAAAGTCAGACTAATCTCTGTTAGAGTTTGATTTTTAGAATAATATTCATATTCTTATTTATTTTTAAAAATATTTTATGGAATATTAAAAAGAAATATATTTAAAGAAACTCTCTGAATTATTTCACAGTAACCTTTATATTCTTGCTGTTACTTTTTTCACACAGGTAAAATACAGAGTATTCAAATAACTGTTTATAGGTATATATGAGTGTATAGTTCAAATGCAAGATGATACAATACTAGAGAGAAAGTATAAAAACCTTTTAAGCAAAAGACAAACAAATTTGTAATTGGTATGCTTGGTTAATAGTTTGTCATATACTTTTTTTGAGCTCAGATGTTAATTCATGTATAAATGTAAGTCATAAAACATTGTAGTGAATACTATAGATTTTTTTTTTCATTTGACGTGAGTCTTTAATGGACATAACCCCAAGTTATTAGTACATGTAGGTCCATGCCCTCAGCCTGTCAAAAAGCTGTGCTGCAGAGGCTGCTCATATTAGTGCAACATTGCACATACAAGTGGAATATTGCTGTCTCCATACAAATAACTACTTACTGGAATGTTTGTAGTTCTATGCCCTCAATATTAAAAGTGCTGCTGCTCAGACAGCTCAAATTGGCGCAACATTGCATATACGGTGTACATTCATCATAATGAACCGTAAAAGAGCACATGCATCATCACGTCATGAAGTGAGACTGCACCCAATGTGATACACCACATGAGAGCATGCGGTACATCTTCAGGTATTAATTCACTTGATCCTAATTTGGCTTGTAAATGCGAGCAAACAATAATAACACTCGCTGCTCTCATCACTAGCATTTCGTCAGTTCTCAATCCAACTTGCTTGGAGAGTTCATGTAAACAAGGATATTCCTTTTCTAGACATCCTTGAAGTGGCACTTTGGAAAGGTCGAAGTGTAATAAATACTCAAATTAAATTGCCCAGAGTCTGGTCTTTCCCTCATAGCGTCTAGTCAAGCAATGTTTGTTTTGTTTTAGGGTAATAGTTCTCTTTTATTATGGAGCCTGGTAGTACACTGAGAGTAATAATTCAGTTTCCTCCCCAAATTGCTTGAATACAATTACACTGAAAAGCATTAACATGGGGGACCAGGGGGGACCAGATTTTGAATTCTGAAATACAGGATGTTGAGAGATCTTGACTTTAGAAGATTAGAGGACAGAGAAATATATGCAAACTAAAGGAACCTGTGAGGGAGTGCAGCAAGTGAGCAAGTTATTAAAGAATTATTACATAATTTCAGTTTAGTTAATGGTACTTGTGTATGAAAATTTATACAAGTAAACAGTGGAAGCTTCTTTATATTCTGAAAGGGAATAATGTTCCTGGTAAGCCCTGCCTGATATGGATCTTTGTATTAATCAGTATCCCAATCTCTTCAAACAGATGAGGAGGTATTTCTTAGTTGATTTCTAGTATTTAATGGTGAATTTATTTGGTACAAAGTAAATAGGTCCTATAGTTACCGCTGATTCATCCTTGTTCATATCTCAGATCTAACTGTGATAAGCCAGTGCTTTTATTTGGTAAGGATGAAATGATGAGTTGCATCTCTGATTTAAATTCTCCTGCATGGAGTACAATTTGCCTGGAAGGCCCATAGCTTTCGTCAACATGGGATTTTCCAATTTCTAAAACTTAGCAAGTGAGAAAAATGTTGGGTCTTTTGTATTTCCACTTGGATATTACTATGCATTCATATCATAATGCATCTGTTTTGGCTGAACATTCCCTGGTTTCAACAATAGTTCTGAAATATTGGACAAAATGGCAGCCAAGGGAAGGGTGATACACGACCAGAGACAAATGGTCGAAATATTGGACAATCCCTTAAAATATGGGATGTCTTGCCTCCTGTATGGGCTTCACATTGTATTTCAGTCCTCAAATACCAAATCTTGACTTTCTTTTCTTGATCACCTGTAGACATCATTCAAAAAGTATTGAGCGCTGATAGGATTTTTGTTTTTTTGATAAAATTCTCAATAAAAATTCTGATGGACTTTTGTGTAATATCGGTACCATTCTCACCTACGACTTTTGTGAAGGCTTTATCAGTTTATTGTGTAAAATCAAAGAACATCAGCAATAACATAACATTTCATTAGATCGAAATATTTTCTTAATACACATTTTATTCACTGTATGGTTTTAAAGGCTGTATAAAGGATTAAAGTTTCTTCAACCCCCCCCCTCCCCCATTTAATGAGGTAAAAATAATGATCCTATTTTAAGGACAAAAATGTTGACTGTCTAGTGCTTTTTTTTAATAGTTTTTTTTTTAGTAGCAACTGCACTTTTAATAGAATTAAGAACAACTGCACTTTTAATAGAATTAAGAACATAATCAGAAAATTGTGTTCTATTTTAGTGCTTGTCTTCTTTGCATAAATATTGATCATTCAATTACAGTACTCTATACAGTGCCAGCAAATAGCCTAAACACAATCAACTTTTTTTTTTCTATATAATAGTAGAAAAAGGGTTTCAACAACAATGCAGCTAAAAGCATTGAGGACCTGATCAAATTAGCTTCCCAGTTTCCTACTTTGTTCCCCAGTAATTAGATTTTTGGATAAGCTCACTGTTCAAACTTGTATTCAGCTCAGTCGTCTCTATGGAAATATGCAGTGTGTGTTGTGGAACCTTGGGCAGAAATAGGAGAAAATTGAAAGGAGGTGATGTCTTTCTTATCATCAGGTAGATTTGTCTACTTCTTGCCAGAAGGATGTTAAGTCTGTTTTAACCCTTCGGTGACAGAGGGTCCTTATTGTAGGGTTTGGCCCAGCATAGAATTATTATGAATGGAATACCGACGGTCATGGGCCCTTTTAAGTACCAGTTCCGCCACGAGGTTTGATATACATAAGTACAATAATTGTCACTGCCTTCTGACCATGTGCAGCTTAATGAAAACAGATGTTTTGACAACATGTTCAGTCATTGACAAAGGAGCAGATACCCTCATTTTGGTTTTGTTTGGCTGGTGTGCTCTTGCAGAATATGTCTTTGATTCAGAACACTGCTAGGGGAGCAGCAAAACTTAGAACATGTTAATTTTTGTGATATAAAATTTATTATTCGCACGCTTTCGCACACGTGTATGACCTTATTTAACAATGAGAAGGACATGATCTTCATAAGATCCGTGCATTATACTTCTGGAAAACTAAGAGAAAAATGGGGGAAAACAGGATTATAAATCTCAAACATTCAATTGAAATATTACCTCTATCTTGTAATATTCATACACTTTTTGAGATGAAACACATAGATTAGTGAATTCAAACTGTTAAGAACTGCACATTGATTTTTCATGATTTAAGCGATTTATTATTTTCTGTGCATGTAGCTACAGCTTATTTCAAATCACTGTCTCTATTTTTTCCTAACTAATTAGCAGCTGACCTCATAAGATCAAAGTGGAGAAATATGTACAGAATGTTATTGAGATGGATTTGACAGTCACAATTGCATGAATTAATTAACGTTACAATGAGTGTCCTTATGGTACGTCCATGGGCCCAATAACTTCTGATGCAGAGCCCTAAACACATATGCATGAGTAGAGAGAGATAGAGAGAGAGAGAGCAAAAAATTCTGCACATACTGTGCCCATTTTGGTTGTGTCATTATTTGTCATTTGATGCTTAAATTTTTTGTAAAGGAAAAATAAGCATTAAAATCCTTAGACAGGCAATGCTATAGAAGTTCAAAATGCAGTAGAAAGCTCAAAATCACTATTTTTCCATGCAAATTGGCAACTGTTTAACTTCTCAACACACTTTCTGTCAATTGAAATTAATTTCAGATACAACACTTTTTATAAGAAAAATATAGCAATAAAAGAAAAATACAGATGTTGCCAATTTGAAGAAGAAAAGCTGATCAAATATTTAAGGCTTCAGATAAATCCTCTGATGAATGGGTCTTAAGGGTGCGAGTTATTTATATTTTATAAACAGCTCACTTTTTTGCTTCACTGAAGCCTTTTTCTTTAATAGATGTAAAAACAGATCACATCATTCAGGAAAAAAATTATTCCCACCATGTTTACCTTTAATATCTAGGGGTGATATCACCACCGGCGATGTGAATGAAAATGACAGTTCAGCCTGATATGAGAAAGGCTGCGGAAAGCACCTCCCATTTTGATTAGAAACCTTCTCAATTATATTCCTAATCACCAAAGATGCTGTATTAATGGGGAATTGATTAGACCTTGATTGGAAGAGGAGACTTCCTTGTCCTCAGGGGGTAGATTTAGTTTATGCAGTATGGAGAAAAAAAAATTGATGGATAACCCAAGGATGAAAGATAGAATTAGGAGCACTGAGAGTTACCTTTTGCATGTCAAATATGATACGTATCCATTATGAATAAGGAACAGATGAGAAAAATTGCCTTTCCATCTTCAAATAATGCTTCACTTAGTTTTTTTGCTTAAAGAAAGGAAAGGCCAAAGTTACGTATGATGTAGATTTCAACCTGTGGGCGGTGAGGTCAGATATCATATGCCCGGCCTTTGGAAAAAGTGTTTTTCTCCCAAAATAAAGTCAAATTCAGTAGGTTGATATTTTGTACTCCTACTCTAATTGTCTAAGGGGCCATGTTTCCAGTGACGACAGGTTTCTTCACTTTGTTGTATTAAGATTTATGATTAGCAGGACGGGAGCCATGCAAAGTTTTCATAAGAGATGAAAATCAGTTTTCCCTTCCCAAGTTGGCAACATTTCATTTCATTTTCCATTCCTCCAAAGTTCAAATAGATGAACTATATATAACATGAAGCAATGTTAATGAAAATTACAAAATTGAACAGAAAAATTGCCAATTTCCATGAGAAAGTAATGATTGTTTATAATTGTACATTGCACTGTCAGTTTAGAGAGTAACTGTATAACTTACTGCATTAGAAACAGACACAATTTTCTGGTGTAATTTTTAGCTTTTCCATTTATGTACCATAAGTTATTCCTACATGTCGCTTTCTGGATTAAAATAAATTGAAAAAGTGTCTCTAAAGGAGACATTGTACTGCTATATGTAAAAAACATGTATTTTCATCTTGAGAAAGAATTATATGTTTTTAAAGATGATCACAATTATGCAGGCTAGAAGTAAAATGTCTTTTGCACAAATGAAATATGATCATTTCCATCTGTCTCATGACAAAGGCTGTCCCTGTTTTTTATCTGCTGAAAAATCTTACAGAGTAGGAGAACCGGAAACCTCAAGGATAAGCAGAACGTATTAAGTGACTTATCAAAAATCTAAGGACACCAATGAATAAAAGATGCATGGTTGCAACCACTTTCAAGAATCAGCCCAAGGTTTTATAAGTGCATCACCTTTAGAAGAGGCGTGGTAGTCGCATGGTTTAAGCACTTGAGTTAAGATTCGAAGGTTGTAGGTTCGAACACTGGTGTGGCACTAGTATCCTTTAGCAAGACATTGATCTACATTTGCCACTCTACACCCAGGTGTTAAGTGAGTACTTGGTAGGATGCTAAAATCACTGTGGTTTGTTCATTGTGAGTCTGCAAAACGTGTCTAGCTAGAATGCTCCCCAGGGAGTGGAGAAGGTGTATACAGTTTGTCTGGGCAAGCCTTAATGATGATGGATAATGATATTTATGTAAAGCACTTAGGGACCTTTCAAATGTATTGAGGACTATAAAAATCCATAATAATGATAATAATGATAATGATAATAATAATGATAATGATAATGATGATAACAATGATAATGATAATGACGATAATAATCATCATCATGATAATGATAATGATAATGATAATGATAATGATAATAATAATGATAATGATGATAATAATGATAATGATAATGACGATGATAATAATCATCATCATCATGATAATGATAATGATAATGATAATGATAATGATGATACTGATAATGATAATAACAAGAATGGTAATGATAATAATGATGATGATTAATGATAATAAATATAATGACGATAATAATGATGATGATGATGACACTGATAATGAAAATAGTAAATATAATGACGATAATAATGATTGTATTATGATTATCATCATATCATCATCATCACTATTATTGTCATCATCATCATCATTGTCATCATCATCATCATCATCATCATCGTCATCACCAATATCATTATAATACCATTTTCATAATCATTGCAATACATATCATCATTTATATTATTACTATCATTGTCATTATTTTCTGCTTCTCTACATTTCATTATCAGAGATCATAACTGAAAGTAGATGTATCAAAAGATACTGAAGACTGAAACTTTCCCTTTGAGGAATTGATTTATCAGTCTGTTGAGGTGGGAGAATCCAGATTTGAGAAGATAATTCACATCATCTGTCATGGAATGGCTAGAGGGTGGGCAAAAGATTGATAGTTGACTGGTTATCCATACCTTGTTTTCGTTCATTAAGGCTATTTATACTAGAAGGAGCATTGAAGATTATTGAATTCTTATCACTGTCCTTATGTGATTTCCAACAAGTTCCCTCCTTGCTTGCTTCCCTTGAGCAAGCGAGCAATTCAATGGGTCCCCATTAACCCATTGAAATCTACCCATTAAAAGCCAATTGGTCCCTATTGGCAATTGGTCCCCATTGACCCATTGAATTGAATTGACTTTTTTATTAGCATTTATCTGAGCATGGCAGCCAGTGAGCTGAATTGCATTCAGCTCAGTTTACAGTAACATTGAAAAAGAAAAATTGTTAAAAATCTGATTTATGAATACATTAATACAAGATTTCATGATTGCAGAAATTGTATGCTACAGATGAATTAATAAGTATACATTAGAAAATTATACTATTCTGTTCTATTATGTCAATTCAAATATAGTTGAAGAGAAGATGATTCAGTGAATAAGACTCACAAATCCTGTTATTACAGAGCATCAAAGGTACAGGGGAAAATAAAAAGTGTTTTCATTTGTAAACTTAGGTTTGAACTTATAATGTTGATATTATTTATAGGATGATAACATTATTGTAACACATCTGTAAATAATGGATTAACGAAAGTGAGGAGCAAACTCAAATTAATCACAAATAGAGTAAATTTTGCACTGTTTGACAGAATGATGTTTTCAATATTTTTTCTTGATATTACAACCAGAATGCTTTAGAGTATGTGAAAAGAAAGCACAGTTTGCATACTTGATATATGACTGATACAAACAGTCAATTTAGAGAAGGTGCAAGGTGGGGGGGGGGGCATAGGTGAATGCACTAATTTTCTAGAACAATGTATGTGTCAGTAAGTTTCCAAGCTTAGAAAATGGACATGTTGCTTTTGCCAAGTCCATATATACAGTAATGACTTTTATGCCGTTTTGTGCTTTATGACAGGATTAAGAATTGTATGAATTTAAGATGTGAAGTCTGGATCGAAAGTGGGAGGGGCACTTTGAAGTGAAAATGTCATCCCTTTGCTACACCAGCGCATACTCTTTAAGGACATGCTCTTCTGTATTTGATAAGTTGGAGTGTCTCCGTGCCAAAGTTTGTATTTTTTTCCTCCATGCCTTCTCTAGGAAGGTTAATTTGTCTTCAACCTCTTCACCAATTTGACATTTACATGAATGACTTAAGGAGAACCAACTTTCTTTCTGGAATCAGAATCAGAGACAGCCATAGGGGAATTTACCATGCCTCCTCGATGCCTGATCAATACGTGGGTATGTGTGCATGGCCGTGCATATTTTCATGGTAATGTTTTTAAAGACTCTGTGCTGTGCATGTTTGCGTGGTCGGCGCTGGGCAGCCGTGGCGTCGAAGACGAGTTGGATGACAGAAAGACAGAATGCTGTTTTTCCTGGGCGGTGCATGGTCATTGATAATATTCATCCTGCCCTGTGCTTTGGATCAGCAATCACACTTTTTCTGTATGCCGTTTTTTTTCCCCTCTTCTCTGTAAAGATTACGGTGCAGTAGTGAGTAGTAGGAGGAACTGATCACAATGTATTGATGCTTTGACCATGTGTAGCGGGGTATGCAATATCAGCTTTTGAGGCTTTTGTCTGTTAGCCTTGCCGTGAAAGCGTAAAGCGTAGTGTTGGTATTAACTGATTTCTGTAAAGCGTAGTGTTGGTATTAAGAATCATTTTTCACAGGATACATTGATTTAAAGGACTTTCAATTCTGTTTCACATTGTCTTTGCAGTGATAGGCAATGTGTGATACACAGTGGAAGTGAATTGGTACATGTATCTAATTGTACCGCTGTCACCGGCCTTGGTCTAATAGTGATAGTTGAGCTAAAAGCCATGTCTGCTCCCTCTTGCAGTAGTGGAATATATCAGGAAGAAATTTTCATTGAATGTGTTATTGATCATCCAATTCCCTTTCTCAGCAAAGATGTTTGATTTATCTTGCCAGAAACAGTGTGATTTCAATATATGGGACTATTAAATGTGTGATCATTGCAGTCATATGGCCATATAAGGTTTAAACTGGAATCGATTGATGAATGAGGATTGCCAGCTAAGCTGTCTTTATTGAATAAGATGTGATAGATTCATGTGAACGATCTGGCACTGAGGTATTTCTGTATGTGCATCTTCATCATCATCATTCTGTCGTCATGGTAACGAGCCAATGATTACTCCTGAAAACAATCAAGCAAAGCGAAAGTCAACATTTGGACCATCTGCAGGGATATCTTGCCCATTAACAGTGATCCCTACCCTGGAAAAATATCCCGTCTCGAGTCGAGATGGGCAGTAATTGGTATTTTATCTTGTCCTTCATTTGGATTTATTTAAATGATCTTCCCATCACTTGATCTTTTAGAGTATTGAATGGAGATAAAATGTGTATATATACCTAGTCAACTAATAGCTAATTAAGAAAGTAGGCATTCATTATGAAATTTAAGCCATTTCGTGGAAATTCATTTTGCACCAAAAATGGTTCTTGCTGACAGATGATGTATTTATTGTTGAAGACTTGATATATTTTTTATAAAGCAGTCATTACAGGTTTTTGGTTAGAATGTGTACTTCTACAGTTGATAGAAATCCTTTTGTAGTCTCCTGAAATTATTTTTCATAGTTTCTATGAATCAAGATATAGTTCTGTAATCCACCTTCTCCCCTGTACAGAAAATTGTTTTTTAGTATGTGAAAAAAATGTTGTTTTTAGAATGACTAATGTTTCTGTAGTACATTATATCTGCTAAACATTAAAAGGGTGTTGACACAATCCACCTCCTCCCCTGTACAAAAATTATTTCTATCAATGAAAATGATGTTGTTTTTAGCTTTAATACAAGATCACCACCAATGTTTCTGTAGTATATGCCAAACAAAAGGTTGTTGACTCGATATGGATGTGTATATAGGTCAACGTCCGTCTTGCTTTCACCAAACAATATCATCTTGTTGTCTTCTTTAGATCTGAACTTATGGTTCATTCACAATGGACATTTCTAAGAGAGAGCAAAACATAGCACATTCTCTGATAGAAAATAGAGACTTCATACCGAATCTAGTTCTTCTTTTCAGTCAATATACTTGTAGAAATTTGAACCATACCATTCATCCTGCTCATTAAGGTTCTTGCATTTTCAAAAGTTAGAGGAAAAGTATCACATTGCTTTTAGTTGAATGAAAAGAGGATAAAATGGTGAGTAATGGCTGTTTCCTAGAATGGAAAGGGGTAACTAAAGGAAGTCATTTTTCATCGAGGATATTAGATTCATAAGATATCTTCTTGATATATTTTCTGGTGGTTGATAACATAAATCATTTTCAGTGCTTCCCCCACAATTTCAAATCTTTAAATCTAAACAAATGTAAAAGAAGTGTGAATATCACCACAAATGGAGGATGCATTAATTCTTGTTTGATAGATTTCCCCTGTCATTGTAATTAATCTTTAATTCTGTAGCCAGAAGGCACTTGGTGCATTTCTCTTTCTCTCTACTTGCTCTTTTCTCTTCTTTTTCTCCTACCCCCTCTCTTTTCATTTTAAGTCCTTCTCTCCTCTTATTCTTATCTCTTTCTTTGATTGCTCTACTCCTTGTTCTCATCAATCTCATATATCCCTCCTCTCCCTCTCTACTTTTCTTTACCCCCTATGTCATGCTTATCTCTTTTACCCCTTGTTCTATCTTTTTTCTCTTTCCTCTCCCTTCTCCTCTTCCCTTACTCTTCCCATTCCCTCTTTCTCATCTCTCCTTTTCTCCCCTTTCTCTTCTTGCATTCTCCTTTCTCTCCCTTCCCCTCTATCTTTCTTCTCTCTCTCTTTTGCACCATCTCTACCCCTTCTTTGATTTCTACCCCCCCCCCCGCCACCTTCTCTTCTATCTGTTACTTAATCTTTCTCTAGATCTCTTCTGTTTATTCTATCGTGAACAATTATTCCACTCCTCCCAAGTAACAATAAGATAGCCTATTAATGTTTCATTGTAAAGAGTTGTGGTTGAAGCATTTGTTTTTCTTGTCTTGTCAACTGTAACAAGATGTTATATATGATGTGAAGTGCTGGAGGCTTTCATTGGCACTTTCATTGCAGCAGGTGGTCACAAGAAAATTTTTCTTCAGTTCTCGCTTATGCTTCTCGAGGGTTCGTTGGAAAACATGTCCTTTGCTGGATATATCAATAGTGAATCCTCTCCTGAAATAAAAGATTATGGCTGTGGCAATTTGCATCCTTTTTAGAGCTCACAGGAAGCCTCCAGAGGTTTCTTTGAAATGTCTTGAAGTCCACCTTGAAAAATACATTGATCCAACAACTATTTCATGTGTCTTGAGGTTTCTTTTAAATGTCTTCCAAATACACACTGGAAAAGAAAATTAAGTAATCTTCTCTTGAGGGTTTTCATATGTCTTTAAGACCCATCCTTTGGATAGTTCAATAAACAGTTGTGTTTTTAAAATTGGTTCAAGAACCTTAGTCTAAAGAGAATCTTGTATCCAGGAATCATTGATATTTCAATCTTCTTGACACATTTTTTTTTTAAATTGGGTCCCTGGCAAGTAGCATTGATTAAAATTGCTCTGGGCAGCATGTATCAATCAGTAGCAAATTTTAGCTTAGAATTAAAGCTATATCTGTGGAAATGAGCATACTTTGCAGAGTTCAAATGGGTGCCTCTTGAGGTTCCTTTAAATGTCCTGTATATCCAGAATGGTAAACAATATTGATGAAACAGCTAGTTAGTGTGTCTTGGGGTTTCTTGTACATGTCTTCAAAATCTACCCTAGAAGAGAACATGAAGTAATCTGCTCTTTTTAGTTGTGTTTTTTTTTTCTCCTTCAAATGTCTTCGAGACCCAACCCACGGACTGCTTTAAATGAACTCAGTAGTTTTTTCTATTGATTTAGGAGCCTTCTTCAGAGTCTTGTGTGCAGAGAAATTGATGGATGCCCTTTATCCATTCTTCTTTAAGACACCATTTCTATTGCATTTTTAGAATGTAGTTCCCCTTGGGGCACGTATCAATAGCAAATCTTAGCCTGGATTTAAGCATATATCTGTGGAAATTTAAATACTTTTCAAAGCTCTAATCTGTGTCTCTTGTGGTTTCTTTTAAATGTCTCTAAATGCACACTGGAAGAGAACAAATAAATCTGCTCTCTTTATTCATTTATTTTTTAAATATCTTCAAGACCCACCCTATGGATTGCTTTGAAAACTAAGTTGTTTGTTTCTGTTGATTTAAGAACCTTTATCAGTTGTGTTTCCGGAGAATGATTGATGATTTTTCTTCTTCTTCTTCTTCTTCCTTAAGACACAATTTTTATTGTGGTTTTAGCAAGTAGCTGCTATTGACATTGTGATATAGTAGTGAATCTTAGCCTAGAATTGGAGCATATGTTTGTGAAAATTGACATACTTGAGCAGTTGTGCCTGGAGAGTGATGGATGATTTTTCTTCTTCTTTTCTTCTTTGAGATACCATTTCTATTGTGGTTTTAGCAAGTAGCTGCTCTTGGCAGCGTGTCGTAGTGAATCGTAGCCTACATCTGTGGAAATTGACATACTTTGCAGAGATCATATCATTGTGTCTTGAAGTTCTTTTCAATGTCTTCAAATCCTCCACTAAAGAGATAAATTTAACTGCACTCTTATCTGTCTTGAGGTCATTTTTTATTTTTTCATAACTTTGACTAATTGGCTCTCTTCATGTTTTATTTTTTGCATGTCTTCAAGACCCATTATTCTGATGACTTTGAATGAATTGAGTTGTTTTGAATTGGCTCTAGCTCCTTTATCACTATGGCATTTTGTGTCAAAGTGATTGATGATTTTTTTTCCATCTTTTGCTCGACGCCATTTTTCTTCTTTGGAAGGTAGTATGGAATAAAACTGCTCTGGGCAGCATGTATCAGTAGCGAATGTTAGCGTAGAATTAAAGCGTACGTCTGTGGCAATTTGCATACTTTTCAGAGCTCCAAGGAATATATCACTGATTCTCTTAGTTCCTCCATGCCGGAGGATTGAGCAAACATACCCGCTTGCAAGGGAAGTAGCTTGTGAGAGGGTTGGAAGCGTACACGGAATACGTATCTCCTTTCAGGGTAATGCGACTTGATTGCAAATTACCTGGAAATTCTGCATCTGTAATTGCCAATGCTCTACGGCCTGAACAAGAACCGACAACTTAGATAAATGATGAGAGCTTGTTTGGAGATGGATAAATGAATGCCTGGATATATGGAAATCAGATACAACATCAGTAATATATGGAAATTTACGTCTGTTTCATGAGCACTGTGTCGCTGCAGACTTACCTGTACATGGACCTTAGTTCCTGTGCAGTAAGCCATCCATTCTGAACACAGAGCTATCAGAAATCAAATGCATCATCAGGAACGTATGGAAATTTGACTCTTCTATGTGCTTTGAACATTCATGTACACGTAGCTTCTGTAGAATAAACCGCCCGTCACAACAAAGGACGTACATTGATAGTGGAAATCGGATGCAGCATCAGTAATAAATGGAAATTTGACGTTGCTTCTTGAGCATGGTGTGCATGCTTTAGACTTTATGTACAAGTAGCTTCTGTGCAACAAGCCACCCGCTCTCGACACGGGACAAAGACATCTTCAGGCAGAGCAATGTTTCGGCCAAATGGACGTAGTGGGGGAGCGGTCAAGGTAGTGACCGATGGGCGATTGCCCATGGTCACCCTTGCTCCTCTTAACATCGAGGAGGATGAGGAGGAGGAAGAAGAAGAAACCTTTGTAGAGTCAGGAAAGCTGAAGGATACCTCACCTTTTATAAAAGGTAAAAGCAGTGAAAAATGCTCAAAAGTTTATGCTAATTTTGAGATCAGGAGGTGTTTCACAAAGAGTAAAGTCGACTTAGAGTCATGCTTAAGCACCAATGTGCATACGGTAACGCGCAATCTCATTGATAGACTTCCCAATAGTGCACGTCCCTTGAGCATTATCTGACCAATGGGTAATATACAGCACACTACCAGGAATTTAAGTGCGACTTTTAGTCCAACCTAACTCTTTGTGAAACACCCTCTCGGTAATGAATTGACACTTCAAGAGAAATCAGCTTTGTAGATTCAGCTCAAAGTAATTTAGAATAATTATAAGCAATTATTGCTTCTCATGCACTAGATTTCCTTCTTGTGTCCTCTGGCATAAAATGGTATGGTTCAACACAACTCCTGATATTAAACACAATTAAACACAAATCCTTTTTGATTCAAACTAGTTCAAAATCCAAAATCAAGTTGTGTTTCATTTTAAAGTTGCATTTGAATGTAAGTCTTTATGCAAGATGGTCCTGGGCAAGGAATATGCTAACAAACGGATGAAAGAGTTAACATTGTCTTACAGACTTGTGTCAAAGATTTTTTTTTCTCACTTTCTTTATATTTCTTTACTCATTAATCAGCTGATATAGGCCCCATTTGCTACCAAAATTGTCTTTCAGATACCATTGATATCCAGAGCTTTAAACGTTGACTGTAAGTTTTGTTTGAATTGAATGTTTTTGTTGTGTTTTTTTGCAATCATTACCAGAACTCAGCATTATCTTTAATGTGATACCTTAACATTTTTTCTTATTTCAAATCACTGCACAAAATGATGCTGAGCAGCAGTTTGGTTTTAGTGATTACATTTCAATTTTTGAAAACTGCAGTTTTTCGTTGAAGACTTTCATATTTGGATGCTTTTTTTGGGGGGGGGAAGGGGGATCGACTGTAGCGAGCCTTTTAATATCCATCTTTCTATTCTGCCTGGCAACAGTTATTAATTATGCACATTTATCACTCTAAGATATAGATGAGCAGCTTCTTATAAAACAATTCAAGGTTAATAGGGTATGGTAATAAGGTAACCAGATGCCAATAATTATAAGATCATGGCTTGTTCACACTTCTCAGCATGTTTCCACATGTTTCGTTTTCTAGAAAATTCATTGTCTGAAACTGATATTCTTGAAAATATTGTTTACACTTCTTATTACATGTGATTCCCCTGCAGAAAATTCATTAGGCTTTGATATGTTAAACTGATATTCTTCCAGGCATGCATTAAAACTGCAAGAAATTACTGTAAACAAAGATTTGGGACAAAGAAAACCTACTATATGATCACAAACTTGAAATCCAAGTCAGAGATTTCATTAAGCTTTATGTAAATTGAGATTCATGTCATGTAAATTGAGATTCATGTCATGTAAAGTGTGTATTTTTAAAATGTTGGATAAGACACTACAGTCACTTCGTACATAATTATTGTGTGAATTTGTTATGGTTTTGAGTGTAGTATGCTCCATGGTGTAAATTCATGATTAATTAGAAATTGAGTTTGTCAAAGTTTCTAGAACTTTGAAGTTGGGTGAGGAAGTGAAACGTTAGCAAATGATGTGCATAATAAAAGCTTGTTTATAAAAATTCGGAATTGATAGTACTTTTTGAATTTATATTGTTTAATAAGGGAATTTCCACTTTTTCCTGATTGAATACCGGTACAATTCTGGACAGTTTCATTTCTGGAAGCTAACATCTGGTGTTGACATTTCCTGGAGAAATGAGATTGGAATATTCACTGATGATGTCTTGAGCCATACTCCTGAAATATTGATGAAACAATCTGGGGTAGGCAGTCTTTGGGGCTCTTCAAAGTTTTATATGCCACTTAGCAAGATGCGTGCAATGGACAGTCATCTGAACAGGGAAGTTTTATTTATCATTAAGATCTCCAGTCTTGATTAGTCAGCGTGGAGAGCCAACATTTACAATATATTTGTTTTGTTTCAAGAGTGATTTATATGTCTTCTATCTCTGATTAATACTAAACTGAGGGAAAATAGCTACCCAGGGAACATAAGAAATAGTAAAATTACTCATGAAAAGATGGGCTCTGTGTTTATATGGATTGTGATTTACAATGTCCAACATACCTCATAGCCAAATTGCAATGATTGTGCGCAAAGATATGATCTGTCAAGAAATGGTGCAAATTATTAACCCATCTTCATAAATGACTGAAGGTGCTAGAGCCATTGAAGCTTTCTCCCGTATACAGTACATGAAGAAGAATGGTATTAGCATCTCGATGATATTGGTGCTCATATTGCTGTTAATATTGTATCGCTTGATTAACGTTTTGGAATGAAATGTCTTCTCCTTGGCTGGCTTTGGTAATAGAAGGTGCGTGAGATACAAGACATTGATATTGCCTCACAGGAAACGGGTTTCAAAACAGCTTAGCTGTGCCACATGTTACATATACATGCTTGGAGTTGGAGTTCTTCAGAGAGTGGTGTTTGTAAAATTCTTCAGATGTTGCCTTGGAATATATAGCCAGTGAAAATATTTGTGATATAGTGGACAAAGCTGTGCTTCACTTCGACATGGCATAGTGACTGGGAATGACTTCTCACCCTTCTGTTGGGTAAAATTGATGGTAGCCGTGGGAATGTAACATTGGAATATTCATTGTAGGAGGACTAGGTAGAAAGAGTTATAGGCAGTATAGGGAGATAGGATCTGTGAGTAATATGCTTGTGCAAGTGATTGGAATACAACTAATATTGTAAAAAGTTTTCTTTATGATGTTCTTATCTGTTCTTATCTAGTCACATACTTCAGAGGAAGTGAAATTTATCATTGGACATTTTGGTGAAAAATCAGTAGTGCAACATAGAGCAGTGCAGTATTTTAGGATCATTTAACTCTACTAAGTAATTAGTATCAAGATGTGAAGTTGAAAAGTCAGCAAAACTAATACTTCAACTATAGTTTAAGGGTTTAATAAATTTTCTTCTTGCAAAAGAGAGAGACACACAAAAAAAGATCACAGATGAATTGACATTGCTTTTTCCAATAATTTCCTCAACCTGTAAAAATAGCAAAAATATGGAAAACAAAATTGAAACAGTTGGGGTGAGAAGCAGAGTCCCCCCTTTACAGAGGAAACAGACAGGTTATTTTGTGGAGAAAAATACAAAGGGTAAGTATTCAGTTTTGTAATCATCGACCAGTTTGATGAGAATTTGTTGTCAATGAATGTCATCAATATCCTTTGAAAGTGAGATTCATAACTCCAGCTCTGTACCAGACTTAGCTAATCATCGTTCTTACCCTAACTCTAATTCTAACCCTAATCCTAACCCTCACCCTCACCCCTACCTTAACCCTACACCTAACCTAAAACCCAATCAGAATCGCATCCCTAACCCTATGTACATATCCTGGATGCAATGAAGCCAGGAGCACTGTTGCTAGAGCAAATGTTGACTCGGGTATTTCACAAACATTAGGCTCTTAACCCATTGGCAGTTTGAGTCGACTAACTGCACTCAAGTTGGGCTGCCATTGTGAACTCTTGGCACATGTATAGTATATGTGTACCATACAAACTTAACAATGTGGCAGCCCTTGATTTTGATCCACATCCAATAAAAATTAAAATAGGTGTCGTAGTCGAGTAGTTTAAAATACTTCACGGGAAATGTGAAGATCGTGGATTCGGTCCCCAGCATGGCACTTATTTCCTTGGGCAAGGCATTTTATCTACATTGCTCTTTTATTTACATTTTACATTAAATAAATTATTTTATTTCATTAGGCCTATGCACAATCATTATTTTCTATATCATTAAAATGTAAATTGCAAAATCGGACAACTGAAGAATAATGAGGGTTTCAGTGGTGGGTAGGGGATGGGTCTGTTAGTTGAGGAGTTTAGGGGAGGCGATATATAATCAGTTTAACTATCCAGCAAATTAGATATGCACACTTTGTTTTAATGTTATGATGTAGAATATACTCTCATGAATTGCATTGCTTTGTACTCACTTATGTCCTTTCATTGTTTCTTGTTTTCGTTATTGTTATTGTATTATGTTAAAGAGCCAATGGAAACAAAATTTCTGTGTAATGATATACATGGACCAATAAAGAATCTTGAATCTTGAATCATGCTATAGGCAAGGCATATTAATACCAATGAGTGCATGTGTGTTTCTTTCCAAAAAGAAAAAAAGAGAGAGGTAATTGTCAGTAATTTTACTTCTCATAACTACATACAAATTGTGTCAGATTGCGCTTATCTCACAGTGTCTGCTTAGAAAGGGCAGTAATTATTGCATGAAACCCACTACCTACTGAAACCAGTTGGGCTCTACTTAATCTGTCACCTCCTGGAACTGGGTGGTCCCTGTTCAAAGCCTATGAGGATATGAGTATACAGTAGGCAGCGGGTTAGGCCTTTTGAAATGAGATCATTCAGTAGTCTGCAAGTTTAAGTTGAGCATCCTTCTGCATATACCATGTGCTCTCTCAGCGCACAACTGAGAAAGTATGTGAATTTACATGTTAGAACTGTAAGGCCCTTCTGCCTCTCATAAGATGATAGAAACTGAAATAAAATTCACAGTGACATGAAGTGGAGTCTTGATGAAAACAAATACTTATTTTCTCTGTCGGCTCATCTTTGTATGATTTAGTCATATGATCCAAAATCCAAAGTCTGTCATGCTTGGCAGTAGTCCAAGAGAGTGAGAAATGAAAAGTAATCATTTGATTGTAGCTAGATGATTCAAATAGAGCATTAAGTATCTCTCATAATCGTATGAGAGGCATTAGCCACATGTGTCTTTAATAGGATGATTGTTGTGCATTAATAGACTTGTGATGGATTTCGATGGAATTTCATAAATTTTGATTTATTTTGATGGAATTCAATGACTGGATAACTGTTTGCTGCTGACCGGTAAATGAGATTTTGATAGGAATGGCAGAACGAAAGAGTTTATTGAAAAGTGACTATGAAAGTTTTCAAAGATATGGCGCAAGAACACAAAGGGATGCCAGCAACCGCAGAGGTAAGACTGGAATACCTGAATAATATTCCTGGTTTTGAGGGGGAGTGTAGTCCGCATTTATAATCATATTGCTGAAGTTAAAGACATAGGCCGGAATTCACAAAGGTGGTTTAAATTTAGACCATGGTTTAGGGTCATTATTGGACCTTTTTTAGTGTACGTGTTAAATCAAGCACACTAAATTTGCCTAAACCATGATGTAAATGTAAACCACCTTTGTGAATTTTGGCCATAGGGTACATTATATTATGGGTACTGTAATTTCGTATCATTATAAAAATGAGTCTGATATCATTTTTATGGTGTAGCTGATGATTTGACATTTGACATTATCATTATCATTGGTAATATGCTTGTATATCAATTTTTTGACGTATTTCTTACTCATGTGACTCTCCCTTTTCGAGTGTATTTTCAAATTTTTCTGTAACAGAGCAAGAAATTTTTGAAGAGGAACAAACAAAGAGTATTATTAAGACAAGAATGAATTCTCTGATACCAGTTTGTGTGCTACTTTCCAGAAAGACATTTACTGAAAATTATGGATTGTGACTTAATGACTTTCTAGCTCTAAGCAGTCAACTTGCTATTACTTTTTTTTTTTCAAATGTGTTATACTATAATGTCACAAGTAAGGAGGTTTTCCTCATAAATATGCAAAATCTATGTTGACATATTTATAGGGCAAATACATAATGGATTGTATGCTTTTGGGATTATCATTGCATATTTTATGGATGCAATATATCTCGCAAAAGATCACACAGTTATATTACTTCTGGTAATGGGCTTGTTTAACCCATAGCAGCACAGAGCTTTCTGGAGGTCTAAATTAATCATCTTCAATCCTCAAATTGGCAACAACATTTATTTTTTTTCCATGCTTACATAGTTTGAAAAAAATAAATATGGATATATCATGAACCAAAATGAATTATAATTGTAAAATTTAATCAGAAATTGCCAATTTGAACTCTGAAATAGTGATAATATATTATTCACTGCATTGCCAATTTAAAGAATTTAATGATTAGTTACAATTAAACTGCTCTGATTCGAGAATGCCACACCATACAGCGTTGGGAATGGGCTCAAAATTTTCAGTGAATTTTTCTCTTTCTGCTCATGTATGATATGTACTGCCCAGTATTCTGGACCAACAGATACTGCAAAAGCGTCTCCTAAAGGAGACGCTGTACCTCTATGGGTTAAATAGCCTTGTGATAGGACATTGAATGAAGATTAAGAATAGATCATAGAGCAATAGTACACCTTCATTAAATATAGGATCAACAAAGTGATATAGCTACCAAAGACACCACCCCTCCCAGTAAATGCTGGAAAAATTTCAAAGACAGGGCAGGGGAGAAACAAAATATGACAAAAAGATAACAAGACACCCTCCCACATTTTCCCAATATTTTCTGTCTCGTTAATTTGCTCTTTGCCCATAAAACAGGACAGATGCCCCCTCTTCCTTTCTCTCCCCTCCCTCACTCCCCCCCCCCTTGACACTGTGACCCCCTCACTGGTTTGTACCCATGCTAAGTGAGTGGCTCGATCCATATTCCTGGATTGCAATTTTTCTAAAGGAACATGTAATAGGCAAAATACCAGATGGTCATATGACTAATGGTTATTGGTTATTTGGACAAGCAATCCTGTGATAACAAGGAAATTAAATCAGGATTAAAAATATAGCTCATATGGGAACAGTTGATCATAAAAAGTATTATATATATATATATATATCATAGTCTGTTCACCCCTTATAAAGGTTAATTTGTTATGATAATTGATAATAACTGAGACTGTCATTTGACTTTCTTTTGTAGGCTGGTTATGGCAAATAGCCTAATGATGAGTAAATTAAGTAAGGCTAGTAGGGGTGATGTTCGTTATTCTGAAACACGCAAATTGCGTATACCTAGATGTTTGTTGGTCGGAAAATGAAAAAGGGTTTGTTGATCCGAACATTTGTGGCGTTATTCTGAAGGTTCGTTATTACGAAGCTTCATTAGTCTGAAATGAAATAAGGTTCGTTATTCGGAAGATTTGTTAATCCGAAAATGAAATAAGGTTCGTTAGTCTAAAAATAACTAACAAACTAACAAACCTTATTTCATTTTCGGGCTAACGAACCTTCGGAATAACGAACTGTAACCGGCTAGAAGTATACCTTCTAACCATACTTGATTTGCATTCTCTTATGTTTTGATATTAGCTTTACGCAGGTAGTTCATATTACTTGTTTTCATGTTCTTGCCTGCATTTTATTTCAACATCATGATATGTATCCTTCCTTTGCCATGTACCATGTTGTACAGTGTTTATGTGTGTTTGTTTATGCAGGAGTTCTAAAGTATTATGGTGTTTGAATCACTGACCGTAGGCTACCCTGATTAAATATGAACAAATATAATTGAAATAAAATGAATAAAATATGTTTAACAAATAGTCAATGGACTATGATGACAATCAATTACTGACATTAATATCAGTATTTTATATTTTCAAAGGCTGTTGTAAATATCTTTGAAATAAAGAACGAAATTCTTGTGTTCTTTTGCTGAACAGATTACATTGTGTGCTTTTTTTGTAAAATAATGAAATCATGACGAATAGTAATGGCAGTGTCTAAAGGTTGTTTTTTTTTTGCCTGATGTAATCAGTAATTATGCAGATCTATCTCATTTTTGTAATTTGTTAAAAGAAAAGAAAGTATGAAAGGAGTCATTCCTCTGGAAAAATATCAGAAGCTTTCAAAGTTTTCATTCCCTATTAACCCCGTCGTTTCTCACTCTGTTTTATAGTTTAAATCTAACTTAATTTTAATATATATTCTGGATTAGAATTCAAGTGAGTTGAGAGATCTTCTTCAGTCTTTTAATTTGCAGTCATCTTTCATCCTAGTTAAATCTGAATATGCCTAAATAGGAGAAAGGAAATCTCTTTTCATGGATCTCATTTACAAATTCATTGATGTAGCTGCATGGCTAGTCATTAAACAGACAAGATTTCCTTATTTAGATATATCTTCCACCAGAGCTACCCTCATTGCAAGAAATAGAATGTCAGTTTCAAGCGTCTTTACCCAGAGGAGTTCAATTATGCAAGACAACGGAGTGAGGTGAAGTCATTATTGGGCTGACATGTCACGTATTGAGGAAGAAATGAGCTAGAGTTGCTTGATATGCATTCAAGCGTGTTGCTGCTTAGCACCAGAGCTACTCAAAACCTGATCTTGTCCGCTCACAATCGATTGTGGTACCGGTACATGTCGCAAGGGAGGTAGATTCTTGATGAAAGGTCGGGGTGAGGGGCAAGTACCTCTTGATGTACTTGCATGTTGGTGTGACCACCCCTGGAGTGGAGGAAGAAGTTGGGAGGAACTTAAATTGAAACAGCGAAGGAGGGTAGGAGTGTAACTTTGTTGAATGCAACAAGTGAATATGGAACGGTGTACAGGATAGTTGAGACTTCATATTTTGAGCGCACTTGTGGCTTGTGCCGCAAGGTGCCAAGGTGTTGATTGTGCCTTGGGTGACATCATATCAGAAGTGCCTCAAGTATTTCCTCTGTTATTCATCAACTGTCCTGTGGCCTTCTTGTGAAGATCTTTATTATGGCTGTTGCTTGAGCTCTTGATTTCATTGAAAGTGTCAGAAATCCAAGATTTGAATTGTTTTGACAAATCTGCTTATTAGCTCAATATAATTCCTTTGTTAGCTTGCGTACAGGATATGCTTACCTTGTAACAGTAGCGGTGTCACTGGAACTGCTCAGATTTAGTAAAAAGTTGCTAAAACTCAGCTCATATCACTTTATAGAAATCCTGCAGATTGGTTTGAGGGTACACATCCTGTAAAAAAAAAAGAACCTTCTTCATGAATTGCTGCCTTTTCATGAACTGCTGCCTTTTCTCTTGGCGGTCATCGTGAACAGATTCTGAGAAGACTTGTGCAGTTTGTGTGATTCTAAAGTGAATGCTCATTTTGAAGGGAATCCTTGGAAAAGGACATCATGGCCAGTTATAACATGGTTTCTGACATTGGTATCGTGGATAACACAGACTCCAAGAGGCGCAAGAAGGGTCCTAATTCATCCACCAATAAGTACTATGCAGGTAAAGAAATCTGGTAGAGGGGTGCATTTATGCCCCCTTTTTTTGGAGGGTGCATTCTGAAAAGAGAATTGCAAAGAGAAACATTTCCTTTCTATGTTGTATTGTAAAGCACTTGCTTTCTATGTTGTATTGTATTTGAAGTATAAAATTGAGATATATTATCTTACACATGTGTGCTGTCATCCATTGATGTTAACATGTCACAAACAGTTGACATTTTAGGAAGAGAAGTGTGAAAAGGGTCCTGCCAAGTAGTATATGCAGGTAATTTGGGGTGCATTAATGTCCCCCTTTTGAGGATGCAGATCATTGGTGAGGTTGCAGATCAGGTAATTAAAGTGTATTTATGCCCCCTTTTTTGAGGTGCAGATCAAATAGGAATATGCTAAGACAAGGAACATTGTAAGGATCTTGCAGATTGTATTTGAAGGAGAAAATAGAGGTATTTCTTTCGTAATGTACTCTTCTCGTGATGTAAACATGTTAAAAGTATCTAACACAAAAATATTCTGAAAATATTTGCCATTTTGAAAAATTTTTTTGGTAGGTTATTTTCTCTTCTTTTAATAACACTAGCTCTTAAAGAAATCATATCCTCAGAGAGTAAAAAGGTCATTGGTCAATATAATCTCATTCAAAATTTCTCTCACTAAATGAGATATAATTTGCTTGGTATTCACTTCATTAGTTCTGTCTGTCTTTCTGTCTGTCTGTCTCTCTTTCTCTCTCTGTCTCTCAATCTCTCAAAAGAGATATCTTGGAGAATCCCAAACCCAAGGGCAGCATATGGTTTCATATCTTGTAACTCTGTATAATGGATAATACCAGGTTTCTGAATTTCATCCCAAGGGGTAGATTTGGAACACTTCATCATGACATCTTCCTGTCTCTCTAGCTGAGGCTTGTACGCCAGGTTAGATTCAAGGTCATTCAATACCTCTAGAGTTAGTTGTTTACTCCTTCTTTTCTTGTTTGCAGAAAATATTAAAATTGTAATTGAGCTAAGCTTCATCTTTTGATGCATGAATTCATTTATTTTTTTCTGGAAACAGAATGGAGTGTTTGCCTACCGTACATGGTAAAGTTAACTCAAGTGTAAGATATTGTTCCCTATTTACCAACAAGATGAAGCATTACAAGTATTACAAATTTACTCTTGAAAGTTTATTTTCAACACAGTTCCCCCATCAGAACGGAGTGGGGTGGGGGGGGGGGGGGGTGTCTCAGTGTGGCCTATACATGTCCACATAAAACATGTAAAAGGGGTGCCTTTTCCAGCATCAGGCATGTAACATATCTAGGGTATTTAAAACAGCAAAAAATCAAGAAAAAGTGTATCAAATTCAGATGTGATGAGGTAATCCTTGTATAAAATTCTTGTTACGGTATTAAATCAGAGATCTTAGACGGGTTTCCCTGTTAAGGGTATAAAAAGCACTCCTATTTTGATCCTCGTTTAGGTTGCTTTTTAGAAATACCGTGTTTACACAGTGACTCGGCTCGGGGGTTCGACACGCGAGCCGTGCTCAACACGGCAATTTTATGCTGTGTAAACGCGATCAGTGTGATCCGCGAGCCGTGTCGAACACGGCTTTTTTGATCCGCCAAAATCGTAGGTTTCAACCCGCGAGCCGAGTCAGACTCGCCTTTTTTTTCGTGTGTAAACAGAAAGCCGTGTCGAACCCGCATGACCTAGGTCAAACACGGCATATCCGTAT
This sequence comes from Echinometra lucunter, assembly GCA_029962745.1. Taxonomy (NCBI): domain Eukaryota; kingdom Metazoa; phylum Echinodermata; class Echinoidea; order Camarodonta; family Echinometridae; genus Echinometra; species Echinometra lucunter. Next base: position 11,976,116 of record CM057165.1, on the reverse strand, counting down.
CCGGTAGCGTGCGCGATATGCTCTCTAGTTCTGTGCTGTGCCCCTGCCTTCGCTCGGTTTTCATAGGTAAAAATACTACTTTTAGGGGTCGTAAAATTCTGTTGTTGCTCATAAGATTCATTTAATAGATATGTGCTTTACTAAATTATTACCTGTATTGCAAAGATTACAAGAGAAAATTATCTCCGATCGCTGTTTAGTGTTTAACGTATGTGAACGTTGTGAAAATAGTACTCTGATTATGAACTCGGTGCTCGCCGTCAGTGGCAAATTTCCCGCATTTGTGACGTCTATTCTACTTCCGTTCGTGATCCGCGGGCCGTGTCGAACTCGCCTTTTTTGTTTCAGTATAAACGCGATCACAGTTGCCCCCTTCGCAGCGTTCGACCCTGCTTGAGGATTCAACACTCGAGCCGAGTCGTGTGTAAACACGGTAAAAGTGATGTACGTTGATAATGTGCAGGCCCCGGTGAGACATACCCTCCTCCCCCCATCCCCTGGGGATGGACAAAAGTTCAGCAAGATTTTCAGGTTAATTGATCATTGTAATCTGTTAGAGGCCAGTGAAATTCAGAGTCTAGTCTCTTTATTTAGGAAAAATCTGTCATTTGGGGATGTTGCAAAAATCCATTTAAACTGGTTTTGACAATATGTTACACAAAACTAGAAACCCGTTTGCACTATTCTTGGAAAAAATATGAATTATGGAGGATAGTATGAAACTGGTTTCTGGCAAACTTTATGGTCACTCACAATTGCTGTGGATGAAAAATGCCAGACAGTTGATTTCATATCAGAATGGATCATCATTTATGCAAAGTCATGAACAGGCTACATATAATGACTCTGATGGAAATTTGCGGTGTTTCCAACAAAAGTGATCATACATGGTACCATGAAGCAGGTTTAATTCAAACTGGAAACGATCAAATAATGCTGGAACCACATGTCTAGTATCCAAACAGATCTTATATGTATGCAGAGGCATGGCTAAAGTACACCAGTAGAATTATCAAGAGTGTATCTATCAAGGTTGTCATAGTTACAATGGAAATTAACCTTGTTGTAAACTCTTTAAGTAGGAGTGAATGCTCTTGAAATGATAACGTTGACATGTCTGGAATAACTGATGCTTTTATCTGAAAGTGATTACGCAGCGTGATCATAAGATAATAAATGTTATGCATTTTTTCTTTGATTGAGGGGCATTGGGAGGGTGGCTTTTGTTTGTTAAAGAAGTACTCTCTTCAAAATTGAACCATGGATTATTGTTATGGTTTTACAAAAGATGCAAGTTATTGCACTTCTTTCATATTATTGAATCTGCATACATGAATGCAATAATTGTTGCTATGTCAGACAAGCAGAAAAAAGTTTGAGACAATATAGACCTGTTTACTAATATATGCAAATTTATGCCGATTTATTTAGTAACCATTCAGTTCACCTGTTATACATAATGGCACCTGAAATAAATTTAGATGGAATCCAGTTTGCATGCATTAGTTGTTGCTAAGGCAAGCCTCTCACAAGCTTCTGAGTTGTTTGGGGAAATGTTTGTTCAACAACTATGCATAAAAATCAGTACATAGATCTACTGATTGTAACTTATGCCAGGAAGATATCCATAAAAATATGAATATACCTTGAATTAGTATATTACTTGAAAAATACTACCTAAAGTGTAGGTTCTTATGCAAGAGATTTGTGTGTTTGATAGGCCATATCAAAAATTAAAAAGAATAAAAAACAAATTTTTATCTCATGTTTTCTCGAGGCTGCTCTACCTTGTAAAGTAATTGAAACTAATTTGGGAAGCATAATTGGAAAGTTCTTACTGTTTGCCTGGATGCATAAGCTAGGAAAAAGGAAAAAAATATATAAATAGCAATCCACATAAAGTTTTATGTTCTGCGAAAAGTAATTGGTTAGGAGCATTAATGGCGAGATTGCCCGCCAGGCTTAATCAACAGCAAGCTGAGTTAAGATCATTAGTGGTTTGCTTGGAATTCTCTATGCATTATTTCTTTCCTTGACGCAAGAATGCAGGCCTTGGTGAAACTCCTTTAGCATGGCCTGGCTGGGAATAAAATGGCTTTCGGCTGGAATTCCATTTCTGGCGACAAAGAATTGAAACCATGCTGTTTTCTTTACATGTATTTGTAAAGAAAAAAAAGGAATTGATATCCATGCAACATTCCAATTGCATCATTCATATTTGGTTTGCTCTGAAATGACTGGAGTTGAATTAGGCGTCATGTTTTACTCTACAAGATCAGGCTATTCCTGACTGTTCATTTGTAAATGGAATAGTCAAGGACCTTTGTCTTATAAATTCAAGGCCTTATTTCATTTGGATGATTTGCTTGTTGCTTACTTTATCTTTTAAAAACAATTTCCAGTGCTCTCCTTGGTTATGAAAAATGTGTTTGGTTATCTTTCTCCCCTAAACCTACCTATAACAAAAAACATTGTAGCAGTACCTGAGCCCTGAAAGATGTATGGAAAATCAATCTTGCTGTTCAAGTGTCGACCCTTTTGCCTACTGGAACCAGGGGAGGTATTCTGACACATTCTTATCTTTGTTCTTATCTTTTATCTTACCAAGATAAGATAATGCTAAAATCAGTGTAAGTTGGTATTCTGAAAATCATTTTAGCATGATCTTATCTCTGTGAGGAACGTCCTCTTCTTATCTTTAACACGCCCTTTTTTAACCAATCAAAACAGACTTTATATATGTAGTTTATCTTTAGCGCGCATGTGAATTAGCATTATGCGCCACTAGTACCAATTATGCACACTAGGTGCTTAGCACAGGCTGCAAAGATACACGAAAAGATAAGAAAAAGATAACGTTTTCAGAATACCAATTTGTGATCGTGACATACATGTAGATAAGATCATATTTGAGATGAGAACGTTTTCAATCCCAGGTTGTTCCTTTACAAGTTGTCACTTTATTGAAATTCATTTATCCAACAGGTTAACTTTGATGTTGATATTAATTTTGTCATAAGATGTATTCATATACTAAGCTACATCTGGGTGATGAGAAACAACTGCAGATGAGCTGCTTTGTTTAAGGGTATATGAGCAAAGATGCTGTGATTCAAACTGCTTGATAGAAAGAGTAAGAGTGCAACCTGAGTGCTTCATCCTAATCATCAACCAGTTTCATCCCTACCCCAAGGCTATTCTTCAGAATTGACACTTGTATCCTTTTTTGATATGAGCAGATCCAAAGGAAGAATAAAACAGAACATTAGAGGCAAGCCTGTGGTGTGATTTGTGTGTCTCCTAGCTCCCATTCATGATTTCATTTTAAGTAATGAATATAATGCTCTCTAGTGTCTGGAAATAGAATTGTATCCAGAATTTTGTATAGGGTGTGGGGAGGGGGGGGGGGGGAAGAGGTTTAAATTGCACCAAAGAGATGTGTGATGCTAGCAGGAATAACATCTTCCCCTTTCCCCTATCTTCTCATCCTGTATCCATGACAACCCCTCCTTCCCTTCGCCCTACTGGCTTCCCTGCAAGCAATGAATATTGCTTGATAGTACAGGGCTTACTTTTAGAAATCCACACTTTTATTTTGTTCACCAAAGAGATGTTTTGGGCATGAAGGTGTAGGAGCTACCATTCTTATCCCATTCCATCCTGTATCCATGGCAACCCCTCCTCCTTGCAGGCCTACACCCCTTCAGGTGATGAGTACTGGTTGCAAGTACACAACCTAGGAGTATATCTATATTCTATACACAAAAGAGATATATTATGTATGGTGCTTAAAGGAGTAAGATGAACCTCCCTTCTTTTCCCTCCACTCCCTCCCCATCCTGTACCCATGACAACCTCTCGTCTCCTCCTCCACCCCTAGCCCTTCAGGCGATGAGTAATGGATGCTAGTACACAACCCAGGAGCATATCTCCAGGCTAATGACACAAGACACTGGGAAGTACATTGACACTGTAATACAAGCCATAGTTCAGATAACCGAGCCTCATCTTTTCATCCTATCGATTGGCATCAATATGAGCTTGTGCCGTTTCTCCTAGCTGTTTTGTCAGATGAAAATATGAATTATATGTCTTTAGATTGTAGGAAGCATAGGTCTGTAGCCTCCCTTCCATGTAGACAGATTTGGATAGAGAGAGGGAGGGAGGGAGGGAGAAGAGAGAGAGAGATATTAAAAGACCTGTAACATTCAATTGTGATGACTTATTTCTTCCATTGTTGTCTGATTGGTGTGTGTGCATCCAAGGACACACACACACACATACACACATAAAGAAAAACTACAAGCAGTTACATAGTTTTGATGATATCTTAATCATTTTTTGAAAATTATGTGGTGGTCTCTCTTTCTTCCCCTTCGTCATAAAAGCATTCCTTTCCTTTTTGGTGTAATATTCTACCTTTCTGTGATACCTTTGCTCTCTCTCTCTCTCCTTTCTCCCTCTCTCTAGCCCTTTCTTTCCATTTTGCTATTTTACCCTTTATTTTTGCCATTTGACTTTCATGTCTTCCCTGCACTTGCTGTCTTTTCCTTTCATCTCTTATCTCCTTTTCTTGCCTCCTCCTCCTTCTCTCATCTTCCCTCTCCACCCTTCTCCCTCTGTCCTGCTTTCCCTCCCTCTTGTATCCTCTCTTTTCCTCTCTATATATTGGTCTAAGTTTTTCTTTTCTCTCTTCCCCCACCATCTCTCTTTACCTTTCTTTCTTTTTTCTCTCTACCTTTCTGTCTTTCTTTTTTGATTTGATCATTACCTCCCCCATACTTGAATTCAAAGAACTTTTCCATAATTAACCCATTAGCTACTGAAACCTAGTGACCCCTGCATTAAGTCTATGGGGATATAAGAATTCAGTAGTCACCGGTTAAAATAATGCTCATTATGACACACTGACCCACCTAGAAAGATATCAGATATCTCCTTCCCATTTCTAACCCATCGGTCATCACCCTTCAAGTGTTCCCCTGGGTCAGATTAGATGGAATCTTGCTCCACATTGATAATTAAATGAATTTTGCATGCCCTGGTCAAAGATACTGGTATGCGAATTGCGAAATAGAGGTTAATACACTGGCCCTTGGGAATTCATAAGGACCTATCTTTTGATTAAGAAATATTCTTTAATGTCTTTCTTCATTATTTCACATTTTGTAATTTTGTGCACATATTTCATCTCATCAAGAAAAATATTACTCATGAATTAAAAACATGTTTAAAATCCAGAATTGAAAAATGATTGGTATTATTCAAGTTTTGCATACAGGCAATTCAGAGATTCAGCATCATTTGATCAATGCTTCAAGTTATTTCAAGTTATTTGAATAGCAAATTGTGCAGTGTCTAGTGAAATGTTGATATGTGTATGTGTCTATTTTGTTATAAGAAAAAAAGAAGGATGGAGGAGGAGACAGGGAAGAAAAATCTAAAAATGAGAATGTTATGAATTTTAACCAGTCTAAGTAATCTCCTTCATCTGACTTTTAAGTAATTTTCTTCTCCTTGTATTTTTTGTAATATCTTTCAGGAGATGAATCGCTTGGATGCTGTGTGTATTTCTTGATGATCTGCTCATATCTTGTTGTTGCCATCACATTTCCTTTTTCATTGTTCTTCTGTCTCAAAGTAAGTATAGACATGCTACTCTGACAATTGCTCTGGGGTTGATTTTGTCAAATATATTATATATATTCTGGGGGGATAGGGCTGTGCAATGGTTTTAGGGTTGGGATTAGGATTAGGATTAGTATTAGTATTAACACTGGATTTGGATTAGAGTGATTGTGTTGTGTTCAGAGTGGAAGGTGATCTGATTTAGATAGATACATGTACTTGCCTTATTTACTGAGATGCAATGACAGCATGGATATCTTTGGACATCAAATTTTCAAAATGGTCTAGATGTGCCCTTATGATATTCAGTTTTCCTTTGTATAAAGGAAAAAGCCTTTATTTATGAAGCGCCATCGCTCTGGAATGCTCTCCCACTGAGGATCCGATCAGCAGAATCGCTAGAAACATTCAAAAAGTATCTCAAATCATACATGTTCACATCGTATTTTAGTTAAGTTATTTGTTGATATACACTCATATATATATAAACATGTTCATTTACATATGCATTTTCCTTCTTTCTCTCTCTTTCCTTATCTCTTTTACTTCTTATATCCTTCTGTGCCTCTGAATAGTTAACTAGATCGATGGCGCATTACAAATGCTGTATTTATTATTATTATTATCATGTGCACTGTGTTCTCGGTGATGTATTTCAACTATCAAAGCTGTGATGTATTTCAACTCATTAGAGACATATCCATTTTCTTGTTATATCCAATAATTTTTTTTACCCCAATACTCTATGGGGCAGGCAATAATTGGCTTTTTCCCTCTTTACAGTTGTGCATGGTTGGTGTCTATTGAATAATTCATGAAATTTGCCACCTCAGTTCCAATATTTAGGGCAAACCAGCATTGAGGGAGTATATGATTTGTGATGATGATATCTGTATTGGCTTATGAAGTCATATTTCTGAATGTTAGCACTTCATAGTAACTTGTCACCATCTGATGAGGTGTTTTGCTCTATTTTTTTTTAAATACAAGAATGCTGTAAATTCCATAGGGCCTGAAATACTTCAATGAAATGACAAAAAAGTCACTTTTCGTTTTTCAAAGGATAGATTTGTCTTTTTCTGCTGCATTGCTCTATGCACAAAATGATGCATTTTGGGGATTATATTTTCTGCATATGTTGTCAAGAATGTGCTTTTAAGATAGCTCAGCTAACCTTAAGGCTTGTTCAGATATGAGGAGACAAATCCCCGCAATAAATCCCGGCAACATTTTTAGTGTACAAGTCAATGGAGAATGAAGTTTTGTCGCCTGGCTGCAAAAAAATGGACTTTCAAATTCTTAAAAAGCTAGCACAAAATATGTTGTCATGAGTTTGTCTGCACAGGTTATGATAGTTTTGACAAAACTCTCTTTTATTTGAGAGCTGACGTGTTAATGCATGTTCATTAACATAAGTGGGGTGGTTTGTCTTGCCATATCTGAACACTAAAATGTTGCGGGGATTTGTTGCTGAGATTTGTCGCCTCATATCTGAACAAGCCTTTAGTGGTGCAAAAAGACATGAAGTTTTGTCGCCTGGCTGCAAAAAAATGGACTTTCAAATTCTTAAAAAGCTAGCACAAAATATGTTGTCATGAGTTTGTCTGCACAGGTTATGATAGTTTTGACAAAACTCTCTTTTATTTGAGAGCTGACGTGTTAATGCATGTTCATTAACATAAGTGGGGTGGTTTGTCTTGCCATATCTGAACACTAAAATGTTGCGGGGGTTTGTTGCTGAGATTTGTCGCTTCATATCTGAACAAGCCTTTAGTGATGCAAAAAGACATGAAAAGATGCATGCTGGTGTCTGTATTGCATATGTTCTGGAAGAGTCTTTTCATGTGCCGCTCCATCTCGCTTAGCTATCTAAAGAGGATTCTCATGTCTAAACATCCTTATTATGGTAGCTGTTTTTCACTTAAGGACCTCCTACCCATCTTCAACCATTCACCTCTGCTCTCCTGCAGGTCGTCCAAGAATATGAGAGGGCAGTTATCTTCAGGATGGGGCGGTTGTTACCGGGTGGGGCCAAGGGGCCAGGTATCTTCTTTATTCTTCCATGCATCGATAACTACGTCAAAGTGGACCTGAGGACAGTTTCATTTGATGTACCCCCTCAAGAGGTAAGATCAGAACAGGTTCAGTCAATCAAATATTGACTTGGCTCAGTAGTTGTTATCATTCACAGTTGTAACTTGTACCTGAATTTGAGAGGTTCACTAGATAAAGCCTTTGTTAAACTTTAGAATACATTACTTTGAAACTATGTAACTTTCATTTTCTATTACTACCCCACCCTTGAATATACTAGGGATTATTTTCATGAAAGCAAACAAAAAATTTACCAAGTCTTAGAGATCTGGGTCCCATTTGATAAAACTTGTTATCTGTAACAACTGCCACATTTTCCTGACAAATTTGCTCTCAGCCAATCAGATGCAAGGATTTCAGTAGCTTATAACAGTTATTGCATCTTGTTATTGATAACAAGTTTTTATGAAACAGGGCCTAGGTGTTCTGTCTTACAAAGAGTTATTTCTTGTAGTGATCACCCCCCGTGTGTCTCCTGCTGGAATGGAATATGTGTTGGAGAAATTGTCTAGAAAGGCCACAGTGACCCCCTTTTCTTTTCCCTTGGGTGGTCTTGATAGAAAGGCTTGACTGTGTGTTTAATTTGACTAACAAAAATTGTAAATTGAAAAACATGTACCATGAAACCTGTAAATAAAGAAAAACAGTCGTGAGGGCAGATAGTCCATATGCAGATTTCTTTGATACATGTTTCACACGAAAATTCTGTTCAAGGTGGTTTTTCTTCAGGGGTTGTCACTAAAACAGGTTTCACTGTATATCTTTAAAATGAAAGCTTTAGAAAATGGAGAATTGACAAACTAACCGTGTGACATTTAGAAAAAAAAAGTATATAGTAATAAATTGAGGTTGTATAGATGCATGCAATCAACCCAGTTTATATACATATGCAAGCAAAACTGAATATCTGTTCACCACATCAGCTGTGCTACATGCAACTTTCTGGTTGGCTAGCTCCGTAATTCATTTTAATAACATGCCTCCTTACAAGTAAGCAAAACATGGAACCTGGCATATTGCTTGAGTAGATGGGGGATGTGACATTAGGGTGTGTTTTACACATGGTCGATGACAAGGTCAGCATGCGCCCGGTAAGACACTGCATTTTTTACAATGCAAAGCACTATTGATCAGCCAGATGTGGATTTGAGGGGCCGTGAACCCATACCCCAGCTTTTGAGGGCAATTAAGCATATAAATTTTAAGGTAAAAAGGACTGAAAAGATAGAAAAAAGAAAAGAATGTGTGCCCTATCCCCTAATTATATTCTTATAACTTTTTACTATTTTTTGCTGAACTCTTTCCTTGATAACCTGACAGTTGAGGAAGTATATTAGATGGTCGTTTTTACAATATGTAAATGGGTCATGAACGTGATGAGTAGAGGTGAAAGGATCACACTAATAAAGATGGAAGCATGCCATGAATTAAAGGTTGCTCTTAATACAACTCAATTCAAATTGTGTTTTACATATCAGAAGAGGAGAGAGAGAGTGCTTTTCTAATTGGCAGAAAGCTAAGGATCATTCAGAGTTAATGTTTGTAAACCAATGTGAGTGCCGGATTACATTTGCGGAGTAGGTATAATTAGCTGGATTTGTAGCTAGAGCACCCTTGTTTACTAATGACTTTGATTCAGAGGTAGGGTTTGCAATTTTCTGTGCAAATTAACCTTTGGAGAAAGGTAGTTGTTTGATAAAAGCTGTTGTTATGTAAGAAAATACAAGTCAATCCTCTGTTACCATATACAGGTTTAGATACAGAGTCACATTGTGGCAAAAGGCTGGGGGGAAAAAAAAACCAAGACAAAAACTTTGAATATCAAATTTTAAATTGTAATGCTTATTTCATTAATTGTGTGTAGTACGTAGATTACCTCCATTCATTTTCGGGGGGGGGGGGCATTGTTGTTGTTGAATTGGGTTTTTACAGAGGTGTATCAATCAGATATGATTATTTACGTCTGGGACCGACCTTTTACATCACCATCCGAAAGACGCGACTCAGACTTGAACCTGGGTCTGCTGAATCAGTTTATAACTTCCACTGTTAGCTGGATTACAGGTGCATGCAACGCCAAGGACACTGGAATATGGTGGCCCTGAAGTACGCTCGACAACAGGTGATGTGCGACGTGAATTTCGCATCCCAGGTCCTGAACTTTGCATCCGAAGTCATGAAATTCATGACCCGTGGCGCAAACTTTGCATCCCAAGTCGTGAAATTCACGACCCGCGGTGCGAAATTCAGGACTGGGATGCAAAGTTCGCGCCACGGGTCATAAATTTCATGACCTCGGATGCGAAGTTCGGGACCTGGGATGCGAAATTCACGTCGCACATCACCTGTTGTCGAGCGTACTTCAGGGCCACCATACTGGAATGATCAACCTTCTAACCCCTGTGGTAGTGGTAATGTTGTTGATATACACCCACAAAAATGGGAGTTCAGGAGATGGAGCTAGAGGATAGAGGACAGATGAAACTGGATAGTGTATGGAGGTTGAGAATATGGGGGGAAAGGAGAAAGAGAGTAAGAGATGGGTATAAACTAGTTGAGAGATAAATGTACACAAGATCATGATTTTTCCTGCCAAGTTTTTTCATTAGTTCGCTAAAAGACATCCTTGCACTCGCAGATGTGATTACATTCCATATTAATGAAGCATCCTTCACATCATGGAGTCCTCACTTCATCTGTTTCACAGATGGAGGATGAAATATAAGATATGACACTGTCATCTTTCCTTGAATTAAGATTAATATCGAGGCTTTCAGCAGGTTTCAGCAATCTGGGCTAGAATATTTAATGTAAGCCCTCTTTAGTTGAAGGATGTACATGTATATATTTTTATATTTTGTGACAATCAACAAAACAAGAAGATATCCATTTGTATTATTACCCTCACTTCTGATAAGTACAACTCTCATACTGCTACTGCAGTGTTTACAGTTATACATTTAACTTGACTTTTTATTCTGTTTCTTCAGCTACTTTTGACTTGAGGCTGTTGCACCTTTCCACGTACTTGTACATCTCCTTTTATATTTTATTCAATTTCTGTGTACTACTACTTCTTTTTGATCTATATCATCTACTTCTACTACTTTCTGCTACTTCTACTACTACAGTACTTCTACTTCTACTACTACAGTACTTCTACTTCTACTTTCTGGACTGCCTCTACCACTTGTCTATTACTTCTACTTCTAATTCTTCTTTTGCTCCTTCTTCTACTACTGTTTTTATTTCTATTACTTCTACTTTTATTTCTTCTGTATCTATTACTTCTATTGTCTTTAAATTTGGTTTTTTAAATCTTCAGAACAATATGAAATTACCTTTTTGGGGGGTTTATTTTATCCCACTACTTCTTCTATTAAAGAGGCTCTGTCGTGAGCTTTCACTGGGAATTTGACACCGTGGGTGCTTACCCAGTAACAGGTGTTGTCCATCACTATGAGTTTTATGACCAACAGACCTTATGTAATGCTCTGTATATTCCACCCTTTGCCCCATATGGCAAATTCATTATCTCACTTTCCATGGCCCGAGAATGCCCGAGGCAGGCCGAAGAATGTTTATGGTGGGACACCTTGTTTTGCTGTGCCCCAACGTAGCTCTATAACAGGTATTACCAGTGCTTTTCACAAAATCTGGTGTCAGCAAATTATGAGTCACTCCCCATGAAAGCCCACGACAGAGACTCTTTAACTTCCATTGCCTTGAAAGAGTTTTTTAAAGATCTACAAAACAATATGAAATGACCTTTTTCTTCTGTTTTTTTTTATTCCAGGTTTTGTCCAAAGACAGTGTTACGGTGGCTGTAGATGCCGTAGTGTACTACAGAGTCCACAATCCCACTATTTCAATAACCAATGTGGAGAATGCACAGAGAAGCACAAGGCTACTCGCTGCCACGACGCTTCGGAACGTTCTCGGAACGAAGACGTTGGGCGAGATGCTTACAGACAGAGAGAGCATCAGTAGTCAGATGCAGTCGGTGCTGGATGAGGCGACTGACCCCTGGGGGGTCAAAGTTGAAAGAGTAGAAATGTGAGTTAGAGTTGAGGGATGATTTTTCAAATGTTCATATTGATTATTTGCCTGAAATATTCATGTTACTGGGAATGTTGGATCAATTGATAGAGCATTCGCCTCATGAACGGGAGGTCGTGGGTTCGATCCCTGGCCAAGTCATACCAAAGACTTAAAAAATAGGACCTTCTGGCTTCTAGCCGGGCGCTTGGCGTATAAGAATGGAGAAGGGTAATAACATATTATGTTATGCAGGGCCCACTGGAAGAGCAGCTGATAAAAGCTGAAGTGGCTACCGTGGGTAAATAAGACATTATTATTGTTATTATGTATTATTATTATTATTTTTATTTTTTCAATTATTATTATTATTATTATTATCATTATCATTATTATTGTTATTATTATTATTATTGTTATTATAATTATTATCATTATTATTTTCTTATGGATTATGCTATGGCAGGATGGGGGGGGGGGGCAGGGAATTATAGCCATTGATTCTCATTCAAAACCCAATAGACATAGTTTAAGTAGACAATGATAAAAGATTACCCCTTTTATTATATTATAATCTCTCCATTCCCGTTTTGACAAAATCCTAAATCCATCCCTTGATTATATGTTTTTTTTTTTAAATTCCAATCACAGTAAGGATGTAAGACTACCAGTCCAACTCCAGAGGGCCATGGCAGCAGAAGCAGAGGCAGCAAGGGAAGCAAGGGCAAAGGTAATACTAATTCTAATGGGTTAACAGAGGTCAATTGTCACTTAGTCTAATCCCATTTTGTCTAACGCCCATTTACTCTCATCCCACATGGTCTAATCCCATTTCATCTACAACCATTTTGTCTAATAACCATTTGGTCTAATTGCCACTTAGCCCATTTACCATTTTGTCTAATTTCCAGTTAGGCTATGTCCATTTCATCTAATACCCACTTGGTCTAACACCACTTAGCCTATCTGGTTAGACCAATTGATAATAGACCAAATAGTCATTAGACGAAATGAGGAAAACCAAGTAGACGAAGTGGCAATTAGACCATTTGAACATTATACAAAAGAACTATTAGCTCAAGTGGGTATTAGACCAAGTGATGATTGGACCAAGCATCAATTAGACCAAACTGATAGTAGACCAAATGGGTTGAGCCATAGTGGTGTTAGACTATCTTGGAATAAGACCAACTGGTATTAGACCAAATGGTTATAAAACCGTTAACAGACTCTCAGGTGTGTGAAAAATCTAGGGAATATTGGTTAAGTTCCTTACTAGGAATAGGGATGTGTTTTAACATCCAGTCACCTTGAGGGAAGCAACAGCAAAACTTAGCTACACAACCCCTCTATCAGGTTAATAAACGCTTCCATGATATACAATCCAGGAAGCCTTGGATTCATTCATTGCTAGATATTGGAGGTGTTTTCTACAACCCAGAGATTTACCATGAATGCTAAAGATGCCATAGTAATGTTTCCTTTACAAGCAATGAAAATTTATGAAAGCTGATAAATGTGTGCAGCCCTCTAATATATCCTTCTACATTTGTGACAGCTATTAGATGAGCTCATGGCTTGAAATTCTGTGTTTATTCTAAAAATCTGGCTAACTTGCAACCAGTGGTGTATTGGGGGGGGGGAGGGGCAGGAGTCCAGGGTGCTACTTTTAGGGGGCACAAAAAAGCAAGAGCAAAGCCAAAAAAAAGAAAAAAGAAGAAGACATCCTGGAAGTTTAATCCAATGACCAAGCAAAAAAAAAAAGCTCCAAATTTCAAGCTTTAAAATTGTTTTCATAGGCATCAGTTGGAAGGGGTACAATTTCAATGCTTACCCCTGGCGCCATTTTCCCTAGATATGCCACTGTTTGCAATTGAAGATACAATTCTTATTGTAATGATTTATACATATATCTCAATGATGATACTTTTTAATCTTGACATTTGTATATTTTAAAAATTAGAATATGAATTAATATTGATTAATTGATTGATTGATCTACAGGTGATAGCCGCAGAAGGAGAACAGAATGCCTCCAGAGCTCTCAAGGAGGCAGCCGATGTCCTCCAAGAATCCCCTGCAGCACTCCAGCTACGATACCTTCAGACCCTCAACACCATCTCAGCAGAGAAGAACTCCACCATCATCTTCCCTCTCCCCATCGACCTTCTCACAGGATTCATGGGCGGAGACCGGGCGTCGCCACCAACGCCTTCCGTGGAGGTCAAAATGGTGGAGTGAAGGGGGGGGGGGGCAGTGGTCGCCCCTCAGATGAATTGGAACTCGATTGTCTTGATAGCCTCATTTACGTTGTTATATTCCTCATCATGCAAAACTGGAGATGTATTTTTGATCATTTTTGTGATGATTCCAGAAGTGATGTCTGAGGTAGCTATGAAGGCACGTTCAGAATGCGGAATCCATAATAGCTGAAAATCCTAATTTATAGTGAAGCGGTAGAAGTATTACATTAGCAAATAGAGTCAGTGAATACCTTTGATACCTTGATCATTCTGAATGTAAGCAAAAAAAAATATATACTTAGATGTGTAAAATTACACTTTTTGATTTATCACAGTCATGCCTTTTTATTTTGTTTCAGACCATAGACATATAATGAATTTACTAGACGAAAAGCAGCACGCGTGGATTCATAACACCAATGGCATTAGGCCCTGCCTCTTTCGGATCATTTGAAGGCTGACCTAAGCACCCGTTATCGTTGCATTATTCATAACTTTTGCGTGTATCAGTTTTATTGTGACACTTTGTTTTAATGCGCATTAGTTGCACATTTTTTTGTGCATTTATTGTGCATTTATTGCGCATGTTTTTAGCTGATGGGCGTGATGTTTTAAAACATGCACAAACGCACGCCACTCCTTGGAATCATCTTACAAAATGCATTATTCATTTTTGATCATGAATATTGATGGATGCTTAGGTCGGCCTTCTAATGGATCTGGGGGTTGTTTCACAAAGATCTAAGTTTGACTAAAGTCGCACTTAAATTCCTACTTGCGTGCTTTATATTACGCATCACCCAATTGGTCAGATCATGCTCAGGGGACGCGCACTATTGGAAGTCTATCAATGAGATTACGCGTTAAATACCAGATGCGCATTGGCGCTTAAGCACGACTCTAAGTCAAACTTAACTCTTTGTGAAACACCCCCCTGGACAAAATGGCGGAGCTTTAGGGGCCTGTTTCAGACATTCTGTACATGCCACGACCAGTGATGCCAACTGTTCCTTTTTTTGCAGTATTTTGTGCTATTTTTTAAAGAAAAATACTGCAGGTTACAAGCAAAATACTGTTTTCCTGAACTAGTAACTACAGTTCTGTGGCTGTAAAGTAGGGTATACTCTTTTTCCATTCATAATACTTCTTTTCACATATTAAAAAAATAGTTCAAAACTGGATGAAACGTTGGCATCTCTGCACTACATTTTGCTAAGCGTTAGTGTACCTAATCCAAGGTGATTTCATTTGTTTCCTATTAAAAGGAACCTAGTATTTTGCTTATCAAGCCAAGGGGAGTGGGAAAATTTGGATGTCAAGACATTAATCCTTGGTGTCTATAGTTGTGCCAGTATCTCTTTCTGTTACTGTATATTCCATGATCTTTTCATGTTCTGCCAAAACGATGTCAGATGTGCCACAATATCTTCCTGAATGGACATTGTCATGGAATATTTTGAATTGTGTACATTTCATGTTTGATATATAAAGAGATGATTAGTACTGCAAATTGAAAAAAAAAAACTTGAAATGAAGATGTATTAAAGATTTTCATCTTGCACTCCCCCCCAAAAATACCCATATCACAGGTGATAACCATTGGCTGTCACATTTGTATGATCCTCTGTGCCATCTTATCATTGATTACTGCCTATGCTTTGTACAGACTTTCGAATATGGCATGCTAGCTAACGAGGCTATCAGTGAACATGGCACATAAAGGGTTAACAAATAACATCATGATTTTTTGCCAAAAGCATTTAAGGTGCAAGAAATATATATCTGAAATGTTCATACATGTGCAGGAAGTTAAGGGTTTCATTGAATATGAAGCATCACATGGCTGAATCGCTCATTCTCAACTTCCTGCCCTCTCCCTTTCAAAAAATAAAATCAAGCTAAATTTTCTCTGATTAAGGGGCAATTAAAGTACATTTTTAGCACAAAAACACTCAAGAAACTTTCCATGAATTACCACTAGCGCTACTTTACAGTAATGTAGAATTAGAAGTAGTAAAAATTTACTTTTTCTACAATTCATTGTCAAACTGGGGAAGCAGTGCAGTAGAAAAATATTCTTGCCACCATTTGCGTACGAATGATTTATTGGTAGTAAACCTTTTGTATATAAATAACTTGTGAAGCATATATATGCAGTGTATGCTTGTGTACTGTATTGTACGCATGACTTTTATATCGCGCATATGTATCATGATTATACATATTGTACATAGAATATACCTACAGTATATACGTTTACACTATCATATGGTCCAATATAGTATTTTTCCTCATATTTATATTTAGCAAATTCCAAGTTAATCCATTGATGTAGAATTTTTAGTACAAATTGTATGTGAGATTTTGTATATTAGTAGATTGAAATCGTAGAATAATGTGGTTATATAATTCAAATTTTGTGGCAAATGCAGCACAGATAGCCAATGTGTAAAAGTAGTCTGATATTCAGATTTCTTCATTTCTTTGAGATGACTTATTGATGCTCCACAATAAGAAAAAGAAATAGTGCATTTTACGTTTTGATTCAAACCATTTCTGTACATTTCCAACTGCCAAAACTTAAACATGCTTGTGCAGAATGGTTTAAATATTCTATGCATTCTTCCTTTATTGTTGTGATTCTGAGTATTTAAAATTGTCGAAACCAACTATGGTATAGCACCAATCATTAATGAAACCTGCATTTACTAAGTAACTTTACAAAAAATATAAAGCTGCTAACATGCAGGATAGTATGTTATGAAGCAATTCTAATCATACTCTTCATTGAGAGGGCATATTTGCATAACTGGTCATTAGAAAGTGCTAATGTCCAGTCAGTAGTATTTTCTAATGATTGGCTTATGATTAGCCTATCGGTGGTGTAGACCTAATTTTGTTGACTCCAGATCTGAGGTATTCAAGATTCCAGTTATCTATTTCATGACTAGGATCACTATCATTATTCTATAAAAGGAATAGACTCATCATGTGTTTGGGAGTTAGTATGATTATCAACCCTTGGTACGAAACGGTCCAAACACTTTCGACTATTGTCCAAGCATTGAACTTTTGCAAAGGTAGCATGAGACATTATACATGTATATAGAGTTCATATTTATTAGGATAGGATACCAGCCTGAAAAAAATGGTGGCTGGATTAGTTGCCCTCCGGTTGGGGGATGGTGGTGCTAGTATGACGAAGGTCTGAAAAAGCTTGCAGCTCATCAGGCGAAAACTAACCCAAGCAGGTCATTTTTAGTGACTGAGAATAAAGAACCAATTCTCAACACTTTTATCACCAAACAGTGATCATCTGAGCACCAGGACTTCCAAAAATAAGTTACAAAAGCATTTTCTGAAATTGCACATTTTTTATGAAATTCTGTACACGCCAAGACGACATGAATTCCTCAACTTTTCAAATCCATTAGAAACACAAGCATTTTATAGCATGACCAGGTTTTATTGGTGTTGTATTTTTCAAATACTTTTTATGATTGTGTTGTTTCTATTTTGTACAGAATATGTGCATATTTTTGTGATTCTTATGGCTTATTATGTTATTACTTAGCATAGCCAAGAAACATATTAAAGGTTGCAATAGTCTGTTATTTGATACTTTACATTAATTAGTGAAATAGAGAATGTTTATGTTTAGACCATTTTTCTCATTATTTTGTAATATGTATTTTTCCTTGCTCCTTGAGCTATTTTTTTTTTCACTCCAGATTTTTTTTTAAATGTAGGGGAAAAAAAGAATTTGGTATTGCATGGACAGTCTGGTGCAAGCTTTTCATACAAAGTTTTGACAGCAGTTTTTAGTTTGTGAACTTTGTTTATAAAAATATTTCTTAAAATCTGCATTTTCATTTAATACATGCATATGACATGCTATGTGTGCTACAATCAGTTCTTTTAGTACCCTGCAGGGCTAGTCATTTATCTTTTATGACCATCATGGCCAATGATCATTCAGTCTGTTAACATCTATTCCTAGTTAAGGCGTGAATGTAATATGAAAAGTGGCCATACATTCTAGGTCATTTAACAATATGCCTGTACTGAAGGGCAATTCCACGGTAACTGACATTACCAAGATAGTGTACTAGTGGTATTGTTTATATTGTAGTTTTGTGAATGACACTTGTTTCGGCTTTTAATTTCTATAGATAAATAAGTTGATAATGGAGAAGAAACACATGGACAGTTTTTATCTCAAACTGCATGTCTTACAACACAGCAAGCGAAAAAGGGGCCGGTAACTGATGTTAC
The DNA here is from genome assembly GCA_029962745.1 of Echinometra lucunter. Lineage (NCBI taxonomy): Eukaryota > Metazoa > Echinodermata > Echinoidea > Camarodonta > Echinometridae > Echinometra > Echinometra lucunter. Next base: position 11,957,838 of record CM057165.1, on the reverse strand, counting down.
ACAAAAGACATGGAAAATGATGGTGTCGAATCAAATTTATATATCTCATGCATGTCTCAGACTTGTAGGGATTATGTAATTCATTTGACATTACACCTAGATTCCTGGGAAGAGATGTGCAAAATAATGAGCCATTTGAATAATTTGTTTTAGTGCCATGAAAAATTTACTGAAGACATGTTGGTAACTGGCATTACATAACTGACGTTACGGTTAAATTCAGCGTAGGTTTTGCACATTTCCATTAGTGTTTCATTCATTAACTACTCAAAATCTGTTAAAGTAATCCATTAAAATCAATTAAATGAAAATAGATCAGAGAAAAATGAGTAAGTATCAGAATAAGAGGCATTTACAGTACTTTTCCCTGATCATAGTCCCATATGTGCAATTTTTTGTTTGTTTATTTTATTCTCCGTAAGAAGGTTGAATTGCAAATTTTTTATCTTAAATGTTTATTTGTAACAAAAAGAAGAGCTCTGTAGTGATTTTTATTTGGAATTAACAGAACACAGTGCGACTTCAATTTTTGAGCTCTGTGTCCCATATGTTGTGGATTTGCCCTGAAGGAGAAAATATGCGTTATAATGATATTGTAGAAAAAAACAAAACCCTGAACCAAATGTTGACCCTTATGGGCTTAGAAATATGAAAAGCTCACCACATATTGTTCTTTGTAACTTTAATGTCAGGCCTTTACTTGTAGATTAAATACCATTATTTTTTTTTATTTTTTTTTAAAAACACATGCACACGTTAGTATTAATAATGCATATAGCATTTCCATTTATTTGATATACGATAAAAGAGCAATGTAGATAAAATGCCTTGCTCAAGGGCATAAGTACTGTACCAGGAATCGAACCGCGATCCTCGCATCTCCAGTCAAGCGCCTTAGACCACTTGACTACGGCACCTTCACTTCATTCTTTTGTTTACTTGAGGAGGATCTGCTCAAGAATCATCTACCCCACGGAGCTGTCAACTATATCTATCCAACAAACCAACTTGATTCTCCTTTCACAGATAAGAAAATTGGAGCCATTTATTACAAAATGTGTTTTTAATAATATTTCTTGTGGGCATCACATGTATTCAACCCAGTCATGATGGGAGTTATTTAAAGCCTAATTTAATCAGCTTTTATTCTTCAAACTGGCAACACCAGTATTTTTATGTTATTCATTTTTTTCTTACTAGATGTCATGTATCTGTAATGAATATATATTGACAAAAAGTTTGTTGAGAAGTTAAAGAGTTGCAAATTTGCTTTGATAAAAAAGTGATTTTGGTATTTTCATTGCATTTCCAATTCAAGGATTTTAGAGCTTAATTTTTTTTTCAACAAAATTTTCAAAGTCAGACCAACAAATACTGATGCAACTAAAATAGGCAACGTTACGTGTAGAATTTGCTTTTGAATTTGCTATTTTCCTGCTCATGCATGTGGTATGTTGAATTATTAGGGCACTGCATCCAAAGTTACTGGGCCAAACCACAAAATGTGAACCATCATGAATGGGTATAAAAAGTGGTAGTAGACCACACTATGAACATGACGGACAAAGAAAGCGGACAAAATAAACAACCCCTCATTCTACCCTTCACAATGGTTCTCTGGTAGTCAAAAGAACATCCCTTCACTGCTATTGTCTAAAATATGTGGAACAGGTGTCACATGCATATTCACCTGGAACTACATGATTAAACATAATAGCTGTGAAGGATGTTCTTTTGACTACCAGAACCATTGTGAAGGGTAGAATGAGAGGTTGTTTATTTTGTCTGCTTTCTTTGTCTGCCATGTTCATAGTGCCAGTAAGCCACCCGAGTATCTGAAAATTCTTGCATAACTGTGTAACAGTTATTTTGCTCCTGATCCTAATGCCCTTCAGAGTTATCTTGTAATGCTATTGTGATGTTAAAACTCAACCTGCCAACTGCAATTTGTTTTGTGACAATGTACTGTCAGGAGCTTGTTTTTATATATTCGTCGCTTTGAATAGTAATATAGCATTCTTAAATTCCTTATAGGCCTGTTCAGATATCAAGCGGAAAATCCCCGTGGTAAACCCCCATGGTAAACCCCCATGGTAAACCCCCCTGGTTTTTCCACATAAATGAATGGGATATGGGGTGGCAAAAAAAAACAGCAGAGGCAAGAGGCATTTTTTTTCTCCTGGTGGCAAAAAGCTGTGGACCAATCAAATTCCTTGAAAAGTTAGCGCATATGATGTCACGAGTTTGTCAGCGCAACTTTTGGCAAAACTCTCTGTTATGTGAGTGTTGATGCGTTAATGCGTGTCCATTACCATACATTGTGTTTGCCATGCCATGTATATAAACCTTTCAAAAAAATTGGGGTTTGCTGCAGGGGTTTTCCACATCGTATCTGAACAAGCCTTAAATGTGACAGTTGTATTTAATACATGTCATTTTTTTGTAGTGATTAGATGATCATAGTGTAAAAATGGTAAGTTTAGTAACTTACTCATCATATCCTACCATTGCAAAAATATTGTATACATTTTTGTGTTGGCTTGTAAATAAATTCATAATTACATACTTTATTAAGAATTGCAACTCCTGTGTTTTATTTGTCTAAAATAATCCTTTTTCAGGTTTGAAGTGTTATCAGTCATTCTCACTCTGATGATTGGTAATCACTGTTTGGTATACCAGCATTCTCCTTCTAAAATATGTTAAAAGAAAAAAGTCTTTAACCCATTCGTGACAGGAATTATTTAAAGCCTAATTTGATCACCTTTTATTCTTCAAATTGGCAACACCAACATTTTTCTTTTAGTGCTACATTTTTCTTATAAAACATCATGTATCTGAAATAAATATAAATTGACAGAATGTATGATGAGAAGTCATAAAGTTGCCAATTTGCAGGGAAAAACGGTAATTTTAACATTTTCATCCCATTGCCAATTTAAGGATTTTAATGCTTATTTTTCTTTAAAAAATATCAGCATCAAACAACAAATACTGAAGCAACGAAAATGGGTGCTGTATGTGTAGAATTTTTTGCTCTTTCTGTTCATGTATTGTGTATGATTTCTAGGGCTCTGCATCAAAAGTTATTAGACCAAACCACATAATGTGGACCCTCTATCACGAATGGGTTAAAAGAAAAAAGTCTTTAAAATTGCTCTCCCACTACTTAGCTTTAAAAATTACTCACATTCATACACTACTGAACAAATGAAATCTGAATCACTGATATATGGTCTCCAAGTTTCTATTTATTTTTTCTTGTCTTGTTTTTCTGCAAAATTTCTACCCTACATTTTTAAACTCTTGCATGCATGCTTGAAATATATCCACATACTTGCAAACAAACATATACTCACGGGGATGGTGCACACTTCTATACAAATAACATTCAAATACTTAAATAAGCAACCTAAACCACATATATGCAAAGTTAATGAAAGAACAAATGCAGTTGAAACTCTTAAATTCATATACTCATGAAAAAGTAGGGTATTAGAACATAGCTACATGCAAAATATTGAGTTTAGAATAGGGTAGTTCTAGATGAGAATATGAGCAGAGGTAGTGATATTTAAAACATATTCACATTATATTCATTTATATGATTTTAATGTCATTCATTAAGCAGACATTTAATTTCATTCATTTAATTGCACAGTACAACTCCCTACATGTAAGAGACAATACATGCAACATATTAATTACATCACTCATTCTTATACCTTTCAAATAATGGAGAAGTTGTTAAAGTATTATGCTGACTTATTATTTAAATGATATTATACAACTCACTCTTGAATCCTAATCAAATGATTGGTTGAGGGCAGTCACATGTTATTCATTGTTTTAGTTTACCACATGCTCTTCATAAAAAGTGTGCAATTGATAGTAGTGTGTGATGGGTGGTACACGATGAGCTAAGTACGCCTATACCTTGTGTGAGCTAATACACACATAGCAACACATGGTGGTGTTTGTAGAGGTTATTGTGCTAGAGTAAGCCTACTCAGATCAACTTGTAGTTTGCTTGTGATTGATGATTTGGACCATCTTAAAATATACCAATCACCAAAAGACATTTTGCTATGCATGTTTGGAATTCAATATCACTACAATACATTGAAATATGAGCTTTAACTATTACTAGTATAAAGAGATATTTTGAGTTCAAATATACTCTCAACTAACAAAAGCAACTAGTGAGATAGACTAGTTGATGTAAGCTGGCATAAATCTGCATAAATTTGGGTGTTTACAGAAGCAACAGTGATTCGATTTCATAAAATGCCTTAATTGTGTGGTCCTATGTTATCCTTCATTTTCATCAAACTCCTTAAACTTTTAACTCCTAGAATGCCAGGTAAAGTATTTAGAGGGTTTATTTCACATGTACAAGCTGTACACAAATTATTTTTGGAGGTGATTGGTAAACTTTAAAAGACTCCTTTCAATCATTTCAATCACATAACAAGGATCTAAGAATTTTGCTGTATTAAAAAAAAGATGCATGTCTTCCTTCGTGCATTACATTTTCTATCCCATCATTGAGGCTGTACGTGCACCTATCGTACAAGGCTGAGTGCAGATAGATTGTATAATAAACAAATAGAGACATGCATCATTTGTATAATGCATACCAGGCAAGCTTGTCAATAACATTAATGAGTCTATATCATTCAATATCGGTTCTTATTACGATAACGTTCAAAATGGATTCACGCAGTGCTTAATACTCCTATGATTTGAAGCAAATATGATATGTCTATGGAAGCCCAATAATGAAAACAATATTGAATATTTGGACCAAGAAAACCTCCTCTTTGTTCTTAAAGATCAAAAACAAATTCAAGAAATATGAAGTTTGATATCATTGAACAAATCATGTTTTATGTATTACTTGCCCCAAATAAATAAAAAGGCCTATTTGAAGGCAACCCCCAAAATCTATTCTTAACATTGAAAGTGTCACCATTATTTTCTTCCCTTTTATGATAATGCAAAATAGCAATCAATACTCATTAAAATCATGTCATCAGAAAGAAGGCTAGCCTTACAACCCTTTAAAAGAGTGTCCTTACCCAGGGAAAGGTAAGAATTTGAAACAAGGATTGCAAAAGATCTATTTTCTTCAACAATCAAACAAACACACAGCCAAAGAAACTTCTAGCAATTCGCATCTAAAGCTTTGCTCTTGGAGACCAGCTAGGTTATTTCAGTTTGTCCCCAAAACAAAATTGAGCTAAGAAGGCAAGTTCTATCATCACCCATATTATACTAAGGTGCTTTTGATTTTCCACAACAAATGATTTCCTCTATGAGTCACTCAAACATAAAAAATAAGCATACCCCAGACTCCAGCTTCTGTGTTTATTAGTATAAACACATTTCAACTTCCTATTCTGGTGAGTGAGTCAATGAGAAAAGTGACAGATACAATTAAAATTGGTATTTAAAAACTAACCGATTTTAGAGTCATGAATCTTCTAAACTAAAAAGGCTGCTTTTTAGCAAGTCCGTGCACATAAAATAGAACATAGGAATCATATAAACTAAGCACACACACAAAAAAACATAATACATAGAAAAAAAAACATAAATATGGGATATTATCAATAAAATAAAGCATCTATAACAGTTTTCCTACCACTGCATTATCATTTCTAAATAAAATGCAGACAGACGAAACCTTCATGTCAAAGAATTTTTGTAGACGATGCAGCAGCTCGGCTCCCAAATCGCAGATGCGTACCTCAGGGTGAAGTCACTCATACTAGTTAACATTCATTATTCACAGAAAATCAAAAGCACCCCAGTATCTCCCTCCAGAACTTGCCTAAACTTGCCCCATTCACCTCATCATCATAAATATATCCTCTATAACAATCTGATAATTTTACCAATGAAAATTCCTATAGTACATATTTTTCAAGTCATATTTACACACGTATCAATACACGTTTTTCTTGTAGTGGTCTCTATCATGGGCTATATAAACTATACAGAATATATACAGTATAATCATGAACTTATCTTCCAAGTTCTTGTTTGCTATATTGCTGTTTTTTCTGAAAGTTTGTTGCTTTTGTACCAACTGTCTCCTTGTTATCTTACTGATAACAAAATGTCTTATAAGGTAATGATAAAAAGTATATAATCCATGATTGACATAAACTATGAAAGTCATGAACCAACTAGTAATCTGTATGTCATGACTAACATATAAAATAAAATAAACAAAGTTGTGGTTTCATACTTTCCATCACCAAGTATCTTTTCTCTTTTGTAATATACTTTGGAGCAAAATAACTTTTATGTAATATTCATTATTTTTAATTCGGATGAACATCAAACAGAATTGACCTGTTTGCAAGCTTTCTTCAAAACGAGAATTACTGATAATGAAGATAAACAAACTCAACAAAGTCTAATTGTAGAAGAAAGAGGTAACTTGTAAACATAATCTCTGGTTCTGGTAAACAGTAATGATATGTAAAGGTTCTGACTACATCTCCACAAAAGTGAAGAGAAATACTAATGAATTCATGATTTCAAAGCTTACTTCAAGTTGATAGAAAAGAGTGTATTGGCATTAATATGGCAAAACCAACATGGAATTTTCTGACTTGCTGAGACTATATAAACTATGTGACTTTCAAGCATTTTCCCACATGATAACAAATATCCTTGTTTTAAAGTGAGCTTTAATATTTGTGGGATTTCAGCCAGTTTGAAAGTAATTTAGATCAGTTGGTCCAAACAACCTTGTACTGTCTCTGGATCATTGTTTATGTTTTATAGCACTGAAAAAGACATTTCTGCTCTTTAGGGATTATTTAAACCCCAAAGTATTCTACAATGCATCCCAGAACCCCCCCCCTAAAATAAGGGTTATTGTGACCAAACTATCTATTCTATGACAATAATTATCTATTTCCCATGAATTTGAAGTACTATGCATTCAAATTAAACCTTAATAAGCAGCATCATTTGTGCCAAATTTGGGTAAAATCTTATGTTAGGATCACATCTGAACATTGAGAAGTGAAAAACCAAATGGGGAGACTTTTTCATGTGCTTTTTTAACAAAGGTAAGGATAATGCCCTTATGAAACAATTTAGGATGGTCAACTTTTTGATGGAGGTAAAGAAAGAGCATATTTGTAATAAAATGGTACCTGCAATTATTAATGAAAAGCAACTTTTGCATTTTGCAGAACTGCTACTTCTTCAAAGAACAAAGCAGACAGTAAGGTGATATTTTTCATCAAAATTTTTCTAGTCAGTGGTGCCTTCCTCTGTCATCGAACAGAATAGCATGGTATAAAGGCTCAAAAGGCAGGAAAAAATCTTAGATAATGGCAATTTTCTCATCTCAAGGGCCACCTTTTTTAGTGCAACTATTATCATACAGTACATTGTGTGGTCACAGTAACCCTTGGTTTCAGGGTTTTGTTTTTTCTGGGATGCACTATATATTAAAGACATTGGTTAACATTTAAAAAATCTCATTTTTTAAAACTTGAAAATAGGATAAACATTAGGGTTATAGTGTAAAAATACCAGTCTGAAAGTTTTCGAGTATAATATCCACAGGAAGTATTTTTAAATATTAGAAATGTGAACCAATGTTTGAAAAATATACGAGGGTTGGTTGCACAGACTAGACGTAAGGAGTGCATGCATAGCTCACCGGACCATACTGTGTGTATTGGCGTATCATGCGGTGGAAGGCAGATAACAGTAATTTTGAATTCGAGCAAAACGGTCCTCTTATTTATTGTCTCTCAAAACGAAAAATAATAAAATCACGATTTGCATCTAACTTTAATACAGTTTTTCATTCCAAATTATGGTTGGTTTCAGGGTTTTTGAGTACAAATACAAGTACTCATACACATGTTTCATCTTAGTTTGAGAATTTTTTAAATCACCTGCTCACAAAGTTAGCCAATGCCTTTAACCTTCTGTAATGGTCTCGTTTTAAAAGAAAAAGATGGAAATATGCATAAATTCTTCAAACTTCAAGTGATGTCCCTTTAACAGCTTTATACTTCTTTTTTCTCTCTCTTATATTTGTATGAGCTTTATACTTCTGAATAGCTTTAACACAATAATGACAAATTGTATTTTGAAATTCAAATTCTTGACTCGGTTTCCCTATTCAGCTTTGTACTATAGCATCCTCCAACATTTGAGGGTTATCTTTATGAAACAATAAACATCTTCAGCTTTCAAAGGTCTCATTCTACAGAGAACGGTCTCTGAATTGTAACAGTTTTGGTCTTCTGGGTAAACATCCTATACTTATTATTCTTCACTGTGAAAATGTATCAAGATTCTGCAATTTCAATAGTTGTTGCTATACTTGATGGTCCTACTGGCATTAGTCTCTGATGAGCTTCCATTTCAAGGCTGTAAAGCAAAGGCTCACCCCACATAAAATCAGACCAATTCAATCACCCGTACACCAGTCTTTTGGGTAAACATCCTTTTCTTTTTATTCTTCACTGTGAAAATGTATCAAGATTCTGCAATTTCAGTAGTTGTTGCTATACTTGATGGTCCCACTGGCATTAGTCTCTGATGAGCTTCCATTTCAAGGCTGTAATGCAAAGGCTCAAACATTACATCAGAACAATTTAATCACCCTTTGTTTTTCTACACCAGCTAACCCATTTCTGTTCCCCCATACAGTTTCTACACAAAGAATCAAACAGACTAATGCTCTCTTGTTTTTGAATAGCTGGTTATCAGCATCACTGGCAAGACACAAACAATCTCATATTGCAAGAGCTCTGGCTCTCCTTCCATTGACATCCCATCCTCAAGGCCAACCTTCTAGGTTCAAACAGATGGAGCGGCACCTCTCCCTCTCAAGTTTTCATCTGGAAGCTTTGAAAGGCTTGTATCCGTACAGCTTTGGCGTCACTTTGCATTTAAACGTCATAGGAATGGCATCCACAAAGTAGGTGATTCCTCCTCCTGGTCTCGCTTCATCAGATGTAAGTTTCTGAGAGATCATCCTCATTGATGCCTGATACTTTCTCACCGTGGATGAGCTTGGGCGTGACGGCAGTGGGTGCGGCCATGGAAGCGTACGCACTGTCCTCCAGTGACATGTGAGGGGGTGTGATCTTATCAGTCACCCTGAGGGAAGTCCGTGTTCTTTCTGGTGCTGTCATGGAAGGTGTTGTTTGGTGGAGGGTGGAGCCCGGGGAAGAAGAGCTTGGGGGTAACACACCCTTGGGCATTGACCTGGTTTTCTGTTGGATCTTGTCTGTCAGCATCTTGATTTTGTCTTCTCGCTACCGGTGGCGATGTAACAGATGAAATGGGAGGGAAAGAGAAATAGAGGATTAAAAAAGATGAATATCGATAAATTATTGTACTATTTTAGGATAATAATGGGAAAGGGAGCCTGAGATTACTAAAAGAAAAACAATTTCTTGAAAAATGTGGCAATTCACTGGTATTTATACTAATTTATTACCCGGAATCTAGAAGTTCTGCTTTCCTGTGTAGTGACGTGTCTATTGTACAACGCCTACTCAGCTTGTTGTACACAAGTCTATGGGAGCTGAACGCGCGATATTCGTACCATTGCACGGTTAATTAGCGTGACGTCACAGTAGATTCCCACAAATTACTTCTTTTATTTCTTTTGTGATGTCACAAGTAGCTTGCGGTGCGTTAAGCGTTGCGCGCGGTTTAGACCCTATACGTGTATTTATTTTTGAATGCTCAGGCTATGCCAGCAAGTCGCGTTCGCGCACTGCTACAGATACGCGCACGCGCACAGGCCAGCTGCATTTTGCAGTCGGCCCTCCTTTTCCCTGCTCTATAAACCCTGAATTATTCTCAAAAATGTGATTGTTTTTCTTGATTTTCATCAATTTCTCAGACTTCCGAGGCATTGTACAATACAAATAGCGAATATTCTAATTCGTGCAATGGTACGAGATTTTGCATTCGGTGAAAGATCGCGACGTAACCTTTATTCAACTCGGCTTCGCCTCGTTGAATAGAAGGTCGCTCTTTCACCTCATGCGAAATCTCGTACCATCGCACTCATGTCTATTCGCTATTTGTATACTATGTCATACTTTAAGGACATTATCTGGGAGGATGTGTGTTGGTAACAGGTGACCCGACATATGCTACGGCAACAATTGCTCTAGGCTTTATTTTATCCAAGATACACGGTTGGGGTGAGGGTTGCCATGGGGTTTCAGGTCAGGCTAAGAGTTAGGATTAGGGTTATGCATAACATCTGGGTCCAGTAATGATTGTTGCCATTAAAATATTTGAATTGATAGGCATAATGGTAACAACATTGATCCGTAAGTGAATATCAACATATTTAGAAAGCAACTTTCTGACACCTCACCTCTTTAATATGCCTTTTGATCTCATCATTTTCTGCTGAAAGTCTTGTATGTTTTTCTTCATCTTCCCTGCTAGGTGCTGATAGGCCCTGAGTGTTCTTATTATATGTGCCTTTAGGATTGTGTGCAATAGATACCACCTGCAACAAAAAGAAGGCACATTAATATTTAAAGTTTCATAATCGCCATTAAAAAAGATACTAATCAAATGTCCAGGAAATTTTTGACATATTACTGATAATTAAACAAAAATAGCATACTGCAGTAGAAAAAAGTTAGTACAAAATGCAGAACATTTATAGTAAAAAATGACTGGAAATCTAATGTTCCAGTGGTCAGTGTTAATATCACAGGGAAAGTCTCAAGATACATTTTGGTATTTTGGTACTGCTATTTGGAGATTTTTAAAACCATAAATTACCAAAAATCAATGAATGATGAACATTTTTCTTATACATGTAGTTTGTATGATCTGAGCTATAATGGGGTTATCAACGTAATAAATGTAATGACCAGGAATACTTCAAATTTTGATATAGTCAGTAGAAGATTGGAAGATACGTGAACATGCTCTACAAAGTTATTACTTATTACAAAAACACCTCCACCATTACTACCAGCACCATATTACTATCACTACCACTAACACTACTACCACTACTACAACTACTACCATCATTACCATAACTACCACCACTACCACCACTACTACCACCACTATCACATTACACCTTCCACCACTACCACCATGAACAACAATTACTAACCTTTGGTATAAAAATGAGTGCCAGCGTAATTGCTGAGCAGAAGACAATGGTGAATGATGTGAAGCCATAGACGGCATTATTTTGACTCTTGATTATTAATGTGACTGGAGCTGTGATAATACACAGAACCTGTGAGTAAGAGAAACAGAAAGAAAAAGAGAGAAAGGGGGATAAAAGGGGTTACAATACTGCTAATGCAATGCATAGTAAAGTAATGCATTTGCAAATTAATACAACTGATTTACATCATTAATTTTACTGTATAACTATTTTTTTCCCTCCAATACTGACATGAATTTGGATTCTACCAGATGCAAAAAATTAAATAATGCAATGCTATCACTCTTTAAAAGTCAAAATATATAAATGAATGCAAATCATATCAGAGTTGACAGTTCCTGCAAGCTTCACCACTGCCACAAATTTCAATGTGGTGAGTTTATATCCCACTGCTGCCACTTAATCCACAGTAGTACAGTGTCTCCTTTTAGCAATACTCATTACTGGAAACTTTTAGTCTACTTCTTTGCAGTACATTGTATTGTTAATGAATAAGAGTGATTTCATTGTAGCTAATCATTAAACTCTCTACTGGCAATGCTTTGTAAAATATGTAATCACTATTTTTGTTTGCAATGAAGCATTTTTCCTGGTAAAATGTGCAATTTCTATTCACAATGCTTCATGTTATATACATTTTATAAAGGAGTGGCAAATAGAAAGAATCTGTGCCAATTTGAGGAGGCAAAAGTGATTTACTTAGACTGTGAGAAAACTCTGTTGCTATGAGTTAAACAGAAACAATTTCTACAAATCCCTATTAGGAATGTCCCACTGATCATAATGCATGTGTCCTTTTTATTGGACGCAAAATGAAGAGTAACTATCTGGCTTACCCCGGCAGTATTACAAATAACAAGAAAACTATCATCATGTAATAGACTGGATTATTTTACTTACAGCAACATTATAGATGGCCATGCCGACCAATCTTGAGTCGTTTAAATCCCGTACTGTCATGTTACGGGTTTCGTACGCTAGGAAGAGACCGAAGATTAGAAGCAGGCCATTAATACCATATAAGATACCTGAAATAAAACAAACAAAAACACAGAAAGACAAGTTTACTACAGACCTGACAACCCTGCAAGTCAAGAAATAGGGACAAATGATTAAGAAACTGTCATAAAAATGGGGACATTCTGAATTTCCTATATATTATAATAGATAAATTCTAAAAAAACATAAGGCCACAGGGTCATAGAGGGTGAAAATTGCTCTTTCCTGATCCCCAACATGGGGACTGTCCCTATTAAATAAGAAGAGTAGGCAGGTATGTTACTATTTTCTTCTAGTTTTATATCCCTCATATATTTTCCCTTGAGACAACCTACAAAGCAATCACTCCTAATTGTTGATACCAGGGAAGTACTTGTCCTCAGAATAGAAGGGGTGGGAAGGGTTAATATCCAAGAAGGATTTGTCCAATGGGTACTTAAAGTGTACCAATCACCTGAACAAATAATTTGTGTACAGCTGGTTTATATGAAATGCCCCCCCCCCAAAAAAAAACAACCTCAAAACACATCCCAATTTATAGGTGCATGTATGTGTATGTCAACTAGTCTACCCACTTTTACAAGTCCCATATATGTATGGTAGCCATGTAAAAAGGATTTTCAGGAAGTTACTAGGTATCTAAACATTTAATGATAATTTTGTATCATATTAACAGGTATCTATTAAAATCCTCAGTGAATTTTACAACAATCTGTTGAAACATGTACATAAACATCTTAAACTGAACAAAGCCGTTATCTATGACCATCCATTTATTCTCGTATGATATCCACACGAGGGGGATATTATACCATTAATTAGATGTACATACATGTATTCTTGTATGCTATCACTGTACAGCGGTTTCAAAGGAGTTATATAAGCATTAAATGAATATTAATGACCCTACAAAGAATTTAAAGGCAGCAAGGAAGTGATTTATCATTCTAAAAATCCATTATCCAGTATTATGTTCAACACATCAGACATTAGTTGGGTAATTTACGGGTAGGTAGATAGTTGTACAGTCAATGCCCTCATCCTTAATGCTACTATTTATCTGCTTAGAGCAAGAGAGGTGTTTGTTTATGTAACCAAACAGTTAATGCCCCTCTACCTCTCAGCTTGGTAATCCAGATGGACATTTAAGCAGTCAATGCCCTCTTTTCAAACCCAAAAAGTTAGTTTAGGGTTCACATATGTTATTCAAAAGTTAGTGACCTTCTTGCTTTCACATGGAAAATCTCAGTGGAGAGAACAGTCAATGCCCTCTTCAAATGCTTCCAGTCATTTTCTTAGAAGCAGAAGGGCGTTGAAAGTTAACACTTAGTGCTGGATATCTGAATGGGCCTTTAGTTTTACCTAGCCAGATTGACATGCTATCAGCAGTGCAGTGCTCCAGCTGCGGTACAATCTCCAGGTCCTGCTCCGGGAAGGTCTCCTTGGGGAGGTTCTCCACTGTGCGGTACATGGGATCCACCAGCTGCCAGACCAGGATGATGGTGGAATCCAAGAGGAAGATGATGCCTATCGTCAGGTACATCTTCCACGTATTCACCTTCTGCTGGTAAGAGGGTAAGAGGAAGACATAGGGTGAGGATTTAGATAAAGGTAGTGGTGGTTGTGATGGTGGTGACGATGATGGTGACGGATATCATGATAGGGATGATGATGATGATGATGATGATGATGACAATCATGACAGCTATGATGATGGTGGTGAAAATAATGATGATGGTGGTGGTGATGGTGGTGACGATGATGATGATGGATATCATGATAGGGATGATGATGATGATGATGATGACAATCATGACAGGGATGATGATGGTGGTGATAATGACGATGATGACGATGATGATGGTGGTGACGATGATGACAATGATGACGATGATGATGATGATAATGATGATGGTGGTGACGAGGATGATGACGATGATGATGGTGGTGACGATGATGGCGATGATGATAATGATGATGATGATGATGGTGGTGATGATGATGGTGGTGACGATGATGACGATGATGATGATAGTGGTGGTAATGATGATGATGATGATAATGATGATGATGATGATGGTGATGATGGTGATGATCATGAAGATGCCAGAAAACGAAGATCATACCTATTGTTGAGATCATAGACATATCATAAATTTACTAGACGGAAAGTAGCACGCGTGGTTATCATTACGCGAATGGCATTAGGCCCCGCCTCTTTTGGATCATTTGAAGGGGCCGACTGGCACCCATTATCGCCATGATATTGATAACACTGTTGCATTATTCATAACTTTTGCGCGTATCAGTTTTATTGTGATACTTTGATTCAATGCGCATTTGTTGCGCATTTATTGTGCATTAACTGTGTATGCGGTAAGCCGATGCGTGTAATGTTTCATGACATGTACAAGCAAATGCCACTAGTTGGAAGCATCTTACAAAATGAATTATTCATTTTTGATCATGAATACTGATAGGTGCTTAGGTCGGCCTTCTAATTGATCTGGACAAAATGGCGGAGCTTTAGGGGCCCGGTTGAGATATTCATCTTTTCCCGGTTGGAGAGAAGGGAAAAAAGAGATGGTGAGTATAAGAGTGATGAGGTGATGATTGCAAATAATTGATGGCATCAGTGATGATTGTGGTATTAAAAACGATGACAGTGGTAATGGTGATAATGATTAAGATGATTATCATTAGAATGAAAAAAATTGTGTTGATAATCAGGATGATCACTGATGATGGTTGTGATATAACAATGCAAGTTGTGGTAATGATGCTGCCAACGACAACGTTATTAACTTCTGGAATGTCCAAAATACTCAAGTTACACACAATGATGACAAAATGACTGCCCCACACATCTTCCTTACACTGCAATATGTGGAGGGGTATTAGGTAGAATATCCAGTTAAGAACATCAATGCACACGGCAAACAATACAATGATGATTATGCAAATAGTACAGGCAGCAAAGACCCATTAGTTATTAATCTTTTGCTCACTGGAACCGGGTGGTCCCTGTATAAAGTCTTTGGGAATGAAAGAACTTAGTAGTTAATGGATTAATTTTCAAATGTGTATCATTGAAATTGTATTTGCTTCAGTATGGAATGTAAGATGTTGATAAAAACTGGACACGTTTGTAAAAAAAAAAAAAAAAGTACCATGGGTACCACGGTAATTTGACGAAATTAATATCAAATCATGATAATTTGATGGTACTTTCAAGGTTTTTTCAAATTACCATGGTACCCATGGTAGTTTTTAACAGGGCATGTAAATGTATTACATGTAACTTACATGTACTGCAATGTGTGCATTACATTTATGAAAACTCATAAAGCTTTACTAACACATCAAATGCTAGGCTCGAGATAACTTAGATTGAGGCTAATGAAAAAATGTGTGTTCAGCCTATATCAAATCATGTCGCTTGTTTCACATATCATGCATAGATGGTAACTATAAGATACATAGAAGCTGTTTTTTTAGCTTCAAAAAGTTGCCACTGCATGACACATTCATTCATTACTATGTACATTTCATTCACACAAAGTATACACAGTGTATGAAATGAATTATAGGTTGTACAAGAATGCTGGAATATTGAAATGTAATTTCATATGAGTTAGTGCTACAAAAAAAACACATCCAAGTACATGTACCTACATACCCATGCACATCATAATTTAGATTGATAAGAAAGAGATTCTTGCCATTAAAATGTGATGAAAATGAATGTTAGTTGCATGGAGAAGCACAATGCACCCATTATCAACCTATACCTAGTAGTTACAATCGTTCTTTTGTAAAATTAATTGCTTAGTTAAAGGATTGTCTATTCAGTTGCTCTAAAAATAGCTGCTTTAGAAATTTCACATACCTATTAAAAGACGGCTAGAAAATATGATCTACGCTATCAATTTCAAAACGATCCATCCTTGACACATTTTCTGAAGACAAGTTTCTAACTGCAATTCCCTCTTTTCAATTTTCAGTTTTTGAATTTGTGAATTTTTCTTTTCAATTTTTCAATTTCAAGAACACAAACAAGCTTGGCTTTGAGAAAACATCAGCTTTGGTTTCGGAAGTTTGAATAGTTCATTACATCTATGGAACTGAAAAGGTTACCATTCAATCAATTTCTTGCACATGTCAATGTTCAATGACAAGTATAATAATGCCCTAATAAATGTACTTCCTAATTTGTTATGAAGAAATACAATGGAGATTACAAAAACATTTCAATGATAAATACCAAATGAAGGCTGAATTTCCACCACCATGATTGCATGATATAAGCACAATCATCAAATTCTAGCTACAAGCACAACTATTACTCAATATTCAAATGCTCACTTCATGAAAAACCCTTAAGACGGCTGCAGACATAAATGAGAGCAAAAATTTCCACCCAATATGCTTTTGACCTATAAAACGAGCTCTTGAAACTGTTCCCAAGTGTACATTTATTCACTTGAACCTGCAGGATGTCTGTCAATGGTTTAAAATGAATATCATTTCCTTGATTCGGTTCCCTTCTATACCTCACATCATAAGTAATGCTATAAATCATGATATATTTTGCCTGCATTTCTAAGTGCCCACATTTATTATCCCGCAAAGTCAGAAACCTTTTATGGAAGCACACTCGTTAGTGGGTGATAACACAACAAAAAGATGGTATAATACCTTCACAACTGGTTTCTTTTTCTGAAAAGATAGATAAAACAGTGAAAGTAGGAATATCTTTTTCTCCAGTGTCAATGAATCATAGGAATTTTTTTATTTATGAGTGGAATAACCTGGGAGGAAAACCTGGGAAAACGTGGAGGGAAAGATCATTTGCCCACTCGTATCCTAAGTTATGGAATGGCCTTCCTGAAGACATCAAAAAGTGTTTAACATCTGAAACTTTCAAGAAGCATCTTATAACATTTCTGTTCACTTCCTAATTTCTTAAAAAGCGCCTTGAGCACTCCACAGAGTGGATCTGGCACTATACAAGTCGCATTTATTATTATTATTATTAATAATCATTTGTGAAACATGTTACAGGCACAAATTATACAATTACTCTGATAAGAAGTGCTAACCTGCTGCATATTAAACCAGGGTTAAAAAAATCATGTTATAATGGAAATCAAAGCTTATTTAACAGGTTAAGATTTGATATCATTTAGTATAAAATGATTCACAGTTGTTTTTCAATATGTTAATATATATCTATACCAATAATCAAACAAAAGTGGGGGACAGAGAGAGGAGAGAGATAAAGAGAAATGGGATGAGAGAGAGAGAGAGAGAGAGAGATGAAATGAAAGGAAGGGGGAGAGTAAGGTGGGAGAGATATAGAGGAAAATTGAGATAAAGAGAAAGAAAGAAATAGAGGGGGGAAAAGACAAAAGACAAAGACAAGAAAAAAAAAACCCCACGGATAAAGATATGCTGTGGTGGGAGGAAGTGCCTCCTCCTACCATCAAATCTTCTTCTTGGTTACTACAAAGGAGATAAATAGGGTGACAGAGAGAAAGAGAGAGAAAAGAGAGAAAAAGAGAGAAAAAGAGAAAGAGAGAGAGAAAGAAAGAAAGCAAGAAAAAAAAGCAAGAAAAAAGAAACAAGAAAAAAGAAAAGAAAAGAAAGAAAGAAAGAAAGAAAGAAAAAGAAAGAGATAGGGAGGTGCATGTAGGGAAAAGGAGCTTGAAGAAAGTGATATCAACTGACCTGCAAGCTGACTTTCCTTCTTCTTCTCCTGCCATCATCATTATCTGTCTTCTCCTGGGTCACCAGAGAGTGCATCATCCAGATCTTGGAGAACATAGAGCCGTATCCCAGGGAGAATCCAATACTTATTAACCAAGCTATCGACTGGACAATTAAAAAGAAACATAGAAAAATAGGTGTTTTTTATATTCTTGAATAGAAATATCCAGATCTTGCGATAATATTGGGACCATTCCCAGGGAATCCAATGCTTACTGACCAAGCTATAGACTGAACAATCAAAACGGAACAGACAAAATATATATTTTATAATTCTTACATAGGAATATCCAGATCTTAGATAATAAGTAATGCAGCAATTTTTAGAAGAGCTGAGGTGAAAACAAAGCTGATTCATGAAATAAGAATCCAGCAGATGAGATTTATAGGATTTAATACGTAAGGGACGATTGAAGAATCTAGCACTAACAGGAAAGATTGAGGGAAAAAAGAGTAGAGGAAGAAGAATAGTGTCATGGATGGATAGTCTACAGAGATGGCTAGAGTACAGAGAAGTTAAAGAGCAGGGGAACGAATTACTGGGAAAACTAGAAAACAAGAGTTGTGGAATAACATGATCGCCAAAGTCGATAGATATGGCACCTAGAGAGAGAGAGAGAGATAATATTTGGGCCATACCTAAGGAAGAACCCAAAGCTTATCAACCAAGCTATAGACTGGATGATAAATAGAGACATGATGGGAAAATAAATGAGAACAAGAAGCTCTTCATTGTATATTCAATAGTGATATAATGTCTGAAAAACATGGAGGAGTTTCAAGTGGAGATTCTATTTTTGTCCTCGGCGACAAGGAACAACTTATTTAGATTTTTGAAAGATTTGATTTCATTCATTCTCCACTCATGGGTTGGATAGCCCTTGTCAGCTCTGCCTTACTTTGGCAAAAGGAAGCAAATGACATATCAACCAAATTGTATTAATTGATATTGTCATACTTTACCTAGTGTGCTCTTCTTCCAGGCCAAATTTTATGCATGAACACTCATCCTGCTAGGAGATATGTTTGGCAAGATATCATTGTAAATGACAGATACATTCTGCTCTTTTACAGAAAATGTTACTTTTGTCACTTGCTTCCTTATGGACCACAACACATTTACATACAGTGTATATGTATCATATACTCTAAAACATGTGGAAGTTTGGCCATTCACTCCATGGCAGGTAAAAAGCTAGATGTTTAATCAATTCTTTACATATACTTGTATGTATTTGGACCAAGTGCATGCATAGCTGGATATCATGTTACTACAGAAAAGAAGAGGCAAATTTAACAAATCCACCTCGTTAACCTAAAAATCATCATGGCTCAAATTTCTGCATTAATGGTTTGAATTTCAGATGCTACAGAAGTAATACTCTTATTGCACTAGAAGTCAAACTTCAGATCAAATTAGGCCAAGAAAGTTGTAAACAAATACTCTGTTTGGCTTACGGCATAAGTTAAGTTCCATATGCTATGATTTTTTAAGCTCCTTCATAAAAATAAAGTTATCATAAACTATGCTTTCTGTTCTAAGGAGGCTTTTGTATTCTCATCATTTTTCTTTCATTCACACGACTTTTTAATTTCATTTTCCTGAAGGATTTTGGTCAGTGTACAATGGAATAGGAAATTGCTTTGCCGTTATCTCTTTTTCTACATATACCTTTTAATCTTCAAATATCTATTTCTTTTCAATTCACATGTACTGTTATTTTCAAACTGATGATAAATAAAAGAAGTTGCAGAAGTTTGTTGTTAAACTCCTTGAATTTTGCAGGTACAACTTTTCATCTTGTTGCATACATGTTAACCTATTGGCTACGTGAACTGGATGGCATCTGAATTAAGTCTATGGGAATTGGAGAATTCATTTGTCAAAGAGTTAATGTAAAACATGGCCATGGGCTTTTTCAATTCTGTAACTTAGGGGTTGGCAATATGCTCCACTGCCTGTGGTCTTCTTATTCTAACCTTAATCCCTTGCCCAAAGAAACATTTCTTGTATTGAAATGAGTGAATTCAGTTCTGGACAGGTGAACAGTTCACCCTCATGAAGCCTCGTAAGTATAAAACCACATGAAGTTGAATTATTCAACATGTTTTAATAATGGTTAAAGAATGTATGTCCATGCACTCTTCCTCAACTGCTTCGTCTATCTCTCCCGTTTTTCACACCACTCATGTTCTGTCGCCCACGGCAACAGAAGTAAATTACCGCAATGGGTTAAAGAGAAAGCAGAGTGCTGCTAAGAAGCCACTAAGGAAATGACTTTCATAGGTGGCCAACTAAATTCTAAAAAGAATAATAAACTCACAAATCATCTTTCTCCTATACTAAAAATAAACTTCAATGTCATAGGGGGGGGGGGGTATTTTGCTTCAATATTATTTATTCCATGCCCTCAAAAAATCATGTAGCATCCAAACACCACAATTTTCATGTTTGTGCTTGAGTTCTTGCAAACTCTTGAACTCTTTACAAGAACAATAAACTGAAGGGAGCAAGATTGAAAAAAAAAAGAGGTGCTAGGAAGGAAACAGTGTGGGCGGAAAAACTAATAAAATTTTACGATAATAGCCATGTTTGGGTGACTGTCCTCAACTGTCTGCAACAGGTAAGTTCAAGAAAAGTATTTGTAGGTGAAAAAAACCTAATGCAAACCCAATTCTAGTGCTCATTGTAAACTTGTCTTGAAATATTCTGGCCCTTTCAGCTCCATGTGTGTTCTATAAATGCATAAATTATCTCATAACTTTAGACGATATTTGTCTTTCTTCTTGAAATTCATGATGATTCTTGATTTGTGAAGCCAGGTGTTCCATTCAGGAGAGAACAAGGATAGAAAGGAAACTATCTTGTGAAAGTGGTTCACAAAATCATCTTTGTAGGAATATTTTGTAGCAAGTGGGAGCTGAGTAAGTGTTCACAGACTCTGTGCAATTCATGTACCTCTTTCTGACTCTGAAAAATACAACAAACAGTTTTTTCCTATCATAGTGAGCTCAATGGAACTTCCAAAGTGAGGTCTGCTGCTATCTGTATAAAAGGGTTCATTGCGAATATAGGGCAGATGAAAGAGAAGTAGGCTGCTCTTTTTGTTTTACTGCACTTAATTACAAAAAAGGGTTTGAATCATCCTACTCAATTCATTTTTGGAGTAAGGTTAAATCGATCGGCACCTCTACGCATCTTGAACTGAATTCCATTCAGAGTTTAACCCCCATTTTGCTTGGAGGGGATTAAATCCCATCGAATGGGGGAGGTGGAAATATGATTGCTTATTCTACCCCGGGCTATCTACCGTTGTGGTCCATCCAATAATTGTATCATCTTCTGAACAACTGTGACACACCATTTAACTATCCTGGCTTGTAATAGTCTCTTCCTTTGCAAATGTTTTTCATCTCGAGTCAAAACCCTGTTAAGGTATTAGTCTGTAGCACTGATACTTTTTTTTTCTTTTTTTCATCATGCTTACATTTATATTTCGTAGTTTTACTCTGAATTAGTATCATTCAATTGTCTATACATTGTTTAAGATAAGATATCCAACTTTAGAATACTACAAATAAAATCCAGCATTAAGATCTTTGACATAATTCTTCAAGAAATCCAAACAGCAAAATATTCATTAGCAAAAATAAAACAAAACAAAACAAAACAACCACCTAAACAAACATAGTGGAGTTTTGAAATGATTGAATACAGAAAATCAGAGCCAAAGTTAATTTCAGACTAAAAGGGAAAGACAAAATAAAAGTTGGTATAATTGTTATAAGAAGAGAGAAATGCTCATGGCTTACAAATGAATTTTCATTTCCAGAAATTCTGTTCACATGAAAACTGTGATATCTGAACAATTTCAATGGAAAAATGATTAAAAACAATACCAAAAATCTAAGCTTTATATTAATATAAATGCTGTAAACATTCTAATAACGGTAAAATGATGTGACACATTTTATTTATTTATAGCTCTCCTGGCATTCTATGGGACAAACTATTTCTGCTGAAAAAAACAAACAAACAAACAAACAAACAAAAAGAACACTGTAAACTGGTGGTGTCGATTTGATATTATTCAGATTTGATATTATTCATGGATCGGAGAAGAGAATTCGGAAGAAAAAAAGTTAGACAACTTTCATCTCTTTCTACAACTTTGGACTTCTTGCGGACACTGTTTTTCCTAGCACATAAAGTAAAAAAAAAAAAAGAGATACCACACGAGAGTCTGTGGGCAAAGCCTAGGAGGAAAGGTGGTTCTAACGGAATAATAAGAAAAGAAAAATATCTGTGCTCCAATACCCCTTTGAGGTAGAGTCAATCTAATTACAATCATTAAAGCTGAACACGAGGGAGACCTGCACTAAAAAAGTACATCATGACTCTCGAGAAAAGGTCAACAAATGGTCCGCAAGATTGTGTTCTCCTTTTCTTTTTGCATGTGTGTCTTTCTGTTCACGATCCAATGATGAATTGGGCCTAAGGCTAGCAAATCTACATCCACAACTCTTCTCCTCAATTGAAATATAATTTCTTGTTTCGCTTTACGATTTGTTTCCCCAAGAGAGCATATTGCCTTGTTTTCTTGACTCTCTTTGTTTGGTTTCTCCACACAAACTCATTTTCTGTGGTGATCTCATTGACTTTTCTTATTCTTTGATTACACAGAAGTGGTTGTTTTATTTTTGTTCCAAGCTCCTGTACAGTTTAAGGCTTACTCACATATCCAGCGCACATGTCAATATTAGTTCACGCTCAAGTGAAGAAGAGTTTTGCCCCCAAACTGCGCAGACTATACTTGTGATGTCATATTTTGCACCAACTTTATAAGAATTTGATTGGTCCACATTTTTTTGTGGCCCAGGGACGCAAAAGATCATTTTTGCCACAAGTCTTTTTTTTAACCTCCTCAAATACAATTTAATTACACCCAGAAAAAAAATGTGGGTGTTTATCACGAGGGTTCGCCCCTGCATCAAATATGTCCAAATTCTATTGTTATTGCATTCTTGAAAAACTGTTAGTACTTTACTGAAAAAGTATAAGAGATAGTGATGGAATCATAATGTAGAAATCTCAAATAATCGCAAGATTACTGATATGAAACCAGGATTATGAGTTGGTCAAATTTCCTGTTCCTTCCCACACAAAACTGGATCTATTCATATTGGGATATCTTTGCCTATAATCTACCTTTACTTTTTTTAAAATAAAATGTCAATATGCAATGATTTGAAATGCTAAAATATTACACTTAAATTTGTTAAAGGTACTGTATGTTTTCACTTGTTTTTCTTAATTCTAAGAGAGTACACTTGAAATTTTTTGAAAGGTATGTTTTCACTTGTTTCTCTTTCTCTTTCAACATCACCAATTAATTGAACCTCCTCAATGACATGTTTTGGATGACTTACATGGCAAATTCTGGAGAATTCATCTTTCTTCTGCTGGGTGTCTATCTCTGAAGCATCCACCTCTGAACCATCAAACCCTAATAGGAAGACACAGATGAGAGCAGCGATGCATCCTAGGGCTGTCACGTTGTTCACATGAGGCTGGGAACACTGAATATATCTGAGATTCGGAAGGGGAAGGGAGTAATGCGATATAATCATTAAAACATCATTAAAACATTTAAACATTAAAACAAAGGGATGACAAGACTTCAATGTTGTTTAGCTGTGATGACTGTTCACCCCTTTTATGCAATAGCTGCTCTCTAATCAATTCTTTATGGTAGTGATCTTAAGAACTTATCCTCACACTGTTTGATGAGACTAGGGCACTGGCTTAAATTTTGCCTTTATCACCTATCTTAATATCATTCATCTGCATATCTCAAACTGCAAACTTTTCACCATCACTTTAGATTGAGCTACCTCTCTAGACACCCCATACCACTGGTATCCCATATAATTCATAACCTGTACATGCTGGAAATATATTTGGAGTCCTATCTCTACCACTTCTTTTCATAAAAATCAACTGTTACATCTCAATGAAAGCCCTACACATACTACCATCCAGCAGTTGATGCACCCTACCGCACCCTTCCTACGGGTGTGTTATACCCCTCTCATCCTGTATGTTCAAAGCACTAGCCTAATCCCATACATCATCACTGCTCATCACACATTTAAACCCTAACTTTTTAAATTCCTACACTTGCTACCACCAACTGCATTTGATGCACCCCACCACACTCATACTATCGTTACATTAACTTCTGGCCCCATACTCCAAGAACTGAAACCCCACTGCCCAGTTGCGGACCCCCACCACACCTATTCTACCAGTATCTTACACCCTCTCACCCTGTATGCTGGAAGCACAAGTTTAATTCCTAACACCATCTCTTATCATTGACATTAACTCCTTGCCTACTACTTCAAGAACTGAAACCCCACTGCCTTCCAGCTGATGACCCCCACCACATCCATTCTACCAGTACCCTCTCACCCTGTATGCTGGAAGCACAAGTTGAATTCCTAACACCACCAATTATCATTGACATTAACTCCTTGCCTACTACTTCAAGAACTGAAACCCCACTGCCTTCCAGCTGATGACCCCATCACACCCATTCTACCAGTATCTTTACCCCTCTCACCTTGTATGCTGAAAGTACAAGTTTAAACCCCACTGCCTTCCTGTTGATGACCCCCACCACACCCATTCTACCGGTATCTTACACCTTCTCACCCTGTATGCTGGAAGCACAAGTTAAAGCCGATGCAGCAGAGAGCAAAGCAGATGATGACTCCAGCCAGGACAGATACCAGGATAAAGAGCTGTCTAGATATCCTCTCCAGTTCCTCATTGGTATCAACTCCATCTTTAGGTATCCCACTTGCTGTACATTAAAAAAGGATCAAGAAAATAACATTTAGTGATTGAGTGCCAGAAGGCCATTAACTCAAATATTTCAATACATTTGGTTAGCCCACTGACTACTGGAACCAGGTGACCCCTGTATTAAGCCTATGGGAGTAAGATAATTCAATAGTCAATGTGTGAACATGCTCCTTGCTTTCAACAGCCAGTTCATTCCTAATGAATAACAATATCCATCATAATAGCCATTCATTAACATTCATACATATACATGTTGAAGGAAAAATTTCAAAGTTAAAACATACATGTATACCACATATGGATCATGATATTGTATCAAAGTAATAGAAAATTATAATGTGATTGAGAAGCTTGTATAAAAGTTCCTGATCATAACACAAAGATAGAATGAAAGCAAATATTCCATAAAGGCTTCAATAATCATTTCTGCACCACTAAATTTACAAATGAGTGTTTTTAAAAAGGAAGGTTTTGAGAGCAATGTCTGAAATTCTATATTTCATATTCTGTCGTTTCTTGGCACAAGTACAATGTATAAGTAGCATGTGCTCCAAGTACTGCAGCCTTCCTGGGTTTGGATACACAGCTGGTAAAGAGTTAACTGATTCATGATGTAAAATAATCGGGGATGCACAAATTCAACTTGAACAAATGTCTCTGTGGCATAGCACATGGCTAGACTTTCAGCCCCGAAATTTCCTTTATGAAATTATACTTCTAGCGTTCAGATAAGTACATCTACTTGGAAAGACATCAAGGACACGTATGGTTCCCGGTAAGTACGTGGAAGACATCCAACATGTGGATGTAACATCATTAGCACAGTTCTGCACATCTGGATCAACTGTTTTGGAATGAGGAACATATGGAACATGCACGAACATAGAATGGTATGTTTTAGCTGGCAGCAAGAATAAATATAAGTAAGCTAACAGGGGCCCGTTGCATAAAACGTACCATTAATGGTAACTCTACCATCAATGGCAACTACCATGGGATCATGGCTCAATAGGCAATCAAATTCAAGGTTTCCAGGAAGTAACCATTGATAGCAAAGTTACCAAGTTTTATGCAATGGGGCCCAAGTCTTTTCTCATATTAATCAACAACAATTGAAGGTATTTCATCCTGATTTCACAGGTATTTGAATTATATCAGGAAGTGTCGTGGTGAAGTGGTTCATTCACTTGACTCTCAATTAAAGGGTTGAGGGTTCAAATCCCAGCTTGCAACTATTAAAATCTTTTGGCAAGACATTAATCCACTTTTTCTACTCTTACACAGGTGCTAATTGGGAACTGACATAAGCAGAATTGTATATTTGAATCCAGTGACTGGGTAATAATACTACTAAGGATTTTGGTCAGCTTATACTGTTAAACTGCTTTACAAAGATACCAGTATTACCATTATATTACTGTTACTATCATCTAAAAGTTCCCTATCCTGTGCACTTGCATGTAATTACACTTTTGAATGAAAAACATGGCAGACTTATTTTTGACCATGTTACTATCATACTCTGTTCATGTATGTAATTTGTCTTTTCTGAAATACAAATCAAACAGAGAATAAACTCTATATCTGCCTCAAACAGTGATGAAAGAATTCAGGGTGTCATACATGTAATGCCATTCAAGCTCTTATCTTCTTCCTCTCATTCTATGAATGAAGACAAATTTTAATATAGTAATAATTAACTCTCCATACACCATCAGCACAGACCATCACAATTTTCATGGACAAAAGACAACAAATGACTCTAGATTGCCCACGGCATCGTAAAAGCTTCAAGCAATGACTTAGTTCCAGACTTTATTGGCAATAAAACCCCTCTTTAAAAGCATCATGTAGGTGAATGTTAGGAAATTGGAAGACAAACTGGAAGCCTCTGCTAATAAAACAGCCCTTTGAGATGACACACGTTTGTGTATAAAGGATATCAAATAAGGGACTGCATTCGGAGGAGGTTTAATTCACCTCACCTGTGGACTGAATTTTGCTTAAACCATTGACTACCGAATTCTCTTAATCCCACAGGCCTGATAAAGGGTCTACCAAATTCCAGTTGGCAAGGGGTTAATGTTGTTCCCCCATTTTATGCAAGGAGGAAGGAACTTCACCTAAAAAAATTTGAATTCTGGGTTAACACTAACTCCCATTGGTGTCATTTCAAATTCAAAGGTGAAATACATGACTATTATTAGCAGAATAAAAAATAACCCACTTATTTATACATTCCCATGAACATTTTTTCACAAAAATAGATTCCTTTTGCATAAAACAGGTACAAAATAGGCTTTAAATTTACCTGGTTTTTGTTTTTGTTTTCCTACACACTGATTTAAAGTCTGTTATTTTTTTTTTCAAGTAGAGGGAATTCACAAGCTGGCAAACATGGTGAAAATATGACCTTTTATACAATTCTGTGCTCTTACAAAAAAAGCATACCCTTTCTATATCAAATCTGTAAACTTAAAAAAAAAAATCACCTAACATCTGCCCCACTTACCATTCTTAATACAAATTTTGAACAATCAAACATACACACAGCCAATATGTAGATATCACTGGGGATAAATTTCCTTTATGAATTTTAGCCAATGAGTAGCATGTTTGTTACCATGGGAACTGCTTCCATAAAGAATGCTCCCCAAAGTGGAATAAAGTCTTAGAGTTTCACACTTACCTTGTAAGATCAGTGCTTTAAGGAAAGGGAAACCTATTTGTATTTGATCCTATCACCCCTCTGATCCTTCCCAATTAATCTCTCAGATCTTCTTTCTCTCTATCAATGAAAGTAACTGGAGCTGGTGCCCAATCCCAATGCTAAATCCCAATGAATTTCACTTAAATGCTCTTGGGATATCCCTTGCTCTGGTAATCCTCTCAGTCTCTCCCTTCCTCTCTTTTTTCCTATCTCTTAATCCCATTTCATTCATCCATCATTTAGTGCTCTTTTCTCTCCCTTCTCTTTCTTTCTCTCTCTCTCTCTCTTCCCCAATCTCCCCATTTCCCTATCGCCCCATCTCTGTATCTCCTTCTCTCCTGCCCTTTTGATACATTCATCAACCTTCACATTCTTATCTCCCCCAACCCCTCCTCCATCCCTGGCTCTCTCTCTTTCTCTCTTCTCATCTCTCCCATTTCCATTTCTCTATCTCTCTATCTCCCTCTTTCCTTCCTTTTTGATATATTCATCACCCTACCTTTACTTTCCTATCTTGCCCCTCCCCCCCTCTCTCTCTCTCTCTCTCTTTCTCTCTCTCTCTCTCTCTCTATTTCTCTCTCAAACATCTGGTGATGAATTCTTGTACAACTGGTAACCTTACAAAGTTTTTATTTCAAAGAGGACAAAGTATTTTTTTTTTAAATGGGGAAAGTTAATCACCCCTTATTGACGAATCATGTTAAAATCCATAAACAGAAGGAAAGTTAAAGAGGGGGTTTTGCTGAAATACGATTTCAAATCTTACTAAGTTCAGATCTTCCTAAGACAAGCAACACTTTTATTTTCAATATTCCATCATACATTTTTTCTTTTACCATCATGGTATATTTGTGGAATATAAATAAAAGTACGGATGCTTGAAAACATACATTTACTCACACAGGACTGCCACAGTCATTGACATTGTAAAGAACATGCACTATGTACATGGCAGACAAAGAAAGCGGACAAAATAAACAACCTCTTATTCAACCCTTCACAATGGTTCTGGTAGTCAAAAGCACATCCCTTCACAGCTATTATGTTTAATCATGTAGTTCCAGGTGAATATGCATGTGACACCTGTTCCCACATATTTTAGACAATAGCAGTGAAGAGATGTGCTTTTGACTACCAGAACCACTGTGAAGAGTAGAATGAGGGGTTGTTTATTTTGTCCGCTTTCTTTGTCCATCATGTTCATAGTGATGGTGCCTTGTTGATTTTGAAATAAGAGCAATATAACAATGGACTACTCAACAATGTTCATTCTTCTGATTTTCAGGGTTTCAGTTGTTGAGAACGAATGGATACAAATTAAAGTATATTATTTCTCTTTGTAAAATTGTGCATGCTACAGTCCCATAGAGTGTCAATGAAAGTTTCTATGAAGCAAAGGATATAATAAAATCAATGGATATAACAGATGTCCTTGATTACAAAATATTTCTAGATGCTCTGCTGTGAGAGAGAGGTAGAACTTTAGTAATCTAATTGAAGGTGGATTTATAACATGTGGAGAGCATTAGGAACAGCCATGGCTGCATTCAGTTACTGCAACAACAGTTGTATTAACAACATTAATAAGATTGAATGACACAGCAGTGGATGGACGGGATAATTGAGTGAAAGGGGAAAGGGAAGGAGAAGTAAAGAAAGAGAGAGAGAGAGAGAGAATTAGAAATAAACATGAGTACTAAGAGAGACTGAGACAGAAAGATGGAGAGAAAAAAAACCTTGAAAGAAGATAAAATAATGAGAATGGAGAGAGAAATGGAAATAAGGGATAAGAGAGAGAGAGCGAGAAATAGAAACTGATATATATAGAAATGTATGAGGAAAAATGAGAGAGAGAGAGGGAGAGAGAACATGGAAAGAGAGTGGTGAGTACTGAGACAGTGAGACATTTGGAAATGACTACAAGAACAAAGAGATTGGAGGAAGTGAGAGACATGAGAGCAAAGAGAGGGGGGATTACGGGACGAGAGAGGTGCGAGTACAAAAAGAGACAGGGAGAGAGAGACAGAGAGAGAGACAGAGAGAAAAGAACTGAGTATAGACAGAATAGAAAGAATACAGGGAGAGAAACAAGGGAGAGGAGTAGAGAGAGAGAGGGGGGAAAGAGAGAGAGAGATAGAAACTGTCTGAAATATAGAAAACGTATAAATTATGATAGGAAATATTGATTGAATGTTATTCCAAGGCCAACTGAATTTGAATGTAGCAAGCAAGCACTTTGTGGGTAAACCAATACCCCAAACAAGATAGCTCTGGCTCTCAAAACATATCCCTGTTCAGACGGCCAAAATCCATTGCATTTTTCTTTGATAAGGACAAGTGTTTTGCTCGCTTATGTCCCGGGTGTATTAAATGGGTACCAGGCATTGTTGGGGTAATAATAATTGCTGTGCCTACAGGAAGAGCAATAGTGTTACTGATGTGGCTACCCTGAGTAAATAAAACCTGATTATTAATATTCGTTATAGTATCTATTCATTACAAACACTGAAATTGATAACAATAATGACGTCGCAGTAATATTCTTTTTTGCTGACCCTGAGCTTAATATTTTTACTCCTTCTAAACTTCCGTCTCACTTCAGTGCTTAATTTAATACTTGAATTAAGCGATCATCATATGTTAGCGCAAAATTTGATGTCATGAGTTTGTCTGCGCAACTTTTGACAAAAATCTCTTTTATTTGAGCATTGACACGTTAATGCGCATTCATTAACATAAGTGGCGTGGTTTGCCGCACCATATCTGAAAACTAGTTGTCCATGAGGACATCACAGATGCTGGCAAAGTTGCCAACTCAAGGATCCCCATCATAAGGATCTACTTAAACTTTCAAAATTCATAACTCCTGAATAAATTGTCCAATTTTGCTCAAACTTTCACTGTTTACTCTTCTTGTTCTTCTTCATTCACTGGAAGCACACTGATGTCTCGGTTGCATTCTCCTTTAAAACAATTTGCTTAGCTTATAAAATGCCTCAGTATTTATAGAAGCCATATGCATGCACAAATCAACACTTTTAAAGTAATTGGCTATTTATCTTGGATTTAGAATAATATACTCAGAAAAATTCTGGTGAATACCAAAGTTCACTTATAAGCTGAAAATTGAGTAAAATTATCATATTTCTGACAAAGAAATTCAATTGATTACCAGCCCTGGGGAAAAAAAGAATGTTTTGTAGATGGTAAGAATTGCACTTGTGCAACTGGTTCTTGAACTGTAAGACATCGACCTATTTCTTTACACAAGCAAACATTAACATGGGGGTAAGTCAAAGAAGTCTTTCAAAACATTTTCTTCTTCTCTCCTAAACACCGCTAACTAGGAACTTCACGAGAAGCTATTGCATTCTTGACAGCTGATGGTTTATATGAAGAGTTTGATAGCAAAAACCAATACAGGCCATTTTTACATTTTTAAAGTAATACCACTATTTTATGAAACCCATAAATGCCTTTCATTTGATACCACACTCATATATCAAGGAAAAAGTTTGGAATTATGATCTAAAGTATCATATATTTTCTTATTAATTTCATTTTTATTTTAGCAAGTGCAATTGCAAATATCTAATAGTTACAAAAAAGTGATATACTGTCTTTCTAAATCAAACCCTTCACGTGTTTCCTATTAAATTTTCATACTTGGATGTAATAACAAAATTAAACATTCCCTGTAGTAATCGAAGTGAAGTATCATGGTCGTAATGTTGCAGGAAATTGCCCTAATGTAGCAGCAAAGACAGTGTCCGATTAAGTTGTTGGACTTTACTCCTCGTAATTTCTATAATCTATGACTCTTTCATTTACAACAAGACAGTTATTTGAACTAATGTAGAATAGAACATTCTTGTCAATGGCATAACATGGAGTCCATCATGGGGGGGGGGGGGGAGTGAAGGGGCAAGAAATAGTTTTGATTACTATCAATCAACAATTATGAAATGCAAGGAATGGATTGGCTGAGCCACCGGGGGGAGGGGGGGGGGGGGGAACTAGTCATCTTTATCTATTTTGCCTTCTTATTCAATCTCTCTCTTGAAAAAAACAATTGTGCCCTCTCACTGCGAAGCCACCCCCCCCCCCCCTTCTTCCCCCTCTTCCCTTACCCTCGACGGATTGATTCTAGTGCCTAACCTCGTTTTTTCTTCTTGTTTTATTACATGAATATATAAATATATACACAAGAAAGGAAAATCCAGGCACTCAAGGACAATTTCTACAATTATAGTAATGCATGTCCTTCAATTGAATGCAGCAAACTGTCCAGGGAAAAAGCACTTAGAACAACTACAAAAAATGAAACTGATCACATTTAAACAATAAAATCTGACAAAAAGAATAAAATTGAAATTTTAGATGCTGCAACTGGCAGGAGAAATCAAAGCATGATGTTCTAGAAAGAAAAAAAAATCTACTGCTTTAAAGAATTAAAAATTGGTTCTTTGTAAATACACTGCAATCCAAGGTGACCTGAAAAAAAAATCAGAGAGCTCAGTTTACATGTACAATTCTAAGAGCCAAGATGTGAAGATATAAACCAAAGAAGTTCCACCTTCTAGCCAATATGTCACACAAAATCATGCCACACGAAATTACTGGTCAAGTCCAAAGTGTTTGGCCTTCAAGATGTTCCATCCGTAACAAAGTATTATGGTATGACGAACATGTATTGACATAAAATGTATTATTTTCATGTTTTGTTCTGTTCTCAGCTCTGGCAAAGTGCTTGTTTCTTAATTCAATCATGAGAAAAAATCAATTATCAACCTGGACTTGCCCTGGTACACCCAGTGCATTATTGTGAAAAGCTGTAATGAATTTTAACTAATAATCTGTAGTTGTGATGATTAAAAAAGGTCTACTGCTCAGTTTGGAATGCTGATAGGGTTATAACACCATGAACAATTTGGACACTGTATGATGTAGTGAAATGTGTAGCATACATGTAGTTGTAGTCAAGAGCATTCTCAACTTAAAATCAATTCTTTCATCAAAATGTATCCCTTGTTGTGCATTAATTCATAACCTTTTGGTAAGCACCTAGTCTACTTTATCTTATATTGGAAATCAAGCCTGGTATTAGATGACTTAAAATGACAAAGGAGTAATATTGCTCATCAATTTGAACAATATCTTTACCCAAATGTGCAGTGTAATTGTAGTCAAATAGGAGTTAGCTTTAGAATGCTTTTTTTTCAACAACAAAAAATGTACATTCCTCTTCCATTCGCACTTTTCAGAACTGCCAGGCATATACTCATTCTTATTTGAAAAGGGGGCTTAACGTTCGATGGGTTAAGGATGAGGAAAGAAAACAGTGTACCTATAGAGATTCCAGCTCATCATTGGAGCTATAATCAGGCATGAAATCATTCCGATACTCTATCTAAATACGTCAAGCTCCAGCGCTTAATTTAATCAGCGCTCAGAGCCGCGGATTTCATGTGCTCCACTTACTCTCGATGCAAAGTGGGTGTAGTGATTGGAGTGCTGGCTCAGAGGAAAGTTTTCACGATGCTCCCAGGAACGATGACCCAAGCACAACATAGGGTGTGGGTGGATAAGAAAGTTTTGAGGATGGAGAGAGAGAGAAAAAAATGGACACAATGCTGATTGGAAAAAAAAAGAGTTGTTGGTGGGATGAATTAGGATCAAATGATATGATGAAGATAAAGATACAATGTCTCTCCTGAAGTGAATGAAACAGATAAATAGGGAGAGGTAAAGCTAAGGGGAAGGAGGAAGAGAGAGATAGCGAGATAGTGGGGGGGGGGTGGGGCGTGGGGGTGGGGCGGTGAAGGAGAAAGAGAAAGAGAAAAAGAGCCGAAGACATTGAGAGGTGGCAACTGAGATAAAAGATCGAGAGAGACCAAGGGAGAGATGATCAGGAAAGAGAAAGACAAAGAGATTGAAGAGACAAGAAAGGGATGGAGAGAATAAAGGAGTATGGGAGAGACAGACAGAGGTTAAAAAAGAAAAAGTAAGAGAAAAAGAGAAAAAACAAAAAAGAGGAAGAACAGAAGAAGAAGAAGAAGAAGAAGAAGAAGAAGAAGAAGAAGAAGAAGAAGAAGAAGAAGAAGAAGGAGAAGAAGAAGAAGAGGAAGAGGAAGAGGAAGAGGAAGAAGAAGAAGAAGAAACAGAAGAAGAAGAAACAGAAGAAGATGAATGAAAAATACATGTAAGGATGAAGAAGATAAAGAGAGAGCTTACTTACCTGGCCAAACACTTGTATTCAGCCATGTCAGGTTGTCATTAGCATAGTCATAGTAACCAATCTTTCTATACTTTCCATCTGGAGAGGAGCAACAAACAGAAAATGAAAATTACAAAACAGATTTATGTGTTATCACTTAATTTTTCCCATGATACTGGGTTATAAAAGCTCTGAATTCTGAGAATATTTGTATTCCTATTCCTTTGGTAATAATAATGTAATATTCTGGATTTTATAGCACCTAATGCATCTCCAATATCTATAAATGCTATACAGAAATATTTGTACCCCGGTCATCAGATTCAGGCCTGCCCACACACAATGAATGCACCTTCTCAACTCCCTGGGCAGCATTCCAGCCAGGCACCTTTTGCAGAGGCTCACAATGCCAATGGTACAGGTCACTGTTTTATCACTTTGATGATTTAAGATTTTTCATAAGGATAATGATCCAATTTTTGTCAAAATACTGACCGTCTAATTTTCATAATATTGAAAATATCTTTTAATGCCTTTTTAGGGTGAATTATGGGGTCAAAGCCATTACTTGAGACGTAATAATCTCTCTCTAGATGACCATCATTCACTTAAATTTTTCTTTCATTGCAGAGAGTTCACATTTATTTTGCAATTATCATACATCTTTTGAACCAAAAGAATGTATAATTCATTTAACAGCAGAAATTCTGTGTGATTTGACAGGGACAAGGTCTAGAGCCATTTCTGTGAAATATTACTGACTGGCCTGATATGAAAACCCCCTTTCACTGTATATGAAGACAGTCATGTTTACATTTCTTGACTAGAGTAAAGCAGGCAGGTCTAGCTGACTAAAGCCCACCGCATACTACAAGATCTGTCTGTGATCCAAATTTGGAAAAAATACAGTATTTGATATGAACATTCAAACATGGAAAATCACACTGATCAAAGTTCTAAATAGTCGTATGAATACTAAAGCTGAAACTCCGGGCTACTGCCAGCCTCCTTGCGGGTAAAAAAGTGAAATTAATTCCTGAATCGTAGTGACGTCACAGCAATCTTGCGATCAGCTACAAATTGAAGCCAATAAGGCATTTACTCTGACCCAAAGGCTTGCAGTTAACCAAAATTTCGATTTTTGTATTCCTATTACTTATTCCCAACCTCAAATAAGATAATTTACTTGTCTTGACTTCCATATTTAAGGCAAAATGCTATTTCTTCCAAAATCTGGTGCAGTCGGATCATATAGTATGCAGTGTTTTAACAACAAACTTGATTTCAGTTGTTATCAGTGGTTGTTATTTTCAAACTTGTTTACAGTTTATCTCAAGCAAAATACTTTGTAGTTTCCCTTCTCTTTGTCACCATTACTATTACACTTCATCTCAATTATTCAAATATAGTTTTGATATGATGATAAATGAATAACTTGAATGGAATGAATGGAACTGAAAATTTCATTTTTCTATGTGAGAGTAGTTGTTATTTGGTGAACAAATGAAAACAGATCACACCAGATGTCAGCTTCAAAAATTTGACATTGCTTTTAAAAGATCAACTTCTTTCATTCACAATCTTTCCTAATATGAATGTGACCTTCACAAGAACAGATAGGAACAGGTAGCGTTTAAACATCCCTGTTTGATCATAACTTCTTCAAAAGCTTACCAGAATTTTTAAAACTACCCAAGCAAATGGAAATGACAGGTAATGGTCAAATAATGGGTCAAAGGCCCGCATACATATATTTCAGGCCTTGCCAGATCAACAAAAAGGGGATAAGTACAATTTCCTTTGATACTACAATATAGGTTTTCAAGTAGGAAGGGTGATTTTTAAAATTCTGTCAGTCCCATCAATCTTTAAAGCTTCATCTTGAGAGATTTCATGGGACTGCTATTTATTTTTCCCATTTTCAATTTATTTCAGAATGAAAGTAGACAAGAATGCATACTAATGGGACGACTTGAGACAAGATAATACATTAATGGAAGATGTAGACAAAAACATCCTTGCTGCTTGATCAGATTCTGGTTGCAATGCCAATGTCATAGAAGTTCCTGGTAAGGATTTGATTGCCAAGTTCACTTTCGTGTTCGAGTTTCACTGAAATCTTGTTCAACTGACGCACCAAACTGCCTCAAAAACTTAAGCAGCAAAATAAAAATGACATATGTACATCTAGTATGCTTCCTATCTCTGATGCCACTTCTAACTCTATATAATCAATGTCTCTATCAATATAATCAAAATTCTAAACTCACACATCCAATGCAGGTTGGCTATATGCAGCCTTTCTGTGAATTCTAAACTGGGTATTTATCAGCCTGCAGAATCACTTAGTAGTGTGTTTGAATCAATCTACTTACCAACCATTTGTTCAATCTGTGTCCAGGCCAGTCTGTCTCCAGTAGATGTAAAAGCTACTGTTCCCTGGAAAAAAAAAGAGAGAAAAAAAAATTAAGAAAAGAAAATGGTTGTTTTAACATTCACATGTGGCAATGGTAGGTGATAAGGGCTGGTATTCAAATTTGATACTTAGGCCACAATTTTAACTAATTTTCTCAGTTTCTAGTAAAATACTTAGCCAACTTCAATATTCATTTGAATCTTTGGGCTAAGTATTTTTACCCTAAATCTAAGCCATCTACCTAGCAAAATTAAGCTAATAACTTTTGAAGTCTGATTGGCTGGCATGTAGCTTTCATACATGTTGCGCTCAGGTAAATTTCATAACAGTACATACAATGTGACGCCTTTATTACGCGTTATTTGGGATGGACTTAATGACGTCACAATGGTTATCAGTAAAATGCTTGCTAACTTAAAATACTCAGAAACAATCTGAATATGAGTTAAGGCATTTTATTTAACTTGGCATTTTACTAAAATGCTAAGTAACTTACTTACTCAATCTGTGAAGTGAATACTGGCCCTGATATGTAAACATAACTATAAATGTCAGAGTGAACTATCAATGATAGAGTGAACTATCAATGCAATTGTACATGATATAGAGATATTGAACGTTCTGAAATTTCTAAACATCCACACTGAATTCCCCTGCCACTGCCCCTCCCCCCCCCTCTCTCTCTCTCTCTCTCTCCTCTCTTCTTTCATCCTCCCACTCTTCTCTTTTCACACTGACCCCCTCTTTCGACTGTATATCTTTTTTTGGGGGGGGGTGGGGGATGTTTGTTTAACTGTCTGAGCCCCCCCCCCCCCTCTCTCTCTCTCTCTCCCTCTCACTCTATTCACTCATCTATCTTCATTTTATCCCATCTTTCCCCTTCTCTCCACTTAAATTTCATTTTGGTTTATCTTTTTATTGTGTGCCTCTCTCTCATTTCCCCTTCCCCTTTCTTTTTTTGTCTACACCCTCCCAAGTATTATGTAACCCCTTTCTCCCTTCCTCCTCCTCCTCCTCCTCCTCCTGCCTGCTTTTTCTTCTTCCTTTCACCTTATTTTTCTGTTCTCATACATTCCATATCTATATGTTTGTCTGTCTAGCCATGCACCTAACTCCAACTTCCCTCCCT
Organism: Echinometra lucunter; assembly: GCA_029962745.1. NCBI lineage: Eukaryota > Metazoa > Echinodermata > Echinoidea > Camarodonta > Echinometridae > Echinometra > Echinometra lucunter. The sequence continues at coordinate 11,920,512 of CM057165.1, read as the reverse complement.
CATCTTCCATCCTTTCATGTTCCGTTGCTTTCTCTCTCTCCCAACCTCCCCCATCTCTCACGTGACGCTCTTCAAATTTGGAGTATTACACTCATGTGTCTGACCATGGGTAAGTTTAAATATTGACCATGTAATAAAGCCCTCTATGTCCTTGGATTTGAGAGCATGCTTTCATGAAGTTACGCAGCCCAATCGTGAACTGATGGTCTGTTCAGACTATATTTCAGTTTTACGAAATTTGTTCAAAGAAACGTTGTGTAGAGAATCATTGTATAGCAAAAAGGGGCATACACACTTTTGAAAAAACATGGTATAGAGAAACATTGTATGAAGAAACATTGTACAAAGAAACAATTATGTTACATGTAGGTCATGGGCAAAGATTGGTCATATCAGAGTGCACTAATACAACAAGCCCCACCCACTTACAAGGTTTCAGACTACAGGATATGCTGATTTTCCACCCTATTTTTGTTTGACGCAATGCTCGAACGTGCATTCTGCTTTACAACATTTTGTCATACTACATTCATACTACAAAAATTTTCATTACATTTTTTTTTTCGTGCATAGTGTTCCAATGAATTCAGTAGCAGGGTGTTTCATAAAGCTGTTCGTAAAGTTACGAAAGACTTAACAAACGACTTAAATATGGCAAGCCAAATGGGATTCTCAGTCATCATAAATCGCATCAGCATCATTTTCTGTTTACTAACATTTTTATTGCAAAGTATATTTTTTGCCACAATTTAATTGAGATTATAGGAAATGCAGTAACACCTTGTTAAAATGTCAGGGAAAAATTTAGGAATCCCATTTGGCACTTCATATTCAAGTGGTTCGCAAAGCCATGTGTAACTTTACGAACAGCTTTATGAAATAACCCCCTAGGTAGTATGAACTGGGGTAATTCCTTTTTCTCATTTCAAGCATGGACCTCGTAGTAGGGTCCATATTTCAAGCAACCATGAAAAAAACCCAGATTTTAAATCCAGGGTATTATTCCCATGAAATCTAACTGTAATCTCAGATCTTCAGCTTTTAAGCTTTATGAATTAAATCCCATGGCTCATGTTTTTCTTAATTTTGAAAAGTACACCTCTTGAGAAATCGAAAATTGATTTTTTTCCCCTTCATAATCTGTTGTAAACTGACTCTTCACCTAAACATTAACATACAATACCTTAAGCTTTTAAATCTTTTCTCAAAATTTGTTTCATAATAAGATCATTTTTTGTGCTTGATATAATCTTTACATACTGTTTCTACCTAATTTTATTATTCTATCTCAATTCGATTTCAATTCCTTTCTTTATTTCCAATTCATAAAAACTACATATGAAGCCTTTCAAAAATGATTGTACTAAGTATATTGAGAAAGAAAAGGAGAACTACAAAAAAAAGCAAAAAGCTTGAAGAGTTGTAGTTCCCGTAGAAAATACATGTGATAAACGTACAATTGACATTTAAATATAATGTATCATGTAGTAAGCATGCTACAAATCTTTTTTTTTTTTTTTTTGTTCTCTCTCTCTCTCCATCTCTCTCTCTTCATACATATCCCACAGAAAGAGGAAAAAAAATTCCAAGAAAGACCTGGCAATGCAAAGGGGTTTCTTATCCACAAAAAAATGATTCTTTTCAAAGTTTTCTTTCCTCTACAATATTTTTATATCTCTAGGGACAAACAGAGCAATGTGTATTTATCTTACTCCATTTTAATTCAAAAGAACCAGAAACTCCACAGCTACTAGTCATGGCCTATATTCTGAAGTTGACATTACGCCATTGAGCGAGGAGAGAACTGTAATCGATCATCCAGGTTCGTATCAAATGCTTCAATCATGGTTGTGTGAGCGCATGCTCACTGTTTACTACACGATCATACAATCATGGTTTGCTTAATATACTGTCCTTTCAGAGATACATGTGAGAGATTGTTCAGTAAGATGATTTTACATATTTTTATGTATTTCTCCCTCTTGAAAGATTACATTGCAATAATTAGAATGAAAAAAAAAAGATATTTAGTCTATGAGCTGAGAGATCTAAATTTTAATTCAAGAGAAAAGAAAAAAAAAACACAAAAAGAAATAAAGAATAAAAATGAAAATGATAATCAAAGAATGTTTTAAGGACTGTCCACTAAACATTTCCCTGAACATTTCATGTAAGGTGATAACCAATTTATAATTCAAGATCATATTGTTCTTCAAAGGTAGAAGAGTTTTAAAATCATACTAATTCATTCTCTTTATAAGACAGTATTCGAGAATGTTTAAAGACTGCTCGATATCTTTGTGTTCCTGAACTTATGGAAATTGTGGCTGAGCAGTGGGCTCCAAGTGAAGCTAAGCTTATGTGGTATGGAAACCTATCTATAATTCAAAACCAAATTCAAGAATGATTTTAAAATATAGTTGCTTACTTGCTTCACAATTTATGGAAGTTATGTACAGTAACTGTTGTTACATATTTTCTGGACCCCAGGGAAGAACAGTTTTGTCACATTAACAAAGCTGAGTGGGTATATCCAGCCATCTCACTTTTGATTTTTTATTATGTACATACATTTACATTGTATTGCTTTTTAACATTGTGATATGGAAAATAAATACCAATACCAATACCAACTCGAGGTTGAACAAAATACTATCTGGAGAAATCTAATAAGTGTGAGCTGGACATAGTGGAAGAATAAGAACATAGAATTTTAAGTAACCGGTTAATAGACATAGAAACCATTCCTTAACCTTTCCAAGTATGTTTTAAGGACTTCTCCACATACTTGTTTCTCAATTCATGTACTTGTGGCTGAAAGAATAATACATAGATAGAATTTCACAGTGTGGAGTGGATATATTGCGATCACGAGTCCAAAAAAAACAAAAAACAAAACAACTTTAAACAGTCATGTGGGTGTGTGTTTCTTTTAAAGATCTTTAATTTCAAGACTACATTCGAGAACGTTTTCAGAATATATCTTAGTACTTGTTTCTTAATCGATGGGACTCGTGGCTGAATTGAATAATACATTGATAGACTGTCAAAGTAGGAGAAGGATATACTGCAAGAGAAAAGTAAGAACAACCTTACAAAAAATCTATGTCATGTGAAAAGCAGATCCATAATTTCAAGGCAATGTTCAAAATGTGCAAAGAACATACTTGTTGGTCAATGTAGGAGGCTTGGGGCTGGACAGGAATTTGATAATACAAAGACAGATTTTCAGAGACAGAGATGGATGTATTGTAAGAAAAAGTAAGAATAAATTTTCAACAATCGATGTCATTTGCAAACCAAGCTATGATATGAGACCACATTCAAAGTGTCTACAGAAATTTCCCCCATTCTTGTTTCACACTTTATGGCACTTGTGGTCAAACAGAGGTAATATCTAGGTAGCTTTCACAGATTTAGAAGGATATCTTGCCAGTAGGGTAAGGACAACATACTTTCAAAAGTTTCTATGATGTGAAAACAAAGTGATAATTCTTTTGAGAATGTTTTGGGGACTTAATTACAAACATTTTATTTACATTTTTTTGTTTTCATTGTGGCCAGAGATGCTGCAAGGAGAAGGAATAAGTATAAACTTTTGACAGTTTCTGTAATGTATGCGGAACTTAACTAAAATTCATAATTTAATCATGTTTCAAGGACTTTCCTGCATTTTAATCCCTCCAAATCTAATTTTTGAGCGGGAAATATTGCAAGAGCCAGAACGTACTTTCAACATTTTCTGTAATGTGAAAACCAATCAATACTTTGATATATATCTAAGAATTTTTTCAAGGCCATTGGTTCATAATTTGTTCCCACTCTGTTGACTGTGGGCTTGTGGTTAATATGAAGAACACATAGATCAATCCTTTTTTTTTTTGTGAGGTCCATGGCAACGTAGGTACTGTATGTAATCTAGCCATTCCTTCTTCAAGGATCCAATTCAAAATACAAGAGCAAATTTGAGACTGTTTCAAGGTCATTGCTCAGAGTTCTTTTCCTCGCTCTGATGACTCGGTTCATTACAAGAATGATACAAAACTAAAGTTTGTTTCTTGAGTTTAAGTTTAATTGGTTTTATTCTTTTTTTTGGGGGGGGGGGACATGATGGTTTAGGCACTATGTACAATTCAACCATCTACTTATCAAAGGATCTAATTTACAAGGCAAGAGCACATTTAAGATGATTTCAAGGCAACTGCTTCGATTATTTTTGTGCGTGTGTCACTTTGTTGACTTCACTTGGCGTTAACATGAATGATACTCGGGTAATTTTATCGGGTATGTGTACATGACAATGTAGATACTGTATAAAATTCAAGCATTCTATCGAGGATCCAATTTACAATTCAAGAGCACATTTAAGACTGCTTCAAGGCCATCCCTCTGATTTATTTCCCCCGAAAGCTTTATTGGCCTTGTGCCAGGCAGATATATTTTCAAGATATACGTTAGATACAATCGCATGAATGAGAATAAATTTTCCGGTGCCTATGTACTGGGGAATCTAATTCACATTCAAGAGCAAACACAAAGAGCATTTCAAGGGCACCGATGCATACGTTTTCTCACACGACTGAGTGCTTATGGAAGAGAATCACATATATGTTCTGAACAAGAGTATATGTCTAGAGTTTCAAAATCCTTGTAAAGTGCATGTTGTGGGATGTAATGTACACATCAAGAGTATATTCAAGAATGTTTCAAGGACTTTCACAGATTATTCTCTCAAGCAATTGATGGGACTTGGGACTGAACAAAAAGAATGTTGATGGAAATTCGTGGTGAAACAAGGCAGTAGTTAGGAGTCAAGGAAACACTTTCGGCCACCTGTGGATTTTGGTATGAATAATATTGAAGGAAAAAACCTTGACGAATGCATGACTGACCTTTTTCAAATCATTATTCAAGAGCATATTGTCTGTTTGAAGCCAGAAAGGCATTAAGCCTGTATAAAATGAAATGAGTTAATGCCCTTCTGGCTCCAAACAGATGATATTAAAGTTCTTCAAAGTTTGTCAGTGATTGTAGTCATTATTCCCCATAAAACTAAAAGGACTTATTGATAAAGAAAGGTCTTTCGCACTAGCTGTAACATAGAATCTATTACTATGCCATTTCCAATAGAGGTACTCTTATTTAATGGCACAGAAGGCTAACTGGAAATGTATCACCTGAAGATTCTTTTCCTTCTTGAAGATTTTGCAAACTTTTAGGTAGATTTTGAGAAAAATAAAACCATGCATATTGAAAATAATTTCACAATCTGAAGTTCACAAATAAGCCTATTCATTTCTGTTTTGTCCTAAAACACATTTGCTCTAGGGTGCATTTCTTGAAGTGAACAAACTCCTAGCATTAACCCTGGATTAAAACCCTATCTAATTTTAACCCTAACCCTAACCCTAACTGCACACCTGATGCCAATCCAAGCGCTTACCTCACATTTCTGATAAAATAAATATCTGAGCAATTGCCACTGGAGCAAATGGCGGCATCAGACAAATAAAATGAAAGACCTTGTGACTTACCGAAAGACCCTCAAAATTAGATGAGTTTAGTGCCATGTAGATCTCGTCTGCTATATCTGCATTCCCATACGTGTAATTCTCCAGGCGAAGATTTCTACTGGCCAGTCGCTCTTGTGTTCTGTTGTAAATAATAGAAAGACAGTTATTTTCTATCTGATTGGGGGTTTCTTTTAAAACTTATCACCATATTAATCTTATTAAATTCAAATAAACATTTATTTTCTTCCAGTGAATTGGATTTGACAATCGTTTTCCAAATTGTACTATTTAGTGACATAAATATCTTACAGCAGCATAGATAATGTATGGAAGAAGATGCAGGTCCCTGAAGCAAATGCTTGTGGCAGGCACACCTGAAAACACAAATAGAATTTTTTTTTTAAAAGAGAAGGAAGAAAGAGACAGACAAAGTGAGGGAAATGGGATGGGGAGTGTGGCATAACGAAAAAGGATATGAAGAAGAAGACTGCCACAGGTAATGATTGTGACAACAACTGGTGACGTGAAAAGCATGAATGGCATTTTGTATCTACCTTATAATCTATATCCCCTGATTTTGGAGATTTGGATCTACATCCAAATATACCTTACATTTGTTTCATGTCACAATTATTATCTCATGTATTATGTGTCATATTTGTGTACTTTTATGGAGAATTCAGTAAAAATTCAGTAGTCCAGGGGTCAATAATTGCTCCAAAGTGTACCCTTTATTAGAATGTGAGTACACAAATTAAGTAGGAAGGAGGGATATCACCTAATAGTCGGTTAGACAGTCCTATTTAGCTAACAGTGTAACCTAGAAAGGTTCTTTCCCTTGAAGTTTTTTCATTGATTTAGGTTCCTATGTAGTTTATGAACATTTTCAGCTTGGTTGCCAAAACAGCAACCTTGAGCAATTTGCATAATTTGCATAAATCTGTATGAGTATAGGATTTACAGTGCAAAGACAACTTACACAGAACGTTCAAACCGAACTACGTGCCAGTTGTGTATGTGCAGTGATACGGAACTTTAATAGCGTTGTCAATCTTGTGAATTCAACCTTTGATGAAACGAAAAAAACCTTATACACACAATCAGATATGGATGCACATCCAATTAGGGGTTTGTGGGACAAGGAAATCATTTCAGTGTTATTTTTACAATTAGAAATCACGTTTTTGTACTAAGAATCATGTTGATATCAACTTAATATGTGTAAACAACTGTGAGTGTGCTTTTTTGCACCTAGAATGAGAGTAGGCCTGCTCCTAATGAACCAGTATTAATGTGCGCAAGCAGGTTGGCAGCCTTCTTGTATTGTTCCTTTGGGGGTACCTCTTCGTGTAATGTTAGCCGTATGGATTAAATCAACGTTATTTGAACACCTAAACACCACAAGTATGTTTCCAATTCAATTGTACATTTCAAAAAGATGTTTTTTTTTAAAAATATGATTGTTGCAGTCATAGAGTGCATGATGATGTACATATGTATCTATTTAACTATAAGACTTTGTATTTTGTTAAAATGCAAATATTTTCAACCACTGATATGTGATTCTGTGCGTGAACACTACTTATCCGACTAGAATATGGCTACAGTAAACTTTTTTTTTTTTCAAAGATGGGCCTAAACGAAGAATATATAAAGCTGTTAGTACCATTCTTAAAGAATGTAAGACCAAGTTTTCAATCATTTGGATAACGAAGTTGACATTTCCTTGATTTTCAGTACTAAACCCTGATCTGTAATTGCAAAAATATGTTAAAACTCTATTCTACATCCCTACAAAACCCCTATTTTATGGAAGTATCACACATCAGTGTATCCCGTTTCATTTCATCAAAGGTTGAATTCACAAGATTGACAATGCTATTAAAGTTCCGTATAACCGCACATACACAATTGGCACGTAGTTCAGTTTGAACGTTTGTGTAAGTTGTCTTTGCACTGTAAATCCTATACTCATACAGATTTATGCAAATTATGCAAATTGCTCAAGGTTGCTGTTTGGGCAACCAAGCTGAAAATGTTCATAAACTACATATAGGAACCTAAATCAATGAAAAAACTTCAATGGAAAGAACTTTTCTAGGTTTGTAAATTGTCAAACCGACTATAAACAAATACATGCTAAAAGCTTTTGTTATGGGTAGAGGCAAGATTGAGAATGAATAGTTTAAATATAAAATGATTAAATCTATTTGATTTCCTTTATAATGCAGAAACCTCAGTAAACAAACAGTATTTTTTTCATCAAAAAGAAATTTGAAGAGCTGACAAATCAAATATGATTTTCATTGGACTCAATTTAATGCAGTATCTGATATTGCATTTTGCAAGGATATTGGTGGCTAAATCACTGTGCAATAAGTGCAAATGAATTTAAAGATTCTGTAAACTGATACCAAGGAGAGACTTTATACTTCAACTCTCACACCTTTCAAACATGTTATCGATCCTCTCTCTCTCTCTCTCTCTCTCACCATCAATCAATATTACTACTACAACAGGTTTATCAAAATACTCAACTTACACCCTTTCAATATGAGCTCCATCTAAATTACCACCTAATTTCTTTAAAAGCTCATGACACAAAAGTGCAGAAAAAAGAGCATAATTCTCCATCTTAGAAGATGTGGATCACGAACAGAATTGTGAAGCACGGAAGAAACTAGAAGATAAAAGTTAATTTCTTTCTGCAAAAAAAAAAAGGGGGGCTGATCAGGCACAATTTATTCCATTCGGCTGCCCAAAAATGAATAAATCGAAGGGAAGGGACATACTTGTACATCGAAAATGGTAACTGGTGCAGTCACCTGCTTCAATCGATAAAACGAGATCAGGCACATGGAAAATATGAGTATCGATCGGGATAAAGCCTGTCTGGAAAAATGTAGGGCAGCACCCGCAGATTGCCAAAAGATTCCCGGAGAGAAAATGTCAACATACCCACTTCTAGGATAGATTAAAGCCCATGTAAAAATTGTGAGCCCCTGAAATCAATTAGTTTCTAGGTTTTGTTGAATGTGGTTGGTAAAAAGACAAGACATGGCCACAATTCTAAAGATCTGTTTATTTACTCTAAATTAGAGGAATAAGCAATCTAAAAAAAAATGGGGGGGGGGGGCAGTTACCAAAACCTAGTCTTCTTTGTTCTTTTCTCTGGGCTCTGGGCAACTAGAGTCAAATCTGTACCAGTTTGTTGGTTTGTTTAATAGTTCTTATGTCCCATAATTGCATTACACTTCAGAAAATTGACAATAATCATGCCTGAATGATCATCACTAAAATAAAGAATAAATGGCTTATCGGAATCAGCAAAAAATGTCCCCCCCCCCACAAAAAAAAGACAGAAAACAGCTCAAAATTACATTCAATGAAACAAATGACATTTAGAACCATATGTAGATTTTCAAGGTTTGGATGCTAGTTAAGTTAAATCAAATATTCCTCTATTGCTCAGCATTTACTCTTAAACTTGTATCATTTATTTGTAGTATAAGTTTCAGCCAAAACAATCTGATTCCCATTCTTCTCCTCCCTGTCAATCTGTATTTCTACCTTGCCAACAGACAAACGAAGAACCTGGAGCTTGGCAAGTCAGACCTTTAACAAAATACTTGTGGGATTGCCCAGCTAATGGTCTATATTTGCAAGAAGCGGTCACATGAAAGGAAAATCTCAGTCTACAAGTGTGATGTAGTATGTTAATATGAAATCATTATGGACCCCTGAAAACATGATTGCCCTTTGTGAGAATATTTCTTACATGGCTTGAGAGAAATAAAGGACGCCCTGTGAGGGATGACAATTTTTTCCCCCTTCTTCTTTCTTTTTCAAAATGAAGATGTTATAAAATTGTTGCTGATGCTCGACAAGTCTATGTTTTCAGCAGCACACTCTCAGAAAAATGATTAGGTTGGTTAAAATATGAACCAACCGTTTGTAAAAAAAATTGTATGTAAAACATTTGAGGATCTTTTTAAAATAACAGATGGTCGGTTTGCATTGTAACCAACCTAATGATTTTTAACCAACTTTTCTGAGAGTGTACACTTACAGATTAGTATTTCTTAATGAATGTATTACTGTACATGTCTGAAACTGTACCATGTAAATGCCACAAATTTCCCTTTTATTTCATGGATGATAAATGAACCTATCAAAACTTGAATCATGTTCATCATTATTCTCTTGATGGATGTTTTTGGATTAAGAATGATAGATAATTTTGACTGAATGAATTGGAAATAACACCAACAATTATAACAAGGCAAACGCCAAGCGTTGTCTCGCCTGCATATTGCAGTCATGAAGAGACTGCATGTCAAAACTATGCTATATGACTTCTGAGGCTGTCAGCAGTTTAGGGGGTGAATTGTGGTTCTGACAGTTTACATATGCAATAATGGTATAGGCCTACTTTATCCCTAGGAAATCAGATAACACTAAGAATGCTGTTAATACTATGAAGCTATAATTATTTCCATGCAAGTAAGGAAATGAATGTTAGTGAAAAAGAATGTAACTGATAATAATGTGAGTAAAATTGTAAAATTAAATTAATTATTAAGGTGTTATGGCAAACTTATTGTTTGAAAAATGGTATGAATTTGGTGATTCCACGTCAAAGCTATAGAAAGTTATTAGGTGTACAACATAGCACAGTGCCAGTTATGAAAAGTTCATTGACCTTTGACCTTTGACCTTAATCAAATTCAACTCACATTCGAACTTGACCTGCACCTTCAAGAGATGGACCTCTCATATGAATTTGGCAATCCTACCTCGAAGGTATAGAAAGTTATTGTGTGTACAACATAGCACAGTGCCAGTCATGGAAAGTTCATTGACCTTTGACCTCTGACCTTATTCAAATTCAACTCATACTCAAACTTGACCTGTGCCTTCAAGAGATGTACCTCTGGTATAAATTTGGTGATCCCACCTCGAAGCTATAGAAAGTTATTGTGTGTACAACACAGCACAGTGCCAGTCATGGAAAGTTCATTGACCTTTGACCTTAATCAAATTCAACTCACATTCGAACTTGACCTGCACCTTCAAGAGATGGACCTCTTGTATGAATTCGGCAATCCTACCTCGAAGGTATAAAAAGTTATTGTGTGTACAATATAGCACAGTGCCAGTCATGGAAAGTTCATTGACCTTTGACCTTTGACCTTATTCAAATTCGACTCATATTCGAACTTGACCTGCGCCTTCAAGAGATGGACCTCTGGTATGAATTTGGTGATCCCACCTTAAAGCTATAGAAAGTTATTGGGTGTACAACACAATTGTTGACGACGACGCCGACGCCGCCGCCGACGTCGACGACGACGCCTACGCCGACACCGGAAATAGTGATACCTATGTCTCGCTCCGCTACGCAGGCGAGACAAAAATGAAATAAAGATAGAAAAGATAAGGAAGAATAAGGAGATGGGGATGTGCGATATGTGGAGAAAAGAAATTTCAGGAATGAATGCAGTTGAAGATTCTTATCTTAATAATTTTAAACAATCATCAGGTATTTTGGGGTCTGAAAAGGTTCTTGTAATTTACGGGTATTTTTCCTGATTGGGTAGGTGTGAAAGCTTCTATTCATATGATTTTACATTTACAGACTAATAGAAAGTCAAAGGATCGAATAAATAACATGAAAAAGAAGATAAAATACATGCAAATAAATTGACTATGTATGCTTAAAAAAGTCCAACAAGGAATAATGTTCTGTGATACCCACATTTTAAAGAAAAAATATCCATCACAAATTAGCCTTCAAAGCATTCAATTTGAACTGCTTTTCTAAGTTCACTTTTCATAAAAATACATAGTAAAGAATGAACTTTATGATGGTACCTGTTTCTGTTTTCATACGAAATTTTAAAAAGGAAACAGTTAGCCATTCTTAATCAGGAAACTTGTTTCATGTTAAATTCTTTGGAGAATATAGCTGTCCACATAACAGTAGGGGTTACAATCAGATTGATATAAACTTACTTATTCAAAGCTAGAGCCAGAGCCCAAATAGCATCATAGGCAAGGGGAGCCTCTGGGTAGCCTGCAGTCTGCTGAGGAGACGTTGTCAGTTTACTGTTCAATCGAGCTAAGAACTCCTTAGATGTCTGTGGTAAGAGCAAGAAACATTACAGAGTACTTGATTATTTCAATGTGACAGGACACAGTTTATTGTGTTATATAATAATTAGAACAATGTTACAGTATCAAGTCATATCTACTGACATCCATTCATATACAGAGTCAAAATGGGTTAGAAATGCTGGGCGACTTTAAATCTCTAACTTACAGAATATACAAGTCAATACTGTGGGAATTGTCACATACAACTTTACTTTAACTAAATAGATAAATGCATATTATTTACAATTTATAATATCAATAGATCTCTTGATCCATTGGATCAAAGTATTCTGAACAACTATACTCTGCTGTCTCACTTCCTTGTGTTCTTTCACATTAATGATGTACAATGTAACTTTAATTATGAAAAATGAAGATCAGAATGTTCTGTGAGGTTGAGAGACATTTTTCAGTGATTTCACACATTCTTTTTTCACAAACCTTTCAAACTTCTGCTAATAACCCTTGAATGAGCAATAAATCTGGTATTGGTTTTGTCTCACATTTTGGTGATGAACCACATAAAAAAGTGCAGAAAAATTGTTTTAACTTTCAGGAAATTATCTTACACGTAGTAGGTGAAATTACTATATGAAATGCAAAAGAAACAAACATGACTATTCTATTCCATTTAAAACAAATTTCAACAGAGTAAATTAATTTCAATCACTAAAATCCTTTTCAGTTATATTCCAAGACTCATAAAATGGCATTCATGAGTAGTATTAACTTAAAGATGCACATGGATAACCTATGAAGTATCAATGAATGAAGTACTCTGGAATGCAAGACAGCTCTAACATGGCTATTCTGTTCTATTTCTTCATGATTTATGATCAAATGACATGTATGTCACCCAGGAGTCTCATTACTGCATAGCAGTTGAGCAATCAAGTAATTCATGTCTCTGTTCAATATGACAGCTGCGATGCTCTGGAGAACACTAAGGAGCATTGCATTTTATTTCTTTACTAATGATCACCACTAAGGGTATGTTTCTTAACCCAAGGAGCATGATTTGATTTTAGTATAACACACATTTTCCATAGACCCTAGCCTGAGTCATCTCAGGCTTAGTATTCAAAGGGTCAAAGGCAAAAAAAAGTTAATAATAGTTACAGGGTTTCATTCTTCATTTATTTATTCATTTTTTATTGTAATTAATTGGTTTCATTTATTTTTCTCATTAACCCGCTGAATACTGAATTTTCTTATTCCCATAGACCTAATGCAGGGGCCACCCAGTTCCAGAAGTTAATGGGTTAATCTCTTTAATAATTGTTGGTAAATACATGTGTTGTGACCAATGATCTAATAAAAACATATAAATATAAAGAAAAGATAATGGTTACAGGTGACAGTACCGAGTACTTGCTTAATAATTTTGAAAAAATATTGCCATCTAATACTTCCTTAGTGAAAACTGTCCCCTAATATAAGGGGATCTAAATTAGAGATAATACCCTCCTCCCCAGTATTGTTATACATACTTTTGTATAAATATTCAAGTCAATCTTGTATCAGTTAGATTGGCTACATCAGCACCATAGCAGCCACTACTTCATTCGCTTTTTAAAAATTATTAATTATACTGGTATCAACATCTTAAGATTACCATGGCCATTGTGGCAGCATTATCCTCCTTGTTATATTGGAGTCATTACATCACCATTACCCTACCATCACTATCAACTTCACAGATACAAATCCTGAGATCAGTGCATAAACATACAACACCATATTGGAACAATTTTAGCAAATCATGACAGTTATCATCATGAACATCAACATTTATCATCATTATTCATATGAACCACAAAATGCGATGGCATGACTACCAGTGTTACCACTCCAACCACAGCCATCAACTTCATCAACAACACCACCACCACCACCACCACCACAAGCAATAATCTTTTCCCACAAACAGTGTCACCACTACCACAGCCATCAATATCATTGGCCAATTATATTCATCATCATCATCATCATCATTACCACCATCACCACCACAATAACCATCACCACTTCTATCTTTATCAGTGACATCATTTTCCTATCACCACCACCACCTTAATCATCACTTGACCAAGTGCAGTATTACGAAAGATAAAATCCCATAATAACACCTCCTGGCCGATTCGAAGTAGAGACCTGGACAATCTCCTCTGACCCATCCCCCCTAGAGCGGAAATATCCACACAAGGCCCTGATGATTAAACTTCCAGCCTTATCCCTATAAATCTAGAGAGCTGGGCGGAAGAGGGGCAGGTGATGACCGATGATCAGTCGTTAGCTTGATGAGATGGATACAAATTTCTTTGCAGGTTCCTTGCTCCCAAACTGAACTTTTTGATGTATACATATCCGCCCCTTCTTCGTATGCCAGTAATGAAATATAACTGAAGGAGTTAAAGATCAGAATGATGATGGCAATGATGATGATTATAATGATGATGATGATAGTGATGATGATGGTTATGATGATGGTGATGTGATGATGATGATGATGGTAGAGGTGGAGATGGTGGTGGTGGTGGTGTTGGGTGGTGGTGGTGGTGGTGTTGGGTGCTGGTGGTGGTATTGGTGGTGTTGGGTGCTGGTGGTGGTATTGATAGTGGTAGTAGTGGTGGTGGTGGTGGTAGTGGTGGTGGTGATGGTGGTGATAGTGATAGTGATAGTAGTAGTGGTAGTGGTAGTAGTGGTGGTGGTATTGATAGTGGTGGTGTTGGTAGTGGTGGTGTTGGTGTTGGTGGTGGTGGTGGTAGTGGTGGTAGTGGTGGTAGTAATGGTGGTGGTAGTGGTAGTGGTAGTGGTGGTGATGGTGGTAGCAGTATTGGTGGTGGCGATTGTGACTGTAGTCAGGGCAGTGATGTTTGTGGTGAAAATTGTAACAGGAGTGATAATTGTATTGCAAGTAGTATGTATAATAAACAAGTGGTTTTGATAACAATTGCTAGTGTAATAATAATCTTGAAAGGAGTGTAAATGAGAATCATAATATCAACTATCTTATACAGATGTGAAAGCATTTTTGTCTTCTTTCTCAAAAAAGCCCCTAACCCTTCCCTGCCCCCCTCTCCCATCATTAAAAAAAAAGAGAGAAAAAATGTGTCTCTTTAAAAAAAAAAACAACCAAAAAAAAAACTGTCCAAATCTTTGCCTTTTCTTCAGCTTTCTTTCTCATCCCCATCCTAAGCTATCAGTATTGAGTAACACTACATCATCACAGCTGTCAGGGGCACAAGAGAATCTTCACACCTTCTCTCACGTAAAAGAGGGAGCGTGCACTTCCGCAGAGACTTCTTGTCATAATGCGTAATCAAATCTTGGCACTTTACCTAGCCCTGGTAGGTGTACGTCTGTCAAGGTCATCCGGTAAAATAAAATGACACATGGAGCTGGTAAGTCACCAAGTGTACCGGCTTCAAAAGGTAGTAGGGATAGTCGGAGAAAGAAGAGAGGAGGGAATGAGAGAAAGAAAGAAATGAAGGGTTGTAGAATGAAAGCTACAAAAGATGAAAGATAATGAAAGTCATGTATATTATGACAAGAGATTGTAAGGACAGCCACGCAGAAACAAGTGAAGGTGAGAAAGAAATAAAACAGGGAGAAAAAGAAAAAGAGGGATGAGAGAGAGAGAGTGGGGGGGGGAAATGATACATAAAGCCAGTAAGTAAATAATGTAACAGGGACAGAAAAATTGGGAAGAGGGAATGACAAACAGAAAATATAGGGGCAAAAAAAAAGAAGCTAGAAAAAGAGAGAGTTAAAACAACATATCGATGAGTATAACCTAGAGGTGGTAGGATAGTTGGAAAAGAAGTAGCATAGAGAGAGAGAGAAAGAGAGAGAGAGAAGACAGAAAGTGAGAAGGGAAAGAGGGAGGGAGATTGTGTGTATGTCTCATCCTTATCTATCCATCCTCTCTTTCTCTCCTTTAATCATTTTTTTTTTCTCAGGATGGTATGTGTCTCTTCTCCATCATCATATGCTCTCTCTCCCTTCTGTCTATCTCTCTCTCTCTCTTCCTTCCTCGTTCTTTTTTCAAGCATGCATGTTTCTCTTTTCCACCATCATACCCTTTCTATCTCTGTCTGCCCCTCTCTTTCTTTCCCCCTCTCTCTCTCTCTATCCAACCGTCACATTCTCCTAACCAAAAATATCTTTACATCATTAAAGCACGGCCATGGCCTATTTTCTACTTCATTAGCCAAATTAATGGCATTCATTTCAGCTTCCAGCAGATATGACTCAAAATCTACATGTAGCTAAGATCATCATCAATAAATCCAAGACATAAACCACACTGTATCTTTCCTATATCAAATTAAAGTATTGCATTACTTCAACTATGTACAGAAGTAAGAATGGTGTGAAACACAAACCTTCACCAATTGTTTGAGTATTCCAGATGTAAGAAACAGAATTACAGTGATCAAGTTTTGTCATCTGAGAAAGCTCCTTACCACTAAAAATGAAAAAAGATGACTGAAAAAAAAAGTTCTGAGTCATGAAAGTTTCTGTGTTCACTGTATCTATCTCTTGTTTCTTATTGTTTCTGAATAACTCTGATAAATTTTTCTATCTCTGAAGAAAATATCTAATTCCCATTCTCGGTTAATGCTTCTTTTCTGCTCTCTTTCACTAATCTCTGCAATGCATAATTTCAAATCAAATACTTAAAAACCTTTAGTGGAAATATGTCCATTAAAAAACAAATCAAAATGGCCTAATACCAGTAAGTTCATATTAAATTTTCATGCATCATTCTCAGGATGAATAATCATATTAAATTTTCATACATCATTCTCAGGATGAATTAAAAAGTTGACAATGGCAGGTAAAAGAGACTTACAATTCAGAAAAAAAAAGAAGTTAATATTGCATCCAGCATGGGAATATGTTTGCAGTAGAGATGTCAAATGGTATGAATATAATGCAGAGATTTACCCATCATGCCTCACTGTCCTCTTGACCGCGATAACTTTAATTTCTTGTCACTGGCTGACACAATTTCAGCTATCCCCACCCAAGATAAGATAGCTGCCATATAGCCACCTATGGGCTTTCCGGCCTACTGGCTTCACAAATCTAGTGCCTGACTAAATTACGCTGGCAAATGATTGTTGCAGTTCAGTGGACAGACAGGAATTACTTCTGCCTTCGGAAAAAAGAGGGGAAGATGGATGTATGGAAAGTGGGAGAGAGAGATGGAGAGAGGAAGGGACAGAGATGATGACAGAGTGAAAGAGAGCAAAAGAGAAATCTAGTCTGGAGAGAGTGAGAAAGAAAGAAATCTAGTCCAGAGATAGTGGGAAAGAGAGAGATACAGATGTGGATAGATGGAGATTGAGGTTGAGTAATGAAAGTAAGAAGAATGAGAAAGAAGAAATGGGAAGAGGGAGAGAGAGAAGGGACAAAGACAGCTGCAGATGGGTGGAAGAAGGGACAGCGATGAGTGAAAGAGAGCATGACAGAGAGAGATAGAGAGAGAGTGAGCAAGAGAGAAATCGAGTCTGGAAAGAGTGAGAGAAAAAAAAGAAATCTAGTACAGAGATAGTGGAAAAGAGAGAGAAAGAGAGAGAGAAAGAAATACAGATGCAGATACATAGAGATTGAGGTTGAGAAATGAGAGCAAGTAAAAAGGAACAAGAAAGAAGGGAAACGAAAGGGAGAGAGAGAGAGAGAGAGGACAGAGAGAGATACTAGTAATAAAGATGCAGATGGGTGGAGGAAGGGACAGAGATGAGAGAGAAAGAAAGAGAGAAATCTAGTCTAGAGATAGTGGGAGAGAAAGAGAGAGAGAGAGATACAGATGCAGATACAGACATAGAGAATGAGGTTGAGAAATGAAAGTAAGAGAGAATGAGAAAGAAGAAAAGAGGGGAAAAGGGGGGCGGGGGATAGAGACAGATAATAAAGATGCAGATAAAGGTATCACAATCATGGATTTTACACCCACTGAAAGCACATTAAATTAATCAGTGCATTCAGAGGTGTGATAGGGTAGAAGGGAGTAGAGAGGAGATACAGCGATTTTTAAAAAGCAGAAATAAATGGAGAGAGGTAGCCTGTTTGAAACCTTGAACTGATTTGGAAGCTTGGGTAAAAACTGCAAAGTAACCAATGCAATTTCCACAGACCCCAGCTCAAGGGTTTAGTATTTGATGGGTTACAATATGGAACAGATGCTCTCTTTAGGGTGACTTATTCAAAGAGTTAATGTCAATGAACTCTCATCCTTTTCATTCAGCTTAATCTTTTTCAAAACATATTTTCAAGCTATAAATCAAAATATGACCAAGACAATTGCCTTCAAATTCTCCTTAAACTCAATCTATGCAGCTAAAGAGAGTAAACATCTCATCACCAAGTCACATGAATAGAATAATCTAGGTCATCATATCTGTGATGAAACATTACAGCCATGCAGAACAGAGACGGCATCTTCCTATCCATATTGTTCATTTCCAAATTCATTTGGAATATAATCGTTTTTTATTCATTCCATCACAGGGAAAAAAAAATCAACATATATATATATATATATCAAAAGGACCAAGGAAAATCGATTGTCTTTAACCTGCTGGATACGATCATAGTACTCAACAGCTTAAAGTTTTCACAAAATTCAATCTATGCAGCTAAAGGGAATAAACATCTCATCACCAAGTCACATGAATAGAATAATCTAGGTTATCATATCTGTGACGAAACATTACAGCCATGCAAACCAAATACTGCATCTTTCTATCAATCTTGTTCATTTCTCTTTCTTGGAACGTAATCCTTTTTGATTAATTTCATAAATGGGGAAAGAAATCAACCTATAAATAAAAAGGACCAAGCAAAATTGATTGCCTTTAACCGTTGGATATGATTTGATTTTGCCGTAACACACATTTTCCATAGATCCTAGCCCAAGTTATCTTGGGCGTAGTACTCAACGGCTTAACTTTTTCACAAAATTCAATCCATGCAGCCTAAGAGAGTAAACATCTCATCATTAAGTCACATGAATAGAATAATCTAGGCCATCATTATCTGTGATGATACATTACGGCCTCGCTATCGGAGAAAGCAGACCAAAGACCGCATCTTCCTCCTATACCCCTCTCCGATCCATCTCTTTTTTCCAGATTGTGTCCATCTCCTGTTCTCTTTCTCAGAAATATAATGATTGATGGCATATCTGTGTCGTATTAATGCATCTCAGAGACAGACTAGGAATGATAGAGATAAGATGAGATAAAGATGAATACTTTCGATGATCGCTGCTAGCACAAATGGCATACAACGTGGACTAGAGATCTCATGAATACTGATACCGCGATTGCTCTTTAATGTGGTAATGCCATTACTTAATTTTCTTGGAGGCTTGTCAGAGAAAATAACTGTAATCAACACCATCAATTACTCTTTGTATATCCCGAGAGTTCAAATGATGAAAGTGTCATGCAATACTATTAATCCTTCGTATCATTTTCTATATTCATATCTTTCTTTCTTTTTTCCTCTCCTATGAGCAAATTTATTTTCAGGACTAATCTTAAAGAGGCTCTGTCGTGGGCTTTCATGGGGAATTTGACACCATGGGTGCTTACCCAATAACAGGTGTTGTCCATCACTATGAGTTTTATGACCAACAGACCTTATGTAATGCTCTGTATATTCCACCCTTTGCTCCATATGGCAAAGTTATTATCTTACTTTCCCTGGCCCAAGAATGCCTGAAGCAGGCCAAAGAATGTTTATGGTGGGACACCTTGTTTTGCTGTGCTCCAGAAATGTAGCTCTATTACAGGTATTACCAGAGCTTTCCACAAAGTCTGGTGTCAGCAAATTATGATTCACTCCCCATGAAAACCCACGACAGAGCCTCTTTAATAGTGCAATACCAGTGCCTTTTACAAAA
This sequence comes from Echinometra lucunter, assembly GCA_029962745.1. Taxonomy (NCBI): domain Eukaryota; kingdom Metazoa; phylum Echinodermata; class Echinoidea; order Camarodonta; family Echinometridae; genus Echinometra; species Echinometra lucunter. Next base: position 11,900,925 of record CM057165.1, on the reverse strand, counting down.
ATATTTCTTTTGCTCTATGTACCTCCTCCTTCTGCTTCTTCCTCTTCTTCTTGCTTTCTACTTTATACTCTCCACTTTCATTGTACAATATAAGGAGGGAAAAGGGGTTTGTATCTCAGGTTAAAGTTAATTTATAAGTCTACTAATTTTCAAACCATCCTAAGAAATTTAAAACACAAACCCCCCTTAAAGAAGTGGATCCAGGGGGAAGCCGAATCAGCTGTGCCCCAGAGCTGCCAACATTTGATGTGTGGAATCAGGGAGATTTTTTTAAAAGTGAAAGTAGCGAGCATAGTGCACTAGCAAAGTGCGTGAGAGTAACAAAAAAAGGGTACTCCTGGTAGGTGCAAGCAAAAGCTTAGTTGTAAGATTCAAGGGGCAAAGCCTTTAGAAAAAAACAAGGAGACCTTTTGCTCACAACAGGGAAAAAAATACTTTTTTTTTTGCGCGAGCCATTATTCTAATTGGTCACAAATTCATGAGAGCCATTTTCCAATTTCTGAGAGCCATTTTTGAAGTTGCCAGAGTCATTTTTAAAATTTAAAAAAAAAAGAGAAAAATATCACTTGTAATTATTAACATTTTATGCATGTTGAATTTGAAGCATTGTTTGTTGTGTTTTAATGTGCCATCCATACTATTTCTTTTACCAATGAAAGGAATGAATGATGTACTTAGATATATATTTTCATTTGTCTTCATTCAAGGTCATTGTCATGTGAAATTCTGATCATCAAGTTTTTGATGTGGCTGTGCAAGTGATCCTGTTTAAAAAAAATCAAACAAAAGAACAAAAAAAAAATTAGGACTTTGATGATAACATTTTATAAAGAAAATAAAGATCCAACTTAAACTCAAAACACACAATACAGGAGGCATGAACATTGTGCAGCCCTCCCCCCCCCCCAAAAAAAATCCGGGACAAAAGGTCTTTTAATATCGCCGTATCCGGCCCTGGCCCCTCACCTTAGGATGAGCTTGTATTGACGTTGTACAGTTGTAAACACAAACTCTCCTCAAATACATACCGGTATAAACAGTATTTCCACAGCAGAAGTTCACAAGACTTCCTTACCAGCATCCAGCACATTCCATAAATTTTTTGATCATATGTAGTCAACCACAGCTAAATTTAAACATCCCAAGATAAAGTTTCAGAGTAGAAAATAAACCAAAAATGTCTGGTCACGAAGACCGATTCATGATGTGCACGCAGTGTACCCACCACACTGCCAAGTTATCTAGGCCGCTGGTGCAGGGGAAGAACGCCTCCCATTCCTGCTGGAAAGTGAGGATTCTTCAACAATTTTTTTCAACTAATTAAACATCAAAGAACACATTTTCCCTCACCTGAATCATGAAGAATAGCAATAATATTCCATTTGGACTAATTTCTGAAACTCAGAATCAGTTTTCAGAGGCCTAATGCCGGTTATTTCGGCCTGTGATTTCTCTGTCTCGCGAGCATACACTGCCATCATGCACAACATGCTCAGGCTATACCGTACCTTGTCTTGGCAATGTACACTGTTTGTGCTTACACGCATACTTTGTATACACTATACATGTTAGCACAAACAGTCCATATAGACAAGATAAGATAGTTATAGGGCTTCCTAGTAGTTAACACTTAACATCTCTGACATTGAATGAAGCGCGCTATGGATCCTCGCGATCGCAGGCGAACTGTCCAATATCAATACACACGGTCGGTATCGGATTATAGCGCGCTCGCCGTGGCTTGTTGCGCTTGTATTGTTTGTGTGTAAAATGTAACATTAATGCATGAGAGATCTCTGAGAGAGACAGAAATTTATTTGAAGGAGCAATGACGGGAAGCATGATACCTTTCAAAAATTTAAGAATCCGGGAGATTTTGAGTATGTGTCGGGAGATCGGGAGATTGCTTGATTTTCCGGGAGTCTCCCGGCAAATCCGGGAGAGTTGGCAGCTCTGTGTGCCCCCCCCCTCCGCCTTTTTGACACCCAGGGGGGCCAAATGGGCCGTGCCACCCTTAAAAAACCCTTTTATTTTCTTATCAGTGAGAATTTTGGGGATAAAATACATCAAAAAATGCTGAGAACCGTTTTTTCCCCCCCTCCCCCCTCCCCTTTTTTTTAAAGTCTGGGTCTAGCCCTGAATAAGAACGTCCTGATGAATGTTTTATTAAAGACTATCCAAATCACTGGCACAGACATGAAGGGGCACCAAAGTCATGTGATGGGAGGGGGGGGGGGAGGGCATCAGACTTAGAGAGTCAGTGAAATGCAAAATAAAATGGCCATGGATGAGATAGATGTTTGTGGAGCAGGATTCATATAATTTCCTATCCACAGCCCCTTTTCCCTCTTAATCTTGCCTCTCTTTCTTCCTCCCTTTTTTCACTTCAAAGTTTTCACTATTTCATAAGGCACATGCTTTGGCATAACCTACAAGTGAATCCTGACAAAAACAATGCTTTCACTCTATCAAACCTACGGGTGATATATAAAGAAAAGATCTCAAAGTCAAATGCAGTCAAACGCAAGGACACCAATTGAGGTAAAATAAGACAATAACAAATTCTTCAGTTTTTCACAAAAGATAAAACTGCTACAGAAAGCTGAAGAAACAGGACTGCTAACTTCTTGATCCTCCTTCAAAAGATTGACTGATAAGTGTATTCATTTCCTTATGAGGGGAGAAGGCATGAAGGAAAGTCCAGTACAACAATATAATGAGAGCTAGATTGTGTCTACTGCACTAATGTATTTCGCAAGGCAATTTATAGACATATAGAAATCTCACGTGCCTATACATATGAATCAGAAAGCTAAACATTGTGTCATCCATGTGGCCGAGGCAGACCAACATACGTGACGACAAGGTGAAGTAGCATTTATTTGATTATCGATGAGACATGCCAAGGCTCAACGCATTAGCACCCCTAATGGAATGGTAAAATCCGAAACAATTGAAAGGAAAAGGGAAACGGCGTTTCAGGTATTTCAACATTTGATCTTATGCCCATCTTCTCAGCTTATTCTCTCTCTCTCTCTCTCTCTCCTATTCATTCTTACTCTACCTTTTCTTTCTTATCTCTCTCTCCCCCTTTCTCTATTCACTTTTGTCTGGTCCCTCTATCCTTTCTGTCTCTCTCCCTGTCTCCCTGACAATCTCTCATTCATTTCATTTCCTTGTGTTTTCCCTTTTAGTTCTGTATCCATTCTATCAATTCCCTTTTTGTCTCCTCTTCATTCTCTTTCCTTCTCTCTCTCTACCAAAATGGTTTAAGACTGTGTGATGGAAAATTCACATTTTCATCACAAAAATGATTGAGCTCAATATCACTAATTTAACCCCTACTCTGTATTATTTTTCCTTTTCTATGTAAAGTTTTGTTTATGCTTTCTTTAATAATGAAGGTTATCAATAAAGTGTGTCCCTCCAGAAAGTAAAAAGTCTCGCCACCTAAACGTTTCAAAATGTCTTCAGAAGTTTTATATCCGTGGATATAGCCAAGAGTCTCTTCTATCCATTGACACCAATTTCTTTTTTTTAAATTTATGCTTGAAAGAACAAAAGTAACTTTTGTGAAAGAATGCAAATTTCAGTCATGATAAGAATTGCTAATTGTTCTGGGCACCATTTTATGAAAGGTGTCATCACTGACAAGTTGTCATTTCCTGACAGTTACCATAGTAACAGTCAGTGCTACTCAGCCAATCAAAAACCAAGGATTTTACCGAAATTGTCAGAGAGCTGACAACTTTCATGAAACGGTGCCCTGATTGGTATAAGCAAGGTTGTGAGTGGTGTGAAGTGATGTAAACTGTAAAGGGCTTAGAAATTTAAAAAAAAAAAAAAAAACCAAGTAAAAACTTTTAAATAAAATGTCAAATCTCTTCATTCAAAGAAATGGTAATTTTTCTGATCAATTGGTTGAGTGATTGACCTATTAGTTTCCTAATTTATCCATTCATATACGTTACCATCATTCATTCCTTCATCTATTCACTTCCCATCCATCTATCCACCTGCCATCTCTGTCTAACCTTTTATCTCTCTGTATCACTTTATCATCCATCAAGCAATCCACAACACCAGCCATTAATCCATTCAACTCTCCATCCATTAATCTACTTCACATTCATCCATTCCACTTACCTGTAAAATGGTCAGAACAGCACCAACATATATATATATATATATATATATATATATATATATATATTGGTTCCATTTAAAAAAAACTTATGTGGCATACCTCAAGTACCTACATATGTACCTCTCCCTTTCTTTGTCAAATCAGGTTCTATTTTTTAAAACTGTGTGCCCCCATCCTTCATAAAATCCTGGATGGGCCAACAAGGGTCATTTCTACTCACCATGCCCGAGATGGAGGGGGTGTCATCCGGTTTCAGCATCATTCCTTCTGTAGTAAAATGATACTGGAGTGCTTCCTTGAGCTGGTCTGCTGTGCAGTTGATATGCTTGTCATCCGCGTCATACCAGTTATCAGGGTACCAGCCGATCAGGAACCAGACAATCTTTGGACCGTACAGCTCCTGTTTATAAACCTGAGGAATATAAAAAACAAAAACCAATACACATTATAAATATGTTGTTCTTTGCATGAAACTGTCATAAATCAAACAACACCCCGAATGTGTTAAAAGGATTATGAACTGTGTTTGGCACAATGTGTGTTAAGTGGAAACCATTCTGCAAGAGTCATTAGCTACCCATGGGTCAAGAGAGTTAACTGCAATTGAAATGCCTTGGGTACAGAAATAACCTCTTAAATTCTGTATCATCGCTTAGATTATTTTCATGTAAACAAATTCAAATTCTATTTCTTGATTTTGTTATAAAATGCAAATGAATAAAATCTGATTCCATACATGATTAAACTCGCAGAATGTGTTTAACACATTTTTGACATATCAACTCTTTCAGTGCTATGGATATCAAATTGGAGTGCTAAACCACGTGCTTGTATAAATAACTTACTTGAAACTAGAAAGGTGTTTTAATTTGTATACATGATAAAGATTTTAGTTTTTTTAATTTGTTTCTTTAATAATAATATAATAAGTTAGTTTTATAAAGTGTTTAATACTACGTTTCTAAGTGCTTTACATGTAATTCTTTAAGTCCATCTTTCCCTTTTCTTCAAAGGAAGAACAGAAGCATCAGCTAAAAAGCGGGAGAGACTGAACTACTATCACATGCTTCCAAATTTTGCTCTTACACAACACAAAAATAGTATTTTTAGTATTTCTTCCAGTAACACTCCTCAAGATCATGGATTCCTGCCTTGACCTGCATCTCAGTGCCAGCTGTCTGACTTCCCTTTTCACAGCTAGCATCTGATGTGTCATGTCAGGTTTGATCAAGAGCACAAGATTGGAGTGGGTCCAAATTTAGGACCTGTAATTAGGGCGGGGTAAACATAGAATATCCCTCCTTCTTTCGGATTAAGTTTGCTCTTCATGGCTTTAAAAGTCATAAAAAGGAAAGGGGACGAGTGCAATTACAGTATGGGTGAGGGTATTGCATTCTTTGTAGACACGGTATGATCTTGTTTGAGTAGCTCTGACAAAATTTCACTTTCTCTGATTGGATTTGAACAGTACAATTGATATTCTGAAAGTCTGATGGACAAAGTCGAGATAAAAACTCCCCAAACTCTGGTTTGATACATCCTGATGTTTGACTAATCTGTTTATATAGAAATGGAAAAAGAAAAATGGTACTGAGCAGAGACAAATAGCAAGACTGAAGGAGAATTAATGACATAAAACAGAGAAAAGACAGAGGCAGGAAAACAGAAAGCAACTTTTTAAGAGAGATGGGTAAAGTGAGTAAAGCATGGTGATGGGATAGAATTTAGAAAAGAAAGAAACTAATTAAAAGAGACAAATGAACTGATGAAGAAGGGGAATAAAATAAATACAATGACAGGAACAACATGACATTAAGAAATGAAATGAATTCCAACAGACAGGATAATGCATCTGGTAATTTTTCCAATTATTTTAAGAAAGTAAGTAGTTAGCTTGAGAAAGTGCCCTTTCCATTGTCATGCTATTCTTCATTATATCTGTAATGGTTTGTAGATACCAATGGTTGCAATCATCTCTTTTTTAACCACTATTTTGTTTATTTCTTGGTGGTGGGGGTGCAGTCTTGTTGCACACAAAATAGTGTTTCATACTGTCATCAGCATTCATGAATTCAAAATCAACGGAAAGGAAGAAGGAAAAACAAGCACTGAAGCATGAGTCAGGCTTGTGAATGACAGGAAAAGGTGAAATATTAACGAGAGTGAGAGCAACCAGGAAGGAAAATACTTTGGGGAATTTCAAAAGCAAAATATGATTGAGAACCAAACAGAGTGAAAGAAACGGAGATCACAAGAGAAGCTGTGATGATCCCCCTACCGAGAAAAGAGACCATGTTTGTATAGACAAGAATGTTTTCTCAAAAAAGTTTGAAGGATCTCTCACTGTCTGGTGATTACTGAGGGGACTTTGGGAGTTCCTTTGTTCTGATGAAGATCACTGGAGCAATCTGGAGGTTAATTGGTTGTCACGGCGATCTTTTCTTCCTAGGTGGTAGAAAATTGATTGGGAGGCATCCAGGAGGAGGAGGGGGAGGAGGAGAAGAGGAAAGATGGAGGCGTTGGAAGACAATGTTTGGTTTGACTCCCTGATGTGGATTGGGGTAAGGAGGAAGCCGTGACGACCAGATTTAGAGATGATCGGTGAGATGGGGAGGATGAAGATGGGGAATTAACGATGAGATAATGATGTCAGCTGTACTAATGTACTGAAGTGAAAAGGAATTAGACTGTAATGATGTCATAATGTGGAGTGCACGAGCATGGGATTTGATAGAGTTTCGGGTGGGGATTGTAGGAGGTTCTGTCTGTGATTCTGAGAAGCAGAGGTGGTGTTAGATGTAATGGATTTAGGAGATAAGTACAGGCAGGATTGAGTTTGGATGGTGGGGATGTTGGTAGCAGTGGCATAGATGGCAGTGGTGGTGATGGTTGTGATACTTATGTCAGTGAAAATGGTAGTAGTGTTTGTGTTGTAGAGGTGTTAGTAGTGGTGATGATAATCTTGGTGGCAATGGTGGTAGTAGTGTTTAGTGTTAGCGATAGTAGTGGCAAGGGGGGAGGTTATGTTGGTGGTTGTTGTGTTGGAGGTGGTGGTGGTGGTGGTGGTGGTAGTGGTAATGCTGGGGATGACAGTAGCAGTAGTGGTGATGGTATGATAATGACAGCTAGGGGTCATGATAATGATGGTGTTGGTGGTGGTGGCAGTAGTGGTAGTAGTCGTAATGCTGTGGATGATTGCACTTTAAAAAAAACAGTGATAGAATAGGAATATAGCTAAGGAATTCATTTCTGTGATGATTAATAATATGAATCACTAAAATGTTCTTATGATTCATGATGGGGAACACTGCACTGCAAAGTATATCCACAGAGACATCTAAATAAGATATGAAATGAGCAAGAGGCATTTGCTTTAATAAGGCTTATATTTTCACATGCGAGAAACATATAGGCTTGGGCTCAGCGTACAGTGAGGTATGGTGTTGAATCAAGAACTTAGGTCAGCAATTATTTGACTAATGTAACAAAAATCATCAGGAAGCCAACTATGCATTATGCATTATATGATGGACCATCTTCATGCTTTGTGGAAATATTATGAAATTTGACTCATCAGTAAAAAGTGACGTAAATACATATAGAAAAGATGGAAATAAGAGAAAAAGAAAAAGATTTTTTAAAATGATAGCACCTGAAAGAATTATAATAGAACAAAAGTCCAAGTGAATGTGGAAAAAACAAAAATCTTCATAAAAGGTCAATTGACTTGCTTCAAAACAACAACGACAAATAAAAAAGATGCTCATCTCTTGTTGTTGTGATACAGTTCCTTCTTCTCATATGCCTCGGGACTGTTTCTGAATCTTCTCACACCAAAACAGAACAATACAGCAACATTATTCATGCATTTTATGTGGGAAATATTCAAAGTCACGACATTCACCCACATATTATCTTCTGGTGATGATGATCTTTGCAGCATCTTAATCTGGAAGAGATCAAATTCTAGGTTCAGCCATTTTCAGGATCAGTACTTAAATACTCCTCTGATAATAAAGTAAATTAAATGGAAAGTGTCTTCTCCCTCGTTTCCAGGAAAAATATCTTCTTGTCAGTTTCACAGGACAACTTCATCCATAATTCGGTATTCACTGCCAGAAGCAGTTTTCCTCTTTTCTTTGAGAATGGAAATCACTGAATCTTCAACTGAAGCAAGAACTAAATTTAGCAACATTGCTGTCTGAATAGAAAGAATTTCCACAGGAAAAGATGACAAGATAAGACAGTCGGTGGGTGTAACCCACGGAAGTTTTTCTCAGTCAAGGTATGAATGATGCAACGACAAAAGCAGAGTGAAGAGGTAGAATATGCTCCATAAAAGATAAAACAGATTGAAAGGGAGTATATCTTTTTTGGAATGTTGCTCATAAATATTTGGATTTGAGCATGGATAAAAAGTATACAAGGACTAGAGCAATAATGCATACAAAATCCTTCAGTAATACATTCCATGTCATTTCAGTGATAACTGGAAAAAAGAAAGAAGAAAAAAAAAACCCACTACTGCTGATTATGGATCAGCTTTTTTTTTATTTTTTATTTTTTATTCCTCTTCCTTATTTCTATATTTACATGAAAGGCTGATGAACTGTTTGAATGATATTGTGGAGGTTCAAACATTAAATGCTATGCTGAATAGAAATTTGAGACCATTTTAATTTGTCTGCAAAACCACCTGCTATCACACTGTTTACTTTCCTAAATTAATATTTGATGTAAAGTATTTTAATGCATCGTATGTGACCTCTCCCACTCTCAAAAATGAAAAGGATAAAACACCTGTATACAGATCGAAATCAAGTTAGAAAGGTGAAGGAGACTTTTGGGTGAAAAGGTACATGAAAGAATGATGAAATGTTTGAATGGAATTTCAAAGGATCTAACATTAAATGCAATGTTGAATAGAATTTTCAGACTATTTTGGTTTGTCTGCACCATCACCTGTTATCTCAATACATCCAATCTGTGTTTAGTTTCAAAAGGGCTGTTTAAAGATTATTTTGTCCAGTTTCTTGTAAAAAATTCTAGATAAAATTATGAGATCAATTGCAAACCCTACAATGGAATGTGGTATGTGCTATGTTTGTACATGATAAAAACAACTACATCTGCATGTATGCCTTTCACTGTGCATCAAACATTACAAGAAATAAGTCATGAAAATGAAATGGGCAGAAAAAATAAATATAACTACAGATGCATGTTTATTCATATTACTGTAGGACTCAAGCATATGCTGGAATCATGAATGTGAATTTGGCAAAAGATGAAAATAACTATGAAAATTTGTTTCCATGACAGAATAGCCAATATTTATGTATATACAAGTGAAATGGGTACTAGTAATCAATCACTGTACCGTATCCAATCAAACATTCTTACCTAAGACAGAAATTGAAAGTAAAATGGGCACAGAAAAGGCGGCCGATCTTTTTCTTGAATGTGAAAAGGGCACTAGAGGAATGCTTGAAGACTGAATGACAAAATACACCTCAATGACAGATCTAGGTGGGATAGCTCTTGATTTGGGCTACGATAAAGCCAATTGGCTATGCCTCTCCAGCCCAAGGACTTATTCTGTTCTAAGGGCAGAAAAGTGACAAATTCGTTCTTGCAAAAGTACGCATAACAGGCAGATTGTCAGTTTCAGTGCACCAAGTATCAATTCTGGGTCGACTGTGGGGCATGACCTGAAAAATTTCAAGCCAGGAAGTATAGAACAGTGACAAAATTGCGGCACACACTTTATTGATTCTTTAGGCTATACCTTCTGGGAGTTTGGGCTAGAAAGAAGTTAGGTAGCAAGCCTCATATGTCAAGCGCTTATTATTCACTGGCAGTGGCAAAAATTTCAATATATTCTCTCAGTTTCGGGGGGGGGGGGGGGGGGCGCAGAGAGACACAAATTCAAAAAGTACCCATTTAAAGGGGAGTGGAATCTTTTACCGTGTACCTTGGGGAATACAAAATTGACTTTCAAAGGAGTGGATGGTATGAGGCAAGTTATCCTCCTTACATATGCCATGCTTAAAAAATTATGTTGTTGGCAAAAATCTATCCAACAAACATGATATCTATTTAAAGTATTTAAACACAATTGTTTCAAGGGTTTAAGTTAAAATCTTCAAGAGGATAGTTCAAACAAATGGTTTAACCATTCCCATTGTCTTTTATGTCATGGACATAAAAGCAACTATTTAAAAGTCTTTGTCTCCTGTCTGCCTAGCTCACGTACTTAAGGGTCCTTATACAAGAAGCTGTAAAACATGCACAAGTATGGTCACATGGGACTATTACAGTTCAATTTACAGTGATCCTGGTGATGCGGTTACAGATGGAATGTACCATGAAGCAGACAAATGCACCTCATTTAGCACCTCTGACATCTTATAATGCAGATTTAAGCAGCAATGATTTCCAGATTTCAACTTCTTTCTTTGAAAATGAAAGCCTATGTGGTTTTGTTTTTGTTTGTATTTTTTTTTGGATAACATCACTCAAGTCCTTCTAAAACACTTAAAGCTACCACTGTACATACAACAATCCACACTTAATTCAACATTGAATTAAACTCTGCAATCTTTGAGCACTTTCATAGTACTATTTATACATCTTTTCCAAGTGCTGTCAGAGTCATCACCTGATTCTGCAGTATTCAAAGCAAGCACGAAGGGCAAGGATTTTGTGAAGTCCATCTCTCCAAGGAAAAAGGAATCAATGCTAAGTGAGCTTGATTTGAAGAAGCTACAGGCACTCATGAATAATTCATTTTGTAAAATGCTTCTTTTGTTTCCAATGTATAGCCAACCTGAAATCCAATACACTAAATCAACAATAATACACACTATTTTGTGTCCAAATGAAACAGGTTACAAAATCTCAGTGTGTATAAAGCGACTATAGCTTCAGAGCCCTTTATTACAGAGTTTGGCCAACTCGGTTTCTGGGGGTTACAACATGGCGCAATTTCTTTTGTACTGTGCTTACCCAACAAAGCAATATGTGCCATGTTGTGCCCTACTGGAGCCAAGTTGTCCAAATTCCATAATAAAGGACTCTGTATAGCTTATACCTGTGCTGCCCTCTATCACTTTCTTACATTAAGAAAGCAGGCTCTCTACATTAGACAATCAGTATGAACTTATCTGGGCTCAGGCAGACACCAAAAGCCTGAGGATATATTTCAGCTCTTCTAAACTTGAAAAGGACTTTATCTTTAAGTCATCCAGGTAGAATGGAAGAAAGGAAGATTTAACCTTTATCAAAAATTGAAATGATTGGGTGTTAATAATGCCCTTTTCCATATTGCCTCTACAAAAAAAGAACTACCTGCCCCTGGAAGTTCATTGGGTTTCCTGATAGGAGCTTTTCTACGGATCAGTCAGGTAGAAACATAATATAGAAGAATCTTCCACCCAATGAATTCACCTGATGAAACCTTTATGAATATAGAGTGATTGAGGTCAATCTGCTTAGCCTATTCCATAGACAGTAATAAACATGAACATAAATCATGCTCAAGTTTTTAAAGCAAAAATAACTGTCATATTTTTAAATTTTATTTTATGTGAGAAACAGTAAGATATTCTCACTTTTAAGTTTTGGGGATTTTTTTCTTTCTCAATGGGATACTCAAAAAATTTATGAAGAAAAAAAAAATATTTCCCATGCACAACATAAATGTATTTGTGCAAACCAACAGGCTAGCTGTAATAACCTTCAATTTTTAGTTACTTAAACATACTTACACTAATTCAGCTTAAATCCGGATAGCTATCACCAGGGCTGCGTTTCACGAAAACGTCATAGGTCTAAGTTCATGGACATCCCATTGAAACGCGTGTTAATTCTACCACATGGGATGTCCAAGAAGTTAGACTTATGACGGTTTCGTGAAACGCAGCCCAGGCAAATAGGCTTTTGGTCAAGTATTTAAGCTCATTATTCAGTATGTTTTAATCCAGTTTTCTCTTGCTTTAAATGCAAAGCAGGGTACATCTTATAGGTTTAAGTAACATATTGCACAATACTTGAAAAAAATATGTCATCACTCTGGACACATGAGTGTATCAATTGTTTGATCAATGGAAAAAAAAGGAAATAAGTGACATACTTGACAAAACAAGATATGTATCATTCTTGTAAATGAAGCTAAGCCCAAAATACTAACATTCTGATTCATTATTTCTTCCTCCTTGCAACAACTGTAAAGTAGTTTAATCATATTCTTGACCAAAGTCCAAGACATGGCACCCTCCTGGGACCCCAATGATATTCTGATTATTCCCATCCCCCTCGCATTTTCAAACGTCACTTATGACCTTTTGGTAGAAGAAGAAGGCTAGGCATATCTCAAGTATGCAACAAATGGGTCAAAAGGATGTAGACTCCAGAGCTATGCAGTCTAACATTGAGAAGAGTCAAAACTGACCAGTTCACATTACAGCTCAAATATCACAGTAAATAAATCCTTGAATGCATTCTTGGACATCATGATATCTCGAACAAGTACAGATCTTTTATTTCAAATGAATTCCAACTGGTTTCATTTCCAAGTAGATGTCGCAATGTAACCTTTCCAAATGAATATGAAATGGTTATTTTTCTAAATGAATACAAATTGGATTCCAGATGGATCATTTTACAAAAAGATACTAAAAGGTCCCGACACCAGTAGTCTCAGGGAACAAACCAGCTCCCGTGAAAAAAGTTTCACAAATCCACCATAAGGTGGATGTATGCAGACCCTATAATTTTCAGTCTGACCCACTACATGAAAAAGTTAGTGTGGAGCAGTACAAATCGTTATTTTTTTTTTAAATGTCTGAAAAGATTCCAAAAGAAAACCTCTCAAAAAGGATCCTACATGGTCACCTGTGATTCTAAATGGCTATTTTTCCCCCATGTGGATTGTTAACTCTTTGACTATGGAAGCCAGGGTGGTCCCTGTCTTAAGACTATGGTAATTTGAGAATTCAGCAGTAGATGGGTTAATAGCTAAGTCTGAAAGTGGATTCCAAATGGTCATTTCTACAAATCTATTAACAGTAATCAATTTTTTTACATGGACTTTAAATCAACATTTTTCCAAATGGATTCCAAATGGATTCCAAAGTGATTCCAAATTGCGCCTCTTGAAACAGATTCCAAGTGGTCATTGATATATCAGATTTTTAAACGAGTGTTAGGCACCCTGCAAGGGAACACAGTTGCAAATAGCGCATACAAGTTAGTATACCCAAAGTGGAGTAGTGTGAAAGCTCCCATCCCTGTGTGTACTTTCAAATCTCCAATCCACAAAATATGGAACAGAGAAGAGACATATCTGAAGAAGCGTGCACTCGGCGGAATATAGATTTTGCCCGGGCATGAATTATTGAGAAGGGGATCGTATTGCAGGAGATAGAGACAACATAACAAGGGGATGTCCTTGTGGAAATGAAGTATGCTCCTTAACTCTGCCCGACGTATTTATTTTCAGAGAAATATGCGTCATAGGACACCGTTCGCAGTGTTTTACTTAAACATATTTAAACTATTAATATGATGTCCGAGCTAAATGGAGACGGCTTTTGACATAGTTCTTTCCCATGGGTTTGAATCAGTTGATTAGCAAGCATGCATTCTTTAAAAACTGAAACCAGTCTCTGGAACAATGCCCTGCTGGGACATATACTGTACCTTTAAGGGATATCTCTTTGGTGGATGGGTATATGCAAGAAAGTAGTCTTTGACGTCAGATTTTGGCGAACATTTCTTCTAGGGGGATACTCTGTGAAATATATCTTCTTTATAACTTGAGATATTATGGGGAAAAAGGGCAAAATTATTTCTCTATAATGGATAAGGATGGAGGATAACCACCACTTCAACCACCTTCAGATGTACAAAAAAGTTGTACAACAAATGCCTCAGCCATAATTGCTCTACACCACACAGTCAATATCCTGCACTAAAAGAAGCAACTTTAATGAGGTACTTATAGTAAAGAAGGTTTAGAGACTCTTGCTCTGACATTCAAGATTACGAGAAAGAGGAGTAGGAGAAGGATACTTTGGATGGACAGTCAGCAGAAATGGTTAGGGGAGAGAGAGGAGTAAAAGACCAGGGAGTGGAGCTCATAGAGAAGGCTGGGAACCAAGGGTTGTGGAACAGCATGATGGTCAGTCTACAGACATGTCACTTAAAGAGAGAGAGACAGAGAGAGAGAGAGAGGGGGAGAGAGAGTTAGATCAAACCAGTTAGAACCCAATCACAACACTCTAACTCTAGCCCAATATCTTCAATTTAGGCAAAGTAATAATAACATTACTAAATGTTATATTAATTTTATGAAGTGCAAAACATAAATACTGCAATGCACTTTACAATGTTACTGTTATTACCCCTGATCACTCTATTTTTAGCCCTCACATGAGTGTACACAATCTCCGCATGGGAGGCATTCTCCCATTTTACGCCGTTTACCTGCGTACATGCAGGGAGATGGCAAAGGCAGTCACATTGGCCTTCGGTAATCCTTACAGGTACCCTCTCACTCCTGGGTGGAGAGTGGCGATGTAGATTAATGTCTTGTCAAAAGATGTTAGTGCTGCAGCTGGACATGAATCAAGAATCATATGATCTACATTCAATGGATGTATCCGCTTTACCCATGACACCTCTACCAGGTCAGGTCAAGAGAGGAGCAACTGCCACCAGAGAAAACGTTGGATCACCCTCCAACTTCTTCAATACTCTCCCAGAATGAGAACTAAAAGAACAGCAGTTCTTAAAACACTTTGCAAAGCCCTTCCAGGGTCTCTGTAATATTGGGAATGACAACTAAAGAACAGGGTTTTTAAACACTTTGTGGCTCCACAGAATTTATTTTGCAAACCTTGTCAGTATCATTATTCCCCCTCCCCTCCCCCTCCCCCTCCTTTCCCTGATCAATTTTGGAGTTTGATGTATGACTTAAATGTGGTCTGTTCATCAAGAACCATTCCATCATTACCAAATGAAGGGCGTCTACAAAACCCCCTACTTCACCAACACCTGCAACAGAAGGAAACAGTTATATGGTTCAGAGAGTGGGCAGTGCTGAGCTTGGGAATCAAGCAACCTAGAAGATTATGTAGTTCAGTCATGTCCTTGGGCAAGATAGATTCTTCTTCAATCACATTATGCCCTGGAGAGGGTACACAAATGTACATCCCCAGAAGCACTTACAAGAATATGCATGCTTTCTTAAAATTCTGCTACATCAATGAAATGTTTGGAACAAGCTGGCCTGGCTTACTTTAAGTTAAGGTTAAGTAGGATACCTAATCCACCACTAGCTCCAGGCATGCATATTTATATCTCCCCCAAATCTGAGTTATTAGACAATAAAAAATGATAAACCAACCGACATAGATTCCCCTTGAACCATCTCTAAGACTACACCAAAGTATCACAGAATATCCTCCATCGGAAATCTTAGCTTCCCAAAGCTATCAGCTTTTGGAGATTTCGATGAAAGTAGAACAACTAAACTCCTACTCACTTTCACTTTCAGATGTTTGCAAAACATAGTCGAAAAAAGGAATTTGAGTCTGCAATCTTCAAGTTTCTTTCCAAGTTACTTTCAAGAGCGATGACAATTGTAATGTCTTGCCATTTCGATTGCCTTAAAGGCATAATGTTACTCTGACTTTCTTGAAGCAAGTGAAGCAGTGCAGGAGCAATCAAAGGGAGATGGTTTATCTGAGGAGTTTCTCTGCTTTGGGAGTCCGTCAGATAGGAGGTTAAATGGATGCTAATGATGCTTAGGAGAGTCACCACAATTTAAGTTAAAACCCTGCTAAATGATAAGATGTAAAGCGTCCTAATAGGGGGAAAATCCCAGAGTAGAGGGGGAAAACCGCGGTGTAGTGGTACATCTACACATTCTGATATTGATTTGTATCTGTCAGAAGAGACTAGAGCATTTCTCTAATTACCAAACAGACTATTGGAACTGGGCCCCAGTTTCATAAAACTTGTTATCAGTAGCAACTGCCACATTTCTATCACAAATTTGCTCTCAGCCAATCAGATATAAGGATTTCAGTAGCTTATAACAGTTATTGCAACTTGTTATTGATAGCAATTTCTATGAAACGGGCCCTGGATGGCCCCTGTATTATACCCATGTGAATAAAATAATTTAGCAGTCAACATATTGAAGTTTGCTCACCCCTCCCAGGCATATATGACACCAGGGAGGTGTTTCATAAAGCTTTTGTAAAGTTACAAAATACTTTACGAACGACTTGAACATGAAGTGCCAAATGGGATGCTCCCAATTTTTCCCGATTGCATTTCCCATAATCTGGATTAAATTTTTGTAAAAAAATATACTTTGCAATAAATATGGTCGTAAACAATAAATGTCAATCTACGTCTAAATATTTCACCTTAAGCTGATGCGATTTATAATTATTGAGAATCCGATTTGGCTTGCCATATTCCAGTCATTCGTAAAGTCATTCGTAACTTTACAAACAGCTTTATGGAGCACCCAACTGATTGATAATAATGGCAATGTGTCAGTAACCCATACTTTTGCAGAGAATTCTGTATTTCATAGGGTAAAAAAAATGAAAAATTAACTGAAGATTTGACCAAATGCATCTGGTATGATAACTAATGCAATTTTCAGTACAAAATACATGTGTGGAAAGACTACAGCATGTGATTTTTGAAGAAATTATCTATTTAACCCCATGGATGACTCACCCTCAAAATTTTCTAGGTAAGATGAAATGAAGATACATGTTATATAAGTAGAAAACCTTTTCCCAGTGGTTCAATAGACTTCTATTTCAATCGATCAATCCAAGCCAAGGAAACTTTGCCCTTGTCAAAGCTGCTGAGTACAAAAATAACAGTGCTATCAATACTGCACCAGAAAAAGTTGTGACACATGCAAATGTGAATATGCACGAGTGGGATTGAGGAGTACATCAATGCTCTCTGCATAGTTCCCTCCCAAATACAATCTCTAATGGCGGGAACTATCTGTGGCTCTATGAAATCGACCGACCAGTCTGGAGCAACTCCAGGGAGCGTTTCATGAAGTATCTCATCAGTGATTTTTACTGACAACTGTTATAAGCTACTGAAATCCTTGCATCTGATTGGCTGAGAGCAAATTTGTCAGTAAAAATCACTGACAAGACACTTCATGAAATGCTCCCCTGATGATATGACTATCTCTCTCTCTCAACTAGCTAAGACACCTTCTTGTCAAGGTTCCTATCAAGAAAAAGATATAATACAAATCTTATCTCTACCAAAAACAGATTTTATGTCCTATCCAAGGAATCAAACATTTTCCTCAACCTAAAAAACAGAAATGACAGACTTTGATCCACAATGCTGGGTTTAATCTGTCCACCCAAAAAGCTGTGATGGGTTAAAAGACCTATCCTACAGGTTTCTTCTAAAGTCAGATGAAGTTTCCTTGAATGTTTCATGAAGTTTTCAAGCATGTTCCACATTAGTCACAGCTCCTAAAATTCCCAAGTATTCGGAAATCCAAACCTGTACTTGCTATATTCAGAAGAATGTTTACACTTGCAAATAACTCATGCAAAAAATTGCTATAGAGATTTCAACGGACTTTCCCATCTGGACATACCTCACAGAAGACCCTCCTTGCCATGCCAACATAGAACACACCAACGATGATACGTGCATCCTGTCGCTTCAAGTTCTGGACCGCATTGTCAGGGACTGTGAGGAAGCTCTGTCGACTGACAATCTCCATGCCCTCTGCTTTGACTCGCTGCTCTAAGTCTTCAATAGTCTATAAGAAGAAACCAAAAATCACTTTAAAAGGAAGTACAACATAAAACAGGGACGTGCCAAGGTCTAGGGGATCAGACTATAAGAGCACGGGTGAAGCAAATGGGTACCTGACAGACAGAAATTCAATTCAATTCATTTATTCTTTTCCATTAAAAACATTCAAATATGTACATACACTCATCATAAATACAAACAATTCAAATATATATACAGAAAGAAAAAAAAATCAAATACACAAGCATAACAACATTAAGATTAAGGGAAACTGTGAAAATCAAAGAAATGGAAAAAGGAGCACCTGTAGAAAGCTTAAAAAGCTTGTAAATGGCAGGTGTCCAAAATAGACAAACTTAATACACAGATATGTTTATATAATAATAAATGATGCATGTATTTGAATTTGACACCTTAGCCCCCCCCCCCCCTCCCCCGTCCCCTCTCTCTCACATGGTATAAGACTATAAATTGAATGGTTTTAGGACAAACAGAAATGAAATCAAAAGGATAACAAATAAACTTTAAGATTTTTTTTGAAAGTATTCAAGAAAGCGTTCCCCGTGATGGATGGTGGCAAGGAATTCCATATTGTGGGCCCTGTATATCTTACTGATCTTTGCAAGTACTGTTTATCTATATTCCATATATGTAATTTTTGGCTATTTCGAGTATTGTATTTGTGAATCATAGAATTAGTTTCAACCATATTGGCAAGAGGTGGTAAAACGGTTCCCATAAATGTCGTATCATTTTAGCTTCGTGAGTGACAGGAAAAGTTGTGTGATTGCAAAGATCTTGGTAAGAACAGTATTAATATTAAAGAGCTTAATCCAGGAAGATAAAACAATACAGTTGATATTATTACCAAAGATATAGTGTAAAGCTTCTACAATCATTTTCAAAAAATTTCAGATAAGATAATGGCACATATTTAGAGCACAAGTGACACCCCTATGCTTGAATATTGGGTAATAAAAATGGTTAATATATTCAGTTGGTCACACAATGTTTATCTGAAGTCAAGGTTCAAAGTTCGAATCCATATTGAATTAGTATTGTAATAGTTTGTAAACTAAGAATATGATACTTTCAGGCAACAAAAATGCAAAAATTTTGAGATATCACATATTGATGAAGCAGGAAAATGGTAAAGGAAAGTGCATTAGGTAGCTTGGCGAAAATGATTGGGGCAAGAAGACACGTAAACAATGCAAAATGCATTTTATTGTCTTTTCCACCACTCCGTATATATATAAGCTCCCTTACTACACATTTTTGTAGGTTGGAGTTTGAAGTCTTAGTTAATACTCACTGATGTGAAGACTTCCTGTGTTTCCTGAATGACAGAGATGCGTTTCCAGCCCCATGTCCTGGCCAGCTTGATACGAGTGGGGTTGTGGAGGGTGGCAGAAGGGTGTGTCCGGAAGAAAGTTCGGAAACGCTTCCTATTAGACAAGGCGGGTGAGCTGGCTCCAAAGGCAAGCTGAAGGAGTGGGGGTGGGGGAGGCAGGAAGAAGAAAGAGAAACAAACAAAGAGAAGATTCAATTAGTCACACGTTTACTTAAGTGGCATCTGCAGGCAACTTACATATCACTTTCATGTCTCTTTTTACATACATAAATACAGGTCAAGGAACAGAGCATGACTTGTGCATTAACCCATCTCAATTACATATCTCATTCAAGAAAAAAAAATCATTTTACTTGCAAACAAATTGGCATCTATCAGCTGCAATATCAGCTCAGATCTAAGTTTAATCAGAAATCATCTTTCAAGTCTCTAATTCATTTGATATGATGACCTAAAATCAAGCACTGAAAAAAAAACTCCCCCAAAATTAATATCTCTAATACATTCAAGGCAGTGTCATTTGATGTAAGCTCCAATCAAGAAATGTCAAAAAATGGAGGATTTAACTTGTATTTATCTGTCTAATCAAGGCACTACCATTTCACTGTTAATTCTATCGACTTTGTAGGCCATCTAAACTACCTAAGACTCTCTTTTTTTTGTTAACCTCGTGACTACTGAATTCTTATATTTCCCATAGATTTAATAAATGGTCACCCAATTCCAGAAGCCAATTGCTTAATAGACATGAGAAGGCTTACTTTTCTTCTCGACAATCAAAATGGATTAATGAATTGTAACATCAAGTGCCAGCCATACAAATGTTGCAAATGCCATGCGATATCCACCTCCTACCCTATCATGTTAATTCATTACGACATTTACGACTTGAATTCATGAAAAGGGGCGACTGTGGCATTAGTCACATTGAGAAGAGATTTGTCATAAAGACCCCCCCCCCCCCAAGTAAAATGCATTTGTAGATTTAGGTGTTCTTAAATAGCAGAATTTGCTTTATTTGCACAATTTCATGTATCAGTATCAGAAGAAAACTTGTCATTAATGAATTTTAAAATGGTGTGTATTACCATGTACATTACTCAGAATAAGGAAGTGCTGGCCATTCAAACACGATTCAACGGTTCGTAAAAACATTTTCTTGAATGCACATTTCTGCACACATGCGCAGATTTGGCGGTTTGCAAGATTGACAACAAAGTGTCCACAACCTACCCAAAACCAAACCTAAAACCAAATCATATCTCTTAACCAAAAGGCTTGATTACATATAATTGCTTCCAAAATAAGCAGTTTTTTTGTTAAAAGTGGCTTCTTTAATGCAACTTACTGCAGCATATCTGAATGCGCCTGCATCTTTGATGACTAAAGCCCAAAGTAAGATTGAGCAAAGAATTCAATGTTTTGGGTATTATGATGTAGAATTGAGAAAAAAATGAATAGAATGAATAAATGGGTTTCAGAAACTTCAAACAGTGTTTTACTTCTTCCACTGTTGGTGAAAATTTCAGATTTATCTTTCTCTCCCCTCTCAACATTGTATCTCTGAGAGAGAGAGAGAGATGGGGAAATATTTCAGATGTATCTAGCTATTTCTTTCTCTTTCCTCTTCCCATTCTATCTCTGAGAGAGAGAGAGGGAGAGAGAGAGAGAGAGAGATAGATGGAGAGAGGGGGAGAGGGGGAGAGGAAGGGAAGATAGAGTCAGACATTTAGGCAGAAACAGAAAGACAAGGAGACAGAAAAAGAATGAAGTCTTGAATGGCCAAATTCAATTTAATAAAATTTCATTATACTCCAGGCTAAAACATAAACACAAACCTGAGTGCGTCAATATTATTACAGGGTATTACTGCACATTACCTCAATAATGACTTTCTCTTCTCTTCCTAACTAAACCCCACTGAGAGAGTCTAATTCAAAGCAATTGAGAGTAATACAATTATTTCATTACATTTTCATTTTTTCAGGTAAAATTAAATTTCAATTCCTTGCAGTGTATGAAGTATATCTTTTATTACTCACTGACCCCTATATATGGTAATAAACATACCTTTGAAGTATTGAAGCACATGAAAATGAAATATGTTTATTATTTCTTATATTTTCTTACAAGATTTAAAGAGACAACTAGACAGATTTTTATACCGTTCTACAACACTGCATTCCCAAACTATTATCCTATATTCAGAAATTTTCACTTTAAACATTATCTTTGTCATGAGGTATTGAAAGCTTATATAACAACTGCACATCTCATACAAGTAAAACATGACAAATCAGTAGACCAGTCAAAACACTGTCAAGAAATTTCATGCAAACAGAAATTGCTTCAAAATAATTTCCATGAGGGCCTCGATATTGAAAATGAAATTTTCCCTATATCACTATTTGGTCATTGACCATATGATTGTCTCGATACATTTGGGGGAATGATGTTACGTCTTCAAACAGTATGATGCCTTTATTTCCTGAGGGGAGGGGTGTTGATTGGTCACTCTGAAAATAGTTAATAATGTAATTTTCATTAAAACAGCAGCACTGGCATTGATCAGATCAGCTATATAGATTAAAAATCATTCAAGCAATGGTATTAATGTAGAAATAAAACATTTAGTTTCCTAACTAGAAAATGTACCTCCTCTTACGGAAACATCACCACATTATTGAAATGAATTTGAATCAACTGATTGTTTGCAAAACATACAAGTCAATTCTATTTCATTTCCCAAATGTGTCATTACATTTCTATAAAATAAACACTCTTGAAAATATTTGATCAAAAGCTGCCCCACTGGCCATTCACATGGATAGATATGTCTACAATGGAAATGAAAATCTTAAAAACTTTTTGAAGTTCTCGGCTTCTAAATAGAATAAATTTTGAGCCCAATAAATTAGGTAAATGACCAAGTTCAACAATTGAAAAAAAAAGAGCAAGTAAAACATTTCTCACTGAAGGGAAGGGGGGGGGGGGAGGGGGGGGGGGTTCTTACACAACTTTACACTCACTTCCAAGGTACAATTACCACTGTATTATTCAAATGTTATTTGTAACACTTCTCTGAAGAATTATCTGTTTATCTACAAAAACTCGCCTTTAAAAATCTTTTCTATTATAAGGCTCAAGTTTCAAGTTGATTTTCTTCCCTTCATGCAGAGTAGTAGGAACCGTAAGTGCATGTTTACGAGATATTAGATTGGATTGCAAAGACTAGTAAAACAAGAAATTAGATTATATTTTACAGACTGGTATCACACTGAGAAGCTTTTAAACTAATAATTGCTGGAGGCTCCATCTTTGGTTAGCCTAATCATGTTGATCTCATAAACAAATTCTGTAATCTTGTTCTATACTGCATATTGTTCCGAGGATTGCTATTTTGAAAGTCATATTTCTGACTCACCTTATTTGTAGGCTGCAGAGTAATCTTGCAGAAAAAGATCTGAATATTGCAGACCTAAATACACTGTTCCTACAGTAAGACTCAAGAGCTTGTAATTTCCTATGCAATTGAAAACTGATGATTTTTTTAATTTTTATTTTATGGACATTATCTATAAATCACATAAGTAGAATTGAGTTTACAGTCTGTATATCACAATTTCATTACTGATCAAATATATATATATATATATATATTTTAATAATAAAGTTTCTGAGTTTTATCAAAATCTTAGAATCACTGCCAGCATAATTTATACCTTAATGACTAATACACTACAACCACTGCCATTTGTACCAATGGTGGTACATGTATCACTACTATTCACCATTACCACCACTATCACACCATCCCCATATCCCGCTCCTAAACACTAACAACTGTCACCACAAATGCCACAATTACCATCGCTGTTACAAATTCATCATTACAAATACTATCATCACTACCAATATCACCAACATCATTACCACCACTGACATCATAAAAACACCACCACCATCTAAAAAAAACCAACAAAACAAAACAACAACAATACAGCAATACCACCACCATCATAACCACACTTCCACCACCATTATCATTACACTACAACTTACCACCAGATGATTCCATACCCTGGCTGCTTGGGCCACCTGTGTTGACACACTGTTACAACTATTCAGTATGTATGCCGCCATGAATACCACTATCTCCTCTCACTACCACTGTCACTGCCACCACCACCACAAAAAACAAAATAAAACAAAACAACACCCACTTCAACAACACTACCATCATAATCATTACACCCCCACCACCACTATCATTACACTACAACTTACCACCACATGATTCCATACGCTGGCTGCTTTGGCCACCTGTGTTGACACACTGTTACAACTATTCAGTATGTATGCCACCATGAATACCACTATCTCCTCTCACTACCACTGTCACTGCCACCACCACCACCACCACAAAAAACAAAATAAAACAAAACAACAACAACAATACAGCAACACCACCACCACCATCATCACCACACTTCCACCACCACTATCATTACACTACAACTTACCACCAGATGATTCAATATGCTGGCTGCTTTTGCCACCTGTGTTGACACACTGTTACAACTATTCAGTATGTATGCCACCATGAATACCACTATCTCCTCTCACTACCACTGTCACTGCCACCACCACCACCACAAAAAACAAAATAAAACAAAACAACACCAACTTCAACAACACCACCATCATCATCACCACACCCCACCACCACTATCATTACACTACAACTTTCTACTAGATGATTCCATACCCTGGCTGCTTTGGCCATCTGTGTTGACACACTGTTACAAATACTCAGTACATACGCCACTATCAATACCACTACCTCTTCTCCCTACCACTTTAACCACCTTTACCACCTCACCTCAACCACCACCATCAAGACGATTAACCTTACCACAACAAGGTTCCACATCCTCGCTGCTTCAGCTACCGGTGTTGATACACTGCTACATCCAGTCAGCATCATGATCTTTGTGGGTGGGGTGTAAAGAAGGTTGTAGAAAATGTTGGTCCCCATTCCAGGATTGCACTGCAAGAAAAAGAAAAAGAAAATAACAAAAATATAAAATAATACAATACAATGTTACATATTCAAAACAAAGAAGATTCATTTGCTGTTGGTCAGAGTCAGAGGACAGAAAACTGCAACGAAAGCAGGGGAAGGGCCTAGTGACAAATATGGACATTTCTTACGTTAAAAAAAATTGTTTTTTGATTTATAAATGCTTAAGCTTCAGTCCTACACCATGTTTTTTGCATACGTTTTCCATGTTTTCTGATGGCATACTGACATACCGTATATGCAGACACATGTTCATGTGCTAGAAATGCAATGAGAACAAGTGTGATTCTGCAAGCTTAAACATTTGAGAGTGTTCACACTGATGTCCAAGAGAAAGTATGTTGCACCGTTTCTCATTCTGTGAGAACAAGCCACTCTAGATTTTTGTCATTGAATATGTTCAATTCAGGAAATAAAATGACAGGTAGAGGGGAAATGATGGGATGATTAAGCAGAGGGAGATGAGAAACAGAAAGAGAGAGGGGGGGAGGAGAGCAAGAGAGAAGTGTGAAAGAGGAGAGAAGAAAAACAACAGAGACAGAGAGAGAGCAACAGAAGTGTGAGAGAGGAGAGAAGAAAAACAATAGAGAGAGAGAGAGAGAGAGAGAGAGAGAGAGAAAGGGATGATACAAATTGCAAATGTGAAGGGAGGGTACACACACACACACACACACACACACACACACATAATATGACAAACATGAAAAACAATGAAAAAATACACAAGAATGGAGGAGACGGAAATCTATGGAGATCTTTAGATAAATAAGGGGAAAGGAGTGTACACATAATTCACATATTCATTAAAAGATTATGTTTGAAAAAATCAGTAGCAAATATCCGAAAATATTTAAAGGGGAAAACTTGGGAGTGACACTTTATATAAAATGAGAAAGTTGAGACACTAAATAATCACCATGATCATCTCTATCAAAGAGATGATCACCATGATCATCTCTATCGAAGAGACCAATCACAAAGCGATAACCATGGCAAAAATGGATCCACTATGATTACTATTTCATTATAAAATCCATGAAAAAAAATTGGAAATAAAATGACACATCTCGTTCCCTTGAGAGAACATAGAAAGACCATGGACGCCTTCTCCTGATCATTATTCAAATCCTGTAGGCACTGGATGCCTTCCGCCACTTCCTCAGAGACCCCCTAAACCCATCTCAGATGGTCAGTGGTCTAATGACTATGGAGAAAAATTAGCTTTCTATAAATGACTTAAGAGGAAGCGGATGTATTAAACAGAAAAGAAAGCATGTTAAACACACCATTATATCCCCTGATAAGGAACAAAATCTCTTCTTCTTTGTTTTCTTTTCACTGAATTCTAGACCTGGACCTCACTGCATAATACTTACCATTAAGGGTGACTTTGCCATCGATGGTAACTACCATGGTAACATTGCTCAACAGCCAATCAAATTCAAGGTTTCCATGGAAGTTATCACTGATGGAAAAGTTTCCATCACTTGTAAGTTTTATGCAACAGGGCCCTCAAGGGGCCATAGCAAGATGAACAGTGTTCCAGAATGAAAAGCTCAAGAACATTACACTAATAAAAGAAACAGATACAGCTAAAAAACAAACAAACAAAACAAACAACTTACAATCCTAAAATCCCAGATCAACTACACGGAAGTCTTGCGCTAAAGAGATTGCTTACTAAAAAGTGTCAATTGTCAAAAATATTCACACCTCATAAACCAAAACCAGTCTCAGCATCAAATAAAGTTTCAACTATGCAATGTATAGCAAAATAATCTTAGAAATAAGCTTTCTACAGCCCTTTATTTAAAAAGAATATCTACATCGTTATATCAGAATTTGTAAAAGATGCTATTTATTATTCATACACCCCCTTCTTTCAAGTTCAACTACCTCCAAAGAGAGCATCCTTTTCTAAAGGAAAAACTGACTACAAAATGCACGGTAACGTCTTGATCGTTGATCATCACCGACAGGTAAATTCCTGGACAAAAATTATCTATTGCTTTCACCCTGGCAATCTACCGTAGATGTGAAATCCCTTTTATAAACCAACTGTCGTCTTGACTTCAAATTGGCCACAGGCCCATGCCGAGGTAACTGAACTCAGACGGTCCAGCACATTTGCAGAGTTAACTCTCTCACACACTGGCATCAAGAATGTGTATTTTATGGTGATTGCTTTCAAGAAAGCATATTGATCATTTGATGTAACATTTTCAAAGAAAAATAAGTGTATGCTATTGAGTGAAACTGGGTTTTACAAAACTTTTCTCACCCAGTATAACATTCATGTTTAATTCTGAAGTTAGTAAAATTCAATTTGAGCACTCCATTTTACAAACAATATTGCATTTGAAGTGAATATAAAATATTTTGTGGTATTCTTTTGTGATCAGGAAAGGTAAGAAAAAAATGATTGAAATATCTAAGAGCTACTCATTGGCAAAACTAGATTTGGCTATATTTCTGCAATACTACCTCGTGTCAGATTTTCCTGTGGTGGGGGCTCTCTATTTTATTAAGTTTTATTAATAGAGGTTATATTTAGTTTCAGAGTTAAACTTTTCAGAAAAAGTCTCCCAGCTCTATACAATTAAGGGAGTACTTATAGGAGCTACCCAAAAGTTCTTGTTAAATGCAAGGTATTCACTGATTTCTGAAACCATGAAAACTAAATATCTCTACAATCTGAATTTTCTTACCTTCCTCTTTCCCAGCGTTCTCAAAGTAGTCCCAAATAATGATGAATTCTGCCCTGAATGGGAAGCGTCTGTAATTACAGATGGTTTCATGAATAAAAGATACGAATGGGGAAGTGTTTCCTGAAACACATGAATGTGACCTTTCATCACTGGAAATCCATCCCGGAGGAATGGGGTGAATGGTCATTGCAGTCCCCCATCCACTTTCCATCAAAGCGGCATGTAGCGTACATGTACGTGGGAGCACCATGGTAAAGCGACATATTAACCCTCTGAATACTAAGCCCAAGATAACTCAGTCGGGGGTTTATAGTAAGTGCAAGTTACATCAAAATTAAATCGTATCCAACCGGTTGAATCTGGGGAGGTTGGGAGTATGAATCCCTGCCAGGAGTTTATGTCCTTAGGCAAGGCATCATAACCACAGTAGTCTTTCTCAAATTAACTTCAAGAGGTGGGTTAAGTCCGGACTACGTCCCGACCGGAAGTGAATTGGATTCCTCATAACATGAACGCTGATTGGGATTAAGATATACTCTCTGTAAGTTCTCTGTATGTCTTACTACCCGGTGGTGGGAAAAAGACTGGGCAATGTGCGTGGGATTTTTAGGCACCCGTGTGCACAACCAAAGAAACAAATGCATTTGGCAGATTCAGCTACTGTTAATATAAAAGGTAGCAAAAGTTTGAGTCAGTATCTGTACTAGGTGCAGACTTAACATCCTTTTGGCAGTGAATGTGAAAATGGTGTTACAGACCTACTTCTCTTACCTTATAGACAACCACTCTTGATCATTACAGGGTTCATCTCTTACAGATCTAAACAAGGTTTGCCATCAATTGATCAACCTTTACCAACTATTCTGGACCAACTTCTCTATTTTACAGACCACCACTCTGGATAATTATGGAGTTCATCACCAAATCATCTACTTTCACCAAACCTCTAGACCAATTTTACTTCTCTATCTTACAAACCAGCAAGATTGATCATTATGAGGTTCATCAGTCATCATATAAAGATCAAATCAATGTTTTCCATCCTACAACCACGTTCCTGCCGTCAACAGCCTGAGGGCGCTGGTGCCAACTGTTTAGAACCGTTTTTCTCCCCCAACAAAATGTTGGGATGCTGAGGATTAATCAGAGATTGGATTGCACAGGAGATGACCTTGCCAGAGGGGGTGGTCCGACGGGACAGGATATTAAGACGATGTTTCGCCTGGAGCCCGATGGCTGCCAGCTCAGGCCGAGCAAACCAGCGCGAAACGGGCGCCCTGCTTGTCACTCCAGGCGAGGGCCTGTCAGGGTGACATGGGCTTAATTTGAATTCACACCAAGCAGGAAAAGGACCGAGTGGAGAGAGAGTGGATGAAAAAGCAAGAGAGAGAGATAGAGAGAGAGCAATGACAGTAAGAGAAAAGGGGAGAGAGAAAGATAGAGACAGAGGGAGAAAGACTGAGAGAGAAGGAAAGGAGAGAATGGTAAAGAGGAAGAAAGACTGAAGGAAAGAGAGATATAGAGAGGAAGGAGGGTGAGAAGGAAAGAGGGGGAGGAGGCAAGGAAAGGAGGAAAAAATAGAGACAGAGATGGGGGGGGGTATAGTGTGTAAGAGACAGAGAAGGGTGAGTATAAAAATATGCTATCTTGACATGCAGAAGTTCAAGTACATTGCATAAACAAGGTTGATGAGGGTGTGTAAAGGTCAATAAAGATAATGCAAGAGTAAAATGTTATAAACAAAAAGAAGGCAAAATACAGCAAGGTATAGACTACTTACAGTATACATATAGAACTGATACTGCCTGGAGGTGATTACTGATCATCCATATTAATTCAATTTTCTTTCCTGTCCTCAAATAATACAAGACTTGCTGAAAGAATACTAGCTCAAGATCCAACTGCTCAATCATCTGAAGTTTCTTCCGATTTCACTTTAGTTAAGGTTTACCTGGGCAAACACTATGATTGATGCAGTTTCTTGACCCTCAGCTCCCAGGAATTCCACCAGCCTCAAACAATCATCATGAGGTCCTGATCAAATTGGATGTTTTACAAAGTTTTGCCAACAGTTTAAGGACATATCCCTATCTTTTTCAGTCTGCAAGAGCAGCTGTTTATTTCATTTTTACTTTTGTAAGTCAAAGATTTGAAGAAAAAATGCTTTCCACCCATTAATCTTGTTTTACCTAAATATAAGGGACAGCCCTTACCCACAAGATAACATTTAATAACCTACTCTTCAACACAATGCTGCTCTCCCACCCATTATCTTTTAAATACCAACCACACCTCTCATCCACAATGGGGCATCTTTTAACTTCAGCTTCAATCACAATATCACTCTCCCACAGTCTTCTTATATTAGTTCTAACTGATCACTCTTCAACAGAGAATTTAATTACTATAACCTTTATGACTATTCTCCTATCCATCCACCCACTTTAATTACCTTCTAAATATCAAACACACCCCTGACACAACATGGGGGATCTCATAAGCCTAATGGTATCAATGCTTTCCTCTCCCCAACTACCCCTACATCATCTTCCAGGCATAAACATTACCCATCCCTAGAAGGAGCACCTCATAACCCTATAACCATACCTCATCCCATCTTCCTCCTTTCCATTTCTCCACTCATCCCTTTCTCTTTCCATCTTCTCTTCCTCCCCTCTCCATCCCATCCCTCCTCTTCTCTCCTCCCTCCTATCTCTCTCTCTCTCTCCCTCTCTCTCTCTCTCTATCTCTCTCTCTCTCTCATACTTGCCCCCTTAACTCTCATTTATCTTCCTTTTACCCAATCCATTCAAATCATCTTTTAAATACCACTGATACGACCAATCCACCACTACCAGGCACCTGATAACCCCAGTCCCCAGTGGGTGTATCTGATAGTCCCATGTGTACATGACCTTGCTTGTTAACAACATACCAATCACATGTAATTACATTCGCTGCAGGCTGCCTTGCAAGATCCCAAGCTCCATATTGCAATTTAACCTCCCCACCAATCCTCCTTTCACTTCTACGGAATAGAGTTCTCCCCAATTGCCCTCCAAACACCTATCATCTTCATCAACATGTAATCACAGAACACCAACAACGAAAAAAAACCTCCTCTATTTGCAACAAGAGTTTTTTTTCCTGCTAAACATGTAAGCATATCATTGAAGAGTTAAACCTAACTCTCCCTATTTCACCACCAGGGAGTAGCATCTTTACATAATCTTTCTTCTTTAATGCTACGTTTACACTATGTTCCCGGCGGCCACGGCAGCCCCGTTTGTAGTCTAGTTCTGGACGTATATATTTATCACTCTACAACTCTCTGTTACATTGATGCTACATTTACACTATGTTCCCGGTGGCCACAGCAGTCACATTTCTGGCAACCGTGGACAAAACGGGATGGAAGTGACATAATGCAGGGGGACGGGATGGGCCATAACTGCCAGGGATGCCGGGCCAGATTTTTAAACTGTCAAAAAATTTGCCACAGTAGTCACGATGAGGAACCTAGTGGGACCGCAATAAAACGTAATAGGCCATAACAAAACTTGGAGACAGTCCGTAGTGCACCGTGGGATTTTGGACATTTTTGCTCTCCATCCCACTACAGACCTTCTCCAAGTTTTGTTATGGCCTATTATATTGTGTCACATTTTGTTGTGGTCCCACTAGGTTTCTCATCCACACCGTGACTACCGTGGCAAATTTTTTGCCAGCTTAAAAATCTGGCCTGGCATCCCCGGCAATCACGGACTGTCACGTTTGCCCATACCGTCCCCCTGCGATGTGTCATGTCCATCCCTTTTTGTCCACGGTTGCCAGAAATGTGACTGCTGTGGCCACTGGGTTAAAAAAATGTAGCATTAATGTAACAGAGAGGTGGAGAGAGATAAATAAATATGTCCAGAACTAGACTACAAACTGGGCTGCCGTGCCCACCGGGAACATAGTGTAAACATAGCATAACATGTTATCTGAGAACATGAACTCTCTTACACATTACCCCCTCCCCGTAATCCTGTTGGTAATTATTGTTTTGCTGCTAAGTGTTGCATGTCATTGAACGGTTTAATCTAAATCTCCCTATTTCATCTATAGGGAATCAAGTCTTCCACTTTCATTATCTTTTAGTCACTTCCATTATCCTTGTATTGATAGCTTTTGCTATTTGATCTATGTCATTGAACAGTTTCGTTAAAATCTTTCTATTTCGCCATCGCAGAGTAGAACCACTCCCTTTGATCATCTTTCTAAATAATAACGATGATGATGGTGATGATGATAATGATATGTCTTCTGTACTCTGTTTTGCACTCCAAGAGGGCCCTGCAATCATATCATGCCAGCTTTAGCACAGCAACCATAAGCGGTCAGTGCATTGAAGGAGTTAATCCTACCAGGTACCCACTCACTGCACCCGGGTAGAGTGGGGTAAATGCAAAGTAATGACTTGCCAAAAGACATTAAGGCTGCAGCAGGGATTTGAACCCTACGCCTTGTGGTTCACAGACCAGAGACATAACCACCATACCACAACACCTCTAAGTGAAAGTTATTTGAGAACAGCTTCTGCTGGTAAGCGTTCCACATGAGCAAACACTTTAATCTACCAGTAAATTTATTTTGGCACCAGTGAGTCAAAACATTTGCGATCTGTCTATACCCATTCCACACAGAAGGGGCATTCACACACAAGGTAAAAAGTGAGATTTTTTTTTTTAAAATCGATTTTCTAATCGTGATTGGAATTTCGATTTTATTTCATGTGTGGACAGAATAATCTCACCAATAATCGCGATTCTAATCACGATCCAGTAAGAAGTGCAATATTTTGCAATAATCGCGATTATTTGCTGTGCATTGTGCGAACATTGTGGGAATGGAATCAAGATTCTAAAACCATTTTTTTCTATCCCATCATTCTTTGCGCATGAATGTCCAACATCCGGTTTGTTTGCGATCGATGTGCTATGCATGCACTGCATGCTAGCTTGACGCTGTTGATCTCGCATTGAGAGTAATGATATAAGTGTTAGTTAGTATATGTATAGTTTTCATTGAGTTTACTGCAGTAAACTTTTTGTTGATGTGTGGTGGAAAGTATTTTCCCCCCTTCAAGATCGTGTAAAAAGAAGTTTAAGCGGAGAAGTTAAGTAGGCTTTTCTGCCTGTTTCATTTCCTTTCTCGTGCGTGTAAATGGTAAAAAACATTGAAATCTGAATTGTGATTAGACTCACAATTCAAATTTCAATCTTTCTCTGGGTATGAACGGTTGCAACAAAATTGAAATTTGGATCGTGATTTGAATCGCAATTCAAATTTCAATTCCTCTTGTGTGTGAATGCACCTACCGATAGCCCCTTATGGCTATCCCATTAATCACATTAATGATCAGAGAAGCATAGAAACATTATTACTCCCCTTTTATTACTCTCTTGGCATCCCAATTAAATGATTAGAACGGTGTCTCTTTCAAAAGGTATCCTGGGGGTGTTTCATAAAGCTGTTCGTAGAGTTTCGAATGACTTTACGAACGACTTGAATGTGGCAAGCCAAATGGGATTCTAAATCACATCAGCTAAATGTGAAATATGCAGATTGTTTACAAACATTTTTATTGCAAATTGGTTGCCTATGGTTGCCCAGAGGCCAGTCCCTTTTAACATATTCTTTCTCTGTGTCTCTTTCTCTCTTTGCATCACTGTTATTATACTCTTGTACTTTATCTCTCACACACTTGTCTGCTTTACAACTTTTATGCTCTCTCACCCTGTATTTTTTTTCTCTCCTTTTTTTCTCTCACACATATACATGTACCTTTTCCTTTCTCTCCAATTCTTTATGCTCCCCTTTCTGCAAATTTTGCTTTCCAATCTTTTTCTCTCTCTATCTCTCCCTCCCCACCCCCCCTTCTTGTTTTTCTCTCTCCCTCCCTTTCCCCTTTTCTCTCCTCACAACCTTTTACTTTTGCTGTTTTTGTCTTCTATCTATTAAACCTTTTCAAAATGCTCTCTCTTTCTTTCTCTCCACTTTATCATATCTCATCCCTTTTTTAAATTCTCTCATCCATACTTAGTCTTTCCATTTTACTCTAATCATTTTCTTCTTAAGCTCAGCTCATTCACCCTAATCGAAATCAAAATGCTGATCAAGAACAAAAAGAATCCTCAAATTATATCTCACACATGCACTGCTTCACTAATGCAATTTCCTTTTCAAAATACATCCAGAAAGTAGCATTAGGCTGTTTTATTTCCCCCTCTCAGCCCTGGGCTATCAAACAAAGTCTAAATACGAACTATGACAAAATACAAAGGACCCTTGAAAGGTGCTTTCCCACTGGTCTGATCCAGACTATAGGTTTCTATTCACAACCAGAGAGCACAACCAGAGAGCACAATAGATCCCAAATACTTAAGTCAGGAATACCAAAGAATTTGCATCTTTCAAGGTTTGATCCTACTAATCTGATCAAGATAAAATATTCAAAGTTTTCAAATCATAACCAAAAATTGAATTGAATCCTTCATAATCAGTTAGTGCACTAACATGCATCTCATGCAAAAGAAGTTCTTGATATCTTCTTTCAGATCTGCAGAGGCCCACTTTCACTACTTATTGTTCTGATAATCAAGATTTCGAAAACGATAGCAGAGAGAGCATGGCATAAGTTTTCACAGACTTTGTCTGAACCCCATGAACCTACTTAAAGTAACCCATATTTAGTAAGTAATTATTCTATATTTTCTGTTATCAAAGCTCAAGTATCTGGTAACTTTCCAATCAGGTTATTTTTTGCCAATCACAAGAGTTCTTTCTTGATGAAGACAGTGTGAAAGCACCTCAAGAATAAGACCAACCAAGAGAAAAGATGAAGGACAAAAGTTTTGAAGATATCCTCACCTGCTTATGTCTAAAGAAAACATCCTTCTTTTGCAAAAGATGTCTCTGGATATTGATATAACCTCAATTTTATTATTTGGAAATATAAAGGAAATCAAAAGGGAAATCAAAAGGGAAAGGAGCATCACCCCAAGGCACACCCCCACTCCGGGAACTGCTCGGAGCTATCTAAGACTTTACGAGAACAAGTGAAGCAGAAGGATGATAAGTTTGATTGTGGGTGCTGTTGTTTTGATATTGTTGAAAGTTCTTGGAAGAGTTTATATCATCTGTTCAGAGCCAGAAGGGCGTTAACTCATGTCATTTTATACAGACTTAACGCCCTTCCGACTCCAAACAGACGATATCTTATTTCTGAAAGTTATGGTTCTGATAGTTATATTTTTAATTCTGTGAGAGATTGCTTAACATGCAGTCATCTGTCATTTAAAAATTTTCTCCTTGAGGTACATTCAGTCACTTGAAAACCTTGGAAGAGGTATTGAACAAAACAAAATCAGAGTGAGATAGGAAACAAGAATAACATTGAAGAGAATTGTAGGAGAAAGGTTCCTTGCAAGCAGGAATATGAAATCCGTTGACTATTGAATCCTCATATTCCCATAGGCTCACTACAGGGGCCAACCAGTTCCTGTAGCCAATGGGTTTAAGGAGTACAAGGGAGAATTTGACTAGCCTCCCAGAGATATTCTATAAGCTATGATGCATGTGTTACAAATTACATGAAACACTGCATTGAACCAGTCAGCGATGAGAACCAAGTGGTTTTTGTATCAAGTTTTGGGGAGACAGAGAATTCAGCAGTCAACATCCCCCTGTTTAGACACAAAATGTTTATACCGAAACTCGATAAAGAAACGTTATATGAAATTGTCCTCGCATAGCCTACGGTCCGTTCAGACACACATCTCGACCTCTCAGTGGAAACATCGTATAGATGCGCATTTTTGTACTGCGCATATTGTCATGGCAATGTCATGTCTCCTTAGACCATGCTCATGTTAAACCCCGCCCAGTTATACCGTTCTATGGTCGCCATACATTCAGATACACATGGACCGTGATTCTTTATCGAGTTCTAGTTCAAAACGATGCTCAGACCCTAGTTTCCTTATACAATGTTTCTTTATACATCATTTTGTTAGTCAGCATTCAGACACACAAATCCATTGTATAGCTATACTGTTTTGGTATAGCTATACTGTTTTGGTATAGCTATACTGTTTTGGTATAGCTGTGACAAATTTCTTGTGTCTGAACACGGGGCATGATAGACACAGATTCTTCCACAAATGCAGTGAAAAGTTGAAAGAACCATCACATGCTCAGTTTCTAGCTTTTTTATAATTCTCAAAAGTTTTTGATCAAACTCACCACATAGGTAGCATTTTCCTCAGGGCTGACTGCACGAAATTTCATCACGACCAATGAATTGTCATAAATGATCAACACTGCAAACTCAGAGAAAAGGAAACCTTGGAGACAAGTCAGTTTTTGATGAAAAGAGAGGATAAAGAGAAGCAAGAACAAAAAAGTTAAATCAGAATCGGTTTCGCTGCAAGCAGCACCTTCATCTCTTTGTGAACTCTAAATATGTTGTGTAAAATACATTTTCCCAAGATAAATCTTGAGCTAAGAAAAGAGACTAGCTGCACCTTGAGAGAAGATGAAGAAATCTGAGAACATATGGAAAGCAGTTCACAAAAACCTGCCATTCTGACATGATTGCCAAAGAGAGTATATTGAGACTTTTCAAACTTTCATAACTTTCTCATTTCATAACCGATTTTGATTTAACTTTTTTTTTAATTGCTTCTCTTTATCCTCTCTTTTCATTAAAATGGACTAGTCTCCTGGGTTTCTTTTTCTTCTGAGGCAAGATATCAATACCTATTCCATTCCCTTCAGTAACCCATCAGATTATTTTAAGTGGCCTTGTGACATATTTATTTTTACAATTTAAGTGGAAATGGCCTTAAAGCATAACTGAACGATGACAAATTCTCACAAACATTTTGCTCTGCTTCCTCTTGGGGACTACATGGTTGCTTGAGGTCTGTTACACATCATCTGTTTACATCCACAAGGGCACTGACCAATATGAATTTTCGACCGGGTGAATGCCCATTTGGCACTCACAAGGTTATATTCCATATTTACATTAAAGGAGAAGTCTAGGCAATTTCTGTAAGCATGGATCATAAAGAGAAAAAATTCAGCAGCTAGAAAATGTCTTACTTTACCCGACATACCCTACGATTACCGAGTAATCAACAATTAACAGTAGTTCTAGTGCAAGCCCATTTTCATCCACAATACTGTTCGCACCCGGGCCCAGTGACGTAGCTGATGCACCGCAGGCAGGCCAGGCGATGCAAGCGATATGCGCGTATGACATTCCGGCTCGAAGTGGTCTTCGCACACTTTCTTTAACTTCGAAAATGTCTAAGTTATGAAGTCGAATTTGTCCGTTCTAATATCATTAATCCATCAGGCACATCTCTCCCTGTCCGTTGACTCCGTCAGGGGATTCGGGATTGCAAAAAAAAAAATTCTCTTTGGAACAGAACTGTTGTGATTTGTACACCCAAAAGCTAGACATATCGGCATTTTGCATAGAGAATGTGCAGAGAATATGTGCGCATGCACAGTGCAACTGTATCGCCTACGTCACACGACCAATTACCATATTTGGGTTTTGGTGGGAAATTCAATTATTCAGAGTAAAAAAGCCAACACTTAATCGGTATTTAAAAATCACAGAAATCACTTTGATAAATGAAAGTAGCATTGTCTGTTAGCGTGAATTTTAAGCTTTATAGTGTAATTTTAATGAAATCGTGTAGACTTCTCCTTTAAATCTTCAGCTGAGAAGCAAAAAGGTATTAACTGTAGCTGAGCAAAATGTTACGGTATGCAAAAGCTTCACCTGGAACATAAGGGCACTGTTACTAATAATCGATTTCATGGTACAAAATATAGTTTTAAGGGAATTTAAAATGTTGATGCAATCTTGTTGTGGTAATATTATCTCAGTCTTTCCTTTATTTCACAAGAAAAGAAACAAATCACACAACTAAATATGCACTAATGATTATGTCAAGATAAAGTAACTCACAGAATAGAAATGCACTCCAATATGTAGGCCTTCATTTAGGTTCAGTTTTTCCCACAAATTTTGCAAGAATACACAAAATTCTTTCTAATCTTTTGAAAATTTACTAAGCATGAACTCCTAGGCTTGATAGATAGAAGTTGAAAATACAGCTTAAAAAGAAAAAGACATGGTATTTGTAAGCCTGAAGTATATTCAATTTATAACTTGTCTCAAATTAATTTGCCCTAGGCTTCTGCAAAAAAAAAAAAAAGTAATATAAAAACGGGTCTCCCACTGTTCACAGTAAAGGAAGAAATTACTGTCTGGTGGTAATTATGTTTGGGTTTCATAATTTCTTCATTTATTCTCTCATCTGAATGATCTAATGAATGTGTGGTTACCTTGACAATGCATTAAGTCATTACTGCAAGCATAACTGACTGGAATGTTTAATACACCAATCAATTTCTCATTCATGGATGTCTTAATGTGTTCAGCATGTTATAAAATATGGCTGCAAATTAGATTGCCTTGGACTTGATAAAAACACACCTGTCGTGTATTATCAAATATCTCATTATTTTTCTTATATTCTTATTCATCCAAAAATAATCTAATATCGTGTATTATATCATGATCATAACATACTCTGAGGATACAGATATATTAGCTGGGATGCATTTACTCGAGAAATTAGCTGGACCACATTCTGAGAAATGTTAACATTGACGATTTATGTAACTCTTCCGCTGCCAGGCCGAATACCCCTCCAGTGCCAAGGGTTTTGTAAGCTTTGCCTAAAAATGTTTGAAAAATGTTAATGTAGACCCACATTTTTAATACCATTTATTGAATGCTTAATTTGTTGTCAATATATCAATATGAAAAAAGCTGAATATAAAGATTTTTTTCTGAATTAAAATTGATGAAACAGAAAAAAATGTGTTTGTCACAAAAACGTGCCATCGGCACTGAAGAGTTAAGGGCAACTATAGTTGCCATCGGCACAATAAGAGTTAATCGTCATAACAAGCTGAAATTGCCCAAAACTAAACATCTGACATTGGCACTTGCACAGGTGTCTATCTTAACTTATGGGGAACACAGGAAACATTAACCAATGACTTGTCTAATTTTGATTTGTTATATGACAATTAACATCATTTTAACATAAAGATTTTCAATATTGTTTGCAGAAGATGATCCCTGAAGGTCATTATATCTGAGAGCCGTC
The DNA here is from genome assembly GCA_029962745.1 of Echinometra lucunter. Taxonomy (NCBI): domain Eukaryota; kingdom Metazoa; phylum Echinodermata; class Echinoidea; order Camarodonta; family Echinometridae; genus Echinometra; species Echinometra lucunter. The sequence goes on along the minus strand of CM057165.1, from coordinate 11,862,557 downwards.
TCGCTAATCAAAACCTTCTCAAATGAGATAATTATATACTAAATTGGTTACAACATAATTCCATGAATCAGCAAATATGGAATATCAAATAACCAGCTGCTAACATTTTTCATTCAAGTTGAGGTTGAGGAGAATCACTGTTTTCCTACTCACTGATTTCACAGGTGTGCACAACTTGCATTAACCCACTGAGCACGATTTGATTTCATTATAACAAGAATTTTCCATAGACCCTAGCCTGAGTTATCCCTGGCTTAGTGTCCAGTGGGTTTAATAAAGACCCACTTTCTTAAAATGAGTCTGCATTCATCCATTCATGACAGGATTCCACAGTGAAAGGTTTGGCCCAATAGCTTTTGATACAGTACAGAGAGCTAATAAGAGTACCAAATACATAAGTAGAAAGAGCAAAAAATACTACACATACTTTGCCCATTTTGTTTGCATAAGTATTTGTCATTTGATGCTGATTTTTTTTTTCAAAGGAAAATAAGCTCTAAAATCCTTAAATTGGCAGCACAATGGAGAGTTCACAATCACCGTTTTTTTTTTCATGCAAGTTGGTAACTTCCTAACTTCTCTACACACTTCCTGTCAATTTCTAATCATTTCAGACACATTACTTTTTGTAAGAGAAATGTAGCAATGAAAGAAAAATACTGGTATTGTTAATTTGAAGAAAAGCTGATGCAATAAGCACTATGAACATGGCGGACAAAGAAAGCGGACAAAATAAACAACCTCTCATTCTACCCGTCACAATGGTTCTGGTAGTCAAAAGAACATCCCTTCACAGCTATTATGTTTAATCCTGTAGTTCCAGGTGAATATGCATGTGACACCTGTTCCACATATTTTAGACAACAGCAGTGAAGGGATGTTCTTTTGACTACCAGAACCATTGTGAAGGGTAGAATGAGGGATTGTTTATTTTGTCCGCTTTCTTTGTCCGTCATGTTCATAGTGAAGGCTTTATATAATTCCTGTGACATTTGTGAATGGGTTTAATCAGGCATTCAAAAGCAGATGTAGCATGAATGTTACCTGCACATACAGTACATTCACAAGAGAGTGATTGGATATGAACTGGCATACATTTTTTGCAATGATAATTACATTCTGAGAGAACTATTTTCTCATTATGAATGCATCTTGCAAATGATGCAAATGGAAACTTCTGGATTACGAGGTAGTTGGGTAATAAATGGGTAATCAAAATCATATCACCCAAATCAAATCTGGTTAAATATTCAAATAAGCTGTAAGTATTCTAGAGCTCAAACATGCCAGTCATTCTAAATCTCTCTTTTTTCCAAATTTGAATGAAAGACACCTAGATCTTTGTTAATAGAGGGTTGCTTATATCAAAAGGGTTGTACCTTTATATTTTCATGATATATTTTGCATAAAATACAGTGGTAATTATTCATTAAGGATGTAACAGAAACTGATTTCCTAAAGAAATGTATCTCAGTGAGATAACATAAGATATTCCATACGCTAAAAGACCAGAGGGTATTAACTCTATAGAAAAAAATATTATGTAACTTCAAAGTTCTTTTTTTTTCTCTTAGCAGACACTCAGGCTTTGAAATTTAATGGAACATTACCTCATTAGAGATTGACATTTTCATTAAATCTCATGTTTAGTGCTGACATGCATGTTGAAATATCATTTATGCTTCACATGACTAAAATTGTCTTGCTTTTCACGGGACAATAACCAAAAATTTGCGGGCTTTGCGGGTTTCATAATTTGATGATGGTAAAGAATGGTTTCCACATAGCATGAGTACTCAGCAGTGAATTGAAATATTAAGGAGAGGATATTACCAATGCAATGCATGTCATGTACAAAGAATGGATTGTATAAATCCACCCCCTCCCACTTAAAGCTCACGTACAGTTTTGCTAATAGAAAGAAAATTAGCTTGAAACTGGCTATAAGTCTTACATTAAAGTCCCCAGGTTTCCGTTTTCTAAAATGAAAATTCCATGTTCTTCGGTGTTCTTCGGTGACATGTAAAAAACATATGATAAAGTATTTCTAAATAGTAGAAATCTTAGAAAAATGTAAGTTGCCCTGATAAACATTAGTTGGTTTTTTTTGAAAGTCCATGTACGAGCATGGTGTCCACCTCGTAATGACAGTGCCCCCCCCCCCCCCCCAGATGTAAAGCTTGTAATTATGGCTGACATTTTCTATTTAAATGTCTGTTATACATTGTCAGATTTAAAACTGATCATTTCGTTAAAAAACTCAGGAAGACAACACCTAGTTCTTGAAAACATTTCTCATGTATTCCACCATTTCACACAGCAGTTTAATGTTCATTTTTGTTATTCGCTGCTGGTACTGTGCCTTGGTGAAATTTTTGTAAAAATCATAAAACATGGAACACATCATTCCCACAATTTCTTCAATCACTTGAATATCAATCTACACACTGTGATCATATATATGAGAGAAAGAAACAAAAAAATATAGGTTTCTGGGTAAGAATTTGTGGTCTTATTCCATCTCTCATCCCTCTCTTACATTTCTTTATCTAGATCTTCTCTTTCAAAATATCCCTTTTATTCTTTTTTAGTCACCAAAATATCACTCTAGAAATTGAGATAACTATAAAGATACACAAACAGACTAAAATAGGTTTCCCTCATAGCTTTTTCAAAATTAGACTCATACGGCTTGCAGTCCAACCAGGTGTAATCTTATTCGGCGACAATGGTCTTATTATCACGCCATCCGCAGCAGAAAAAGATGTCCTTTATGGGAGACTGAGGATGGAAAAGAAAACAATGGGCACAAACTCCAGACAGCTTGAGTGTTGATTGAAAGAAAACTTGATTGAGATGAAAGAATAACAATCTCTCACTTGATGAACAATGTTGGGTATTGATCGTAACTGGAGTTGGATGATGGATGTTGCCAGATAGGAGACCTTTAACAATGCTATATCTGTCGGGGAGTTTCTCTTAATAGTCCATGAACTATATATCTCCCAGATTAGACTTTACATAGTCTCTCTCTCTCCCTCCCTCTCTCTCTCTCTCTCTCTCTCTTATGTTTTTATATTTTCTCAGTTAGGTCTTTTTTTCTCCCTCTTTTTCCTTCTCTTCAGCCATACATATTCTCTGTTCAGAGGCAGAAGGGCATTAACTAGGTGTTACAGCATATGAGTTAACGCCCTTCAGGCTTCAAACAGACAATATTTCTATCTCTCTCTCTATCTCTCTCTTATGACTTGTTTTTATCTTTTTTTTAGTTGGGTCTTTTTTTTCTCTTTTTCCTTCTCTTCAGCCATACATATTCTCTGTTCAGAGCCAGAAGGGCATTAACTAGGTGTTACAGCATATGAGTTAACGCCCTTCTGGCTCCAAACAGACAATATTTCTATCTCTCTCTCTGTGCATCCTTCTCTTTTTTATCCCTCTCTCTCCTTCTCTTTCACATTTATTTGTCTATGTATGTCTATTTCTCTCTATATTTCTCTCTTCTACACCTCCATTCATTTAGTAGTCTGAAAAAGTTCTACATATGAAAATATGATGAGTTATATTCAAAGCACTTTCTTAATGCAAATATCCCTTCTGCTCCTAAATGTTTTGTTAATATTGTCATTGCAATTCCAACATCATGCCTTGTAATTAATGGATTCTTTTAACCCAGAGCATATTGGAACTGAATGGTCCTTGTGCTAAGCCTATGGGCATTATGGAATTCAGTAGTCTTCAGGTTCAAAATCATTTTTTCTCACAAGGAAATTCAGCAAAAATATCCTTAACAAGATCAATAAAGCACTTCTTGCTTGAAAACACCCTGGATTTATCATTTGCAATAATTTTTATATCCCTTGCATGTATATATTAAAAATTAAAAAAAAAAAAAACTATTTCTCCATTAAAAAAAACCCCAATGAATATCAACATTTTATGGAATTTTCATAAAATCAGGGTTGTATGAAAAGATTTCAGGGTGAACTGCCTCTTTAGAGCTGCTCTGTTTTGTTTTCTTTCTTTGTTTGTTTGTTCATTCGTTTTGTTATCACAAGTTCAAATGATAAAATATATCTACACTGGCACTGACCCAGTCCAAATTAATTTTGGTGCCTGACTGACTGTAAGAGTTGCTGGATGGTTTGATTGTGTCCTATATTACATGATCACATACTGGGATTGTTTATTACTGCTGTTACGGCTATAAACTATATGCACTGTCCATTTGCAGCAGATGCCTAAACTCAACCATATATACAGCTTGTTTAGACAAGACTTTCTATTGGAACACAGGAATTTTTTTTTTTACATTGATTCAATTCACTGCCTATCCATTCTACATTTAAATCTACCTTAGATATTCATCCAATCAATATCATCACATACTTGGACTGCCTATTACTGTACTTTATGAATTCTGTCAGGAAGTCTATAAACTACGCACTGTCCATTTGCATTAGGTTCTGACACTCAGACATGGAGTTTTTGTTTTTATATGAGACTTTCATACAGAAATGAAAAAAAAATGTCTCAATACTTCTGAAATCAATTATTATTATTATTATTATTATTATTATTATTATTATTATTATTTATTTATTTATTTGACCAATAAAAAGGAATACAAGATACAAAGCATAAGACAAGAGATAGCAAAAGATGAGATGGAATGGCATGTGGGTCAGGGTTCACAAAAGAGAAGATCTTCCCTGTTGCCCGTAGGCATGTGAACCCACACATGCCATTCCAAAATATAACAGATTTTGCACAAGATAAATTATACAATCATAAAAAGAATTTTAAAATATCAGTATTGCCAATAAACTGGTTCAGGAATTGTAAATGAGAATCTAGCTTACATTCCAAAAGAAATCATAGTATCACTAAGACTAAACAGAAGGAAAGAAAGAGGAGGATCAGTAAGGAAAAGAGAAAAAGAAGAAGAAGAAGAAGAAGAAGAAGAAGAAGGGAAGAAAAGAAAAAGAGGAGAAAAAGAGGGAGAGGGAGAAGAAGAGAAAGGGGGAAGAAAAAGGAGAAGAGAAAACAACAAGAAAAGGAAAATATTAAGGGTACATCGTTACTTTAAAGGTAGCAAGACAAGTACATATATCACGATTTAAGATTTAGTTCATTTTATTCTCTATTTGCATCCTCATGTCTAGCTTAGATATTGATGTAATTGTTCACATATACATGTATATTGCAAGCCATTCAAACCTTATATATTTCATTCTCATTTGTCCGTCTGTTACGTATTTCATTACACTGTTCAATGAAACATTTAATTAAAACTTTGTACCAATTAATCTGTTTATTAGTCCATTATATACTCTCTACTCCAAATGGGTACTTTTTATTACCATTTTTTACGGTTAATTGTACTATTGGTTGAGTTTTTCACTTCAATCGAATTCAAGAAACAGCAAGCTTCCTGTATATGAAATGACGCAGAGTTGTCTATTTGCACTACAGCAACAGAAACGATACATGTAATCACAGATTCTTATATATAAATATGAATTCACCAAAAGTTCGGAATCTTTAACAATCTAGGTTATTACTGACCATAAATTTCCATTTCAACAAGGATTACCTCTTTAAGCTGTCATTCAAGGGGAATGATTTCCTAAATCTTGTCCTTAATGAATGAGATCAAATACACATGCTTGCATAGCAGTCAGGTAAAATAACCAACCATTTAACCATTTAACCATTTAAATCGGCCAAACTCCTCCTATCAGCACTTTGTTTTCTTAAGATTTAGAGCTGCCATGTATTATTAGAGTATAAGCTAGGTCACACCAAAGTTTCATTAAAATCTTGTACATCTCTGCCGTTATTAAACGCAGCGACAAATACCTCCAGTATCAAATATTTAAGCCCAGGGAAAGCTTGAGAAAGGTCAACAAAAGATCTGAGCAATTTCATGTTTAACATTTGAATTTCCAACAAAAAGACACCAGAAACATTAAAAGGAATCAAATCCTTAGGCATTTAGCCTAATTCTTCATATAACATTAAACAGTTTCCAATATCTGATTTCTGAAGTTGTTTCTGAGACTAGAATACTATACATATAGTGGCTTCTCAGTTTTCTTAATTTTTTAGGAGCAATGAACACTTATTTTAGCCGTAGGGTATTTCAAAATAAATCTTTTGTGAAAAGTATCCTGAAAAAAATGATACAGAACACAAAATTCTCTGACACATCATTAAGAGTAATATTTTGAGGGATTAAGAGTAATATTTTGAGGGATTAAGAGTAACATTTTGAGGGATTAAGAGTAATATTTTTAGGGATACCTGAAAGACAGTTGTAACAGCCATGTATATAAATGGCAGTAAGGCATTCTTGCATGCAGTAGATTGTGTGCATGATTTGCTTTCTAAGAAAACATTTCAGAATTTTGTAAAATTCACCTTACTGGCATGATAGCATTTTAAGAACATTCATAAGTTGTTTTGCTTATCACATGGGACAGTGTTTGCATCGATATGGACAATGAACATGCAGGAATAATTTATTAGACTCGTGCTATAGATTTTTATTTCATGCTTGTTTGGAGACTTACTGAGTGCAAAAAACAATTGAATGGTACTTTCAGTGAGAGCATACCATTTTCACTTGTATAATGTAGATGCAGAAATATTCGCAGTACATTAGTTTTCATGGATTTTGCGCTTTTTTGGCAAGCAAAAATTCTATAACTCGCAAAGATATTAGCATGATATCATATGCATTGAAATATCGAATCAGCTCTAGCAGTTTTGCGAGTAATTGTGCAGCGCAAATTTAAGAACCAGTGAATATGTTCTTGGGTCACCCAACACAAAAATTTGATCATGCGAAAATAACAGTGGTTACAGTAGTTCCTCCATCTTCTAACCAGACCCTGTGAACCATACTACATGAATGTTTACACAGCACATTAACATACATCCATGGGCAGTTAAAGTTCTCCCAAGCCTGACCCTCCCACTTAACCCTATCGATCCCCTACTGTTACCACAAGGCCATCAATAGTATTACTGTCAAGGGGATGGACAGTGAGACCCGACGACTTAATCTTATGGGGTGCATCATCCGGTACACACACGAGCCGAGTCGTGCCTGTCAGGAAACAATCCTCATGAAAATTCAGACAAACCAAAACGCCCAAAATGGAATTCGCAGGCGAAACCGGACACCCGAGGACATACATCAAGAAAGGGAGTTGAAAGAGGATGACAGAGGGTTCAGGGTGAACTGACGAAGACAAGAGAGAAGCTACAGAAGAGGGTCGATCGCCAAGGAGACAGAGGGGTGAAACGGGAGACATAAGCAGATGATCTTGGACGTGAAGCGGAGGGCATGGTGTTGGATTGGGAGAGAGAGGGAACTGGATCTCCTGGAGAAGAACCACTTGACACACCACAATGACACCATGAGTACCATCACCCCTGCAGTCTTGACACACAAAACGGAAGAGGGAGGTTGCAAGGGGTCTTAAATGGCTTTCTTCCAAGTAAATTGAGAGGGGAAACTCATCACTCTCACCCCATGGGGTCTTAATACCCACAAAAACCAAAAAGACAAGTTGCAGGGGGTTAAAAGTTATTGAGCACTGTAAAATGAGTCAGAATGGAAGGGGGCATGCACATTAAGACCCATGCTCTAAGTGATATGCAGGAGAAGATATACATGGGCAGCATCCTGAGTACATTACCAATGCAGTCTTGACATACAAAATGGAAGATAGGAGGTACAGGAGGCATCAATGCCTTCTACACTCTTATAGAAGTGAAATGGAAGGTGGAAATGGGATGGGATGTAAATCTTCATCAAATTAAGATGTACGGGGACTTAAAGACGCATGTACAATAATGACACTCCTTTGTACCATTATATACAAAAAAGAAGAGCAAGGTTGTAGGGGTTGAAAGGGGACTGTAAAATGAGTCGGGTGAATGATACCCTTGCTCTTTGTAATATACATTATGCAGCACATCGCAACTATAGAGGACAGCACCCTCAGTACAATTACCGATGCCATCGTGACACATGAACTGAAGAGGGAGGTTGCAGAGGGTTTAAAAGGCATTGAGTGCCCTATAATGAGTTTGATAAGGTGGGATGCACCTTTGCTTAAGTAAGATATATATATGTAGGACAATTAGGAATATGCAAAGCACAGCAGGCTATTGTCAGTGCAGTATCAACACATATAACAGAAGATGGAGGTTGGCATCAGGGTTTAACCCCTTCCCTGCTAGGACTGGGTGGACCCTGTATTGAGTCTATGGCAATTATTGAGAGAATTCAGCAGTTTTGTGAAAGGAATAGAGAATCTGAAAGGAATCAAAAGGGGGAGACATGTAATCCATGCATCATTCAGTCTTGACACACAAATGAATCAGAAAAGTTGCACTTAACCCATTGAACATCAAGCCCAAGATAACTTGAGCTACGGTCTATGGAAAATGTGTGTTATACTGAAATCAAATCGTGTCCAACAGGTTAAAGTACATGGAGGCCCTATGTAGGAAGTGAGCTGGAGGCTGGAAAGAGTATCTAATGACATGTATTTCCATCTTTTTACCCCCCCTCCCCCCACAACCCACACCACTACCTCATCCTCCCCAAAAGGAAGGTCTTTATCGATCCACAGCATATTTCACCACACTCCCATCTGAAAGGGTACAAGTATTATGTATGTTCTGCTGATCAGTAAGACATGTCACTGTTTCGCTTGCCTTGGGACAACACCAAAATAACCTGATATCTATAGTACGACAAGGAACGAGCGCAACATGAACCCGTCTCCAATAACTCTGCAAACATTGGCTGTGCCTACCTGTCTCTATTATCTTCTGCTTCTCACAAAAAAGTTCTGCAAATCAGAAAATTTCATGTGAAACTTTTGCAGATTCTTAAAGCTGGTAATGTCCCAAACCAACAAATTGCAAAACTTCCATGTTGTGTCAATGTAATGCAATCACTTCACAGCATATGACCACTTCTGCAGATCTTAAAGACTCATGAAATTCCAGAAATGTTCATAAACACAAAAATGTCTCGTCTTGAATTAACCTTGGCATCTCAAGGTCATGTTAAAGTGGCTTTCAAGGGGAAAAAAGGCGACCTTGAAAATCAAGTGGCATGTGAAAGCTAGGTGAAAAACACACTCAGAACTTGTGAAACCAGAAACCAGCTCTGCTGTAACACCCACAACCATGAATGAGAACTTTGATGAATGTTTTCAAGGAAAGTCAATTTTAGGTGAAATATTGTGTTTCAATCTGACTGCAGCTGTAGATGCCATTTTCACACACAGAGAAGTAGTCTGCCATCAAACTACTTACAGGTATTCTCTGGTTACAATGTTACAATGCATGTTCATGAATATGACATTCTTTCATCACATTCCCCTTTTTCTAAAGAAATATTTCCAGATACTTATCCATTCACACTCCACAAGTGCTAACTGTTATGTGATTATGCTTTTGTATGATTGTCATTCTGTATCAGAATGGGAAATGAATAAACTGAAAAGGAAAGAAGAAAAAAAAAAAAGAAGAAAAAATATACACCGTACATCGCCTTACATTCCATGTCAGTGGTTTTAGCCTGCATGGATCCAGACACTGAGGACTGTACAACAATTGCTCCACAATGAATTCCCTATACACTTAGAGAATTCCTCACTTCAACTCTAATCCTAACCCTATTAACAATCCTAAACCCCAAACCCTACTGCAACACTCACCCTAACCTTTTATCTTTCACTCTAAAAACAGAGGAATGATCAAAATAACCAATGTGTTGGTGATTACGTGTCTGATCAAAAAAATGGTCAAAATCAACGAAAATTGTGGTACATTTAAACCAATAATTTGGTAATATTGACTATCATATTGATCAATCTTTACCAATATTTTTGGTCGGACACCATTAACCAAAGTACTGGCCATTTTGACCAATCCTTTTTTAGAGTGTTCTTATGAAATGAAACCTATAGAGAAATTGTCACAATACAAAATGTAGAATCAAGGGGGGGGGGGGGGTTGTTGTACTTGGTGGTTGAAATGAGAATTAAGTTAGCTACTCGTGGGAAATTAAAAAGCAAGTACTGCTCTTTATCTCCACTTAAGAATCATGACTCATTCATATGAATGGGACTCGATTTCAAGATCAAAACTTCAAAGAAATTCTCCTTTGAAGAAATTTTCCTTTAAAATGGACTTTGATATCATTAAATTCCAGGTCGTCTTCATGTACTTCCTTCCTAAAAATCATCTTCAGATTTAACGACATTTACCCAAGCTTTTGCCAAGAAATCTTGCTTCACAAATCGCCCCTGCCATCCAGACTTTTTCTCTCCTAGACACTTTTTTTCAAATCCGAAAGCCTTATAGCATTTCTTTTTAAAAGCGTATGTGCTTATCAATCATCCTAAAAATTGACAAAAATGGTAAGCTATACATGTACAATGTCCGATTTATCTTGCTTATATACAAAATCTTGGGTTTGCATGTCTCATACAGTTAGAGTAACGATATCTTGAAGCCAGAGTGCTCTGGTATTCTTTGACTCATCCAAGCATAGCCTTTGATTTGATTCAGTTCACTCTGTCATTTAAAGTGCTTCACAAAGTTTATTTTCCAAAATGAAAAGAATAAAGACATGGGAATGAGCTGAGGGAAATAATCGATACACTTGAACTGCAGCCTAGGATGTACAATTCAATATAAATGTATATATTTTTTTTCGACGAGACGAAACCCTGGCGAGGGGAATCGTAAGTAAATTGCTTCTAATGACATCCTGAATCTGGCATAGGAGTTTGTTTGCTTCTGTGCTTACAAGTGCAGTCAAGCAAGAGAGTGGTGGGTAAGCACGTCTCTGCAATCTCTTCAGTGTCTGCTCAAGCAAAAGCTAAGAGGAGGAATGGATATCAATCTGGTGGGTAGGGGAGAGCAGGGATCAAGAGAGAGAAAATAATAGAAATGAGGAAGAAACAAAAAGAATGCTCTGCGCAATGAAGTATTTACATGAGATAGACAAAATAAACACATTTTAACCCCCCTCCAAAACAGAAACTAGTGAAGTAGCTAATGTTGAAGTAATGGAAATGTTACTTGAGTGAATTCTACTGTACCTCTTCCAATGTAATGTAATATATATTCTGAATCTTTTCTTTGTAAAAAGAAAACAAAATCAGAGAGATTGTATCTTAACATCATCAAAAAGAGTTTGTGCATCACTGGAAAACAGAAGATAAGATTTTACAGGGTGGAAGTAATCAATTAAAATGTGCTTTTTAAAAGTGTGTCTTTTACTTCAAATTAATGAATGGGGATGACTCATATTCGTGCTTTAAAAAGCCTAGAGCTTCCAACTTACAATGGGTGTTTGAATCACAATGATACGACACCTCTATTTTCCAAAAGCTCAATTTGGAATGAAATACTTATTCAACTATTTGAGCTATGTAATAGGTTTTCTGGGGTAACTCCTTTTGTACCACAAACTTTTAGATATTTTCATAAATTACCTTTAACACGTTCACTTTTCATTCATAATTGTGTTTTTCAATGATGAATATTACTGGGTGTAAGATACCTTCCACAGATATGAACTTTCCAAAGGAAGTACCATTTCTGCTTTAGAATGAAGAATGTAGATCTTCTTTGTCCAAACATATTGTTCGAGACTCACACTTTGGGTGGAATGCATCACCTAAAGCACAGGAAGGGTAAGCATGCAAACAATTGTTCACTTTCAAAAAGAAGATAGAAAATAAAAAGAAGTAGTAATGGAAGTTGGGGGATGTCCTGGATCGAAACTGAAGATTCCGAACTTCAAAAATAAATATCACAGATGAATCACTTTCAAAATGTTCAAGGCGATACAATTAATCTTTTAAATCCTGGCTCCTATCTTTTCCAATCAATTTAAAATGTAGAAACATATTAAGACAATGCAAGCATTGAACTGTTTACTATTCTCAGGGATAAGAATAATTGCAGTCTTTATACGGGTTGTGCGTCTGTGTAGAAAGACAAAGACTTAATCATCACTTGAAGGATTGAAATGACGCAAGCAAAGTATCGTAGTTTGGATGAAAGAGGTTATATGATTGATCCGACGGAGTCATTTTTTGATTAAATGCAAACATGGCATATATGAACGACTTATCAAGTGGTTGCTAAGAGTCTGCGTTTAAGAGGATGACTTTTGGTGGATTGGTCACGTATTGGTACGATCATAAATGACGATTTGCGTAGTTTAATCCTGAGGGTTTTTCAGTGGGAGGTACAATAATTATTCTTTGATTTAATGTGGTTTGAAGGTTGCAGTTTCTCAGAAGTCAATTCAATCCAGTTTATAGGATATCCACCGACTTCTGTTACTACTTCTTTTTATTTTCTTTATCTTCTTCTTCCTTGCATTATTCATTGCACAAAGAAACTTTGGAGCTGACAGGATAGAAAGGGAGAATAACAGCATATATCTTCTGTTCAGAATCCTTACAAGTTTTGTTAACGTTCTGTATGCTTCCCTCATTCCACATATTTTTCTTAAACATGATGTTGAGTACAAATACATACCGAGTCACTCCAATTCTCCCCTCCCCCACGCTCTCTATGTATGGATTTTTTAATCTAATCTTATAACCCTGTTCTGTATCAAGGAAAATACTAAAATGGCAGGCTATTCTTCAACTCATCCTTTAATTTCTCTCTCTCTCCCTTCTACCATTTGGTTCCTTTGCAAACATCATGCAAGCAACCAAAATAATATTTATCAAATTTTTCATAAGTTTTGCTCATTTTCCACTCTTGCTCTTCTCTCATTCTGTTTCCACTCTCCGTCTTTCTTTGATTATTTTTGTCCTTTATTTTTCTAACCTCTCTCTCCTTATCTCTCTCTCTCTCTATCTCTCAATCCTCAAGTCCATGGCCAAACTCTCCACATGCAAGCAATGCAAGTTTTTACAAGTCTCCTTCCTTCCCGGTCCCCTTCTCTCCATCTTCCCTCCATCATTTTTCTCCCTATCTAAATGATCCAATCCTCAATCACAGACATGGGTTTGTCCATCTGATTCCATGTTATGATGCTTTAGGATATTTTTGTAGCAGTAATCATGTTTCTGCTTCGACAGAGATTCTCTCCCTCTGTGTCTCTAAAGCAAGGAAGTAAACCATTTCCTTTTCAAAATCATACCCTGGGAGAAAGAAATATTCCTTTATTTGTGGATAAAAATGTCGCTTGATTTCATAGCTCACCTGTGTCTGAAGAACGGGCGGTTTTTGGATCTTTTTATGCGTAAAATTGAGGAAGTTAGACAAATTTTTAGCTCAAAGTAGGATTTGAAAATAGTCCTTATTAGATAAGTATGTTGTTGTGCCATGAAGGATGGGAAACATTGAAATGTGAATAAAGATGGTGGGATCTCCCCCCCCCCCCCCAATAAAAAACAAAAACTCACTTTCAGCAAAGCAAGTCAATGGTACTGAGAAATCTGAATATGTAATGCAGATCAATATCACTAAAAAGCTGATATTGATGTTTGTGTTTGTACCTTTCTTCTTTTACTCATGCACCAGAAATCCAACCAACCGCATTCAGCATCCCTTTGCTAATCTTAAGAAGCGTAAAACAGTCAGCATTTTTCAGCATGATCACCCTGCAAAGGATGCACTCCTCCCAAACTCCTGTCAACCATCCACATCCTCTCTCTCCCTGCTACCGGTAGGAACATCATCTTGGGAAGTAAATGTATTTCATGTATCTTTTTGTAATACAATACTGTTAACCATCCCCATTCAGATTAACATTCTTTGGGTCATGTCAGTAAAACAGTCACTGCTGTTCTGTCCAGCTTCCAACCAATGCTCTCCATCCTAACCACTGGAGGCACTTCTTAACCACCATCCTCCATCAATACCCGCAGGAACATCGCCACCTCTCAGGATAAAGGCAGCAGAGTGATGAAAATCATTCTCCCCCTTCCCCCTAGTATCAGTAAGAACACGGCCTTTAAGAATCACATCTAATGTGCTCCTCCTAAGCTATCAACCATCCTCCTCCCCTCCCATCTACCGGTAGCTCCTGCCTCCTCGCATCACGGCAGCTAATGCAACTCACGCACCTGACCCAAGCCAGGTGATAAGGTAATCAAAGACCAGAAACGTGTCTACATCACATCTCTTCAACCACTGGGTGTCAGCATCAAGGGGGCTAGGTGCCAGACGCCCAGGACATCTGGGACCTGGGATGCAGGCAGTTACCATGGAAACAAGCATCTTGTACCTGCCTGGGAATATTCTCAGAATTGTTTGAATAAGTGACAGATATCTTATGAGCGTGGAGGAGCATATAAATGAATGAAAAGGAGAAAAAAGACAATACTTGAGATGAATAAAAGACAGGGGAATAATAAAATTTACACAGAGAAAATTGGAATTTTGTGAATGAAAGAGGAGGTAATATAACTGAGTTGTACTGACAATATATTTCAAGGAGCAAGAAAGAGAGATATGTCTCTCAAAATATAAAGCCTTTCTGTGAAGAAATAATAAAATTCATTGGGGGTCAATAAAGAGTAACAGAAACGAGAGGGAAAGGAGGTGAAAGAAAGAGGGAGGGAGGGAGGGGGAGAGAGAGAGAGAGAGAGAGAGAGAGATATCAATTTGATAATTTGATAATTCTCATCCAGATAATTTAGTGGAAATTTGCTTTCCACCAGCATAGCAGAAATATATGAAAAAGCATAGAATATACATTCAAATACAATGAACAAACAAATAGAAATTGTCTGCATGGTTTAATGTATACCCTGCATACATACACCATAGCCTGTGTTTAGGTATAAATAGTCTGTACTTATTACTTGCTTGGCAAAAAATTGTGGTGAATTTGTTTCCTTCTACTTATTCTTCTTTCCATCTTCTATTTTCTTCTTCTTCTGATATCTCATCTTCTTTATCCTCTATATTCTTGTCATTTTCCTAAATATATCAAATCATGCATTGGGATGGACAAAGAGAATGGGATATAGAGGGAGAGAGGGGAGGGGGGGCAACAGGAGAGAGGCAAAATATATACTTGTCTAGGAATTATTAACAACAAATAATTGGGAGTATGGGATGCAAATATATGCGGAAAATTATATCTGCTGTAATCTTAAGCAGAATCAACATGAGAAGTGTACGCATCCAATTTGAAATATCTTTATTGATAGGTTTGGTCAAATACCAAAGAGGTATGCGACATTCAAGTTGGCAAACCAAGCAGTAGCCATGGTAACACGGATGTCATCATTAGAGGAATGTGACTGTCACATGACTCAGCTTCCCTCTGATGCTTAAAAAGACAGTTGCGGGAGGAATATTGAAAAGTTTGGAAATAATAAGTACTACAGAGGATATAGAAAGTTTATTTTTGGGAAAAAAAAAGTTGAATAAGATAACAGGAAATGATAATCAACATTCAATAATGATTAAAGAAAAAAAATAGACATAGGCCA
Organism: Echinometra lucunter; assembly: GCA_029962745.1. Lineage (NCBI taxonomy): Eukaryota > Metazoa > Echinodermata > Echinoidea > Camarodonta > Echinometridae > Echinometra > Echinometra lucunter. Next base: position 11,847,045 of record CM057165.1, on the reverse strand, counting down.
TTAAGTATTCTTTTAAAAAGACCTGAGACAAGATAAATTATTTGAAACAGAAAAGAATGAAGAAGAGTAAGGTCTGTCTTATGAAAAGAGCAAGTAACCTTATTAAAACACACTGCACTAAGGCACAATGGGTGATACATACAAGTGTAGAAAGAAAATATCAAATTGATATAAAATTGATTAGCAAAAACTATTTTTAGTTTTGAGTTGGTTTAGGCCTTACCCACACTGTGAATTAAGTTTAATTCCTGAATGTTATCAACAAAAATCCTCATTTTTCCATCCTCAAATTAAAGATAGGCCTCCCAGTGTATTAAGAACACACTGTACTCTCTATGACAATGCTTTATTTGCTCTGGCCTTCGGAATCCCTTCATAATTAATATACAGCCACCTTGACCCATTTTCCTTCCTCAGATCAATCAAATTCATTCAGACGAGAGATAGGAGTTCAGTTTAGATAATATAACAACAAACGCAATAAAGAGGAAAAAACAAACACCTACTGAGAGTAAACAGAGTCAAAATTCTTACGACGACGATATTAACTTCCGTCAAGGTAGGGTTTTGTTCTTTCGTGTCAAATAGAGCGGAAGTGACTGTGAGATATTAGTCGGGAGACGACTGGTGTGTTTGCATGGTGTCCCTGACGATTAAGTACTGGCACCCGGTCGCTGAACTGTGCATTATGCGGCAATGGACGGGTGTGTGAATTGGTTAATGACTTGGAAATGGAACCTAGCTTTTCCCTGGTGCATGGTAACAATTATAACTTCTAAAGGAGAATGCAACCCAGGCATCAGTGTGCTCTTCGGGAATAAAGATAACCAAGAAGAGTAAACAGGTGAAAGTTTGAGCAAAACTGGACAATCTGTTCAAGAGTTATGAATTTTGAAAGTTTCAGTAAATCCCTATTATGGGGATCCTTGAGGTGGCAACTTTGCCAGCATCTGTGATGTCATCGTGGTTAACTCTCAATTCATTTTGTACATAATTTAAAAAAAAAAAGATTTATATGAAATTTCAAGTCAGGAATCTACATAATTCTTCTCACAATGCTTGCAGAATTGATATAGCCATGTCATACTCAAACAATAAATCAATAGAATTTTTAGTTTTCTTGAAAATAAAGAAAATGTTAAATTCTATGTACAAAATGAATGGAGAGTTGTCCACGATGACATCACACATGCTGGCAAAGTTGCCAATTTACCGATCTGATATTAAGGATCTACTTAAACTTTCAAACTTCATAACTCTTGAACAGATTGTCCAATTTTGCTCAAACTTTCACTGTTTACTCTTCTTGTTCTTCTTCATTCACTGGAAGCACACTGATGTCTGGGTTGCATTCTCCTTTAACTCTGTAGGGCAAAGTTCCTTTTTAACACATGATAATATTTCTTCTGAAATATTAATGCTATTTGGGAAGGGGAGGATGAAACTTGACTGATTAGGATGTTTGCCTATTCATCTGCCATTTCAATTGTACAATTATTTCTTGCAATAACAGAAGTTGATTATACAAAGACGGCACCAACACTTTGTTTTCTATTTAAATGGAAAGGAATTTCCACTCGTCATTTGCTGCACCAAGCGACAGGGACCAGAAAAGAAAGAAGAACAAAAAAAAAAAAAAAAGACAGATAAAGAGAAAAAGAAAAGGAGAAAGATAAAGAGGAAGAGTACAGGAGCATGAATCGATGGGAGAAGGAATGAATAAAAGAGGAAATAGAGAAAGAGAGGAGAAGTTTATTAAGGGAGAGATAAAGCAAACTGATTTTTAAAAGATTAGAGAAGGGTATAAGGATGGGTAGTGAGAAGGAGAAAAATAGAGGTGGAAGAGAGACAGAGATAGAGAAAGAGAAATTTTAAAAATGTGCAAAGCAATGCAGAAAAAATTAAAAAGGAAGAAAGGGATATATTGTAGCTGAGGGAAAGAGAAATGAGAAGAAATGAGAAGAGATAAAGTAAGAAAAAGTGGAGAAACATATAAAGAGTAAAGAGAGAATGATTTTGTCTAGAGAAAGATAAATGATAGCAGAAAAAATGAGGAAGAGAAATGGGAAAAACAGATAAAAGGAGAGCAAAAAAGATAGACACTGTCAAGAGAAGGAGCAATGAGAAGAAGAAAAAGAAATGGAGAAACAGATAAAAATGAAAGGGATGATCAAGGATATTGTCTAGGGAGAAATTAGAAAGGTGAGGAATATCTCAAGCACTTTGTTGAACCCAGCGTGGATTACCTGAGCAGTGACATCGTCATGCTGAGGCACAAAGGCGGGGTTAATAGCCGCCACCCGAGACGATCCCGACACGCTCTGGCGCGTCCTCAAGTTTGAGGGATGACATGGGATAGGTGCTTACCAGTGAGATGGGTACATCATAACAAGGGGAAGGATGATGATGATAGAGGTGAAAGAAGAAGAGGAGTAGAAGAGAAAGAGGGGGAGGAGAATATGGGATGGGTACATTCCTGACAGAGGGGAGTAGGATAATACATGGTTAAAGAAAGAAGAGAGAAGGAGAGGAGAGAGGGAGGGGAGGAGGAGGAGAGATTAGGAGAGGATAGGAGGATGGGAAGAGGAGAAAGAGGAGAAGAGTAGAAGATGAGAAGAGGAGAAGAGTAGAAGATGAGAAGAGGAGGAGAGGAGGGGAAGGAGAGAAAAGAGGAGAGGGTTGAGAAAGAGGAGGCAGAGGAGGAAGGGGAGAAAAGATAAAATTGGATAGGTGCTCATCAGTGAGATGGGTATATCATGACAGCAGTTGAATGCTGATATGTGTAAGGGGAAAGAGGAGTAGAAGGAGGATATGGAAATGGGGGTGTTGAGGATGACATGTTCCAGAACAATATGGATAAATCATGATGGGGAAAGGGTAGCATATGATATACACATAGAAAGAAGAAGAGGGGGCAATTGAGATGAGGTAGGTGCTCAGCAGTGAACGGGAGGAAGAGGGAGGAGAAGGAGGAGGAGGAGGAGGAGGAGGAGGAGGAAGTTAAAGACATTGGTTAACATTGTTATGATTTTAAAAAATCTTGTTTTGTTACTTGAAAAAGGGATAAACAATAAGGGTTATAGTGTAAAAATACCAGTCAGAAAGTTTCAAAGTATAATATCCACAGGAAATATTTTTAAATATAAAAAATGTGAACCAATGTTTGAAAAATATACGAGGGTCGTTTGCACAGAATAGACATAAGGAGTGCGCATGCGCGTATGACTCAATTTACCGTACTGTGTGTATTGGCGTATCACGAGGTGAGAGGCACATAACAGCATTTTCAAATTCAAGCAAAGTGGTCCTCTTAGTGATTGTCTCGTGAGACGAAGGATAATAAAATCGCCGTTTACGTCTAACTTACACTTTTCATTCCAAATTATGGTTGGTTTCAGGGTTTTTGAGTACAATACAAGCATAGCTGAGTGATGGATTACTTAACTATAAATCTGAAAATATTATTCAAGACAATTTGATGTGAAGTTATGAGGATTTAATAATTCACTTTTGAAAATCTTTAAATCACAAATCAATATTCATGATGGATTAATCTGAAATCAGATCGTTGCAAAAACTGATGTTTCAATATGTCATAATGTACATGTCAGAAGCTTAATACAAATGTCATTTGCCAACTGTTAATGGACAGATAAATACTCATACTTGACAATTTAAGCCTTCTTGATAACAAATGCATGATCTAAGAATGTAACAAGCATGCTCCTGACAGAAGCATGAAAAAAATTGTAACTCATTTTAGTGCACAATGAAATACACTGCATAAAGTGATAAGAAAATCTCACAAATCCTACATTTCATTTTCCCCCACACATCTCATTTCAAATTTCAATCAACTTACTTATCCCATTCCCTTACTTCTGCTGAACGCAATGCCCCAATGGAGTCCCTGATTAATGCCACAAAAGTTAAAGCAATTAGAGTCAACAATAAGAACGTGCAGAATTTATTCATGTTCATATTGTACACATAAAAAAATCTTGAGAGCTGTTCACCTGAAATTTACTAGACTGTTCTAAATTGAGTTGGTTTAAATGATTTTCCTTGCTCTAGAATTTAGTTTCAAAGCCCTGCAGCTACATTACTTAGGATTCAAAACATGAAAATAACAGATACACGCATACTGATGTGAATGCAAATAGCAACTTTCATAAACAATCATTAGAATCTTATAGTAGCAAAAGAAAGCCAAAAAAAAAAAAAAAAAAAAGATCCATGACTCCGGATCTATCTTGTTTTTACATTGACTATTAGTTGCTCCACTTAACTCTTTTAAAACCTTGCATTCACTTCACAAAATATTAAGTCTCATGTTGTTTTTTACATGTCAGATCACAAGGAGTAAAGGACCTTTCGATTCTTAAACCAATAAGATCTGTCAATAGATTCACAGGAATGAATTTCAAGAAGACTTCAATTTTAGGGAAAGCATTCGGTAGGGCTTTGAAGTTGGTACATGCAGACGAGTCAAAAATGCACTGAAGTACTTTCCTGAAAGCAATATAAGAGAGCAATCAACAGATGGCATATTAGGATGGAAAAGGTCTGCTGGCCCGATATTTCATTTTTTACCTGTTGAAAACTATGCGTGAGATAACTTGGGCTGGGGTCTACGAAAAATGCTCTTTCCAATTTTCTTTTCATGGATGCAGACATGATGGTTCATTGTGTGAGAGCAGTGACACTGAATCCTAAACACAAAAAATTCGATTGAAAAAACTTTTTTAGCCGTATTTGAAGGAAATTATAAATCTTTTCATGACAGTGGTTATTGACAAGCTGTAGTTTCCTAATTCAATGCAACTTCATTTCCACTTCATGATAGTTGAAAATACTCTTTTGTCTTGATTTCATATTCTGCTGAATTGTACTAGTGTTCACTGCTTGTATGAAAAATAACACACAATTTGCAAAAAAAAAAAATCATGCAATGTTGTTTAGGTAGATTGTTTAGATAGATATAAGTAATCATAGCCATAAGGCAGTCATACAAAAATAGTCAAAGCATTATCATATATTTCTCCAAGTGCTATACATCCAGACAATCCCTTTATCTTTCACTCAACAAATGTTGAAAACATTATTAAGCCCCATCTTGAAAATTTCTGCTCTCATATGATTCTAATTTTTAAATAGCTTAGTGGTTATAGCAGTGGCCATAAAACCAGAAATTCCTAAGTCCAAATCCCAGTCAGTGTGTATGCAGTCTTTGGCAGAGCATCAATCCTCAGCTACTAGGGGCTTGTTCACATTATGCAGCAGTAAATATACACACAAATATGGTATTAAGCGGTTTACCGCTAAAAATGTGAACAAACCTTTATTAGTGCAGGGGGAGTGTTTCACAAACTGTGAGTAATAAGATGCAGAGATGTGATAAACAGTATTCTTTTCACTGAAAAAAATACTTTTTGAAAGCTGTTAACTGCTGCGTGTGTAAACAAGCCTATAGTCCCTAGGTTAGAATAATCCATTTGAAGAAAGTTAATGCACTGGTTACCCAACAATTTGCTCTGAACACTGGTCCAGGCTTTACTTCGTCAAAGATGCACAGTTAGGGTCAAGATTAAAATAGGGTTTTAGATTAGGCTTAGAGTAAGGGTTAGGGTTAGGGTTAGATATAGCATTTGATCCAGGGTTAAACTTTTGTATTTGGTCTGTGTAGAGAACTGATACAGAGCAATTGTTGCTGGAGCATGCATCATTTAATCAATTCACTTCTGACCCTGAGCAGATGATAGAGTCCTAGATATCCTGGATACTGACCAAAGTACTGCTTTTCTCAGGTGCAATATATCCACCAATCAATCAAAGCTTTGAACAGAATGTTCATGATGAACAAACATTATTATGTACATCTAAACAAACTTTAATAAATCAAGACCTGAATACCATTGTGGCATTATTAATGGAGATATGAGCCAATCAGTCAGGGAAGTATGACATCTGCAGATTTTTTTTCTCCCACAAAATATTGGGAAACGATGTCCACCATCTCTCGGCATGCCTGCATGTACTATTATCGACGAAAATAGCAAGTTATGGTTTAAAAGCTTCTACAGACTGATCAAGGTCTTTGTCTGGAGCGAGAAGGACATTAATTCACATCATGTTATACAGAGTTAATACCAATGTGGCTCTGAACAGATGATACTAGCAATTGTACATGAGAGGATATGCGGTAAGACAGCTAAACATTAAAGGTAGTCTGACAAAGATACTAAACAAAACTTTAATAGCATAAAACACAATTTATGGAAATTCCTTGGGGTAAAAATCCAGTGCGTCAAATATAATATGTGTGATAGCTGAGCTGCCATCCAATGATAAAAAGGAAGCAACCCTGATTTTTTTTTTCTTCAAAATTGACTTTTTTCTTGATTTGCGGTATTTTTTTTAATGCTCTACATGATTATGAAGAAATTAAGGTCACTTGACCCCTAATTTCTAAAATATAGACATATCAAAAAGAAGCCACTCCATAGATTTTCTGATAAAACAGTGACATACTTTCTTCATTTACTCAGAAACTCAGTTCTACAGAGTTGCTTCCTTTGTCATTGGACGGCAGTGAATTCTGGGCTGGAAAGAAGAAAAACTAAGGTATTTATTGGTAACTGTATATCCATATTCTTCTCTGCATAGCACCATAGTTTGTTCGATATCTCTCTAGTGAAAACATCCAATCAACTACATGATAAGCAATATGAAATGCTTCTCCGAGTGCAAAGCCATTAATAATAGAACGCAACATCACCTTTAACTGCACTGTCAGTGATATTGTCTATCAGTAAGGACTACATGATGTTTATGTGTTCAAAGCTCTTAAACAGGATGGCATGGATCACACAACGTGAAGCGAGTACAAGATTCCAAAAATGGAAAACGCGATTTCATGTCATCAACTCGGTGATAAATATTGAGATAACGAGAGGAAGACTTACATTGATGTTTTTTAAATGGAATGCGATTGAAGATGAATTTACAATTTACAAGCATTTGTAAAGGGATTTGGAATCAATAGATTCATCACTGACAGTTTATATGTATGTCTAGATAAGCATCCAATATTTGACAAGGTTGATTCCTTAAATGCCTCTACTACTGATGACAAAAACTAAAAGCTGGCTTTCAAAAACTATAGGGAGACCTACCAGGTTAAAGATGGAACTCTAATGCATTTTAAAATGGGGTAGTGATTATCTTAACAGATATTTCACAATAAACAATCATATCAAACTTTAAAAGAATACTTTCAAGCCAAAAATTCCTTTTGACAATCACAAGTGCTTGTTCAAGATCCACTTGACCAAGCAACAAGTGAAAACAGGCAAAATGTTGAATTACATATGAATTGATTTTGTAGAACAGTTAGATAATGTCAAATTGTCACTGGTGAGCACAGAAGTATTTGTCTATTGCTTACAAAACAAAATAAGGTCAATCATGTCATTAGAATATTTAAATGAGCTCTAATGAAACTATTGTAAATATATCTAACCATTTGATTATTGTGAATACATGTAATATCATTCAAGCTATCTTAGTTTTTTAGTGCTGCATTTTTTTTTCTTACCTGAAAATTCCCTTTTCACCAAGGGGGGAGAATTATGATTCAAATACTACTGCTGATGGTAGCTGATAGTATTTCTTAAAGAAGTGCTTGAACTATGATCTTCACTTAGCTTTTCATGCCACATTTCACTAAGCTATCTAAACCAAAAGTTGAATGAATCACTGCCAGGTAAATTACATAATGACCCTAGCAGAAACAAAGACAAGTTCAGTGTTTCAGTAGGAGAGGAGAGAGGGGGTATTTCATGGATTTCAACAAGAAAGAGCGAATCTGTTATTCTGAGAATCAAAAAGTCAGTCTACATTTGCATCTTCTTCTGAGAAGATGACATAATTTAGATTGAAGTGGAAATCAGTCTTTTTACCTGAAATTCCCTTTTCATCTGGAGAAAATTTGTGTCATGTAGCACCAATGTTGCTGGTCCTGCTGGAATAAGTGCTTGAATTATGGGGACTTGAAAATAAAAATTTAATGAACTACTACTGCTCGGGAAATTTCACAATCAACTCTCGCTGGAACGAGTAAGTGTCTAGCTAATGCTTTGGAAGGGAAGGTGGGATGGTGAAGCACATAGGAATGAGCAGAATTTGTGATTTTGACAAGAAGACGTACACTCAGACAGAAGGGGAGACAGAACAGAGGGTTGTGATACATTCTCATTTCCTGGGACATCCCTCCACCCTCCGTAATGGCTCCTGATCAAGTTTCACATCATCAAACGAGTCCAATCTTCCTCTCTAACATCCTGCCTACAAAATCCCTTGTGCTCACCACGAAGGCAGTTTCTTCAATGAATATTTCATCTCTAAACGGCTCCACGTCTCTCTCCTTAAAAATTTATCGCGACCCCTGACAATGAGTGAATGCAAATGAACCCGTGATTGACTCGTAGGCGTTCGAACCGTGTTTATGAATCCTTCTTTGTTTGCTTTCGGCAGTCAACATGAATGTTGCGTGACATGCAAGAGCAACAGACTTGAAAGAGTGGGAAGATGATAAACGTGGTTATCTTTACCAATGTGACATTAATGGCAAGGCTTCTGTGATACGGAAACACAGGAAGGCATTTATACAAGTCTTCTGGGTTCAGCAGAAGTGCATATCACCAGTTGACTGACAACCACAAGGAATTTTTGATATTTTTTGTTAAATGAAAAATGTTTGATTTCTCCAAATAATTCTTTTTTTAGAAGGTCAAAATGATTTTTTAAAAATTGAATAAATTGTACTACCAAAAGATTGTGGTTAACTATATGCCTTCAATCTTTTCATTTTACTTTTTTTTTTTAAGAAGAAGGAGCGAGATTACAACAATATTGTGAATAATGCTAACCCAAATAAAATATGAGTAAAAACAAATTTTATTTGTTTTTACTCATTCAATTTCCAATCTGAACTATAGTAATAGTGTCCCTCCAAGCAATTTTATGCACAATCAAATTCAGTCAAGAATTTTTTTAATGAAAACCAAGAAATTGAAGAACACAAATTCACTATAACACAAAAGTACTTTTACTGGAACCTGACCAGATACTTCAAATGGCTAAATATTACTTTCATTTCAAATGTCTCCACTGCTATTCAGGTTATGCACTCTGTATTCATTCAGAGAAATTTTCATAATAATTGAGATAATGCAAAAGAAGAAATCACTGAAGTACAGGGGTACTCTTCATCGAAGCTGACCAAATACTTAAGATGGTCCAAGCATTTCCTTCAATTTCAATGTCTGTATAGCTGTTTATGGCACACACAAGCTCTCCATGTGCACTTTTAGTTGATGCATCATACATTGAAGAAAGATGTTGGTAGATACCCAATGAACCAAATTCCTGGAAACAATTTAATGACAATACTCTGAAATTGAGTTTCAATGAAATGGAAGCCTGTGTGTTCATCCTTCTCTTTCAATGTCTGTTTGTTAATTTTGTGTTTGTTTTATGTAACTGTAATTTGGTTGCAGTTGGCACTCTTTGAAGAATTGTTTTTCATTTACTGAAGAGGCCACCCTGTTAAAATAAAACAAAATCAAATCAAAATATGTAAGTTTATATCTGTTTCTATTCTGTCTTTCTGCATGTATGAATTTAGATCTCTCTCTCTCTCTCTCCTTCTCTTCTCCTTGCTCCTTTCTCCTCTCCTTGCTCCTTTCTCCATTATAGTATCAATATAACAAAAAATCATTTTATTTCAAGCCATTAACCATATTGAAGAGAGTTTAACCCTGACAGAGATTTCAAAGATGTATTACAGCTAAGATTCTACAACTCAAGCCAAGCTAATTTTGTCACTGTTCATTTTGAGAAAAACAGCATTCAGTGATTTAGATATTTTCCACTGTGCACTTATTTTGAATTTTATATGATATGATTACAATTACAATGATAGCAATGACTTATCGAGTGGTGTCATTTTTCCTATCGCAACATTTAAAGTTTTTGGCACTATGAATATAGACACATACATCCCTACTGAAAGAATGTTAGTGTATTCAGACGATTATGCATAAAAGAGTCGAAGAAGAGTGCATCAGAGTACATTGCACCGCATTTATCAACCTTGAAGCTGAAAGATAGATCTACTGTATCTTTACGTGGAACTGTCGTCTTACATTTACACGGCAAAACGAGAAGGATGCTGCAGTGTATGGTAACAGCCAACTAGCGTGTAGCCGATAAATCACTTTCCTTTTAAATTGATGAATGATTATGCTGGTTATTCTGCAACATTCAACTCCACATTCCAAGTACCTTTGAAAATTTTCTAAAAGGCTACTCACATGATTTAAAAGATTAAAGACCTATTTTCAATTTTGTGAGTGAAAGTTGCTTGTTTCTGTCTATAAAAACATTTCATTTACATTTATCAGATAGGCATTGAACGTGAAAAATTAAGGTGAAGCAAATATGGATCTGACAGCATTAATGGTAAAGGGAGTGGGGGTATGAAAATATGAAACCAAGAAATGGGCATTCTCGTCATTGACTGCGAGATCCTTACCGAAAATGACTAATAAAAGCAAGTAGCGATGCCACGATGACTTCCAAAGAATCCCACATTTCCCCCATTACGTAGCAACCAGCTTTGCTGAAAGTCACATGATTGATTATGAAGTGATATTATTATAGACATAAATCATCATGGGAGTAATGGCTCATTTCATAGATGAGAAAGAGGACGACACATGGTCTCCGGGAATTCGAGGAAAGATTACAACTCAAGGTGGAATGTTTTCTGAGTTCATATAGAGGATGAATACATTTGGTTGAGTTTCAATATTGTGAAACTGAGCATTACTGTGGTTACATTTCTAAGTGCCCATGACTGGCAAAGGTTATTCCCCATAATTTCAATGACATTAAAAGGAAAAGAAGTCCTGAAAGTTTGAAAAATGAACTCCTCAAGTAATGCTTAGTGGCAGAGCAGTCTCCTAAACCAGGACATCAGAATTTCCAAACTAATTAAGTTACACATGTAGTGTGCAAGTGCCTTTCTGCAAGGCATTCATCTGCCACAATTAAATTTTTTAGATATAGGAGCTTTAAAGTATTGGGTCTTAAAGACTGCTTATCTATAAGCATATACTTGCTTCATTCATGGCAAATTTATTTACATTAATAAAAAAAAATAATAAAATAAAAACCAAAAAAAAAAGCAGGGGTATGTGAACAAGCATTAAATGCCTTCCAAAAATCTGGGGTTTTTTCCTTTCTTTTTAATGCCTGAGTGCTCTAAGATACAACACTGTGATGCACAGTACACTTAAAAGGTGTTTTTACCGTGATTTACAACAGTACAGTTGAACAAGCTTTTACTTGTGCCATTTGAAACTGATCTTCTGAGTTCCTTCCTTCCTTCCCAATTCTCATATGATATCTTTTCATGAATTATGCAATTGTAACATGCTACACTGGTATTATTCTAAATCCATTCAATATGTTTTTGCAGTGATTTACAACAGAACAGTTGAACAAGCTTTTACTTGTGCCATTTGAAACTGATCTTCTGAGTTCCTTCCTTCCTTCCTTCCCAATTCTCATATGATATCTTTTCATGAATTATGCAATTGTAACATGCTACACTGGTATTATTCTAAATCCATTCAATATGATAAACTAGAAAACATATCAAGCTATTTGATAACTTTTGTTGTTGTCGTCATTTCATTCAATTCTGATTACCGTTCTAGTACTTTCATTTGTCCTTCTCTATTACACTGTAGCCTGGGGGGAATGATATCATTTTTACATAAAATTGCAAGGATGTCATTTCTTAAATTGGAAATTGAACACCCACTTTGCAGCAGAGCAATTTTATGTTATCAAGATATCCAATTTCTTCTTTTCCTCTAAGCTAGATATCATATTAGACTGATACTTAAATGATGAGTTTGGGAAATGGGATACAGAACAATGAGATAAAATCATTATTAGTAGGACAACTGATTTAAAAAATTGTAACAAGCAGAAATCAAGCTTTAAAAAAAAATATGGAAAAAAGTAGGAGGCTGTTAAGAATAAGGAGAAAAACAAAAATAACCATACTGAGAAATCGCCTTCAATAATTGCAGAAAAGATTAAAAAGAAATTGCAAAAGGGAACTTTAACAAATCATGGCACCAGAATTAGGACATGGCAATTAGTTACCATAAGAATATGGACATTTAAGGAAGAAAAGAGGACTTTTACATTACATTTATGAAACATTCTTGAGGCCCTGAATCACAGTTTCATAACACACCTAGGTTCAAAAAGGTTGTAATCATGCAGTTTTATTTTGTTGTTCTTTATAATACTCAAACCTGATTGAGATTTGAGACTTTCAAAAACACAGTCTTACCTTAATTGTGCTTTCTGACAAAGCAGGACTGCAACCAAGATCTAAAACATACAACATGCTTTACAATGGTGTCACAGTAAGCTGTGGTCTAAAAACCTTATATAAACTCATAGCATACAGTGCAGTAAAAAGTGAAGTGAACTATTTTTTGTATGCACATCCAGGATGAGACTACCATAACAAGATATCAATGCCCTTGTCCATCTCAAGGTCACAGTCATAGTACGGACTGTTTTGCGCCACGCCGTTCAGTAATTCAAAATTTTAGAACTTAGTGCAGACCTTGTCCAGACCAGGGATTTATTGAAAGGGGTATTTAATGGATGCTCTTAAATGGATGGAATATACCAATAAAACTGCTGCTTTTTCTCAGAAAAGCATAAAAAACGAGCAGATAAAACAAGGAAGTTCAACACCAGTGCTGATATTGAACTTGAAATCGATGTAAAGCCTTTAGGGGAGTGCAACAGGAAAAGGTCAATGTATATCCCCTGTCCAGAAAAAAGTGACTGGTCTGCAAGCAGAGAGCCTTTAGCATTTATAAACCAAGGGCTATTTTCACTCTCTGATATTGAGACTGATGGTTGTGGGGGAGAAATGAGAATTGCTGGCTGAGATGAGCAACAGGTTCATGGAAAACTGAGAGATCGAATGATAGCTTTTGGAGAAGTGAAAGTTATGCCGTGAGTTGCTTTGCAGTTATCAAGGATATATTTCATGTTCAATATCTTAAGATTACAGATAATGAACAATACCAGAGGCAAGGTTGACTATTTCTTTGTTTCCATTGTAAATATGTTTTTATCTTTGGCTGGAATTTGAATAAATAAATAAATACAGTCAACTCTGCATAAGTCAAAGTCGCATAAGTCGAATAATCACCTAAGTCGAAGGTCTGTACTGGGTACCATTCCTTTATTTTCTATTGTTTTTGACCCCTCATAAGTCGAATTTTCTCTAAGTTGAAGCATTTTCTTCAGTCCCAAGAAAATCAACTTAGGCAGAGTTGACTGTACACAGATTTACATACAATTGTAATTCAAATTAGAAGATATCCCAAAAGAAAATTATATGAATTATTTAGGAATAGGCATGAAATTATCTAGAGATAAAATACAGCTCCTACGCACACTCCAATGCAAAAGAAACTGAATTTCAGATAGAGAGAGGGCTGATAAAAGATGGGGGAAAAAGAATATTACCAGACATGATTGCTGAGCAAAAAAAAAAAAGATGAGAGATAATTTCAGAGAGTTAGGTCAGAAACATATTGCGCCCTCAGGCGTAACAATATGCAGACATTTTTCAAGGATGGATAGTCATCTAATAGGGTTGTTATCTGCAGAATTTGGTTCATCATACAGGCTTGAAAATAGGTGGTAATCAAAATCAAGTACTAGTACTGGGGTTTCCAAAGGAATCGGGTTATAAACTTTCAGAAAAGCTTTTTATCATTTCTGATCTGTTTTTTTTTTCCTCCTTATTACAATCATGTGGATGATCTAAAAACATTTGAATTTAAACCACCTCCATACTGTATACCCGAAGTAAGAGTACAAACGGCTTTATGAATCTTTCCAATCATTAGATTGTGTAAAACAAGCCATTAGCAGAAAATCCAAACCCAAGAATTGCAGTTTGCAGCACATACCTACAATAAGAAAATATGTTTCTTTTTCTTTATCTCTCTTTTTATTCATTCTGGATCAGAAATGGGTACAGAGTTTTTAATTGTGAATCTTGTGAAGATAATTCATGCCTAATAAACACAAAATAAAAGCTTGAAATTTGACTGATAAGAATTAATTCCTCCTATTAAAGTTTGACAAACCTAATGGCACAGAATGATTTGATTACCAGTCCAGTTAGTTTTTAATGTGTACACCCAATATGAATACTCTGTGTTATGTCTTTTCGACATTCTCAAATGAAAAATAATGGATACACTTTCCGGGTGTAGCTACCTGAAATACAGAATTTTTCTCTGCAACAAAATTTCATGATCCAGCACAAGTAGAACAGGCTCATATCTTAAAGGACTCAGAAAAGACATATTCTTTTCCAATAGCCCAAATAAGCTCAGGTTTGAGGTATCAGACAAATCGGAATATCTTGAGAGGGAAAAAAGTTAATTCTAGAGTTTCTTTTTTCCATTAGCCCAAATCAGACAATCCCTGCTCATTCAAGGAATTAGCTGAGAGATACAGGGTGTATTATAGTCCGATTGCATCTTTACAGGGGAATTAGACTACCAATCGGTACAAAGTGCCATCCTGGTGAAATATAAATAAATAAATGAAAAAAATAAAATAAACTCTATCTTCAATACTTAGATAACCTGTGGCTTAGGGTATAATTGTGACAGACGGCTGACCCTTAATGAGAAAAATATCTCAAGAAAGTTCAATAGGGCAGCAAATCTACCGGAATGTATCTACATTCTTGTCTGATGCTAAGAGAAACCTGTTGCTTAAAGCATCACGTAACACAGATTACCCTCAAAGGGGAAAATGTACAGTATCAATGAAGTATGATATGTGACTGACTGCTATTAATGGAAAAAATATATCAATGTTTTATAGAACCAGTGCAATCTTCAAGGATCTGATTCAATGCAAATGTTACATTTGGATGTATATCCATAGACAGATTGGAGTGGGAGATATGGAATTATGTGACAAAGAGGGAGTAACATAAATCTTTCTTTTTAATAGAAATCTCTGATATCTCAGATGCAAGCTAACAATTGTTCCCACATTTGTTTTCATAGGCTTAGTAAATCTCAAAATTTCTAACAAGCACAAAAAGTCTACCCTTTCAGTGAAAAATCAATATTTTCATCTCCGAAATAAGTGAGTGACATGTATTTCTCCTGTTTCTCTCTCTCTCTCTCTCTCTCTCTTATTTTCTCCTGCTTTCATCTTCTCTTCAAGCACTCCATCACTACTTATCCTCACTTTCTCTCTCTCTCTCTCTCTCTCTCTCTCTCTCTCTCTCTCTCTCTTCTCCATCTCACTCTCTTTCTCTACCTCTTTCTCTCAGGTAGTATACATATACCGGTACAGTATTTTTTCTACCCCCTCATTTTAGCCCTCCATCATTCCTATTTATTCACTCTATCCCACAGTGAAGAATCATTCCCATTTCTTAAGGTTGACCTGTTTCACGAGACCTACCTTGCCGAGGGGCATCCAACTTTAATTCCCACCCTCACATTCATGATAAACTAAACAATTTCGTTCCCTTAGAGTTTGTCCACCACGGATGAGGTGTTTCCAGGGCCTGATGGTTCCTCAGAGAGTGCATTAATATCCTGCAATGGGAGGAACTCTGGTATAACTATTCAGTCATCCATTATCCTACAGGCCTGGAAGCAACATCCGCATGTCATGATATGGTCAGTAATAAATACAGCTCCATTAGCCCAAACAAGCTCAAGCTTGAACTTTCAGGCTGATCACTACTACTTGAAAAATTGTTTGAGTTGGAAATTCCAAGTCTTCACCTGACTTGGTGAAGACTTGCCTGCAGAATTGGCACAATCTCAATCATACATTAAGTCTAAATGCATCTTAATTGTGGAATAAGCCCATGCACAAATTAGTACATAGCTTGATATATTATGAATAGGCCCTACATTTCTCTGGAAAATATTGGACTGTAACAAGACTCTAAAGTCTGTCTGTTTTCCACCCTTTTTCAAAATATATATATTGTTTCTTTTTTCTTTTGTAATTCATGATAATCTGTAATCATATACAGTATACAATGCTTGTTTTGTGATTTTATTTTGATTCCTAATAAAACATATACATTTTTTAAAAAAAGTTAGGACATGCATATACAAAACATGTCCAGAATGCAAATGGCAAAAAATGACCATGACATGAAATTATAATTTTAAAAAACTGGGATTTACATTTCAGACATGCCTATAAGTGGCAAAATTCCCATCGGCTAACTAAACGAGAAGGGCAAACACCGTTGTAGTGGTACACCGGTATCTGAACTCCTAATCAGTTTATATTACCACATGAACGATCCCCAAGGATCCTAAGATTGCATTGATTTAGTTTGCTTTTCAGCTCCCAGGAGTTAGTGATGCCAAATATACAATGATCACCATCACCATCAGCAGCAAGCCTTATCATAGTCCTCATCATCCTAAACATTATCATCCTTTTTTTTTTGCTGTTTTTATATTAGGATAATTTAATCATGAAAGCAAATGCCATAAGTACAATCAAACTATCAAATGAAAATATTTTTAAAAGAGAAGAATTGAGAGAGTGAGACAGAGAGAAAGAAGAGTGCAACAGAGGAGAAGGGAATTCATAATAGAAACAAATTCTGTGAGGTGGAAAATTAACACACATTTTGCATTTAGAAAATGCCTTTTTCCATAGGGCATCCAGTTACATTATTCTCCCATCTCTTCCTTTCATATTTAGTTGATTTTATTATCCGTTAATAGTATTCATTTTTTATCAAATCAAATTTTATGTACCCATATTCAGTATAACCAACACATTTCTCTATTCATCGTTCCCTTTGTAAACCTCAGTTTATGTACCATTAATTTTCCATTTACTCATTATGAGAAAAACCATCTCCGGCATAATTATGATCATTGTTACTATAGTAAGTTTTTTTGTGGACTTTCCACCTCTTGCTATAATTGCACTTAATTTCATCTTGCTATTGACTGATATATATCTACCAACTCTCATAGTGCAAAATCTTGGTCGGGAAGGAAGACCATCCAGTTTAAAGTGATTAAGTTTGCTGTCTCCTTCCCAGGCAGCCAAGTTTTGCACTCTGGGAGTTGCTATATGTTTCATGTCTGTTATCATTGACTTTCTGTTGTATATTTTCATGTATTTTTATTGTTCTGAAATTGCCAAATAAATAACAATAATGATAATAATATTCAATTATCATCATTCTCAACATCATCATCATCATCATCATCATCTCCATCATCATCATCACCATCATCATTATCCTCCTCCTCCTCCCAAACTGAAATCAAATCATGCTCAATGGATAAACAGAACTAAATTCTTTCTAGCTCTCAACAAATGATATAAGGTTGGTAATTTTACTGGACAGAAAAAAAAAGCTACACTATTTCCCCAAGAGTGTGAAATATCTCCAAAGATTAGCATACTCTTCCGACTTCACACGGTGCCGGTAGTGTTTAGGATTCTGGGCGGGGGCATCACAGATGCAAATATGGCCGCCTCGGGTATTTGCCCAGCACTTTGCGAATCTACCTCTAGAATGAGGAAAAGGACAGGGTATCTAAATCTCTTGTGACATTGGCCACAAAGACACCATCAAACTGACTGTGTGGGACTAAGTGAACAGAGAAGTGTCAGTTGCATTACAGTGTCCAGCCTATCACAGGCAGCAGTCCACATGTGATACAATGTGCAAAAAACCTAGATGTATCTGGCTAGAAATCAATGATGGTTATTTTTGTGGAAGAGCATTCTATTATGTTGAATATGATTAATCTACTGAGTAAACACACATTTAAGGAGAATACTCAACTATAGATCTTCTCTCTCACTCTCAATCTTTCCCCCTCCTTCCTTGTCATATACCACTTTTCTTCTGTTATATTTCAAGTGAAATACATATTTTCAATCTTTAATTCCCTCAGGATAAGTGATTTCAATAAACTACATGAAAGTTTTACTTGTAAATCTTTCCCTCCCTTTCTCTTGCTTTCACACTATTTCCCTCCTTGTTTCTCTCCCCCCCCCCCTTCTCTCTCTCTTCTGTTATACAATAAGTGAAATGGAAATATTCAATCCTGACTTCCCTCAGGGCAAGTAATTGTAATAAACTACGTTAAATTCTCATGTTGCTCATAACTAACATTCTATCTTATTTCCACAATTCCCTATGTCTCCCTCGTTCACTTCCTTGATGGAATTATGGGAAAATGTTAAAATGTGAACTCACCTGTATGTTGAAGATGGGGCAGAGAACAGGAGCAGAGCCAAAAGGAAGTTCACATCAGCAGCAGATTGCATGAAATGAATGAAAACAAGAAAAATATACAACAGTTAGAAGAAATACAATACAGAACTCCCAGATGTAAGTTCCTATGGGTTTTTTTTTTCCACTTTTCAATTACGAGAGAAGAGAGCATAAGAATTTGGAGTGTTTGATATACTGTTTCTTCCATCTGGCCACAAAGCATGTCAATGCCTTCAGCATGTAAACAAACATACATTAAGGTCTTAATTAATGTAACTTATTATCCATTCATCTGAAAATTTTCCAATTATTCCCCATTCTATTTCTGTCTTTCTCTCCCACAACTTTTCACATTATCTCTTTTTTTTTTCCTCCCTCTGTCTGCCCTCACTGATCACATCTTCCCCTTTTAAATCGTTTCTTTTCCGATACACATTTCTCTCCAATCTCCCACAGTAACAATTTCCCCTTCTCTATGTAACCATTTCTTTTCATCCTATTCCAATCACTGCTTCTTCCCATTCTCTCTCTCTCTTTCTCTCTATCCCCTTGTTTCTCTTCCTAACTCTCACTCTCTCGATGGCCTCCTATTCACTTCTCCCACACATATCTATTTTCTTCAACTTTCTCGAAGATGAGACAAACAAGGGTATCAAAACATGATCTAAATTCTATTATCAGCTGACTGACTTCCTAATGAGCCTATCAAAAAGGAAGATCAAAAAATGAAAATAAACAGGTCACACAGTAGCTTTGCATGAATTGTTACTCAAAAGCATCATTTCATTTTAACAGTGTCAAAAATGACTGTGTGGGAGAGTAACAGGACCCTTTCCAAGGACTCATCTCAACCAAAATGTCCGCCTGCCATGTATAGTTTTTGCCAGTTTCTCTCATTTAAGCAGGATTCTTTTCAACTCAATGAGAGTGTGAAGGAGGGCGCAATCTTGTCTTCGAGTATCGTTGGACTTAGGTTTCAATTTCAATACCTGCTTGAGAACAGAAGATTGTCATCGGCAAAACCGTTTGGGAACATGCTGCACAATCACCCTTTTAAATGGAGAGACAGAGATAGAAAGAGAGAAAAGGAGAAAGAATGACTGAGAAAAGACAGAGACTGTGAAAGAGAAACTGAGAGTGAGAGAGAAACAAACTAAAACAGAGACAGAAAAAAAGAATGATAGCAAGAAAAAAAATGGAGAGACAGGAAAGATTGGAAGAGAGCAAGAGAAAAAGAGGGAAGAGGAGGGAAAGATAGGATAGAGAACCAGGGAGATGTCAGCAATTCAGTTCATCCATCAAAGGACAAGGACAGTGATGCATTTCTGTTCAAATGTACTTCACGGAACATCCTACATGTGGTTTTAAAGAATCAAATGCATCAATTACTTCTAAGTGGCAGAATCAGAACATCTTGCATCCGCCACCCACTATTCTAAGCAAGCAGTGAGAGCCGGTTAAATGACTAATTCCCCCACCCCCCCCCCCCCCCACACACACACACATCCAGAGACACGACGGCTCTGTGGCAGCTCTGTGGTGTAGCAGTGGTCTCGCAACTTTGCCGTATGTGAGTACAAAACCAAGCTGATGTGCTGGCATGCTTTGGTAAGGCACTAATCCTCATGACCAAGTCCCTTAGAAAGGACTTAAAACTGTAGGTTCTCCAGTTCTTTACTTTCAAGCATCAACATGTGTTCTATAGCAGCCAGGTAAACCACCCAACCAATCACTCCCCCACCTCATCCCATATATATATATATATATATATATATATACACACACACAATGACACAAAAAATCTGGCTAATTTAGTAGCACATATTCTCTTGTATTTGCTTTTTAGAAACTTTTTAACTCATTGACAACCAAAATTTCTCTTTCCTATAGGCCTTTATACTGGAACCAGCCAGTTCTAGTAGGCAAAGGATTTGCATTGTCAAGTTCAACAAAAGTTTTTAAAATATTTTTTTAGCATGAAGACAGGTCTATTTACCAAAAAAAAAATGTAATCATGTGCCCTGAAATCCCTGCACACTTGCTTTTCTTCTCATCCTTTTCCAGATTTGTTTGCAACATGGTTTCTTCGATGAAAGAACATTTAACCACAGGGGAAAGCTTTTTCCATGAAAATAGTCTACAATGGTTAAATAACAAGATACCTTTAAGACATTACAGCACTTTCTATTACATGAATTAGTGTCTAGAAAATAGAAAAACATCAACAATCCAGTAAGGGAGCTTAGCAGTATTGCGAGGCATGAAAAGACACATCCAGAATGCTAACGATACAAACAACATATAAACACAAGACAAAAGTAAGTTCCCCCTAAAACAAATGTCTGTATTTTTTTTTCAGTCAAGAACATTTGATGAAATCTGAATACAGATTCATGTAGCTACACTTCTTAGCTACACTTCCTGTAAAATTCAGGGCAAACCTTTCAGTCATGCTTCAGTGAACATGACCTAAATGCAAAATTGTCAGTTTTTTAAGTTCACAAGCTTCATGCCATGATTTTGATGCAATGATATCAGAACATACTTTAAGTTTTCTGCATTTGAAGGCATGCAACATAAATTCTATTCGCTACTGAACATACCAAATGAGTTGTGCGCCAAATTTCATGCTTGAGTGAGGTGAAAATGGCAAAAACTGCTGCTTTGACATCTTTTGCGCGGTGAATTTGATCTAATGCAGAGGAATTCACGTTTTGGAAGGGTGTTTGCAACTTTGCAATTGATGCTGATTAAGTCACGGTTGAATGGACACATAATGAAAACAAAATATCACCATGTTCAATTGCCTTATTTTTGTGCACTAAAAATCTTATTGATAACATTTTTAGCATGTTTATATGACTGATGTACATGTATCAATGATCTCATGGCATTTGATTGAAATTTCACATTTCAATGAGCATGTGGAACTGGTAAAGCTATGTTTTCACTTATGGACCAAAATTCAATTGCTTAATTTGGTTAATCATCATAAGTCTTCTTGGGGAGTTCCTCTGATTTGATTTTCATCGAAATCCCGATCTCTTACGCTTCAGTGAGCAAAAGAGACAAAAAAATTATGCAAGTCATGTTCACTGAAGCACAACTGAAAGGTTTGCCTTGAGTTTTACAGGAAATGTAGCTGAGAAGGGTAGCTACATGAATCTGTATTAGATTTCATCAAAGGTTCCTGACTGAAAAAATACAGAGATATGTTTTAGGGGGGAACTTACTTTTTGTGTTTTTATATAAACAACATATATGCATTTGGCTTCCTGGGGAGCGTTTCATGAAGTGTCTTCTCAGTGATTTTACTGACAAATTTGCTCTCAGCCAATCAGATACAAGGATTTCAGTAGCTTATAACAATTGTCAGTAAAAATCACTGACAAGACACTTCATGAAACTCTCCCCAGGACACATCTTTTTGTGTCACTCCTGTCTCGCTATGCTACCAAACATAATATAGAACAAGTTTTATGAAATAGGGCCCTGTTTTTCAGAAGGTCAAGTTGATTTCTGATCATTTTGAGGATTTCAAACCCCAAGGTATACACCACTTTTTATTCATTTCAGATTTCAGATTTCAGATTTCAGATTTCAGATTTTATTTCCAATATAACACAAAATTGTTTGAAACAGTTTCTTTTACATTGTGATCACATGACCAGGGCCCTGTTTCATGAAACTTGTTATCAGTAACAACTTGCAATAACTGTTATAAGCTACTGAAATCCTTGCTTCTGATTGGCTGGGAGCAAATTTGTCAAGAAATGTGGTAGTTGTTACTGATAACAAGTTTTATGAAACGGGGCCCAGAGCCATACTCAAGTCTACCTTAATTCCTAATTACTTACAATACCACTGAGAGGTCTGTAAATAGTAGCAGCTCTAGGATATGACAAAACTTTTTCTTTTCTTTCTCCTTCCATTCTTTTCTTTCTTTCTTTTTTTGTTTTTGTTACGCACTTATTTTAATCATACCACGAACCAAAAATGTTTCAAAGTAACCAACAGTCGATTCCCCTCCCATGCTCTCTTTCTTTCTCTCTCTCTCTCTGTCATTGTCATCTTTTTTCTATCTCATCCTATTCCATCTGCTTATGCTCTTTCTCTCTTTCTCATCTCCTTGTTCTCTTTCTATTGTTCACACACTTTCCCTTTTTTTCGGGGGGGGGGGGGGGGCATCTTACATAGTCATTCGATACTTTTACTTTCGGATAAATATTCATGTCTATTTTACGTCTTGTTCCCCCCTGCGATAAGTACGAATTGCTTTCTCTTTTTTTTTCCAAGCAGCAAGGGATGTTTATATGAAAGTCTCCTGATGGCAAGGACACTTGCCAGAACATTAGTGATTGGTGTGATAACCCTGTCTCTCTCCGCTCTTTCCTTTGCTCTTTCTCTCTCTTCCTCTTTCTCTTGTTATATTTTGCTATATCTCTCCCTTGCTATTTTTTTTCCAAATATTTTTTTATTAGAGATTTCATCCAAAACAAATCGTTACATAAAATCACTGTAGGTAATTCCAACAAATACAAATCTTCGTTTCATTTTCATAACATAATGTTAAACCTTTATTTCACACACACAAACCCACTGTCTCTATTTCTCTCTCTCTCTCTCTCTCTCTCTCTCTCTATCCCTCTCTCTTCCACTATCTCTATCTCTCAGTTCTGCCTATCTTACTATTCATTCAATTTTCCATCTCCTTCCCTTTCTCTTTCTCTCTGCCTCTTGTTATATATTTCTCTCTTCTTCTATCCTCAGGGTTTTCGCATAATCCTTGAATCATTTGCATATATCATGATACATTTCTTATCTCCCTTGTCAGATACAATACATGCCAATATGGCATAATTACGGAATGAAATAGCTTACCTGTCCTTGTAAACGAAATCAAATCTTTATTCTGCTTCCTTCTACAATATTTCCAAGAGATATGAGAATGCTGTTTGATTGTAGTAGACAAAGGAGATAAGATACCTTCATGGGCATTAGTTCCAGATGATTTGATGAGGAAAAGAGATCTAATGTTAGATTTCGTTACAAGGACCATAACGGCAAAAAATGAAAAGAATATTCATAATGTAAGTTTGTTACAAGCCAAAAGACGCCAGGCAACATTTTTAAGCTCTTGTCCCTTTCCAGCAGACATTACTATGTATTTCCTGAAATGAAGGTTTGAAGTCATGATTTACTTACTATGGTGATCCTTAAATTGGCAAACTTGCTTCAAAATGGCAGGTTTTTGTGGACATTTCTCCATATGTTTAACACACAAAATTTCAGATTTTCTCGATTATCTCTCAAGGTGCCTTGTGTCTCTTTCTTAGTTCAAGATACATCATTGGAAAATGTATTTGACACAACATATATTGAGTTCACTAAGAGACAAGCTGCACCTTGAGAGATAATGGAGAAAATCTGAAATTTTGTCTACAAAACATAAGGAGAGTTGTCCACAAAAACCTAATATTTTGAAGCAATGGTGCCAATTTGAGGATAGCCATAAAAAGTAAATAAAGGCTTCAAACTTTCATAACTTTCTCATTTCATAACTGGTTTTGATTTAACTTTGTTTAATTGCTTCTCTCTATCCTCTCTTTTCATTAAAATAGACTTAACTCCAGGGTTTCCTTTTCCTTTAACATCCTTCTGCTTCTTAACAGATGATGCAATAGCTTATCAATTTACATTCTTGAGGGAGATTTTCTACCAATGCCACTGCAAGGGTTTAGCCCTCTGCACACTATTCAATCTGTTTGCAATCTGATTTTGGAAAAATTTCTATAAACATTCAAACACGTAAGATCTTAACAATCAAAGTTCTGAATAGTTGTATAAATACTATAATCAAAATTCTGGGCTATTGCAAGCCTCCCTGCAGGAATAAAAGCGAACTCTATTCTGAATCATAGTGAAGTCATCAGCTATGATTCGAAGCCGATTTGGCCTTTATTCCGACCACAAGGCTTGCAGTTAACTAAAATTTTTATCTTAGTATTCCTATCATTATCCTGAACTTCAAATAAGATAATTTTACTTGTTTAAACTTTCGTCTTTAATGCAAAATGCCATTTGTTCGAAAATGGGGTCGTAGTCGGATCGTATAGTGTGTGGTGGGCTTTAAACTAAATTTTATTCTTATTCTTGTTTGCAGCAATCTCTGGAAGAGTAAGGGAAGACCAGTCAAGAAAAGCACATCTTCCCCTGCATGGTATCACTTCTGCCAATTAGCCATGGCCGGCGGGGCAAACACAGACAAGACAGCCCAGAGGCCTCCGCCATCAAACAACATGAGCCGCCGAGGAACTAGTTCAGCGAAACAAAACTGTCTCGCTTGTTGCTATGGCAACAGACACCGGGGTGCTCCTCCCACTGAGTTTGGAGGGTAAGCATGAGGAGAATGGAATGATGAAGAGATGGATTAGGGTATCAGGGTTAGGATTTCTGTTTTGGAAGCGTGCCTCTTCGTGTTTGAAGAGGCAGGATGGCTCGGTGAAACGCAGTGGTCTCGAGACCGGGAGGTCCTGGGTTTGCAACCAAACCACACTATAAAAAACACAATTGTCAGGTAAAATAAACAGCCAACCTCTGATACCAGAGAGCAAATATGAAGAGAATGAGGAGATGAAGGGTGATAGACACAGAGTTCTGGGGAGCGCATCATGAAGTGTCTTGTCAGTGATATTCACTGCTAAATTTGCTCTCAGCGAATCAGATGCAAGGATTTCAGTAGCTTACAACCGCTGTCAGTAAAAAATCACTGACAAGATGCTTCAAGAAATGCCCCTGCCCAGACATTTTTAATGCTCCTCCCTGTAAGCTTGGAGAGCAAGAATGAGGAGAATGGAATGAAGAGAACAAACTGGTTAACAGGATATGAGTTCTATTTTTAACCCAATGGCTACTGGAACCAATAACCCCTGTATCAAATCTATGGGAATGTAAGAAACCAGTAGTTAACGGGTTAATAGAAGGGAGCCTCTCCTGTGTCATGTCATAAACATGGCAATAGTGGTCCTCCCTCTGCGTTTGGGGAATGAGATTGAAGGGAAATGAAGAAGTCATGGTGATGATGAAGAGAACGAGGAGCTGGAGGGTATAAGGTTGTTTTAGAAGGATGTCTCTCTCATCCTTATGAAAATGGCAAAATAGATTTTTTCTTCTCATTGTAGAAAGCATTACCATACCCATGAGAGTTTAACCTGCTGATATTTTCTATTCTCAGTATCAAAGTTTCTTCCATGATACAATGATCACTCTTTATAGCATTAAGCTACTTGAGCTGAAAGGAACCATGTAAAGTAAAACAAAGGTCTTATTATCATTAAGCATTTGGCCCATCTACACCTGGGAGGGGAAAAGTGATCTTAATCACTGTGACCCTCAGGTCTCTCCTCCCAGTGTAACTAACTGGGACGTGCATGATGACTTGCCAGATATATCCCCCTACGCTTGTTGGAATAGTGCAGGGGTTCTTAACGTGCAAAGATGGTGACTCTCCTCCATGGGTTCTCCATGTAACATCCTATCAGAGTGTTTTCCACTGCAACATACCCTGCATCTATAAAACAGGGAAGGGGCATGTAAACACACAATGACGACTTCAGCCATCTGCGTGTGGTGGATTCGAAACCACGATCTGTGTCCTATCGGCGAAAGGCTTCACCAACTGAGCTAACTCACCTTCTCCTCTTAAGCAAGGAAGAAGGAATAAGGACGTACATTTAGTCATTATATTTCAAACCACCGGGTGATCACGTTCTCCACACATTGTCATGTAACACATTTCGTGCATTATAGGCCCTAAATTCCTGAAAGATAAGTTCATGAAATACACCCCTCTTATCCACAAAGCGTCCAGGGGGGTGTTTCATAAAGCCCTTCGTAAAGTTACACATGACTTTACGAATGACTAGAATATGACAAGCCAAATGGGATGCCCAAAGTTTTTCCCAATGCTTCAACAAAGCGTGAAAAAATTTCCTATAATCTCGATTAAATTGTGGCAAAAAACATACTTTATAATAAAATTTTAATCTATGTCTGCATATTCAACTGTTAGCTGATTTGATTTATAATGACTGAGAATCCCATTTGGCTTGCCATATTCAAGTTGTTCGTAAAATCCTTCATAACTTTATGAACAACTTTATGAAACACCCCCCCCCCCCTCTCGATCAAGAAGTGAGTATTTGTGGATTTGCTGTAGAGTTTTCCATAAAGTGTTGGATAAACTGGACCAGACTCTTCGTAGATTTAAGGCCATTCACAAAAGGTTGTGTGACCCGACAACATGATCACTCGATGGTTCAAAGTAAGCCAGTCATTATACATGTTTGTATAAGGATGCTTATTCGTGTTAGGGGAAAATAATGAGAGTGCAAACAACAGAGATAATTATATCATAGAGCTTTCGACAGTGCAGGAACAGGTATCCAATATGCATTAACCAATCCACTACCAAATGATCTCATTCATCTAGGTTTCATACACGACCAACTCAGTTATCAAAGGTAGTGGGTTAAGAAGCTACAGGTTCAAAACAAAGATATTTATCAAAATGACAGAGATAATCATTTTAATGAGCACTAAGAATTGCAGGAAATGCCAGGTAATTTCAAGGGTTTCAGCTCCCTCAAGATTCTCAACAAAAGCAACAATGAAAACCCAACCCAACCCAACATTCAAATGACAGTGATAATTCTAATTCTGTACCACGGAAAATGCAAGGGGAAAGAGGTTTCTGATTGTTTCAACCTTCAGATTCTAAACAAAAAGATTCATTTCAATGATGGGGATAATGAGAATAATGAACACCCACAGCAATGTGAGAAGGAATAATAAAGATGAAAGTCTTTATCCAGCCAGAGATTTTTGACCAAAAGCGGGATTCTAAAGATTCTGAAGAAAACAATCCATTCAAACAACAGGAAAATCACTATACTGAGCTTTTAAATGATAGAGAAAAACAAGATAACTCAAGGGTTTGAGGCCAGCAACTGATACATAGCAAAAAGATTCAAAGTAAGTTTGTTTTAATTACAGTTTATGGCTTCTCAGATCCTGAATTGCATCAATTCCATTGGGTTAACATAAATGAGGCCACCATAGACAGGAAGCTTTATTACGGCAGGACTTAACCCATATCATAACAGTATTTGAATGATGGCATTTCTCAGGAAGCTTTATTACGGCAGGACTTAACCCATATCATAACAGTATTTGAATGATGTCATTTCTCATAAAACCTTGATGAAATTTCATTTTAAAAAAACATTACCATAAAACTTTTCAAAAATTATAAACTTACATCAAAAGTTAGGCCTGGAAATACAGGAAAAAAAGAGAAGTTCTGGCTTGCTTTGATTGATTTTCTCTGAAAACCTATCACTAAAAACTGTGATTTCATGATGAAAGATATAACATATATCACGTTCTCCGTGAATGCAATAATGCAAAGATCTCCTGGAGATAAGTGCCCCAAATGTGCTCCAATTTACTTAAACACGCTTGACATTCATTTTTCACCCCAAAGGGGTCCCCATGCTATATCCTCTTGATA
Organism: Echinometra lucunter; assembly: GCA_029962745.1. NCBI lineage: Eukaryota > Metazoa > Echinodermata > Echinoidea > Camarodonta > Echinometridae > Echinometra > Echinometra lucunter. The sequence continues at coordinate 11,819,047 of CM057165.1, read as the reverse complement.
ATCGGATTAATGTACACCGTTTCACAATTTCCATGACAATAATTTCCTGTGACTCGCGCCATTCGTAAACTTGGCACGGAATTGGCGCCCGTCCATTGTGAAGTTATTGATGGCGACCCAGATTGATGCATGGAGAATTAGGTCAATCATCACTGAGTAGTTAATTACTCGATGCTTTATTCCAGATGTCTTCTATTGTATGTTCTCAGTTGGTTATTAATCTCAGAGAGAAGCACCCACTCAAACACTGCAATTTTCATCTGTTATACAGGGAATATACAGACGACACCAATCTATTATGCAGTTCAGAGTTTTGTGAAGGCAGAGTTGCTGAGAACAGCCCATAACTCACTGGCTCCAGGAACCACAAGGTCCATCTTTTAACCCACTGGACACTGAGCCTAAGGTAACATGGACTAGAATCTATGGAAAATTTGTGTTATACTGAAATCAAAGTGCTCAAGGGTTCAAAATGCCTACAGAAACTAGATGGTCACTGTATTAGGCCTACAGAAGTGAGATGATTCAGTAGTTTATGGGTTAAGACTCTGCAAAAAAGAGAATTCTGTAGTCAATACTTTAAAAGAAGAAAAAGCTGAAAATATATATTTCTAATGCAAAAATGAGGCTAATCTTCTTGTGAAGTCATCGGTCTAAGGAACTCAAGACCTGAAAATGTGAAAATTATTTCCATTTAGACGAATAAATACCTACAATTCAGACTCGTAAGAGGCAAGAAACTAAATAAAAAGTAATGGAATAGAATTAACTTGAATCCACACAAATCCCTGAATTCACTAGATCAAGTAAACATTCAAGTATTATTGCAAAATGTCATTTCTTTACATGCATTAGGAAACACGAACAAGCTTTAGGTGTCCTAGTTCCATGTCGTTGTGTGAAAGAACGCGTCTGGAACGCAAAATGGAAAATGGTTAAAAATCATAGTTTTCAGACCATGACTGATAATTTCACAGGTAGCATGTAGACCTTGTAAATTGATATACGATCTTCTTGTGGCATGATCTTTGCTAAAATTCAAATTCCAATATGTCAACATAGACATTTTAATCTTTGCATTTTTGTATTCTGCGTTCCTGATACGTTCTTATGCACGAATACATTAAACTAAGAAGCCTTACTTTATTTTCGGGTCAATACAACAGAAATAGAATAGAAACAGAATTTCTTTGCTTTCTTTCATTACTGAATTACTCTACTGCCATAGAATATCAATATTCTCTTCCACAAAAAAAAAAGGTGTAAAAGTTTCAGAGGCTTGAAATGGTTTCAGTCAAACAGTATACATGCATAAGTACTACAAGTGCATTTTTAAAATACAGGAGAACTTGAACAAGCTTTATTTCATTCCCGGTAAATAAAATTATAAACTTTTTTTTCCATAAATCAAAAAAAACACCTAGTACAAAAGATACAATTTTCATAAATCAAAAAAACACCTAGTACAAAAGATACAATTTTCATAAATAAAAAAAAACCACCTAGTACAAAAGATACAATTTTCATAAATCAAAAAAACACCTAGTACAAAAGATACAAATTGTGATTACACTTGGTACTGTTCCAGTCAAGCAGTACATCCCCTTAAATAAATGTCAGACTTGAAATGATTTTGTTTTGTTTCAGGTTACTAACATAAAAACTTTGTAAGACCTCTGCTTACAAAGTTTTTATTCTGTTGAAACCTCCGCTTATTTTCACTAGTCAAATGAAACAGTGTGCTGCTACTTTGTTACAAAAGGCGCTATTAACATTAGTTTGAAAATGTTTCAGTCAGACAATACATTAGTTGTATATATGGGCAGACTTTCAACAAGCTTTATTTTATTTCAGTTCAATAAAAGCTTTGTTGTCCTCTGTTTAAAGATATCAATCAAACGAAACAGTTTGCAGCCAAATCCCACTTTTTGAAAAATTATAAATGGTGCTAAAGCTTTTCAAGTTGGTGTTGAAACTCTTTCAGTCAGACAGTATACAGTTCTAGCTAAAAGTGTAAAAAGATATGAACTAGCTTTATTTTTGCTTCAGGTCAATGGAATAGATATTTAATAGTTTGCAGCCAAATCCCACCTTATTAAAAATCATAAATGGTGCTAAAGCTTTTAAAGTTGGTGTTGAAACTCTTTCAGTCAGACAGTATGCAGTTCTAGCTAAAAGTGTAAAAAGATATAAACTAGCTTTATTTTTGTTTCAGGTCAATGGAATAAATATTTAATAGTTTGCAGCCAAATCCCACCTTATTAAAAATTATAAATGATGCTAAAGCTCTTAAAGTTGGTGTTGAAACTCTTTCAGTCGGACAGTATACAGTTCTAGCTAAAGGTGTAAAAAGATATAGACTAGCTTTACTTTTGTTCAAGTAAATAAAATAGATATTTGAAAGTCCTCTGCTTTTCTTTATTTGTCAAAATGAAGCATTTTTGCTGCCAAAGAGCAGTTTTGTTACACTAGAAGGTACACAATCTAGATCAGTATAGAAACAATTCAAGCTAGGTGGTACATTCAGTTCTATCTGCAGAAAAATTTACATGCGAAGGCAGGCTTGAACTACTTTTTATCTTGTATCAGGTTAAGAGAAGAGAGAGTTGCAAGCTCTCTGCTTCCTTGCATTCATTACCTAATCTAGCTTCCTGCCAGAAACTACTTTTTGATATAAACGAGGTCACAAAGGCTTGATCAGTATTGAAACTGTTTCAATCACGCATTATAAGGGCGGATCACGACCAAAAGACAGGGTCTGGATTACAGGCTCAGCGGTACGCTTTCACACTTTGGCCTACTTTCCTAATGACCAATTTTTCTCTCATTACAGCCATGCCGTGCTGCTTTATAAAACCTGCACCGGAACACCCCATTCACACAAAGAAGATAAAGGTAGAGTTGTCCAGTATACGCTTTGACTTACATCTGTTTGCATATAATCTAGTTTCTATCATGATCTTAAAGGGGGTACCCAATGCTGAAACAATGTTAGTTTATTTAAAAGAGCATGATTTTATTAGCAGAAAATCATCTTCCTCAAGTTTTTTAAGAAGTCGTGTTGTTTTAAAGGAAACCCCCCAAATGTGGTAAGATTTCAGGATATTTTTGACCTCTCAGCTGTGACCCAGATTCAACTGGATACCCACTTTGACGTCAAAATGACGTCAAAGTGGGTACCTTGTCGCGCAATTCTAGCAAAATGCGTGCAAGGTTTAATACATTTTGTACAGTCTAGCGCGCACCACAACTGCAATGGGCAAAGCTGGGTACCCACTTTTACGTCATACCTCATACTCAAATTTTTTGGTCAACTCTTGACTTTTTATGAGAAAATTAGCCAAAATGCATTGATTTCGATTGAAGATCATCATAGTTTTAATGTTATTCTTCTTAGAATTCTATTCTCGATCATATATCAACAAAAAATTTACCATTGTGTAATCACTTTAAGTGTAAAATAGTGTTTTTGGATCTGTACTATCATCCCCCTAGACTAGAGCATAACCTTTATTTGCAGGTGAAAAAAATGAAACAGCAAAGAAAGTTGTAGCATGTGCCCTCAAATTATTTTATAATATAGAGGTCCTGTGACTTCATTGTTTTGCTTACTTACAATATTAAAACATTCTTATTTCACAGGTGTTAAAGGGGTCCATAACTCACATCATGTTCTCATCGGGGAGGGGTAAGGGCACTTTCTTGAAACTCCTGCAAAGTCGCTTCCGTGCTTTGACAATGCACTTTGTCATAGACTTGAGAATCCAGGTACTAGTATTTCAAGATTTTAGTCATAAATGGGCAAACTATGTTCAGACTGGTAGCTCACTCTGTCAGCCCCATGGTACAGAATTTTAAAAAAAGTTTATGAAAAGCATTCTTAAAATGAGATGCGTTATGATTTGAATAAAATATCTTGCATGCAAGGCTATTTAATTTAAATCTCAGATTACATCTAACATTTGTTGAACTGTGTATCTAAGGTATTCCACTAGTAATCCAGTGGAAGGAAGGGAGCACGAGGACGGGGCTAACATTGTTGGACCATGCTGAAAGCAACCCCCTCCCCCTTCCCCAGTACATCTGCTACTACAGTAGTTTAAACATGAAGAGTAAATACAAAGTACATTTTGTTGCTCGTTACTGACAACAATTTGCTACCAAAAAAGCTAAGTATAAAAAAAAAAGGGGGGGGGGGGGTACCTTAAAAGCATTTGTTTCATGCCAATGTTATTACTAGGAAACAAATAAGACACAGAAATACAATGTGGGTGGATATATCCTATAAGCAGTCATTGCATGTAGACATTATTACTACAGAAGAAATAATAAGACCACATAAGTATGCATGGATAGGTCTACCCTATCCATCAATGTCATTTGTAACTGTCAGAGGCTTTTGAAAAGTGCAATTGTTGAATAAATGGAGCATTGATAATTGAACAAGCATCCCCAAAGTATATCTAAAAGGTTGACAAAGATATCTTGAGGATACAACATACACAAATGGAATTTCATCTGGAATACCAATTAAAACTTGACTCAAATTCCTTTCAAGAGGATTGTAATAGCTTCCTTTGACAGCCAAGTCACGATATCATTAAGATAAATTACCTTCATAAACTACATGCATGAAAAAAGGTTTCTAAATAAGGTTATAAACTTTAGATTGCACAATCATTGATCATTCAAGGAATGTTTTTTTCTTCTTTGATTAATGAAATAGTAACAAGGTCACAAAATTGGGACACTTGTTCTACCTTTCCAACTTTGTCATTAGAAATGTCCTCATTCTTTTCATTCCTACAAAAAATAAGAATCTTTTGGCCTCATATAATGGTGATTACTCTCCATCAGTATTCAGTTCATTCGTGTAACTATTCACCTTTCATTTTTGTTTCCTTTTTTCCTTGTATCCAAACTGTTTACTCGTCTTGTCTACTTTTTATCTTTACTTCACTATTTGTAGTTGTATGTTGATTTTAAAAGTCAGTGCTGGGCTAGTTTTCATTTCCTGTTTTGAAAAAAAAAATTATTAAGTATAATTCTCGTTCGTATCTTTTGAAACCTATGTAATACAAGCAATGCTTTTTAAATAAGGTTCCACTGCTTTTGTTTTATTGCAAATTTCTTACACTGTACGAATCACTTAGTTTTTACTTCATTACATTCGTGCATACTTTTGCTTCTGTTCTATTATTGTTCATAATTTCGATGATATTCACTATATGATTTATTGTAATTTGTCAAAGAAAAACAAGAGTGGAAAAAATAAATTCAAATCAAATCATTTTTAATTTTATAAAATACAGCATAAAAATAAGATCTGTATGTCCTCATCCTTAATTTTCTACCTTGATTTCTTCTCATGTAAGTCTCCTTATTCCCACATCAGACTTCTTTTCCTGTCTCTCCCTCCAAACCCATCTCTCCTTCTCTCTCTCACTTGTTCTCTCGCTCTCACTTATTCTCTCTCTCTCTTACACTCTTTTCTTATTTTTTGTCTCTCATTCTTTTTCGTTTCTTTTCATTCTTTCTTCATTCATTCCTTCTTCAACTATCTCTCATTTCCACAATCTCCTTTTCACTTTCTCTTCTCAAAACTTATCTAATGATGCTCAAACTCTCCCTATTCACTTTCCGCTCACATACAAGCTCGCAAAGTGCGCTGCTATTTTGCCACCAAAGTGATAATAGGATCGTGTTTGTGTTAGATCCACATCGCGCAGGCCGGACCATATCAGATTTCCCCGTAACGAATCTCGCTGCCATCGTGTTCGCATTACAGGGGTGGAATCCTTTGGAATTAGTTTTCTGGAACATACCTGCAGATTACAGAAAATCCTTGTGACACATGCATAATTAAACCCCCAAGACATGGCAGAACATTTCTGAACATCATCTCATACATTATTTATTCCATTGTTACTTGTAATATGTGCTCTGCCATCCATATCACCAAATCTTATATCTGGGAAGCTGCTTCAAATTCCTTTTTTTTTTCTTACAGAGCTCTGTACCCAATTTAGTTCCATGACTATTTCATATTTATGTGTACATGTTAATTTCGATGTTCTATTTTTATTGAATTGTAAGTTTTTATTCAATGTGTTGTCGAAGTGTTTATAAAGATAGATTTGAAATGAATAAATTGAACAGAACTGAACTACATGACTTAAAGAGAAGTGGCTAATTTACTGATTATAAAAGTATGACATATGCTCTAATGAAAAAATCTACGGGGTCACTTTGTTGTACCAGTTGAATTCCTAGCTCCAAGCCTAAACCAATTATTTTACCTTACTCTCACCCTAAATAAACCTAAACTCAATCACAATCATAGCCCCAAATGAAATGAGCCATAGAGCAAATTTGATGACGAAGTTAAGGGCAAATAGAATACATATAGAGTATTCATAAAAAAACTTCTGTAAAACCGTTGTTGCAAAAGCTTTCTGAGAAAATCAATTCCATAGATCTCATCTCAGATGAAAGAAATACAGCCAAAAATATTGAAGCAATATTCTGGGAGGGGGGGGGGATACAGTATATACTGTGATGTAGCTTCCTGAACTTGGTTTTCTCAAACTTAATTTTCTCTAAGCTAAATTTTGAGAAGATAGCTGTCCTGCAAATGCTGCTGGTTAAGTTTAAAATGGCAAAATTTTTCTCTCTAAATGGCCAGAAGCTTGGCTTCAGAATTTCTTCACAAAAAGCAAATACACGTGATAGCCACAGACAATTCCTAAGCAAGCCTGACTTGAGTCTAAGGTTAACATTATTTCTAAAATCAAACAGAAAACCTTCGTTTTATCCATGTGTACTTTCACTTTCTGCGAAATTTCATCATCTAAACATGAATGATCTTTGCCTGCATTATTGAGAAATGATGAAAGACTGTGATATTTGATGATGATCATATGATATCAGGTAGTGAGCATCGGCTTTGAAAGCAGTCAGCAGAATATCCTAAGGGGAATACCTGAGCACAAAGAATCAAATATCCCATCCTCAAAATTTTGTCTCAATAAAGATATCAGTTTCTTTCCAGCTTGTGAAAGAAATCGATTAAAAACAGAGGATGTTCTGATGGAATCTGTACCCGTATTGATTGGGGTTTTTGTTTTTCAGATTCCTTTCAGTTTGTGAAGGAATCAAAAGAAAAAAGTCTTTATATATTTTTTTTTTCAGATTTTTCCACAATGTGTATTTTCATGATGTGAGAGACCATTTCGAGTTTGCCATCTCTGCCACACTTGTTTCACAAATGTTATGTCTTTATCCCCTGTAGATGCTGAAACTGCAATGTCTAAATTCTTAAAAAGTAATAAAATCAATTTTTAAAAATGATTTGAGTCTTTGGGAAGAGATGAAAATGAAAACATACAAGGAGTGAACAGTTCAATAGACAATACCTTTTCAGTTGATTTTCCCCCGACTCATAATGGATCAAAAGTGTCGCAAAATCACAAAATCAGCAAGTAAGGGTGTCATTACAAGAACACTATAAGGGAGAGGATAGGGAAAGAGTGAGTACTGAAGGAGAAAAAGGTGGGGGGGGGGAGGCACTGACAAAAAGAAATAAAGGGAGAGTTTAAAATGAAACATGGAATAGAAGGATTGAAATAAGGGTCAAAGGGAAAGGGAAGAGTAACTTTTTTTTTAAAAAGTGAACTGAACAAAAAATGGGGCTTCATAAATTTGCCTGGATTCTGGCAACTCAGTGGTCAGTCAACAGAATGTCTGTCAGGTGTTTCACAAAAATATTCTCCTCAATAGATCCATCAACAAAAATCCTACCGAAAACGGTGAACCAAACAAAACAAAATGTTCGGAATTTCATAAAGTGCCAGGTTTCCGGAAACTCAACACCGGTCAACAGAATGTCTGTCTGGTGTTATTTTACAAAGAAATGTTCTCCTCAGCACGTCCATCAACAACAATAGAAAATCTCTCATACTCGGACATAGCCTGAAATATTCCTGAATAGGAGCATCATTACTCCAAACATTCTGTGAAGGCAACCACCAGGAATTGTCCGTTAGAGCCTGAAGGGTGTTAACTCTGGGTTAAAGTTAAACACCTCAGCCGTCCAATGACAAAAGGAAGCAACTCTGATTTTTTTTTTCAAAAATGACTTTTTCTTGATTTATAGGCTACTTCTTTTATAAGCTTTACATGATGATGATGAAGAAATAAGATCACATGGCCCTCAATTTTTAAAATATAGACCTATCAAAAGGAAGTAACTCCACAGATTTCTTCATCAAAAAGTGACATATTTTCTTCATTTGCTTATTCTACAGAGTTGCTTCCTTTTGTCATTAAAGTGTAGGCTAGCTCTCCACAGAACGGAAATTCTTTGTGATTTCATTTACAGTGAATCTTTGAAAGACACCATACAATGTGTTGAAAATGGGGAAAAATGCAATTTTATGCTCCTTTCTAAAGGCAAAGTACTTTTGACATTTGTTTGATTTATGGGCTTTATGAAATGAGTGCTTACTTTCACTTTCGTCCTTGTTAGATTACAGGTCTTTATTTGCTGAATAAACTGATTTCATCACATCAGGACCTGATGCAATTGGCAGACTTGTACTTACCCAGTTCACCGTCGTCCCTCTTGAGATTTCATTTTGCGGCTTGAGCGTTTTTCACCTTGCTTTGACAAACAGAGGCCGATCAAAAGGAAAGAGAACTAGTTTATTTATTCTTACCCTCGATCTGCTTCCTCAATAATGAGTCGTGATTTTCCAGAGACGGCTTTGGAAAGATTGAAAACCGCAACGTGATATGTGCATTCCGCGAGGATCAATGACAATTGCACATTTGCAAACGAGTGACAGAAACCCTTGATCAACTTAAGACATCATTTCAAAAGCAAGATGTTCTCAAGGGAAGGAGGATAGTATTTTGCTCTGGGGCAGTACAAAGCTAAACAAATTCTGAATCACGTGAAAGTACTTTCAAACGTGGCAATGCTGATGCGGAATAAAATTTAAAATTCATACATGCGTAAGCTGATAGTAGGGCAACTAGGACAACTACCACCCCACCCCTTTACCCCATCCTAGTTACTAACAAGGGGGTGATCAATTGGGGGAAGTCTTCTGAGGAGAGGTGATTGTCCTAGGGGATAGCTGCACAAAAGCATAAGGCTGGGGGTAGTGGGGGGTCCACTTTTTAAAAGAACTTTCTGCATTTATTGAGAAATCAAATATAAACATTAGATACAATAATAATTCAAATCAGAATTGATACAAATAAAGTGTGACAACTAATATACAAAAAGAATACAATACACTTTTAATCGATAATATCAAGATAAAGGAGTTGACTCGAGAAATGAAGATAAATGCAGGGGCCAGGAATCATAAACAAGAATGCTTGAATCGATAGCAGCCGTTGTTGGGGTAGCTGTCCTTGGATGGTCTTAGGGTATTTATTTGTTTGAGGGGCAATAGTCCAGAAGGCATAGGTAGATGTCACAATACAATGAAAGTTACATGTGTAACTTGTTCCTGAAAGCTGTAATATACTTCATTAGATATTGAAAAAGTAATTTTGTCCAGCTAATTAGATCTGTCCAAGAATTCAGCCGGGATTCAATCAGCCAGTCTTTTGAATCCTATGAATAGGTGTTTGATTAGATGAGCAGGTGACAATTCTGCCATAAAACTGACCTCTTGGTAAGTGAAGATTTCCAGGAAATATTTAGAAAATTTTCATTTAGAAATCACTGGAATGTTTTTAATCATGTCATACCATTAAACCTGTTGCCTACAGGAACTTGGTGGTCCCTATATCAAGTATATGGAAGTTTAAGAATTCAGTAGTCAAAAGGTTAAGATACATAATATTACTGTTCGCAAGAAAAAGAATCCCCTTTGCTAATCTTTTCTGTGGACCCAAACCCATTTATTTTGGTTTTTATAACTCCCCCTTTTCCATTATTGTTTAACATATGCATGTCACTGATGTACATTTTATAATGTTCTACTGAAGATTTTTTTATACTATTTACAGTATGATTTGCAAATGTATGTGTTTTTGTTATGTGATTTTTTTTAATGGAAATAAATAAATAAACTGAACTGAACTGAACTGAAGTGTTTACAGAGAAGTAAAGAGAAGCAGTAAGGACAAGTGGAAAAGGAATAGGACAACAGAGAAAACGAAGGAGCAAGGAGGAGGAGGAGGAAAAGGAAGAAGATGAAGAAGGAAAAGAAGAAGTTGGGAGTTTCACAAACAGCCTTCAGTCTTTCCAACACTGGGAACTATCCTCTCATAGAATGTAACCAAACTTATATTGAATGTTCCAAAATACAAACACATGAGTCTTGCCCATCAAATTCTTGGAAAAAGTCACTACACTAGTTTAATAGCAGCAAAGAACGACCCAGAAATCAAACTGGTCGTTACGATCACTAGAAAATGAAGCCAACGAGTGGAGATCAAATAAGAGACAGAACTGAATAATGGAGATAACATCAGAAAGTTGTAAGAGAAGCTCCGGGAGAGTACCCTGAACTTTGTAAACACTTGATACCGCGCATCATAGACCTTGACTTTGAGAGAGATGATGAGTGGAAGCACTTGAATGGGAAACATGTGGGTAAACTGGTGGAGATACATGCTCATGGTACATGCTCAATGAGACCGGAAAAAGAACAGGAGCAGGAGCAGGAGAAACTGTCAGTTGCCTGGCAGAAGGGAACAACGAGAACGAGACATGCGGTCAAATATTGAGATATTTAAGAAATTTATGAATAATAACTTTAAGAAATTTATACCGGATCTATTCTGGAATGTTTTTGAAGAGATTATTCACAGATTTCTTAAAATATCTCAATATTTGACCGCGTGTCTCTTCGTTCCCTTTTGCCGGTCAAGGGTGCTTGTTCCCTTCTGCCGGGCAACCGGCAAAACAGGAAAGACCTTGACTATGAGAGAGAACATGACTTTATGTTCTTGAATGAGAAACACGAGGGTAAACTGATGGAGATACATGCTCAAGATACATACTAAAGAAGATGTGATTCAATCTTAAGGGCAAAATACTGGCAAACCAGAGAAGGATAAGAAGGCGGAGGTAAAGGATGAGAGGAAGAAACAGGTGATGCTGCACCAGAGACCTTAACTTTCAGAGAGAACATGACTTGGCGTACTTGAATGTAAAATATGTGGGTAAATTACAGAATATGCTGAAAAAGACCTAAGACCTGAATCAATCCCAAGGGTCGAATACTTGGTAAAACCAAAAACTTTCAAAAATTTTGGAAGTCATCAAAATTTTCCTAACTTGTACTGCAGTAAAGGCAAAAGGAATGAAATCAGGACTACTACTGAATATTACTTAAAATTCACCAAAGTTTCTTGCCAGGAAAGAGAAAATATACAAAACACCATCTAAAATATCTAATTTGGAAAAGCACCCCCACTGGAAACTTATTTTTGAAATGTCACAATCTATAGTGAAAACCAGGTGGCTTCTTACTGGTTAACAAAAACTTTTATGACGATATGATGTCCAACTCCAATCATGTAAGCCTTTTGCATCAATATCTTAAAATTCAAACAAACTTTTAAAGTGATTATATGTCTCTAGCATATGAAATTCAAGCAAGAAGAATTGTATTTATCATTCACAGCTCCTAGCTTTAAATCAGCAATGTTTCCGAACAACAACTCATTCAGTACACACCATCCATTCTAATGCCGATCTCCTCAAAATGCTGTCTCCACTCGTTTGATTACCTGATGCGACTAGTACTGGTTAAATCCCTTCTTTTAACAAATTAAGAACTAGTTACGGCACCTGGTATGATCTGTCATTCCCTTTATTGCACTTTTGCCCCATGAAAGGCCTCACATCCGCACTTAACAGCAAGGCAACATTAAACGAGCGTGTTGCCAATAACCGGGAAAGTGTTAATAGCTTTCGGCCAAGTTCACGGATAACTGATGCAAAAAAAATCTATTCAAATCAGCCAAATCCTATTAAGATCATCCTCCTTTGTTTCTCCCCCCCCCCCCCCGGAGGGACAGTAATTTGATTTATGTTTCACTCACATTTGTGTTTAATGGTTTCATCTAGAGAGTGATATGTAAAAACTAATGAATTAAGCCACACTTTTCCTTTTTAAGATCCTCCTCCATAGTTTTTTTTTTCTCACCTCAAGCAAGGGAAAGTGATTTGGTTTCTAGTCCCTAACGAATGTTCCATCATTATCCTGTCTGGAAAGTGAGGGGAGAAACTGATCAGTTCGGTGAAATGTTTCATGATCTAGTTTTATTTCCAATTTGCAATTACATGGAAAGGATTAGAAATCAATATGCACAGGAAATATATGGATGGGAAATATAAAACGACTTGAAACTAATGGTTTAGGAAGATTAGAATTCGATATAGGTACAAGAAATACATATGGGAAGGAAAAATAAACAGAATATTGATAATATGATGAATCTATAAATCGCAAAAATAATTTTCATCTTCATTATTTCTAACTTTGCATCTCTTCACTTTCTCCTACATTTACATTTCTGGGCTGCTACATATAAGGATAGAAATGAAAGTGACAACAAACAACTATCCTAAAAGTGAAAATGAATACTGGTATTCTCTTTACGCTGTCTCACAACATGTTCTTTCCTCTCCATTACCGCATCCAAAACTTCTAAAGAGTTTAACAAAACAGATGAAATTTCCACTGCAAAAAATAACTATGTCACAAAAAGGAATATTGTAACTTAGCAAACAGAGCAGCATGAAAAGATGGAACCCACCAAACACTGCACAGAATAATAATCCGCTGTAGCCAGGATTTCGGGGTGGGGAGGGATGGGGGGAGGGGTGCGGTAGGGTCAGTAGTGAGCACATGAAGCTTGCGAATTACATATTGAGCATGCAAGGGTACACGGAGAGGGGTGTTTCCCCCCTCTTGTGTGAAGCACTGAAGCTTCAACATTTCTTTGTCATTTTTCCTTGTCTGTTCCTACATTCTCTCACTCTATTCTCACTCAAGCTTTTTATTGGGAGGGGGGAAGTTTTTTAGGGGGAGGGGGTGACCAACTTATTGTGCCCTGGCTACACGTTTGCAACACTACGCATTCTATATTCTGGACATGGGTGTGTGTTTAATTAGGTTTTTACAAATGTTTATCAATAAGATATGATTATTTACATACATGTATGGGACTGACCTTTACGGTCACCATCCAAAAGACGTGACTTGTGTTCGAACCTGGGATCGGTCAGAACTAATTTGCAGGCAAAGACAGAGAGCTGACTGCAGACGTTACCGTTAGGCCAACTTCCTTTTTTCTGCCACTAGTATCGCTAAGCTCCCAAGTACCCATTAGCTTTCTCATCTTTTCTATTCATTCACTTATTCCATAAATGATTATTGTTGATTTAAAGACTGTCTCAGCATCTTCATTTCAAATTTTTGTTCTTCAAGTAGAACTATTTCTCACAACTCGTCTATAACACAGGGCTCAGAAAAACCCATACATTATTTGAAGAAAAAAAAATTGGGGGGGGGGGGAGGGTTGTGTAAAAAAGAAATAATCCTTCTTAGGTCCTGTAAAATATATCAATGGATACATCAAATGGATGTAAGAGATAAAGAATGACCTGATTCCAGCTTTTTTCCCCCTGTAAGAAACACTAACATTATTCATAACAAGTGTTACCAGAGCAAAGGAGTGGTGCTGTCTCAACTTTCAAATATCCTAATGCATCATCCCTATTCTATACATCACGAGTGACCCAGTTTTAGTGTTCATGTCATATAGGATAATCTGTACTATAGTTTGAAACAACACTTTTTAGACTTGTGTAAACAGATCTCTTGAGCTCACCAATGCATCAAAGCTTTTTCCATCAAACAAACCCTCCAAAAAAGTTCAATATCTTATTTGATCATCCTTATTGCAGCTTGCCTAATGTACCTGTATGGCCTAGATTTTTGCTATGTATCTCGGTAAACACACCAAGAGGCAAAAGAGGGGCAATGGGCATAGGGGGAAAAAACGGGGGAAAGATAGATGTTTGGGAATTATGATGACGATGTTATGGAAATAAGTGCAAGCCTTGGTACTTGTGATGATCCGATGACCCCCCTCAGGGCCACAAGGATACCCTTCCGCGACAGAGCAGGGTCTTTATTTTTAAGAATGCAAGTGCGGAAAAGTGGAATGATGCTGTCACTGCTTCACAGAATTCATCAATCAATATACCAAAGAGATACAGAGAGAATGGGAATTATACATATTATTTACATTTCAAACGACACAAAGGCAAAATAGGTTTGTTTTTATGGACAATTTGATACCCAAGATAACAAACAAGTGTGATTCGAATTACAATGTGCTCATATTACTTGACAGAAGATCCAAGCAGTATCTCTCACTTCACTTGACAAATTTATAACTCTGTTACAGTGGGGAAATTCTCTATCATGGCAGCATAACTAAGCAAGTTTGCACAAAACTTTTAACACATTGTAGAATCATTTCTTGTACAAACCAAGCAAACAGAACTTCCCAAAGCTTCAATGAAAAACAAGGCTCTGAATTTATGGAGATCATATACATGTATCACACTTAAATACCTATTTCAATATATATGTAAACTCAACATGATTATTATTTTGACCATTTACTTACTTACATACACGTACATATAATGGCTGTGACACATTACATTCCCCAATAACGAAATTAAACATTGAGTCAATGACAGATAATATGCACTTATTTGCAAAAATATTTGCTTTCTTAACCAAATGAAAATTGCTGTACACTGTTTACAATGCTAAGTACAAAACATAATGATAAGCGCATTACAAGATGACTAGTTCTTATAAAAATCATGTAGGGAAGTCTTGTAACCTTGAATAACCTTTCAGTGAAATAGACATGAACCCTTGTGATTGCTAGGTAAAGTTCTCATCAAATGGGTGATTCCTTAACCAATTTGACGCCCTTGTGATAAGAAGCCGCTTGCCTTGAAATGATTAGCACGGTCATGTGGCTGACAATGAGTTAAAAATGCAATATGCAGCACCAAATTGGTAATTGCTGAGGTGACGTGGGAGAAAGTGAACCCCTTGATTGAGAAAGTGTCCTAGCTGAAGCTATTCTAGAAGATGGGGTGTTTAATGCCAAAAAGCCTGTTTTGGGCATCTTGATTAAAGCAGTTTAAGATAGGTGTCATCGTTGAAAGATCAAACACTTGACTAGGAATTTGAAGGTTTTTGGTTCAAGCCCCGCTATGGCACCGACGTCATCAATACACATTTGTCACTCTTGACCCTTGTGTAGAAAATGGATAACTGGTACAACTCATTCCTTGAACTGTACTATGCTCTGGTGACAGTTGGAAGAGCTTAGGTTTTATTCATTTTCGAAGCTCTCTATAAGTTTATTGGGACACTGTACCCTAGTGAAATATGCCCTATACATGAATGGAATATTACCATTATAATCACTGTCAAACTTTTCTACCATGACAGTTGTCATCTACCCTAAGACAAAACCCAAGAAAATCCCTCATGAGAGGGACTATGGGCACAGACAAGGTCAAAGGATATCAGCTCAGCATCTTCTACCAATATTACAGCCCAGCGGGAGGGGGAGGACACATATCACGGGAGCACATGAACCTCTGCAAGAGCCACTGTTAATGGATTGCTACATGGCCAGCCCGGTAAATATTGATTCTGCACCACCAGAATGCGTGCTATGTACACATGCCTGTATAGGTACAAATGTCACATCATCGTCTAACCAGAGTCCTGATTTAAGGCTATACCATCATCAGGAAAAAAAAAAAAATCTTCTCAGAAATCACTGCTTCATCATTGTTTTAACTCAATGGACACTAAGCCCAAGATAACTCAGACAGAACTTGGACAAATTCCAAGGTATTTTGTTATTTAATTCCAATTTCAAATCCGCAGGAAAAAATATCTTTTTCTCACATTCACTGCTTCATCCTCATTTCCATTTGGACAAGTCAAAGATCGTCTGACACCACTGTGGCTAAACCCATTTTTTGCTCTACTATCAATTTGGTCTAATTGGCATTTGGTCCAATCATCATTTGGTCTAATACCCACTTGGGATAATAGTCATTTTGTCTAATGATTAAATGGTCTAATTGCCACTTAGTCCTAGTTTTCCTCATTTGGTCTAGTACCAGTTCGTCTAATCAGATTAAGTGGTGTTAGACCAAATGGATATTAGATGAAATAAGCATAGCCTAACTGGAAATTAGATGAAATGGTGAATGGGCTAAGTGGTAATTAGACCAAATGGTTATTAGACAAACTGGTTGTAGATGAAAGGGGATTAAACCATGCGGGATGAGACCAAACAGGCATTAGACAAATAGGGATTAGACCAAGTGGCATTTCACCTTTGATTCATATCTAGCCCATTTTACAACAGGTATTTGCTATACCATACAACAATAAATAAAACATAACACTGCCAGTATCATCATTTTGTCTTATAATGCTCTAGTGGTTCTCTCAACCTAATGGAGTAATCAGGTATATACCAAGAACTTTCAATGTGTTGGTAACATAAGAGACAATGTCATAGACTAGCCCATTTATCATTCATTAGTCCCACACCAAGGGGTGGAATATTGTAAAAAAAATTTAAAAAATAAATGTATTTCTACTTCCAGTAGAACCACACTTGGTGTGGTCATCCATACAGCTCTCACCATCAAGGTTACATACTTTTAAAAACCTACCTATACAATTACACATCACCATAGATGGAAAAAAAAGAAAGATAAAAATAAATGAATAGAAAGAAAGAGAGAGAGAGAGAGAGAGAGAGAGCAACAGCTCTCTATAAACAAGCTTGAATCATATGACACCCTACCCCAAACCTCTTTCCATATTTTGGAGCCCTTGGGGAGCCTGGCTTTTTAAAATATTCCTGCTGCTAATACCTGGCCAGGAGGAGTTTGCCATGTACAGTTCTCCTGGACAGAGAGTCATCTCTTGTTGCCAATTTGCCTTGGGATAGGCCCATCGGCCGAGATCCTTGACAGCACTCAGAGGAGGACGCAGGGGTAATATCAACCGGACCACTCATCATGACGTTGGCTTGAATTTCTCAGCCGATTTACTTGGTTCATGTCATTCCATACACCTAAGACTTCTTTACAGCCATAAATAACAGCATGACAGGCCATTACAGCTTCTTTTGGAAACCTTCCAAGAAATTTCCGAGCTTGTCATCATGATATTACATGCAGTTGTTATTAAATACAATACCTTACAAAGTTGGACTTTATATAGATCAATAAAGCTTAATTATCTAAGAGGTTATTTTTTAAAATGTGCTTTCGTACAGCAAAGTTACATTGTAGAGTGATAAACGTATATCATCTGTTAAGAGTCAGAGAGATGTTAAATCACACCTTATTGTGTTAATGTCCTTCTTGATCTCAGTGCAGAGTTTATAACCAGGGGGGTGATGTTCGATATTCCGAAGGTTCGTTATTGCGAAGGTTTGTTATTCTGAAACACGCAAATCGCGTATACCTAGATGTTCGTTAATCCGAAAATGAAAAACGGTTCATTAATCCGAACATTTGTGGCATTATTCTGAAGTTTTGTTTGTCCGAAGGTTCTCCGAAAATAAAATAAGGTTCATTATTCCGAAGGTTCGTTAATCCGAAAATGAAATAAGATTCGTTATTCCGAAGGTTCGATAGTCCGAAAATGAAATAAGGTTCGTAAGTCTGAAAATAACTAACGAACCTTATTTCATTTTCGGACTAATGAACCTTTGGAATAACGAACCATATTTCGTTTTCGGATTAACAAACCTTCGGAATTACGAACTCTTTTTAATTTTCGGACTAACAAACCTTCGGAATAACAAACCTTTTTTCATTTTCGGAAGAAAGAACCTTTGGAATAACGAACCTTCGGAATAACGAGCTGTAAGCAACCAGGGAGGTGTTTCATAAAGTTGTTTGTAAAGTTGCACATGATGTTACGAATGACTTGAATATAAAGTGCCAAATGGGGTGCTCAAATTTTTTTTCACTGCTGTTTTAACAAAGTGTGCCCGCATTTCCTATAATCTCAATTAAATTGTGGCAAAAAATATACTTTGCAATAAACATGTTTGTAAACAATAGTAATGTTAATCTACATCTGCATATTTCACATTTAGCTCATGCGATTTCTAATGATTGAGAATCATATTTGGCTTGCCATATTCAAGTTATTCGAACAGTCATTCGTAACTTTAAGAACAGCTTTATGACCCCCCCCCCCCCCCGATCACATTCATGATACATGTACATGTATGTACGTCTGGCTTGCGAGGGGAAGAAGGAATCAAAATTAACATCTCTGTTGGAGAAAACAGGCACCCATTATCCCCAGACATGAAAATGAACTAGAGCTGTTCCCCCATGGAGAGCTTTTACAATATAATTCTCTCCTATCTTGATTATGCAAAACTACTGTGCATGCACTCGCACAAAATAACTCAGCTGAAGGCCTACAGATCAGTGGATGGTCATAGACCTCTGAAATGACAAAAAGAAGAATTGAGAAATTACAATTTCTGAATTCTTAGAAATTGGTGAACAGAAGACAAACAAAAAATAGACGAATAGAAGAATTAAGAATTGACAATGATAAATCTTGGATTTGTACAAAGCTTCAAATTTGCCCTCAGGGTGCAAGGACTAAATACTATGATAAGCATGGCTTTAGATGAACTACCTGCAAGGAGTATTTTTCTTTGAGGTAAAAACTATTAAAACCGAGAACAAATAGTCCAGAGGCTAACACTTGTCTTGCGTACAAAGGCATTCAAGCATCCAATAAATTCATTTCTTTATATCAAGTACTCTTTCACTTCACCTGGATCTAGAGTGGCAATTATAGATGAATGCCTTTTCAAAATATTGGGGGACCCACGGATATTAAAGCAGAAACTGCATATGCTGCACCAATGATTTCCTTGTAGAATGATGGAGGGAGGAGGGGAACTGCACCTCTTCACCCCCTGGGGCCCGTTGCATAAAACTTACTTTAATAGTAACTTTGCTATTATAGTAACTCTTCATGGAATACTGGATTTTGATTGGCTGTTGAGCATGGCATGTTGCTCAACAGCTAACCAAAATCCAGTATTCCATGAAGAGTTACTATTATAGTAAGTTTTATGCAACCGGCCCATTTAGGAGCCCTGTCCAATCCAACACATGCTTCATGGATGAACACTGACCAATCAATATCAGTTGGATCTTTTTACTCCTAATTGCTTGGGAGGAGCGCTCCGATCACCCACTCCATCAAAGTCCAACTCCATTTAGCTGAGCCCATCTTCCTCTCCATTTGCATGATGTTGATTGCTTTGGGATCAACAGGCCAATGGCTCTTAAAACATTGCCTCTGATGATTATTAAAAGAAAACAATCTCATTTAAAATCCCAGAGAGGGATCATACATACAGCTATAGTGCATCCTATGTAAGTAGAGTGCACAAGGACATCAACAGATTCTCAAAAGTGAGAAGGGGGGCACTTTGCAAATGAGCAAGGATGTAGAAGGAATCTGGTCCAGGGATGTGTCTTTTAAAAATTTTGGATTAAAAAAAAATAGGTTTTTGATATACTGCAGAATAAATGTCTGAAAAATTGGAGGATGAAATGCTATAATGTCATGGAATCCTCTCCTGACTTTTTAATGCCACAGGCATGACACAAGGACATCAACAAATTCTCAAAAGTGCAGGGAAGGGCACTTTGCAAGAGAGCAAGGATGTAGAAGGAACCTGGTCCAAGGATGTATCTTTTACAAATTTGGGGTTAGAAAAATAGGTTGCTTTGATATACTGCAGAATAAATGTCTGAAAAATTGGAGGATGAAATGCTATAATGTCACTTCTCTCCCAAATGTTTAATGCCACAGGCAACATCATTATATTTCAATATACACTGATGGATTCAAAGCTTTTTTGACAAGTTTCTTTTTCTTTTCTTCTTTTTTTCCCCCAGTTTATGGAGATCTTGGTGTCCAGAGTCTCTCAATATACTGATTACCTCACAAAAAAGGATTCTTTCCAAATACATAATTATCTAATTCAAACTTTTTAAGCAGCTGGAACAGAACTGAAAGCCTGCATTTTGAAATGGTATATCTTCTCAGCTATGTATGCAGGCACAAATAAGGTTTAGCATGAAACTGGCACAAATATCAATTGAAATATTCACTTTTTCTAAAAGGGTTTATCCAAACATGACTGTAATTTCATAAGTGAGGTGATGAATGGTGAATTAGCCTTGCTGTCATGTTAACAGGTGAAAGGAATATATTCCAAATCAGTCATCTGCATATTTTCCGGCATCCCGTGCATACAACATCTACCATATTTTTATTTCAACAATTATTTACATGCTACAGGGAGACAAAGTACCCCGATACTTAGTAATTCATCCATGTTTCCTCCGCCTCAATCTAAGAACTGCTAATTCATAAACAACTTGGCAAAAAGGTTACGGCAAAATACCTATCCATCAACTCCTCAAGAAAGATGTTCACTCATCAAAAACTTTTTTTGAAAGTTTTATTTATATCTGTTAGAATTACAAGCATTGTTTGCAATTATTTGGGGGATCCACATTTTACAAGCCCTGCTTTTTAGTGTATCCCTCCATTTCCGCATGTTTTCTTTTTTTTTTTTTTAAAACCAAAGCTACTAGTTATACAGTATATTGTTGCATATAATGTATATTCTTTGTTTCATAACTCAAGCTTAATGTAAAATGAATCATATCATTGTACAACGATGTATATGTTTGATTTTCTTTTCTTAAATTATGATTTTTTTAAATGGAAATGAATTGAATTGAACTGAAATGAACTGAATTGAACCACAACTTAAAAAAAAAAAAAAAGCTAATTCTCCATTCTTACAAAGAAGCAAGTATGGAGTTTTCATAAGTTGTTCATGTAGAAGATATTAAAAGCCCAGAGGCACAAGAAAACCAGGAATTGGAGCAACTTTTTTATGATGCTCGAAGCACATGACAAGATTAATCAGGGACCAGTCAGGAGGAAGCATAGTTACTCTTTTCCTTGTACACCGTAATCTTCACTACCTCAAGCACCCCATCTTTCATAATAATTTCCCCTTGCTACCTGCAGGAAATTGTCATTATTGCATCTGTCTGACCTTAATGCCACTAGAAAGTGAAGGACTAAACTGCTGATTTTAACCTTTTGCCTACTGCAACCAGGCGATTTCTGCATTAAAGCTATAGGAATGGGAGAATTCATTAGTCCAAGGGTTAAAGGACAATGCCCATTGGCAGATACAGAGAGATCAAGAGGTTTATAACTGTGACCCATTCTTTCCATCTTCTACTTCCTTATTCCAGCTCTTACCGGTAGCAAGTATAAATCCTTGCACCTGTTTTACCTCAATACCCCCAACAATAGAGGGGCTAAATTGGTAACTCTAAAAAGCACCTCCCACCTGGTGATCAAGATGTATAAGCTCTACCCCTCCTTTCCATCTTCCACCCCCATCGTTTCAGCTCTACCGGTAGAAAGTATTAATCCCTGCTCACCACTTTGCCCTGAAAGCCATCAGCAGGTTAATCAGGGTAATTGTCATCATTTTAAGTGATGAAAGACACGGTCACAACTGCTCTGCGATAAATTTGAAGCGCCACCAGGATTCCTCACTTCAACCTAGACCAAATACTGGACCTAAACCTAAAATTGGCCTATAACCTAATTGCAATCAAAATCTCTAACCCTCTTTCTGTGATGAGATTAACCTGGGATACTCCTACAAATGTTAGCAGAGCATATGTTGATGCAGAGGAAGATACTACCAACTCATCTGCTGGTCTTACAAAATTACCCCATCATCCCACCCTCTTTCAGAGATTATGACTGAAACTTCAATGGCTTTAAACCTTAAAGTGTACCAATTACGTAAATACAGTTCCATGACCTTTGCTCCCTCAACAATTTCTCCCATCGAAAATCTATACATTAAGCCAAATATAAAACCTAACCCCAACCTTAATCCTTATCCTCACATTATCCTGAACCGAACCACTATCACA
Source organism: Echinometra lucunter (assembly GCA_029962745.1). Taxonomy (NCBI): domain Eukaryota; kingdom Metazoa; phylum Echinodermata; class Echinoidea; order Camarodonta; family Echinometridae; genus Echinometra; species Echinometra lucunter. Next base: position 11,796,912 of record CM057165.1, on the reverse strand, counting down.
ACCCAAACCCTAACCCTATGTCTTTAGGACCGTAGCAATTGTGGCAGAAGCAAATGTTGTGTCATTAGCTATGATCTACCCAGAGGATTTCTTTGAAAAAAATCAAGAATTTCTGAATTTTAACCCTAACCACAATATCGCCTCAATTCTTTCATGTTCTTTTTCAATAATCATTGAACCTGAAATCCATTTGGTCTCAGAGAACAAAGGAATGGAGAAGTTCTTTAAGAATAAGACCACCCTGATGCAGGAGCCCCAGGAACATGTGATGGACATGGGCTCTATATATGCATTACAAAAGTGGTCTCTATCAACCACAACATTTGCACCTGTCTAATCCAAATACCACCAGCATTTAAAGGGGCTTACGGTAGCCCAGTTCTTAGAGGCCCTGGACAGCGTCAAGCTTTAAATCTAACGAGAGATAAAAGGGCTAAAACCAGGACAGCTTATTGCAGTTGTACTGCATGCACAGACCCTTGTCAGTCTTGACCACTGACAGAGTGTTTGAATTGTTTGAACTGGAAGACTACAAGTTCTACTGCACCCCATACACCCTGTACTACACTCTTATTTCTGTGGAGTCAAATTTGACTCAGAACGGTGTCAGCTGGGAGTCAACTCTATTCCGAGTTAAAGTGACTCAGATTCTGAATCAATCTGACTCAGAATGGTGTGGTGTCAATTGAGAATTTACTAAATTGGAGTCAAAGTAACTCCATTCCAAGTCAAATTGATTCGGAATCTGACTCACTTTAACTCGGAATAGAGTTGACTCCTAGCTGACGCCATTCCGAGTCAAATTTGACTCTGCAAAAATTAGGGTGTACGGCTCCTCCTGATAGTCAGAGACAGAAAAGGTTGGCTAGGGTTGGTTCAAGACTTTAAGAAATTGTGTTATAAATTTCAAAACAAGAGTTTGTGCCTGCAGACTATATTACAGTAAGGTCCACCTGACCATGTCTGAAGAACTAGATCAGAATCTGGATCATTAAGTGTAAAGCAGTGGAATTTAATAACTTTTCCTCAAAATCTATTGACTGCTTGATCTCTTGATTTTCCATATTCAAGGCATTTTAATATTAAAACACTTTATTCTTGAAGGTTAAGCAAAAAAAAAAAAAAAGAAAGAAAGAAAAAAAGGAAACCATATTCCCTATGGTGCAGTATGTTCATATCAGAGGTAGATCAAGTGAGTACAGGTATTTAAAAACTTTGATTATTTGCCCCTAAATCTGTAAGAAAAACATAAGAATCTCATTTTTTGGAGGGAAAAGAGGAAATTATTAACCGAATACTTAAAACAAAAAATCCTGAAAAAATACTACCATATTTTCCTAGTATGTTCATATCTAAGGTAGCCAAGTAAATCACACTTTTACCTAAACCTGTCAAAGTAACCTCCAAATGTTGTTCAGTTACAACATGAATGTTATCACTCTGGGGAAATTACTTAAGGCAGGTGGATTACATCACAAAATACTACTACACTCCTCAAAGATATTTCATGTCAGAGTTAGATAAAATGAATACAGGTTATCTATACATTTTGGAAAAGTTTTAACTGCAACTGCATGATGCAAATCTCATTTTTCCCTGGGGGAATAGGCACTGACTGCAAGAGAAAATGGCAAAAAAAACTTGGACTGCAAAAAGATGAATGCACTCCTTTTTTTTTTCTTCCTCTTCTTCTGTCTTTTACTTAAGTTTATTCTCATCTTACAGACTCACAGAAAAGGACGAGTGACAGCACACTGGACTCATTTTCCCCTACGTAATAACCTTGAAATGTAATGTGTTTAAACTGTAAAAGAATACCACAATCTAACTACCAGATTCATATCAAACTGAAATAGCCTAAATTTAGACATATTATAATTTTTCAAAGATATGCTGTAGTTTTTATCATGCTCTACAAAATAAGCGGAGTGTGTATCATTTTCATAATAAACTGTAAAGAAACCATTATCGTCTGATAAAGTTCACATCTAAACAGGGCTCAGGAAGGATAAAAAAAGTGCTACAATTGTTGCAGTTTATTTGATAATCATAAACTATATTAGGAATTTAAACACATATCTATCTACCATGAATTTATTTTATTCAGGTATCTAAATTATCTAAAGTTTTCCAGTCAAATTAAATTGTAATAGCTGAAGTCAAAACAGTAATGCTAACTGTATGCCAGCCCTATACAAAGCAAAAATGTACTATGTTCACCTCATATAAATTGTTCACATCAAAATGTATTATGATCTTTTAAGGATAAGCATGCTTGAAGGTTACAAGCCATACATTTACCTAGCTACTAAAAGTAACAGCCTAAAGTTCCACTGTCTGAAAATAAAAAAGAAAATTCACTGCAGGCACCCTATCCTTTAATTGTCTCTAAGGCAGTGCAGGGTAGATTGGTACCAAATATGTATAAGAAAAACCAAAACAAACACTAGTAGCACATACTTACCAACACCGCAGAATGAAAAAGCGATAGATCGCTATTTAAAAAAATTTTTTTTTAGTACAGTGAGGTATGTGGTTAAATTCCATGAAAAGCGGTAGTTTACTCCCTAAATCGGTAGAGTTAGTACGTATGGTAGCTACACCTATAATAAAGTCATCATTGACACATTTATAAAAGCAAAAAATTATGCAAGAATCTGTATAAATTTCAAAAGCCATCCCCCTCTTTTTAATGACTACCCCTCCTTTTAGCACTTCCTCGTCGTAAAAATTCTCTCACTTCAACATTCTGCATCTTTGTGGCTTGGCGACAGAAAGCTCGTCAGGGAGATGCCAAGAAATAACCACAAGGAATCAATTCTGAATGTGGTTGAACGTCATCCACAACCAAGTCTGGGGGGTGTTTCACAAAGACTAAGATTGACTCAAATCGCATTTGAAGAATTGAAATTTTTTGTTTTCTTCATCAATGAACCATAAAAAAATTGTCAATTCTGCAGATTTGTGACCATGATTTACAAATCCTTTAGAGATCCATGGTAAAAGATAACAGTGGCATGAATGGCCAGCCATAGTTAAGTGCGATTTTAGTCAATCTTTGTCTTTGTGAAACACCCCCTGATAACTTTGGATTAGAATGGAGACTATTATATGTTTGAATCAGCATTTCCACTTTCCCACAGTGATGGGTTAAGCTCTGCTAAAGTAAAATAATTCATGATGTTTTTCTTTTATTCATATGTGGAGGAATATAATGTCTCATGAAATCCTCAGATCTTGTTCATTCGTTTTAGCCTATTCCACTGCAAGAAGCCAGAATATTGAATTCGATAATGTGGCTGCACACATGTAGGCATTTGAAGATTTATGCTTGACAACCAATATCTAAAAAATTCACACTCTGATAAAAAAGATTAATACTTGGATCTGTTGCTCCTAGTAAGATTAAGGCATAAGTCTGACAGACTGTAATGTCCATAACAACCATTTCATATACTTGGCAATCCTATCACACATTTTCATTTCACTACAAACACTGGGTATTATGCCTGGGGTGGTAGCTTTAACTGGAGGTCCCTGTGCATTGCTTTCCGGCTTGGTTTGTGTCCGGTGAGGTTTCAGAGCTGTAACGGGATTCTGAAGGACAGTGTCAATGAGGACATGGGATCTCCACTCCACACCCAGGCAATTAGCACTCTTGGTGTCTAAATGTCTTACAATGTTGCTCCTGTCTTTCCATCTCCCTCTCTCTCTCTCTCTCTCTCTCTCTCTCTCACACACACACACACACACACTCTCTCTCTCTCTCTCTCTCTCTCTCTCTCTCTCTCTCTCACTCACTTGCCCTCTTTCTATTTCTAATGGTAACATCATGACAAAAGGCTTTCAAAAGTCAACCTTTGGTAAGGTAATATCCTTGTCTATTACTTCTTGGAACAAGCAAACATTACAATGACACATTACATCATTCCAACCCGATATTTCATATGGAATATTTTAGTGCCTTTAGATTGCCCAATATTAGGTTCATTTATTAACATTCTTTGCAATCATCTTTGTCTCCTTTGACACACTAGAATGTATTGATACCCATCATAATGTAAAACTCATGAACGTTCCATAACTTACCTGTAATTTAGACACACAGAGAGAGGATCAAGTACCACAGCATAGCAAAGTGAACACCAAGGCGACATGTAAAGAGAGACAGAAAAATAAAATGAGTGAGTATGTAGGTCAGAGATGCAATTAGATATATTCAGCTAGATCATTTCTCAATTATACCCCTACCATTATATACATTTTTCTATGTGTAATTTTTTTTGCTATAATGTTCTATGCTAATTTGTTTTGTTTTGCTTTGTTCTATTTTCATTTTCATTTATTTCAATGCAATGTAGAATACTGTGTAATTTGTAAAAACGTGCAGTTCACAAGCTGAAAATGTTCAAGTTACAAACAATGCATTTGTATCAAAATCACAAGTAAAACTGTAACAATATAAATATGTACTGAATAGGACATAAACAATGAATAAACCACACTTCTGTTTTATATATTTCTTTTCTTTATTTTTAAGGGAATGGCTTATTCTTAGCCCCAAATTGAAGTTTATTACTGATAATCTTGGGCTGGATTTACTGCCTATGACATAAATCTTTTAACTTAATATTTTTTTTTATCTCTCCACTTCTTCACCATCTATCATTGTTTCACCTGTTCCCCTGCACTTTGACTCTCTTCACCCTTGATGCCCTTGTGATATTATCACTTCTGCTCTATTGCCCATTATTATCTACTCATCTCTTACTCCTAACCTCCTTCCGGCCCACCCACACCCACACCCACACACTCTCACTCTCATTAGGTGTGCCTCCATTGGACAAAACAAGCTCAAGATGCAGATATCAGGCTGATTATTACTTCTCAAGGAAATGGTGCAAGGTTACAGTATTACTGTATCCATTAGCTTCGAGTTGAGCGATGTCATACAGCTAAGAGAACTTAACTCACATACATATAGCCCAACTACACCTTGTCAGGTGACTTAGCCATCTAATTAGCCAAAAGTGAGTTATTTCACACCTTCTTGAAGTCATGCTAGTTGTAATCTGGCTATTTTCCTACATGAGAAATTAGCTGGTAATTTTGAAAACTCGGGTTAATGATGACAGGCCTATGACTTTCTCTCGAGGTCAACCAATATAGTCTACAACAATAAGGAGGTAATTACAACATTGGCAGAGCACCCACGGATAAAGAACTTGGTAATTTGCAGGCTATGTCTTCCTGACATGGAAGAACAGGCGAGGGAGCCCCAGACGAAAAAATGTCACCGATAGAAAGGCAATAGATGGCCGAGAGTAATAACAACCAACGGGTACCAAGGAGAAAGAATCAATGGAGAGGAAATTGGGTCCTTCTCCGGCGCAGCACGACCCTCCAACTTCTCCCCCTTCTCTCTATCTTCTTCCCTATCATCTTAAGGCAATCAAAACAGGAGGCTGCAGCATCACTGCATCCCCTGGCTAGCTATATAGCTTCCCCAGGCTCATATTTTAGTCATTTGCAATGAAAGCAAGGGCAGACAAGAAATTGCTTCATGATGAGGTTTCGTAAGAGGCAATACCACTTTATGCCATGACCAATGCCTTTACTACCCCCCCCCCCCCCCCATTTCCTGCAAGTTTTCACATCAGGATTCATCTGTTACGAATTTTGAACAAATGGGATTTTGCCTTAAATATGAAAGTTTACCTTATTTGTAGTTCGAAACAATGATAGGAATACTAAAGTAAAAATTTTGGTTAATTGCAAGCCTGCTGGTTGGAGTAAAGGCCAAATCGCAAGATTGCTATGACATCACTATGATTCAGAAATGAGTTTGCTCTTATTCCTACAGGCAGGCTCACAATTGCCTGTAATTTCAATTTTAGTATTCATATGACTACTGGGAACTTTGATCATTAAGATTTTACATGTCTGAATGTCCATATCAAATACTATAACAAAGTTTTCCAAAATCAGATCGCAGAGGGATCGTAGAGTATGCAGTGGGCTTTATGCTAAATTCTGGACAGAAACACAGTGGTGATGTATTTGACTGTTAGAGTGTCGCCAAACTGGACAAACATATTTTGCAAACCAAATTTTCAATCTTTCTTTCTTTACTCTTCCTCAGCATACAGATATCGTATTATTAGGAAAGGCAAGCCTTAATTATTTGGTACAAAGTTTGTGAGACTCAAACTCTCCACAGCACTGGAAAGGTTATCAAAGTGGTAGGTTTGAAACTGAGAATTACAAAGTGTACCTCAGAAAAAAAAAGTCTTGTTTGTGGATAGGATTTCAAGCTGACAGTCCGCGAGGCTACTCATTTATGCAGGTATACATACACTTGTTTTAAAGGCACCATAACGAGGATGAATCTCTATATACCCTGATTTTTGAGTCAAATAGCTCTTACTGACATGTGCTTATGAGTACACTTTAATAATGTTATTGTTGAAAGTTAATTAGTCTGATTTTGCTGAGGTAAGCTTAATGTTAACCATTTTGCATTATCTTTTCTTTCCATTTTCATCAGATTTGCATTTCATAATAGATAAGGATTACCCTCGGTTAAAGCCAGGGGCTATGGGGGAGTCGCCACCCCCCCCCCCCCCCATGCCAAAAAAAAAAAAGAAAAAAGAAAAGAAGAGAAAAAGATGAGAGAACATAGGAAGAGAAGGAGCAGACAAGGAATGATAACAAAGAAACATCTAAGCTTCTGTGAACTCCCCCTTCACTGCACTCCCCCCCCCCCCCCCCCCCGGAACTCACTTTGTGCACTCAATATGAAATTTGCTTGCTCACACACCCCCCCCCCCAAAAAAAAAATGAAATCCTGGCTACACTGTTGATACAGATGAAAAGTCAAATAGCCAGCCTGTGATTGCATATGGGCAGTTCCATGCATTACGGACATTACACTTTTGCAACTTCAAAAGGTCATTAAGATAAAACCACTTTTTTATTTGGAACTCATATGATGGAATCATGCACAAAATACCCTTGATTATAAATAGTGAAAGTTTCAGTCCATTTCAGTACAGCATGTGGTAGTTATGGCATGTTATGTTTTGTTATGGACATTACATTTCTTGTCCAACAAATGTAATGTCCGTAACGAAAAATAACATGCCGTAACTGGGCAATTCCACAGTAAGGGTGTAATTCCGCTACCAACATTTTTAGACTTTCTGTGCCTCTTTTGTACTCTGCCTCCCTTCTCACCATTTAATACTCTGTAAGTATGCCCATTCTTTCAAATGAGCTCTTTCATTCCAACAATTTTATTCTCACATTCATGATATTGTGGTATAACACCTCGGTAATGGAATTACCTGAAAAAAGTGCCTATCTTAAACTTCAAACACGTCTTTTAAAATCAAACATGCATTATATCAACACAGACTAAGATTTTGGAATTCTTTATTGTTTCAGCTTTTTTTTTAATTCAAAGATTTGGCTATTCAGGGTGATCAAAGTGATTGTTTTAACTATAAATGTGAAGCAAGGTGACTGAAATGGACTGAAGCTTTCACTGCTAATGATCAAGGATTTTTTTTTTTTTTTTGCGTGATTGCATCTTATCAGTCCACATAATAAAGTGGTTTTTATCTTCATGACCTTTTGAAGTTGCAAAAAATTGTCCGAAATGTAATGTTTGTAATGCTTGAACTTCCCATTTACAATTTCACCCTTCAAAAAATGTTACATAAAAGTCAATGAATAATTATTCTGAGGTCAATCACGGATCATTCCATCCATTAGAACATATATATATCAGGCTCTTTAGCTTATGGAGCAAATAAAAAGTTTTTGTGGCTACCAGCAGAGCTGATAGGCACCTTTAACCACTAATGGCCTGCACATACAGAAGAAAATATTTGTTGAAGAGACAAGAGGAGGAATATTAGAGTTGGCAATTTTGACATTTAGGAGCGTCGATCTCAATCAATCATGAGGAATATCAAAAGGGATTACAAAGAAAAGGAAGAAGGGAGGATAGGCAAAGATTTACAGTCAATTTCATTTATCCGCTGTGATTAATAATATGAGATATTTAGCTGGCTACAGAATGGCTGACCGGTTAGTATATAGGTCAGTTAAGCCCACTGCAAGGTATACAATCTGACTGCAATCTGATTTGCGAAGAAACTGCAATAAATGCAGCAATTTACAAATGCATTTTCTTCCTGCTTTTAAATTCTTAATGATGATATGAAGACTTATATTTGAAATCACGGTACAGTGTGAAAATCCTAGAAGAAGACGAAATGAAAATAATTCCTAGTTTGTCATCCCTCCTCCCTTTCTTCAGCCCACCTCAAAATGGCTATTTTGCCATATTTTGTTCAATGGGTCCCTATTAACCCATTTGTGACAGGAATTATTTAAAGTCTAATTTGATCAGCTTTTATTCTTCAAATTGGCAACACCAACTTTTTTATTTTATTGCTACATTTTTCTTATAAACGTCATGTATCTGAAATGAATATAAATTGACAGAAATTATAATGAGAAGTCAGAAAGTTGCCAATTTGCAGGGGAAAACGGTGATTTTAAACTTTCTATCACATTGCCAATTTAAGGATTTTAATGCTTATTTTCCTTTAAAAAAATTTTCAGCATCAAACAACGAATATTGACGCAACCAAAATGGGCACAGTTTGTATAAAAAATTTTTGCTCTTTCTGCTCATGTATTTGGTATTATTTTTAGGTCTTTGCATCAAAAGATATTAGGCCAAACCACAAAATGTGGACCTCTGTTACGAATGGGTTAACCCATTGAAATCTACCCATTAAAAACCAATTGGTCCCTATTGGCAATTGGTCCCCATTAACCCATTGAAATTAATTTAATATGGATCATGAGGTGACAACATATTAATACCATAGATCTTTACATTGTTTTGAGCCTTTGCTTATATAAATAAAATATTTTTTTTTAAAAGATATTTGTATTGAATTTGATAGAATAGCATTTCTATGTCAAGGAAAAATATCAAATATGAAGTAATAATGAAACTCCCTCTTACTCAAATTCAAATATCTGGACAAACTAGGAACCAATTTTACTTGGCCTAAAGGCAAAAATCAAACCAAGATTGCAGACCATTACACAACTGGTCTTGCATTACAATTCAGTACCAGTTTATGATACATGAAATGAAATTGTCTGTATGTAGCCAGAAGGGCATTAAACCTGTATAAAACGATATGCTTTAAAATGAGTTAATGCCCTTCTGGCTCCGAACAGACATAACATCATTTAAGTCACATGAAAGTGAAAGATAAATCAATAAATCTTTAATCTTAAAATCCCCTGACAGCATCTGGAAACATCATCATTGGAATTTACATGCATTAACATTTACACAGAATGACAGATAGCATTTACCATTGCAAGCTTTAAAGTGATTACACAACGGTTAGAAATTTTTGATGTATGATCGAGAGTAGAATTTTAAGAATAACATTAAAAATTTGATGATGTTCGATCACAATCAATGCATTTTGGCAAATTATTTGTGATTAGTCAAGGGTTGACCTAAAAATTGGAGTATGAGGTATGACGTAGATTTGGTTACCCAGCTTCTCGCATTGCAGTTGTGGCGCGCGCTAGACTGTACAATATGTATCATACCTTACGCGCATTTTGCTAGAATTGCGCGACAAGGTAACCACAATGACGTCATGGTGGGTAACCACATTTGGGGTTTTTCTTGGTAACGCAACTTTTTAAAAACTTTAGGCAGATGATTTTCTGCTAATAAAATCATGCTCTTTTAAATGAAAGAACATTGTTTCAGCATTGGGTGCCCCGTTTAACCCAGTGAACAGGATTTGATTTTGGTGTAACACACATTTTCCAAAGACCTCAGCTAGAGTTACCTAGGGCTCAGTATTCATTTGATGAGGGGAAATAACATAATAATAATAATAATAATAATAATATGCAACATTTATATAGCGCTTAATACAAATGTTTCTAAGCGCTGCATATCATTACCCCGGCTTTAGCATGGCTACCCTGATCAGGCGCTCGAGCATTCAAGGAATTTCTTCCTACCGGGTACCCATTTACTACACCTGGGTGGAGAGTGACAAATGTAGATAAACGCCTTGCCAAAGAACACGAGTGCTGCAGTGGGATTTGAACCCCAGACCCTGTGGTTCAAAGTCCAGAGACGTATCCACTGATCTACAACACCTCTGCATACTGCTTCCATCATGAAAATTTACCAACTAAAGTTAGATACATTAGCATTTAGATGAATGTTATTCACTACCTAAAGCTTGTACTCATCCCAAATCAACTGTTAATTCCAATGTTCTTAAAAATGATCACATATCACCTCAAGAAAGTCTGTTATTTTGTAAACATATGTTTTTGTTTTTTCTGAAAACTGACAACTCTCCCATAATTCATTACTTGCCTTTAATTCCAATGCTGTTAAAAGATTACATCTTAAAGAAATCTGTTGATAATGAACTAGAAATATCCATTCAGCAAACATAGTGTTTTCACGACTTATCCTTCAGCTCTATTTATCAGTCTCTAACCCAGCTTTCAGATGCACCAACTTATCGTATATTCATACGACGTATTGATATGAGCCCTTTCAGACGGAACGCCCCGTTATCCAATAATTGTACAGGAGCATTCAGACCTTGCACTCAGTAGAACTTTCGTGGGAAGCTTATGAATATGTACGAGTCTCTCCCTTGCGTAGTATGAACTTCATGTGGGCTTTGCGCTTCGTGTTTACATTGCGCTGTGCTGGACTCATAGTAGAGTAGAGGTCGGGCCCTAAGCGCGCGTTGCGAATAAGTCCCGCCTACTTATACGACGTAGAGATATGAGAGCATTCAGACGTGAATTTACATTGTATGGATATAGGATAATCATACAAAACGATGCCCAAACCATCGTTTCGATATACGTCATATATTGAAACGACATATCAATATAAGAGCATTCAGACACGAAAAAACGTCCTATATCCATACATTGTATATCCATACATCGTATATCGATACGAGAACTCTCTTGTCTGAAAGCGAGGTAAGTAGGGAATAAGGATGCAGCTGGGAACAAGCATAGAAACACTAGTCAAAGCCAGAGCACTTCATGGTGTAAATATAATCTTTAAAATTAAAAATGCATATTAACATTTGAATAAAATGTATCTGTTACTGAAAGATAGGGATCCCTTTTGCAAATTTTCGGAAAGTTCTTGAAACTTATGAGGTTTGAATAGTATACCATATTGATCATGTGTATGAAATAACATAGTCATAGCCCTTGCAACTCTTTTGTAAGAAATGAAAAACTATCCCCACCCCTTTGAACAGTTCCAACAGTATGAATTCAAGCGTCGAATAGATGAGTGTCTGCGCCAGGAAATGTGTCTGGATCAGTGTGCGTAT